>CAJQUW010000498.1:0-681266 GCA_907163375.1 Prostheceraeus crozeri | reverse complement strand
AAGGGGGTTGGGTGGTGGTGTGGTCTGTTATAGGGTGGTCGTCAGGTCTTGTGGGTGATCGTTAGAGGAGTGTTGTAAGGCGTGGGGGGTAGGTTGTTTTGAAAGATTGTAGTTGGTGGTTGGTGTCGCGTCGTCTAGGATGGGGGTGGTGGGTCTTGGTGTCGGTGTGTAGTGGCGTGTTGTATGTAGGTCTTCGGAGGGTTACTGTTTTGAAGCGTGTCTTCGGATGTTTGGGGTAGTGTGTCTTACTGGGGGGTTTGAGACTGGGGTGGTGGTGTTCTTCGGAACTGCGAATTAGGTGCTGTACTTAGGTACAGGGCTCGGGTCTTAGTTTAGGGGTTAGTCTAGAGGTCTGGTGGGTGAGGTTGTGTTTTTGGGTGGTCAGGTACTGTGGTTAGAGTAAGGGTTGGGTTTGTGTTTGTGGTGAGGGGTCTGGGGCGGGTGTTGGTTGTCTTTGTGTTTTTTAGTTGGTAGTGTTGAGTCTGGTGGTGGTGGCTCTGGTCGGGGGTAGTTCGGTTTGTTTAGGTGGGGTGTGTGGTTTGCTTGTCTTGGGGTGAGTCCGGTCAGGACACGAGGGGACGTATGGTCTGTCCTTGGTGGGGTGTCTTGGTGTGTTGGGGTTCTAGTCTTGTTGGGCGGGTTGTGCGTGTGAGGTGGGTTGTGTGTGGGGAATGTAGTTTCTTTGTGGTGTTGTTCTTTGTATGTGTGGTTAAGTCTTTGTGGGATGGTCGGTAGATGATGATGTTGGGGTTCTGGGGTCTTCGGATGTTAGTCTGGTTTGTCTTCTAGGCTCTGGGTTGTAGTGTGTTCTGTGGGAGGTGGTAGGGTATTTTGGATGTAGTTCTGAGGGTTTCTCTTAGGAAGGGGTAGTTCTGATGGGCGTTTATGTTAGAGTGTCTTCGACTGGCGAATACGGGAAGTCTTGTGTTGTTGTCCGGTGTCTTCGGAATCTAGTGGGTGTCGTGTTGTTGTGAGTGTTGTTCGTTTGTGGTCGAGGTGTTGCATGGGTTAGTGTGGTTCTTAGTTTTGTCTCGGGGAACTGGCGAATACTCCGTTAGGTTGTGTTGAGTATGTTCGTCGGCTGTCTGTTGTCGGGGAGAGGGGGGTAATGTTTGCTGGTGTTGGGATGGGGTCGTCTTCGGAGGTGCTGTTGTTCTTCGTTGTGGGGTGGTGTTTGTCTGGGTTGGTTAGTATGGGTCTTGTGGGGTTCGTTAGGGTGACGACGTGGGGGGTCTTTTAGTATGGGGATTCGTAGTGTGGTCTCATGTTTACCGTGTGTAGTCTACGTGTATGGATGGGTGGTTAGTGGTCATGATTGTGGTCTTGTTGAAGGAGATGCGGTCTGCGTGTTCTTCGGACAGTGGGGTCGTAAAAGGCGAGTCTTTAAGGTGGTGGTCATTGGAGGTTAGGTGAGTATGGGGCGGTCTGTGTTCTCTTGTCGTGATGGTGGAGTTAGTGAGTTGAGTGGTGGGGTTAGTCTAAGGTGTGGTAGGTTCTTCGCGTGTGTTCTGAGAGGGGGGATGGGTGGGTATGTTACTCGTGAAGTAGGGTGAGTGTTGGTGGGTGTAATGGTTTGGAGGGTGTGTCGGTGTGTATGTGTGAGTTGGGAGTCTTCGGAAGTCAGGTATTTGGTGTAGGGTCTTTTGGCGTCGGTGGGTTTAGTGGGTGTCTGTGTAGTAGTGTGTCTTGGTTGTCTAGTGGGTGTATTGGATGTTGTTTGTGGGTTGTCTTGGTTGTTGGGTGGTGTTGAGTTGGCGTCGGTAAGTGTTGTTGAGTCGAGCGTGATGTGTTGTGTGGGCTTTTGTATGTGGTCTTTGTTCGTGTGGATTTTAGTTGTGGTGTTTAGTCTTCGGGTCTGTTGAGTGTGTTTGTGTCCTTGTGGGAGGTTGTGAGTGTTTGTTATTGTCTGTCTTGTTCTTTTGGGTCTTCGGAGCGAGGTGTCTTTGAGCGTTCTTGTTTTGTAGAGAGGTAGTGAAGAGTTTCGTCCTTGATGTCTTGGGAGTGTCGTGTCTTGGGGTGTGGGCTCTTCGCGACCGGTATTTGAGGGAGTGGTAGAGGTTGTTGAGTGTTTTGGATTGGTTCTGTGGTGGTCTTTTGTTTTCTTCGGGTGTCTCTAGTGTTGAGGTTGGGTGTTGGTGTCGAGGCTCGAGATGTGTCACGGGTGGGGGTTCTTGAGCGTTGAGGGTCTTGTCTTGTTATGGGTATCGTTCTGGTGTAGTCAGTCTTGTGGCATTGTTTGAGTTAGGTGTAGAGGTTGTCTGGAGTCTGAGATGGGTTGGTCTTGTCTACGTGTTGGTGGTAGTGCTGAGTGGTCATAGTCAGTGGGTAATGTCTTCGGGAGTGGTCGTCGGAGTGGATTGTGTCGGTGGGTAGTTGTTCTTTTTTAGGTTCTTTGTGGTCGTCTTGGGTCTGGTCTTAGTTGTCTCGGGTCTTGGGGGTGGAATGGGTAGAGAGGTTGGCATAGTGTCTTCGGATTGGGTGTCTAGTGTCTTGGTATTGGGTTCTTAGTCGGGTGGTTCTTGTCTGAGTAGTAGGTTGGCGGTGGTGGTAGCGTTTGTAGTTGTCTTGATCTGGAGTTGGTAGGAGAGGGTGGTGGTCTGGCTGGTGTGGTGGGGTGTCTTAGTGAGGGCGGCGTCTTGTAGGTATGGTATAATGGGGTCTTCGGTGGGTGGGTAGGGTGTGGCGTAGTTGGATGAGGGTAGATGTTTGTTAGGTGGTGGTCTGAGTTCTTGTCTTGGCGGGTGGTCGTTGGCTGTTGGTTGTAGGTCTGGTTGGTCGGTGGGTTAGGGTTGTTGTGTTGGGGGGTCCGAGGGTATTTGTGGTGTGGGCTGGTTGTTCGGAGAGGTTGGGGAGGGTGGTTCGTGTTGGAGGGGTAGTGTAGGTTCTTCGGAGTGATTTGTGTGCTGGTCGGGTATGTTTTGAGTCTTTTGCTTGGTCGTGTGGTCGTGTGAGTTCTGTGGTGTCACGTGGTTGGATGTGGGGGGTGTTTGTGGGTCGTGAGTGTCATTCTTGGTTGTGGGAGTCTGTCGTTGGGGGCGTTTAGGTGGTTCGGTGCCGGGGATGGGAGTAGGGTGGGTACTGTTTGTTCGGTCTGGGTTGTTGTTTCTGGGGGGGTTGTAGGGTTAGGTTGTACGGGTCTTTGGAGTTCGTGTTCTTCCGGACTGGCGAATATACGTTGGTAGGTGTGGGGTCGTTCTTGGTGGTTGGGTGTCTGCGGAGGTCGTCGGTTAATGTGGTGGTTTGATGGGTGTGAGGACGTGTGGATCGGGTTCGTCAGTCTGGTCTTGATGGTACTGTTGTTGCGTTGGTCATTGTTAGTAGGAGAGTGTTCTTTGTGAGTGTGTGGGTGGGTAGAGTGGGTTTTCGTGGGTCTTGGGGAGGGGTTGCTTGTTGTATTGGTGAGTGGTTAATGGGATAGTTGGTGGTGTTGTTAGGTGGTGTCGTGGGTTGTCTTGTCTAGGTGTGGGACGGAGTTGTGGGTGTTGTCTTTGTTATGGTAGTCTGGTTTGGTGTAGTAGTGGCGTCTGTCTGTGTGGGTAGTGTGGGGGTGTCTTGGGTAGTCTTAGTGATGTGATGTAAGGGTGGGGTGGGTCGGTTAGGCGTTGGGTCTTCGGGTCTTCGGTAAGCAAGGTGTGTCGTGTTTGGGTGTCTTCGGAGGTAGTGGTTCAGTCTGGGTTCGTTTTGTCAATCGGAGACGTGTGTCAGTGTCTCTTCGGTGACGGTGTGTGGGATGGTGGGTCTTGTGGTTGCGTTGGTGTAGTGAGTGTCGTTAATGTGGGGGTTGTGTTGGGTTAGGTGGAGTTGACGTTGGCCTTTGGTGTCTCGGGTGTTAGTCTTGCGGACGGCGGAAATACTTTCATTAAATTGAATCTGCTATCAGTCAACTTGAAACATTATGCAGTCGATTGCTATCCCTGAAGCATTCTGATTCGCTGTTGAGCAATTCATTGTTGAAAACCCTATATAAGCCAGAAGATTGTAGCGCTTCTCTATTCAACTTGAAGTCACGATGAAGCGGACATCTGCCGACAACATTCCCGTCTTCCACCGATGAAGACAAACTGCATTCCCGACTTCGTCATCCCGACGAAGTGGGATGAAGAGGATGAGAAGAAGGGAAGATCAAGAGATCGTTTGGACGGATGAGTGTGGACTCCAAATACACCCGCATCCGAAAGGTGCCAGAGGCACCAGTAACGACCTCGGCGGTATAGGGTCTATGACAACCTAACCGTCATACCCATTGCTATTCCAGCCAATAGTCAAATTACACACCCCCGAGAACGAACCATCGGCTATCTTTAAGGGGCACCATGGGGCATGACCATGATAGAACCTCCTCGCGTGTTGGGCCCCCCCTGGGGACGTCGTCGGACTGAGGCTGCTGTGGCGTCCTGTGCTGTTTGTTAGTGTGTGCTGGGCTGAAGGCTTGCTGGCCTGTGGCGAAAAGGTGCACCTGTTAGGCTCTTGTGTGGCGAATGAGCGTAGGTTTATGGGTGGGCTGTGGAATCTGGCGAATGTATGCGAGGATGTCTTGTGGCGAACTGTGCGCTTGGCTGCTTCTCGGAGAGATCTCGTTGCGAATTTGGGCTGTCTTGCTGGCGAAATGTTGTAGCCTTGATCTGTGAGTCTGTGTGCTGTGTTCTGTTTGTGCGAATTACTGCGCGAACTTTCTCTGGTTGGTGATGCCGGGCGAACTGTGCGTTGGCGATTTGGCGAAGTCTGGCTGGGCCTGCTCTGCCTGTGCGTTGTTGTTGGCATCTGTGCGACTGTGCGATTCGTTGGCGTTACTTTCGCTGGCGGCTGGTGGCGAACTGGCTTCTTGGGCGAAACCTAGCGCGAATGGTCTTGGCGAATGTGGCGAATTATTCGGCTGTCCTATAGGCGTCCTGTTTGCCTTGGTGTTGCTGTTGGCGCGATCAGTTGGCCCTGTTCTGGCGAAATGGCGGGGCGCCTGGCGAATGGCTGTCTGCTGTTTGGAGTGACTGGCGGGTGGTCTCGGCTAATGGGCGTGTATATTGGTTTGGCTGAAACGAATATGTGTTCTCTTCTTGTTGTGTCGGTGGCCTGCTTTAGCTGCTTGCGATGGGCGAATCTGGCGGTGTTGCTGCCTTGGGGCGGTTAAATGCTGATCTCGGGTCTGGGTATGTGGTGTGCGAATTGTTGGGCTGCTGAGCGAGTTGCGGTCTTTCCCTTTTGAGCTGTTGTTTTGGTTGCTGTGCTGTGCTTGTTGGGGCGAAACTTGCTGGCGAATGGTTGGTTGGCGATGCGGAATGCAGTACTGGGCCGAAATTGGGCTGTTGGCTGGCCTGGCTGGGCTGTGGCGACTTCTGTGCGTAATGCCTGGGGTGTTGTTGCGCTTTGGCGCTGTACTGGCTCTGTGGACCTTGTGTCTCTTTGTTCTGTGCGAATGCGTTTATTCTGCTACTGGCGAACTGGTCTGTGGCTCTGTGCTGCATTCCGGGACTTCTGGCGAAGTCTGGCGATGGCGCGAGCGAGAAGCACTTGGGTGATGGTGTGTCCTGCTCGTGGATTTGCTTGCGTTTTGGGTTGTGTCCTTGGCGAATACCCTGGCGATGGCGAAATGGGGGTGGAGCGACTGGCTGTCTGTTGTTTCGCTGGCGATAGGCGGTCCTGTTCTGTGGAAAGTGGCGCCTGTTCCTGGATTGTTAATTGCGATGGCGGTGCTGGCGTCGTTCTCGTTGTGCGATGTGAGGGTTGGCGAACTGAGTGCTCTGTCTGTTGGCGAAGCGAAAAGAATTGCGGCGTTGGGGCCTGGTGCTGGTGGTGTGTTGGTTGTTTGTGTGAGCGACTTGGCGCTTGTGGACTGTTCTCTTTCTGTGCGAAATTGGCTGGGCTGTGGCGGACTGGCGAATTGGTTCTGGCCTGTACCTGGCTGTTCTGTGCTGTTGTTTGGCGATTGGGCTGGCTGGCGATATGCGATAAGTGTTGTGCCCCTTACGTGGCGACAGGCCTGGTGCCCTTGGTCCCCCCCCCCCCCCCCCCTGGCTCTGTGTGGCGCCCCCTGTGGCGGGTGGGCTGGGTCTGGCTCGGCGGATGTAGGTGGCTTTGTTTGGTTAGACCTGAAGGTTACTTGGCTGATGTGGGACTGTGCGAACCGGATTGCGAGCGATAACTGTCTGTGCGTGCTGTCTGGACCTCTTGGGCCCTTGTTTTAGCTGCTATTGTGGACTTATGATGGTTTGGCGGCTGGCGATGCTGGCCTGGTTGTGTGTCTGCTGTGCGAGCTGGCGGAATTGGCGAACCTGGCCTGGCGAGGTGTGGGCTCTGGGACTGCTTGCGGCTTTCTCGGCCTTTTCTGGGGCGCGATGTCTGTTGGGTGTGACTGCCTGTGATTGCGACTTCGGCGTGGCGATCTGCGAATGTTCGTAGCTTGTTTGTGGCTTGTACTTGGTTGGTTGTGGGATCTGGCGCGCTGATGTCACTTTGTTGGCGGGAACCTGCAGCGAATACTATCATTAAGTTGAATCTGCTATCAGTCAACTTGAACGTTGCAAATGAAGTTCGGTGTAATACTTCCTTTCGACGGGCGTTCCTGTAAAGGGCGGGCGGTGAAACCCGTAGCTATGTATACCGCAAGGACATTCGGCAATGGTCAATCTGTTAAACCTCTCTGCGTCATGTTTGCAAGTGATTGCCTCTGTCTCAACGTAGTATGCATTCGCGCCAGGCGACATTTAGCCAACTGTCGAAGGTTGCCTAAAACTTTCCATTGCATACGTTATGAGAACCATGAGTTCTACCTGTCTCTATCAATGAGACGAATTGATGAATGGAATGAAATGGGAGGACACTCACGCGCCACACGCAACATAACACACTTCTCTCTTCCGTAGTCTAACAAGCTCTTTACACATGGATCGCAGTCGATTGCTATCCCTGTATCAGAAGTGTAAGCTATCTTAATTTATTTGACACTATTTCATCTATCATCATCGTCCATATGAAATGTTTTAAGATTTACAAGTTAGACTAAGCGTGCTACTATTTCCAAATGAAAAAGTATACATGGTTAAATCATCCACTTAAGCCCATCCGTAGTCTAACAAGCTCTTTACACATGGATCGCAGTCGATTGCTATCCCTGTATCAGAAGTGTAAGCTATCTTAATTTTATTTGACACTATTTCATCTATCATCATCGTCCATATGAAATGTTTTAAGATTTACAAGTTAGACTAAGCGTGCTACTATTTCCAAATGAAAATGTATACATGGTTAAATCATCCACTGAAGCCCCATTCAAGTACGTCAGTATGAAAGCAAAGATAATATGAAATAAAAATTTATTATGGCATGTATTTCAAAAGGTCTTCATCGTCAATATCGTCCCAGAGTCTGGCTTCACATAGATAACAAAAACAGTTCAGTTGCTTTAATCGTTCTTCACTGCGAGCCTCACTTTGTCAATATACTCCCACTCCTCCATAATTCGTGGCTGGGAGTTAGGGGTGTACCATTCCCATAATTGGTGGAGGAATTTCGTGCTGGTGATCTCCATCACATCGTCAGTATCGTACTGGAGATACTTCCACCTCACGCCTGTTAAGTCGGGACACTCCTTCTCACATACACTCTCTTCGTTGTCCGCTGGTAATAACACCTTCTCTACCTTCGTTGGAGCGTTTGGTGTTGAGGATTGAGAAGAGAATTTTGTGTTTGGTGTTGTCGGAGGGTTGACTGTGAATAATAACTTTGAAATGTTTTCTAATTCTTAAGTATCAACAAGCAACCAATCAGAATGAACAGCCAATGAATGATGAATATGAAAGTATATATGTAAAGTGTCATTCGTGTCATTTCACTCTGTCTTTGAGACGCATAAGTGAACTGTTGTCTAGCGAATTCTGTTATTATTTGAGGCGTACAAGTGAATTCCAAATTTGAGACGTATTATTTGAGTGAAGTCTCTATCTTGTTGAAGTATCAAGCTTAAACATAATTTCGTTGAAATGGTAAGTTGAAAATTTCTTCACTCATCTCCCTCAAACGTGTGCTAATAGCATCTTCCTCAATTTCAGGCATCAACTTCATCATCAACACCCTCCCTTCTCGAGGAAAGTTTAGAGTTGTTGAGTAGGTAGGTTGTAACAATACACTGAGACTTGAACAGAGATGAAAGAATGATTTCTCTTTCAGGTGATGTGAGTTCCAGCTCAGGACTCTCGCGGCAAGGCAACGAGTGGGAATGTGCCGACTGCGGACATATGTTTACAAGGAAGCACAGTCTCCTTCGACACATCAAACAACGTGTGTGTCAACGCAAAGCGGCGTCAATCTCCGGAGGTGAAGTTGATTCTGACGATGACATCTCCTTTCCTTGCGATTTGTGCCCTCTTTCTTTTGATAGTCACTTTCAGCGATCTTCGCACAGACTTCAACACACGCATGCAAATGATCACTACACCAACGGTACCTCTACCATCTCCCTCATTAATGTTTCACATAATAATTTAGTACGCGACTACTGCATGGAGTCCAATACTCAAATAGTAGATTTTCCTGAGTGGCTCCTTCAAAATTCAAACATTATCGAAGCGCTCTTCAACAATTTAGACAATTTTAGAATGAAGGCGCTCATCTACCTTAAACTAAAATATATTAAGATAGATTTTCAAACGGGTCAAGTGACGGAGAGAATACAGTTTCATGTTCCTTCCTCTTCCGCAACCGAAGTTGTAGACTGCGAGTCTTGGCTAAATTTTCACATTCAATGTTTAAAATCAAATGTAGATAAATTCAATCAACGCGACAGCGCTCTCATTTTTGATGGTGTGGACTCAGCCATATTCAAAATTTCACTATTAGAAAGTCATGCAGCTCGAGGTACATTTAAACTACCAAAAACGTTGTATAATAAGAAAGCTGTCATCAATGTCGATTGTAAATCACAGTGTTTCAAATATGCAGTCCTATCCATCCTTCACTATAATGATATCAACGCGAATCGAAATCATACCTATAGCTATAGACAGTGGGAGGATGAACTAGACTTTGAAGGTTGTGATAGTAACAACATGAAAATCAAAGATGTAGAATGTTCGAAAAACATAATAAGATTAAAATTGTCGTTCACGTGTGGGAGAAGGGGTTGAAGGGTGCCCGCTATAATTCACGTTCAACTTGTTATGAACGTGTAGTCAACCTCTTATTAGTAAAACAAGATGATAGCGAGGAATGGCACTACTGTGGTATTCCCAAAATCTCTCGCTTGTACACTCACTTGGGGCACTCTAAAAGAGGTGAACATTTTGTATGCGACCGCTGCATCCGCTCCTTTTGGAGTAAAGATAAATTTGAAACTCACTATGAATGGTGCAAGCGAGGTAAATTACAAATGGAACGCATGCCCAAAGATAAAATATTTTCACATAGGGATAATGGTGACGAATTAAGTCCCCTGCGTGTCATTTACGCAGACATAGAATGCTACATTGATGATATCATCCACAAGCCAGCAGCCATATCCTGCTATGAAGTATGGCATGACCACTTTAGGAATAGACAAAACAAAATGCATACTTGGCAAGGTGAAGATTGCATTTCAAAATTTCTAGAATTTCTCGATAAAGCTGCTAAATTTCAACAATCATATGATTCCCAATTGCAGCGTAAGTCACTACATATGACAGATGAAGACAAACAAAAATTTGAAAGTTGCACATCCTGTCCTAAATGTCATAAAACGTTTGATGACGATAAATTAAGAAAGTGCGTGATCATGATCACCTCACTGGTAAAATTAGAAACGCACTCTGCTCCAAATGTAACTTTTCACTTAGGTTGAGACGTCGTGTACTACCGTCATTTTTCATAACTTTAAGGGCTATGACAGTCATATGCTCATAAAAGGAGGGTTGAGCCAGATGAAATCGTGGCAGTTTAATGTAATAGCACAAACGAGAGAAAAATTCATGGCAATGACAGCAAAAGTACCAGTAGATAAAACTAAAGAAAATAAGACAGTCTTCTTCGAAATAAAATTTTTAGATTCATTTCAATTCATGTCAGCGTCACTAGCTTCTCTCGTTCGAAATCTCAAGTTTCTTCCCCATAGTCAAACTTTGAAGAAACACTATCCAAACTTAACGGATGAAATAATCACTCGCAAAGGAGTCTTTCCTTATGCGTATTTTAGCTCAATGTCTAAACTAAATGAAACAACCCTTCCTTCCATTGACAAATTCAAAAACGATTTGACGGGTGAAGATTGTCCAGTAGAGGACTATGAACATGCTCAAGAGGCATGGTTAAAATTTGAATGTAAAACGTTTGGCGATTATATGATCGCTTACTTAGAATTAGATGTCATTTTGCTGGCTGATGTCTTTCAGGAATTTCGACGAGTGGCATTAGAAGAAGACAAATTAGATCCTGTCCACTTTGTCAGTCTACCAGCCATGTCCTTTAAATCAGCCTTTAAAATGACTGGTGAGACCATTCATCTCTTACAAGACCCGGAGATGTATAATATATTTGAGCGCGGAATACGCGGTGGTCTCACATTTGTAAATAAACATCATATAAAATCTGAAACAGTAGGTGATGATCATATCCACCTAAAGTACTATGACCAAAATAATTTATATGGCAGTTCACTGTCTAAACCACTACCTCATTCCGAGTTTAGTTGGTTAAATCAAGATGAGCTTGAGTATTACTCCAACCCTTCAAACATACTGAAGATTCCAGATGAAGGTGATTGGGGATATTATTTTGAAGTGGATTTGATTTATCCAAATAGCATTAAAAATAAAACTGCTGATTTCCCACTCGCACCTGAATCTGGTGAAGTGACTGAAGATATGTTTTCACCATTCATGTCACAATTTCATAATAACTTAACAGAGTGTGGACAGCCAAGGTACAAACCATGCCGCAAACTTTTACTCACCCAATATGATAAGAAAAATTATCTCGTACACTTCTGCATACTAAAATTCTATTTAGAAATGGGCATGCTTCTAAAGTCAGTTCACCGCATTATCAAATTTAGACAGAAAGCCTTCCTCAAACCCTACATAGATAGTAACAGTCAAAAACGTGCACTCGCCCAAAATAATTTTGAAAAGGATTTTTATAAATATAAGAATAACAGTCTTTTCGGAAAGACCATGGAGGATGTTAGAAAACGTATGAACTACAAACTAGTCGTTGATGAACAAAAATATCACAAATTGACCTCATCACCTCTTTTCATTGATAGAGACATCATCGATGAGGATCTTGTAGGTGTTAAAATGATAAAATCAGAAGTTGAGTTGTGCAAACCCATCTATATTGGGCAAGCCGTTTTAGATTATTCCAAGCTTGAAATGTATCAACTCTTCTACAAAATATTAAAACCATGCCCTCTCGTAAAAGAGGTTCGCTTGCTGGGTGGTGATACAGATAGTTTCTTTTTAGGAATTACCACTCAAAAAGATTTAAATTTTAATGAAGTAGGCAAGTCATTAGAAAAATATTTCGACACATCTAACTACAATCCCACTCATCCACTCTATTCCATACAGAATAAAGCCAAACTTGGTTGTTTTAAGGATGAAACAGCAGGAAAGGAAATAGATGAAATGATTCTCCTCCGTCCTAAAATGTATTCCATGAAATTAAAAGAATGTGCAGATAGTATTAAGCGTGCTAAAGGTATATCAAAATCCATTGTTCATAAAATGAAACATCGCTCCTATAAGGTCTATAAAAATAAAAATATAACGTTTGTCAATATGACAATCTTAAAATCTCAAGTTCATACTGTGAAAACGTACACGTTCAAGAAACGAGCACTTTCAGCATGGGAGGATAAGAGGTGTTGGATAGGACATAACACATCTCTTCCACATGGACATCCTGACACAAACATACCACCACCCAAAAGAATAAAACTCACGCTACCACATTCAGGAGATGTATTGACATAATCAACTTTAACTCAGTATTTTGATGTTGCTTTTTGTAGATATACATGGTTGTTTTATGTATCGCATGAGATCGTTTCTTCCTTGTGAATATATGCCTACAGTTAGCTCATTCCCCCTATATCTGTGAAAAGACTTTTTCATATACATATTTTTATTTCAATAAACATATCACAATGACTTCACTTTGTTTTCCGAAACACTAAAGTTACGAGGGATTTAGTATCTTTCACATGGATGCACTCTTGTAAACCATTGGTAATTTTGATAGCAATAGAGGGTATAGTTTGTTTGACGACGGGATGATAGAAAATAGATTCAAACATCTTCTCGACTATTCCATATGAAGCGTCTTTATCATGAATGAAATCACGTAAAATGTATTCTTTTTTCTCACCAACAGAAATAGGTAGAATCAAATCACTTTGAATGTAAAGGTGCTGTTCATGTTTATCAAGTGTCATTGGTGTTTCTATACCAATCGTATGCGCAGCAGCAAACACTGTTTGTAGCATTGAAAAACCAAAGAGTTTTTTCAAATTTTTACTCAATTGACATTGAATGTCATCACCCAGTCTCAGAACAACGCGTTGATTTTCAATTGAAAACGAAATGTGGTGTGTCTTTACATCATATTTACTTTTCATCACATGCTTCAACTTCTGTTGTATATAAGGATTTACTACATGAATGAAGCTTTCAACTGTATGATATAGACGCGGCATTATATTGATAGCAACTTTAGATTCTTCATAAGACTGGTAAATTTTCTTGATGCGATCGCCATAGATGTCCACCCACCATTCATCATTAACTGAATCAGCTTTAGTGTGATATTCATGAGAAGCATACACCACACCGCTTCCAATAATAGGTGTATAATGTCTTACAAAATGACGCAAGGTTGGAGAGAAATAAACTGTAAGTTTGTCATTATATTTCTGAATAACCAACTTATTTTTGTTCGCCATAATTTTCTCTCCATACTTCTTACCCACAGTCTCATTCCATCGTTTTACTAACTCAATAAGTGATAAAGGTTGAACACCACGCTTTTTCAAAATGATGCGTTCTTCGCATTCTACAACATCTTCATCAAATATTTTAAATCTATAATGAAATTTGTTGATTCGATTTGAATAAACTTTTTTAACATTTGCAGTAGCAATTGATGTTAGATGTAGTCCATGACCAAAACCAAGATGTGGATAGAATTCATTATCCAACCTCAGCGTAAGACCTTTAGTAAAAGAATGAAAGCGGAGGAACTGTCTCCCACTCCAATGATAGATAGTAAATTCATAAGCTTTCTGATTTTTATTCTTCATGATGGAAGTATTACCACTGTTGAATGCCTTAATAATTTTCTCATTCCCAAATGGTTCATAAGAATCTGATTTTATCTGAATCCATTCATAGTTCCACTTTCCATCTGATGTTAAATTGTATGGGCATTATTCATCGTTATTCCATCATGGGTGCGAGGAGTCAATATCATTTCTTCCAAATCATTCACATTCTGAATATTGCTATCATAGCAAATACTAGAAACGCCAACCTCCCATTCACCTTCTAAATGCAGTGGCCGATTTAATTCTACTCGATAGTCTGATGGTTTATTTTTGGGAAATTTATTCATAGAAGCATTACTGGGCAAGTAGATTAGAAACGAGTCCTTATTTTCACTTTCCATATTATTCACATTGGAAAAATATATTAGCATACGTTTGCATTAACTCTTCATTCGGAAATGGAGTGTGATACTTGTCACAGCATCTTTATGAAAAGGAATCAACGCACCAGCATCGTCATAAATGGCAATATCAATTTGTGGGATGTAGTTTGATTTCAGCTTTGTATAATGCACTTTCTTGAAAGTATGCTCAGATAAAATACTGCAGCTTTTTGGCTGGTATGGTATCATTGCTAGCAATGGAGCTTCAACATCTCCCACACGTACATCTTCACCAATATTGGAATATATCTGAAAATAGTTAATACGACGCGATAGCGACATGTCTGCGCTAGCTTTGGTTACAGTACCACTTTTAAAGATATTTTGATCAAAACCCAAAATGTCCATTAGAGTTTTATCCATAATTAGTTCAATACCTTTTCCACTTATAGTGAGAGACAAAGTACCTTCTTTTTCAGAAAATGAAATATGTTGCTCATTAATCACTTCATTTAAATAATCTACAACCAATTTAACCGAAGTAATAATGCGAGGCATCAACACTCTTGTTTCATGTAAGATACCACCTAAAGGCTCTACACACTTTCTGTATAAAGATACGGTCCATTCTGTATCAAATTGATTTGACCTTTCACATGGTAAATGTTGCATATCAGATTTTCCATGAACAGCTGCAGAACGATGTCGTAAGAACTGATGAAAATCTTTTGAACAAACTAATACTAGATCATCATCATTTAATTTGCTTATTGCAATATGATTAGATGATTTAATATAAGTCAATGTTGCCACTTGTTTGCCATCAACTCGAAGGAGATAATTAAATTTCTTCAATAATGTTTCAGGAGTCATGTTTGTCTTTCTTGGCTTAATCACAATCTTCTTCACCAACGTCTTCTCATTTCTTGGAATAAGATCTACATAATAAGCTTCCTCTCGATATATTAACTGTTTATGACCACTTATGTGGTAATTAACGTTAAAATTATCATAGCTTGTTAAGGCGCTAGCGAGGTAACCTAAATCATTTCTTAAACTTGGACTTAAACCAACAATCCAATCTTTCTCAACTACATGATGTACATAATTATAATCATCATTGTGCGGAGTAAATTGGACAATATGTTTACTCGCTTTATTCAAGAAATCATATATAAACTTTTTACATGATAAGAGATCTTTCTTTGGCCACTGTGGAATGTATACTCGGCACCCCTTTTCACATTGATAAGCAGCTGTACGCCTCATATTAATAGTCATCACCTCATGATCAAAAGTATAGACACAGTTGCTATAAACAAGTTGAGTGACACCCACTTCCCAATTTCCATTTAGCTGTTGTGCATGATCAATGGGAGTAGAAAAGAGTGCGGCTCGATTACTAGTAAATCTCTTTGTAGCCGCATTGCTAAGCAAAATATGATAAAACGACATTTTTATATTGCTGATCTGCAACTTTGCATAACATCATGAAGACTTGGATTTTGGACTCTCTACAATATATCAGAGTTGATCGTGATGGAAACGTACATTTCAAAAATTCTCATGGTCATACATCAAGAGGAATTACATTAACATGGCGACAATTTGTCAACCTCAATGATATCATGAGGGATTTGGAATATTTTGAAACATTAAGATTCATCTCCTTGGGTGATCAAGTTTGGCTTCAACATTACAGAAATGAAATTCAAATCTACCATTCTCATTCCGCAAACTGTTTCTCATTTCGCAAATACAATTGGGAGAAGTATAGAAGATATATACATCGCTCCATCATGACATTTATTCGTCGTGAGTTCATCGCCCTACTATGCAAATCTTAATCAGACATGACTACCACACATCATGAGTTGGAAATTAGATTCCCTACAACGTATTGAAACGGATCATGATCGAAACGTCTATTTCAAAGATTCAACTGGAAATGTGAGAAGAGAGTTTGCTTTATCTTATCGTCATTTTCAATCTCTACATCATATCATGAAGGACTTGAAATACTTCTATATGAAAAGACATTCACGTATTGGAAATCGCATCTGGCTGCGCGTCAACAATCGGCGAATTCAACTCTATCATTCCCAACTTCATACTAACTTCACATTTCATCAAGGTAGTTGGGAAAAGTATAAAAGGAAGGTACATCGCTCAATTTACTCATTCTTTCATCATGAAGCGCCATCGCTACACCATCGTCAACATTCTCCGTCGCTTCAGACTCTACACCAAAATCGATCTCACAACATTACACCAACAGCTTCCAAACAGCAAGTATTACCCGGGCCGTCCTCAAATGTTAGTGGTGAAGATGAACAATTCACGGAATCTTCAACTCTTCCCAAATGGGACTGTACAGATTCTCGGCGCCCTTTCTCATTCATCGGCGCAGTCAATGCGCTTAGAGCTACAGAGACTACTACGTCGGATATGGAAGAGGGAGAGGTGTGTGATGTCGAATCTGACTGTGGACAATATGGTGATCTCTACTCAATTGAGTGACAGTCTATCATTTTTGAAGATTCGTACCAGCAGTTACAATTTGTGTTATGAACCCGAACTTTTTCCTGCAGCTCTCATTAGTTGTTGGTTACCTGTGCATGTGGCAATCTTTCATAATAGTAAAGTGATCATTACTGGACTAAAATCTCATGTACAAGCAAATGTGATCCTAGACTATCTCATTGAGTATGTACGTACCCAGCGGATTGTAAAATAAAAAACAATTTTTCCAACATGATGTTTTTATTTCAAATCATGATAGAACTTACAAATCATTTTTTCATTAGAGGATGGATTACATGAAAAGTTTTGAATAATAGATGCAAATCGAGATACATGTAAACGTTTTAAGATGAAGTACAGTACAAAAGCACCACACGTTGATGAAAGTGGATGTTGTAGTATGCGTTCATTTCGCTGATATTGACGCGTATGTTTTCTCAACCACTGCTGTGTTGGTATATTTGGAGGTTGAGCAAGAGAGTCAAATAGTTCACCACGTCGGTCTTCTCCAATAAAGATCGCTTTCCAATGCTCACCGCCTAAATTCTGCGAATGAGTGTTTAGCACAATAAAGATGGGATAGTGATTTACTGCAGGTGGTAAGGTATCGAGTGAATAGACATTATCGAAAGCTTTCAACGTCGCTTCGTCTGCATTACGCTGCACTTTAGTCTTAATATCGTCAGCAGTCAACCAACTCATTAACGATTATACTGAAGAATCACGTCACGATACTTTGTAATTTCAATGTTTGAATCGAAGACTGCATAAATTAATACATTGATCGTCTCAGGTAGTGTTCTTTTGAACGTCAAATCCAAACGAATATTATGAGGCACGTTCGCTTGACGATAGGGTGCACTAATATCGCTGTCAGCAGTCAAATCAAATGCATAAATAGTATATCCACTCTTAAACTCTTTCATAGTCAGTCCGTTGGTGTCATCCGTATTGTAAAAGCCAAAGACATCCATAAAATCAACATAACTGCGCATAAATTGATCCGCAGCAAAATCTGGTTTGTAGGGTGGACCAGGATGACTCACACCATTTACACGTAAAGCAATTTCACTTAACTGATTGTGTTTAAAATTGAAAGGATTCTTCTTTATATTACCATTAAATGCGTCATTTTCAACCATTGCCACCATGAGGAGCTTCGGTGCTTTCGATGGAAAGAGGCCATCTTTCATGAAACTCTTTTGATCTTTAGGAATTGTAAAGGTGAGAAGCTTTGTATGCTGAACGGGGTAAATGGCATTTTGGCGGTTAAGACCTTCAGCATGCCCTCTAATGACACTTGGATTCGGTACTACTCGACGAATGTAAAGTGCAATATCTTCCACATGAATTCTAAAATTGTCAACTTTAGCAAATGCATTCAGCGCAAATTCAGGCTTATTCAATGTCAGCTTGAGTCGCATGCTGGTATTACAGAGTAAAAACTTTGACTGTCTAAAGAAGTCTAAATTCAGCGGACCATATAGCTGACATACTCTACTATCTTTAATCATAGCAGATCGCTTTACAAAGCCACTGTTTGTTTCAACATCAAATTTTCCTGCTTCATCTCTGTACCATCCCATGGCTTCCATATGACTTTTTTGTGCTGCTGGATGAAACTGTGATACATGATTGAAATATGATTTATAGGGATAATCGCTTTGACCACCTTCCACCTGCTGCTCTCCAATCGTTAGAGAAACATCGCGAAGTAATGTAGTCAATGGTAAATTGTTCAGTCCAACTTTATGTGTATCGTCAATAGCAGTTCCATCTGCTTGCTGAATTCTAAACCTCAAATCAAGCATCGCATAACTCAAATCTATGTAGTCATCACTACCACCAGGAATAACAAATTCAATGGGGCCAGCATTCTCAGCTGTTCGAGGATGATAATCTACAATACTTGAACTAAGAATATCTGTCTGTATGGCTTGTTGATCGAACAAACAAAAACCGGAAGTTTTACACTCCATGATTAGAAGTTATAGCAGCGTCGTCGTTTAGCGCCTGATGAATGATTAGAGCCTCTACGACGTTTGCGTGAATGCCTTTTGACTGAAGATCGCACCTTACCAGCTCCGCGATGTTTCCTCCTTCCTTTATTCATTCGTTTAGGTGATTTCTTTCCTTGAGTAACACCAGCAAAGGTCTGCTTCAATGTTTTTAAACCGCGTTCCTTCCCACGATTCAACAAACTGCTCTTAAAACTTCTACCTCTGGAAAGATCACTAGCAACATCACCAGCAAAGCCAACGGCATTACTTAAAACATTTCGTTTTAAAGATCTACCGACATTGGATATGAGAGGTGCTACAACAGATTTCAGTGCACCAAGTATGCTACCTCCACGTTGGCGGCGAGCGCCGATGTAAATTTGTCCTCCACCACTTACATAGGAGGGTCGTGAATAAAATGAGGCAGTTGGATTCATAGCTCAAACCCTAAACATTGTTAGTTACAACTTTGCATGAATCACTGTCGATCACTTAGATGAAAGATGTCAGCACGACGCATCCAAGAGTTCATACTTGAAGGATAACCAGTCCATTTAACAAGACACCATTCTTCACCTTGCCGTTTTTTACATCGAATGATTTTCTCTACCAAATATGTTTCACTTTCAGTGACTACCTCAATCTCATCGCGGTAAAAGCTACCCTCAATTTCTTCATTATCGTAATCTTTCAACTTGTAGGTGGTCGGAGAGTCTTTTTGATTAATCCTTGATACTGTAAATACCTCCTCTGTCCAATTCGGAAGGTACCCTTTAGCAAAAACACTTTTCACTTTTGAGATACGAACTTTATCGCCAATTTTCACATCACTTTTCACATGAGTGCGTTTACGTTGGAATGATTCGCGCACTTTATCTACATTGTCAGCATTTACATCTACTGGTCTGAGTCCAATAGAACGATGGATAGAGTGATTGTAGGCATGGAGTGTATCTTGTAGAACCTTTGTCCAATTTTGTGTCAAGTTGGCAGTAAAATGTCGCCACAAGCGATTTTTTAATGTGCGATTAAAACGTTCAACGAGTGCAGCTTTATAAGCACTCTTTACACTAAACAACTCAATGTCATGCCTCTCAAATAATCTTGTCACATGCTGATTTTCAAACTCTTTTCCTTGATCACTCTGAATTCTTTTTGGAATGCGGCCTTCTCGAAAAATTGTTTGGAATGCTTTTGCTACTCCTTTCCCTTCTTTAGTTTTTAAAGGTTGAGCCCACGCATAACGCGAGAAAATATCAATGACGGTTAAAATAAAATTATTGCCCGAGTTATGTTTTGAAATGGAGGCAACATCACACAAATCTGCTTGCCACTGTTCATCGATGTCATGAACAATATAATGGCGGGTGCGGTACTTCTTTTTCGCTTGTTTGTGGAGTGTATAGGTAGCCTGACCCTTTAACCATCGTTTCACTTGTGATTGTGGAAGACCACTCGCTTTTGATAATTTCTTGATAGATGCAAATCCTGCCGGATGCTTTACATCATAATAGATTGACTTCAAACGTTCAGTCGATGACGACTGACTCTTTTTTCTCCTTCTCATCCTTTTGTTTTCTTGCCTTTCTACATTTACAACAACTGCAGCATTTAGCTTTAGCGGTTTTGCGATCGTGTTCACATTGCTTAGGGGTTTCATTGTGAGAGCTGGCGCAGCAAGTGCAAGTGACAACGACATTCACCTCTGGCGGCTCATTACATGGCAAGCAACACATCTGCTTCATATTAATAGTCTGAGAACATGTATTTCCTAGGAGGTGCTGTTTTACGTTTTCCTTTTACTAGTTTTAGTGATGATGTAGATCTACGTCGAGTTCTTCCTCTTGTTTGCTTAGTGAGTGTGGGAGGGGATGTAGCAGGTGACGTCTTAAACCAATTTATTGGCATTTTCATCGTCTGAAGCATTGGAGCAGTAGCCACTGTTGAATCAAGTTCTTTCAATGTCTCATTATTTAAAGCAAATTTTGGCACATTATGCTTTTTCAATAGTTTAAGAAAGTATGACCAACCAGGTGGAACATAGCCCTGACGGCGCTTTCTACGTGTCGCATACTGAATCAAGTCTTCATAACGTGAAGCATCAATCACTTTATTTTCATCTGTAATGATTTCTCCTCTATCATTTACATTGAGATGGGGTTCAATACTGTTGAAAAGAGATATGGCATGTGCGCGAGATGCTAAAGGTGTAGCAGTCGATACAGAGTCACGCATCTTATTCTTCAAGTTTTTCAATTGCTCAACAGTTTCCGATTGTAATAATACAGCACGATGTGGATCTTTGATGTGAACATTTTGCTGATAATCTATTTCTTTCCTATACATTTGATTTGCAAGAGGTTGCTTTACTTGCTGCATGGCAGTCAATTGTACATATTCATCCTGAGGAATAACAATCATGCGAGAATAAGAACTCATAGTTTGTAGATAATCATGGGAGTTTTCAAAATATCACTTCGAAATCTAAATTCTTCCGGACACTCTTGCGTAAAGTCAATGAATAAGTAACCGTATGGTTTTTCAGTAGCTGCTTGAAAAATTTCAATTAAGGCTTTTGATCCTCTGGGTGCAACTTGTCGCGCTAAAATTTCAAATTGACTTTTATCTCGCGGATTCTTGAAAATAGCATAATAGTGTGTATTCAGGTTTCGTGTACGAGCTTCTTTTCCATCAGGAAACAAATTTTGTGTGATATAGATGATAAAACACCTTTTATGATGTGCTGCACGAGTGAACATATCTGTAACATCTTTTGAATTCTTACTTTCTTTTAATAAATCATCCAATACAACAACATCATTAGACTGAAGTTTATCCACTGCAATAATTCCTTCATGTCGAATAAAGTTGCGACTTTGCAATTCCTGAAACAACGACGGTTGATAAATACCATAACACCAAATCACTCGATTGATAGGTTCCTTAAACAACTCCCTTCTTTTATCCAATAAATTCAGCGTGAAAACAGTTTTACCTGCATGAGATGGACCTGATACAGTCAGAACTTTATCACATTGAAGTCTGAAATCCATTTTATTACTTTGAGATTCAACATTTGCATAATTAACGCTTAGAGCCAAAGATATTTCCCAATAGGTTGCCCACGGCAGGAGCTATCATTGGAAGTATTGCTGAAAGGAAACCGCCCTTTTGTGTTAGAGTTTTCCTCTTTCTTTGAAGGGTGACTTTAGGATTGGAGATGAAACGCAATTTCGTAGCATATCGCTTAAGTAACTTTCGTTGTTTTGGTGCTAATTTCTTCGTCCTCAACTTTCTCACATGAGAAATAATTTCATGAATGAATTTATCGTTGGCATGTCGTATAGCATTGTATCGCTGATTTGCTTTCATTCGTCGGAGAGCTTGAATGGCTGAAGAAAACTTTTGACTTTTACGTTTCGTCATTTTACGTTTCGCCATTTTCCGTGTTAGTCTTTGCTAAAACCTATCTTTACCACATTTGCATAGGTACTAACTATTGCGACATAAGTGACACTCGAAATGAGCAATGTCACAGTGGTTACATTTGCAAAGTTGAATGCAATTACGTATGAAACAGCGTTGACAAAAAGCATGCTTACATCTCTTGAAGATGCGCTTTTCATTTCCATCCTTTCGCTTACATACATCACAACACATAGTTTCACCGTTACTGATGTCTATAGCAAGTCTTTTTGAAGATATGAATTTGCTAGCCTTTTCTAAATAATAGACACATGTACAGAAGGAATATACTTCGAGAGTGAGCAGACATAGCTCGAAAACCAGTTGTGCTACAATCAAGTACCACTGCATTTGCAATTTTTCTTTATGGAAAGTTGAATGTGAATATCTGAAATCGCTTCAATCACTAGACTGCTACCATGATGGTTAAATGCGTTAAGACGTTCAGCAATTTTTATCATATGTCTTTTAAAAAATTCTTCGGGGTGATCTACCACTTCCATTGAATAAGAAGCAAAATGGAAAGAGCGACTTTCCACCTCTTCCTTTCCAAAATGACTAAACTTAATTTTCGCAACTAATCGCGCCATGACAATGCTATCAGAGAATGTATTCATTAACTCTAGAAATAGAGTGCTAGCATCATCGACCACTGCTTCGATGTCGGTCTCATCTTTATGAAAATTTATCACATAATCTTGAACAGCTCCTTTTAAACTTTGCCTATGAAAATGTAATGTTCCGCAGTCGTTTGAGAAAGACATGATCACCCTTTATCTAACCCATCCATTGCATGAAAACAACTCTTCTCATAGTAACATTTATTGAATAACGGTAACAAGCATGCATTATAAATCAATGGTTTGAAAGAGATAAAATAGATACAGCTGGTAACTATCATACAGCGAGCAATGATAACCATACAGGACTTTGGCAGTGCTGAGGTAAGGAGGAAAGAAGCATTGGTTATGAACGTAGCTACTACAACGAACAGACAAAATAGGAACAGACAAATCCTTAAAACGTTTCGTGACTTCATGATAATGTTGATTCACTCTACTATCCCAAGGTGGGAGCAAAATATCATCAATGATTAAATTAGGAAATACTTTCCTCTCCTTACCAGGATTATTACAAAAGATGCGTATAACATTGAAAGCAGCTAACCATCGTTTAAAGTCAATAAGAAGAGCACTCTCACAAGAAAAGCCATAGTCTTGCAAATATTTCAGATTAAGTCCATGAATGTGTTTTCTCGCCCATTGATCAACATTGGGATTGCAGTTGGCATGTTGATGATAGACACTGACAATCTGATATGTCCAATTGTTCATAGCAATAGCACTGAGCTCCTGTACAGGTTCACCCTCACAATCCATAAAAATGATGATAGAAGCCTAAAACGGAAATTTACGCATCTAAGGAAACGTTCTATAACATATTACAAAATGAAGAATTACATCGATGCTTTTCACGACAAAATACACAAATGATATGATGGCAACGAAGAAGTAAAATGTATCTAATAAGACCACGTCTACGACACTCAAAGCACATAAGCGAATTGTCATAGGGTAGAGTTAGGAAAGGACTAGTAATTCTCCTTCTTTGATTTGCGTTTTGAGGCAGCATTCTTCTCCGACTTGCGCTTCGTACCACTGCTGTTAAGGATTTGATCAATTATGTCGTCCACGTTGGGTGGTTTTGGAATATATAGGATGGATTCCATATGTATGGAGAGAGAGGCTATTTTATTATCCTTATGCCGACCATAATATAGCCCATTCACTTTGAAAAGGATATCCCAAGTACCTTCTCCGAGCTCGTCGCATGTGATGGGTGTTGAATGATCTCCCTCCTTCTTATAGTAAGTGCACCAATGTGATACCGGTAGGCAAATGTGATTACCATCCCAAATCTTTCTATAGGGAGTATCCTTGTCATCTCTCGCCTTCCACTCTTGAGCAAGAGGAGTAGGAATGTCCATATTTAATGTCACGTACTCCTCAATAATATCAAGTTGGTGGCGAATGTACGGACTCACGGGGATCAGTATGTAGTCCCCATACTGATTGTGCATTATCTTGACATCCGTGGAAGGGAGCATTCCCGTTTGGAGTACTACGCCATGATCGTCATAACGCAAGACTTGTTTAAATTTACGCTGTAGCGGTGTAGGATTATGTACCTTGGTTGTTTCTTCCACTGGCCTCAGTTGTAGATGATCTGATCGTAGCGAACCTTGTAACGTTTGACCACCATTTTGTCCTACTAGTGCAGCAGATGGAGTAGATGCCTGAAAATGGAAAAGATTGTATTAAGTTTACGTTCAAGGGAGGGAGGAAAGTAGCGACTTACCATTTTAGTTGGATAATAGAACAGGGAACTAGAGAGAGAGAGAGAAAATGTGCGTCCGTCACTCGTGCGATTCAACGATGGAATGATTCTCACTGTGGAAGGCTCGCTATTTATATAGAAATGCTTGATTCTCATTGGATGATGATCCTCATTGGACAATAACATCAAGCTGATTCCAAATCTGGCCTCCGTTTACCAATCCGAGCCTTCATTCGCCCGCTGGAGCTGTTTCTTGGGAAATTCTAACTCTGTCGTTTTTCGTCAATCTCCCAAAATCTTAAATGGCGTCTCACATCTAAACGAAGACAGATAGGAACAAGCCGATTATTTCAGTGAATTTGTCTCACTCTTAGCTTTCAAACGAGCTATTGCACGACTTTCTACGATCTCTAGAACCAAAGTTGGAAGATCGGTGCCGGGGGGGGGGGGCGTCAGCGAAAATTTTTTCTCTCCGATTGCGTTCAAATTCACCATACCGATGCAGAATTTCACGCTGAATCCGAATCTGGCCTCCGTTTTCCCATCCGATGCTTCGTTTTGACGCTACAGCCCAAAACGTCCAAACTTCTAACTCTGTCGTTTTTCGCCAATGTCCCAAAATCTTAAATGGCGTCTCACATCTAAACGAAGACAGATATGACCAAGCCGTTTCTTTCACTGAATTTGTCTCACTCTTAGCTTTCAAACGAGCTATGGCACGACAAAATCCGTCCACTAGAAGCCAAGATCGAAGCGAGCTGTCCAGAGGGGGGGAAGGTCAGTGAAATTTGATGAAAAATGTTTTGGTGACGGTCCCAGGTCGAAATTCCACACTTTGGAAAATTTTCAAAATTTTACCCATACAAAGCCACTCTGACACTTAGGATTTTTTCAGGTGAGCGAGCTCCGACCTAAAATCTTGTAACCGCTCTAACTTTTGAACGAAGACAGATATGACCAAGCCGTTTCTTTCACTGAATTTGTCTCACTCTTAGCTTTCAAACGAGCTATGGCACGACAAAATCCGTCCGCTGGAAGCCAAGATCGAAGCGAGCTGTCCAGAGGGGGGGAGGTCAGTGAAATTTGATGAAAAATGTTTTGGTGACGGTCCCAGGTCGAAATTCCACACTTTGGAAAATTTTCAAAATTTTACCCATACAAAGCCACTCTGACACTTAGGATTTTTTCAGGTGAGCGAGCTCCGACCTAAAATCTTGTAACCGCTCTAACTTTTGAACGGCTGGTCCGATTGACTCGCAACAAAACATGTCGTCGAGCAGTTTTTTCTCCTCTTTCCAATGCAACTCAAACGAACAAAATCCGTTCACTAGAACCAAAGTTAGAAGATTGCTGTCGGGGGGGGGGTCAGTGAAATTTGATGAAAAGTGTTTTTGGTGACGGTCCCAGGTCGAAATTCCACACTTTGGAAAATTTTCAAAATTTTACCCATACAAAGCCACTCTGACATTTAGGATTTTTTCAGGTGAGCGAGCTCCGACCTAAAATCTTGTAACCGCTCTAACTTTTGAACGGCTGGTCCGATTGACTCGCAACAAAAAATGTTGTCGAGCAGTTTTTTCTCCTCTTTCCAATGCAACTCAAACGAACAAAATCCGTTCACTAGAACCAAAGTTAGAAGATTGCTGTCGGGGGGGGGGTCAGTGAAATTTGATGAAAAGTGTTTTGGTGACGGTCCCAGGTCGAAATTCCACACTTTGGAAAATTTTCAAAATTTTACCCATACAAAGCCACTCTGACACTTAGGATTTTTTCAGGTGAGCTACGACAGTCCACCCTCCCAACTTGGCCGGCACACCACGCCAACCTAGACACCACATCACCGCGCGCTATACGACGGTCGGCAAGAGAGGGGGGGGGACGTCAGACCCGAAGCACCACGGCGGCCGACCACGACACTCTGCCGGTCCAGAGGGGGGGACGTCAGCGACGGCGGCCATCTTGCGCTATCCAGAAGTGGAGTTTTACTTACTACTGCGCTCGGAGAAGCGAATTGTGCAGTTCACCAGCTTGTTCAGTCATTAGATCTTTTAAGGTAGTTTGGACCTTTCCGAGCCATGCTGAAAATATATTGTTTGACTAAACGAAGCGTTTATGGCTGCCATTCTCATTCCATGATGCCATGGCATAAATCTCAAGAAAATGAGAACCTTTAATTACACAGAATTTTCAATCAGCGCAGCACCAACATTCTGCGAAAATGAAAAGACTGTCCCCAAAGAAGTTGAACTGTACACAACTGATGTACTTGAAAGCCTGTAATATTCACAACAAGACATTTTGACTTTGCAACGATGGGGCTGTTCATAAATTAAAATTCTGCCGACATAACATTCAGCCGACTTTCTGAACGACGGTACAACACCGAAATCGGCAGAATATTCAGTCTGCTTCGGTGTTATACCGTCGTTCATAAAGTACAATGGTTCGAGTACAAACTATTGCTTATAGCATTAAAATTCTGAATTTTTCAGTAGAGGCATTTATTCAGATGATTCATTTTATCTTAGGAACCCAACATACAACATGTATTTGCGTGAATGAGATTTTAAGTGCAAAATTTTGAAATGCACACGCTAACATTGAATATAAATGAACGTTGAACTGGCAATAGACTGTAATTCTATAAATATCTTATAACATTATCCGAATCAATATGACGTCAATGCTGTAGATCTCGACTGAGCATTATCTACAACGCTACGCTAAATTTGTTGTCATAGCTATCTCACAGCAAGCGTGTGGTAGCGTGGCCGAGCGGTCTAAGGCGCTGGATTTAGGCTCCAGTCCTTCGGGGCGTGGGTTCGAATCCCACCGCTGCCAATTATTTTTTGGTGCATATTTTGAAGAGTGTGCAATCTTTTATATCAGGATGTCTGATATATTCGTCGGTCTGTCTTTGTTGATCAATTTACAAATGCCATCCACTCAGTCTTTTAGTTATTTTTCAGAGCACTCTTTTGTGACAATATTGACTGATTTTATCTAAGATGATAAGGTAAGTTTCAGCATATTTCTAGTCAATCTCGAGCTTTTTCCAATGAGAAGTACTATAAGAAGCATTTCGCAAGAAAAATTAAAATTTTATCCTTCCCCACAAAAGTCAACATATCTCTGATGCATTTGCTAGAAATATATGCAAGATTCAACAAAATGCAAACATCTTATCTAATGCTGTTTAGCTTGTGTTTCTAATTATGCACACATTTTCTTGCACACACTTGTCGCAGCTAATACCTGTTATTAGGGAGAAAGCTGTGAATTCACTTTTGAAATGAGAAGCATTAACGAACCATTAACCTGCCCTCAACTGCCATCAACTATGAAATTCACTGACGGGACTGTAGATCTACAAAGGACTTAAAAAATTAAACAGGCTAAGTAATGAGTGAAAAAAACTGGACCATCAAAAACTGCACCATCATGCTGCTAGATATTCCATGTAGGCCTACTGCGACAGACTTTTGATGTCAATGATGTGTTGTCGAATGATGTGCTATCCTACAGTCCGTTTCATAAAAAGTGGATCATCCTAAAATTTGACCAAATAAAACATAAGTATGATACAGAAAGCATTTTTCATGTTATTTCATGTCCCTAATATATTTAAATGTCCTTATATAATCTGATAAGCTATGATACAGTAACGGTTCTTAAGAAGCTAATATTTTGTGGCCCTACCCTTATTGTCAATGACATTACCAATTCTTCTAGGCATTGATTCGATGATATCGTTGATTTTGGCTGATCTAACTTTCTCCACTCTCTTTTTAACAGTGACGTAAGTTGTGATACGTCATCTGTAGGTAGCAGTGAACGACGAACGTTACGTTTTAGAATACTCCATACATTTTCTATGGGATTCAGATCAGGATAATATCACAAAATCGTGTTTAGGTAGTTGAAAAAGAAATAGTTAATTAGCCATAAATAAATAAATTATTACCGCAAAGAAAACCTCTTAATACCAACCCAAATTACGAGCATCTTGATATTAAAAAACTTATTAATAATTCACAAGACTGGAATTATCTGCTTACCTGACAAGGGTCTGAAGTCCTAATGACTTGATAATTGAAGCAGAATCGTTAATAAACGTTATTATGTAATTGTGACTAGAGGGATAATTCGAGGCGCTATCCTAAACCTTAATCTAAACATCGTGATGACACTTAAGCCTTTCTCATCTGGACCCTATCAGCGTCACGTAACGTTTATCTATATATAATCATAACAAAAGGGAGATTAAACTGAACATGTGAAACATCTGTAGTTGTCTCAAATAACTTAGTTTTAAGTTAGACGTTAAACCCATAGATGAAAATTAAATTTATTAAAGCTTACAAATGAATAAAATATGATAAAAAAAATAAAAAAATAAAATAAAATCATATGAAAATTAAATTCAAGAAATGAAATGATGAACTCTTAAATGAAATAAATATTAAAACGAAACGTTAAAAAAGGAGTATAAATGAAAGAAAACATTTTTTTGTGACTTTTAAGAATTATAATAGTTTTTTTGGAATGTTTTTGAAAGAATTTAAGTCCTTAAAAGGACTGATTATCCGTTCCCCGTGGGTATCTGAGGTCATCAGCAGGTGACTCGGACAGGATTCGCGTTTCGGCCCCTCAACCTGAACGCTCAAACCCATCCGAGCGGGGCCCTGCACATAGAGAGCAGCCTCGACCACACTTTAAAATTCCTTGTTCGGCAGTGTTCATAGAAAAGAAAATGAGGAGATTCAGGAAGAACACAGATCAAATAGCTGTCGTGCAGCAAATAGTCCAAACTTGTGCAGTAAGGAGCTATGCTTATGAAGTGCTTTTTCTGTTTCTAGTCGTAATAATTTCTTGTCATAACCTCGTGATTCTAGAATGTGCAATGTTTTAATCGTTTTATTAATGAAATCTTTAATGTGTGAGCATATTCTACCATACCGTATTACTTGCCCTGCGAACACACGAATCCCTAATTTGTAAGGCATGTTGTTATCAGGAAATGTCAACAGGGTTACTGGAAAATCAAAATCATCGATTTTATGATATACCGAGGTCTCAATCATATGCTCTCCAATTTTAAGTTTTACATCTAAATAATCCACTTGTTTGTCATCATAGCCACTTCTGCTGGCTTCAAGACTTTTTGGGTAAATATCTAAAATTAAGTTATTAAAATGACTATAGTTTATGATACACAAATCATCTATATACCTAGTCGTATTAGATAAAATTTTTGCCAGTCCGAACTTTTTACTACGCATTAGTGCTTGCATGTACTGAAATTCACAATGCGCTAAGAATAAATCTGCTAGCAGTGGGCTGCAATTACCACCCATCGGAATACCACTAGTCTGCTGAAAGGTGAAGTCTGCGAACGTAACGAAGACTTCATCTAATATGAAAGCAATAGCCTCCTTGAACTTATTTTTCGTAAAATTATTATAACCACCGTATTTTTTCGCTGCTAGGAAACTTTTGTCTTGGCCTATGCAGAGATATTTGCGGTTCGTGTCATTAAAAATTAATTCGAGTAGACTGTAAATATGTAACTTAACGTCTTCTTGATCTAGATTAGTATATAAGGTTGAGAAATCGAATACCTGAAGGTTATGTATTTTTACATTATCTATTCTTTTAAGAAATTCAACTGTCGACACGATGCTCCAAAAACAGTTAACACCGCTGTTCTTATATATTGCATTACAGTAGATTTTGAACTGGTCTCTAATGACAGACAGACCTTTATTGACTTTAAGTGACAGTTGTTTGGTTGTACACTTCCTGGCCCCGGCTATAAATCGAAATTTGTAGGGAGACTTATGAAGTTTTGGAAGCCAAAATAGTTTAGGAAGCTTTAAATTTTTAACAGGAGAACGAGCTGGCCAAGATAATGTCCTAAGCCCTAATTGAGACTTGCATAAGTTGACTCTACTACTCCTGTGACACGTAGCATTATCATCCATAAATAACTAAGTCGATGGATCACCAAGTTGATCCGTCATTTGGCCAATGTTCATTCGTAAAACATTCACATAACGTTCAGAATTCATGGTTCCTTGCTGTATGTGAAGTTCAGAGCGGCCATTGGTCCAAATGCCAGCCCAAATCAGTAGAGTCGCACCACCTTGTACCCGGGGACGATGTAAATGTCTCGGAATTTCCTGATCAGATTTTATCCATAATCTCAATCGACCATCACTATCCTTCAGACGGACTGATGCCTCATCAGACCAGACAACCCGATCCCATTGATTTCGCCATTGCCCGTCTGAGACGTCTTTTTGTATGCTGATCTGATAATTCGATCTGAGAGGGCCTCTTACAGCTCTTGAAATTCGACTCAATAAGTCTTCTACGAATAGTGGACTTAGAAATAGACGAGTCTAGTGCAGCCATCTCAGTTAACGAGAGACTTGGATCAACTTTAACAAATCTCAAAATTAGGCGGTCTCTACGTTTGGATGTTTTGCGTGGACGGCCAGAGCCCTCTTTACGACAGAGTCGAAAATCATCATTATGCCATCGATGCACATTTGTGTAAGGGACATTTAGTCGCTTGCTTGTAGCTCGCAAAGAAAACCCTAGTTCTAGCAAGGCTGACACTTTGCCTTGTGTGAATGCGATCTCGTTATTGTTCATTTGTGCTTTGTATTGTTTTCAACCGGTAAGAGATAGATTTCTAGCTGAAAGCAATCAGGAGTGCTGCCAACACCACCGCAACGAAGTCAGGAAGCTATGGAACATGAAGTCCAGTTAATCACATGTAGCAGTTACATTATTGTTGATGAATAATGGTGCTATACTGGCTCTGATTGACCGATTTTCTATATTTTTGTTTTGCTTGATAGCTTTTGGCTTGTAGAACAACATATTACATAACAAAGGAAACAAATGTAATTTTATAAGAGTGAGATATGATTTTGTGTAACATTGCTTAATGAAAATCAAATTATCTACTACTTTTTTTATCTATAACAGGAAAACAACTCAATATTCATGCTTGAAATTTCCAGCAATGATATTAGTAAGCACAACTGACATATCTTCCAAATTTCAGAGAAATTCGTTCAAGTTTGGCGGAGTTAGACAAAGTCGAAGTTAAGGCGATGTTTAAGGGTGATCCATTTTTTATGAAACAATCTGTAGCATGCTTTCTCGCTACAGAATTAATGCTGCTATCATTTTATTAATTAATATTAAGAAAATAGGCTGTCTATAACTAAGAGATGACTTCTGCCTTGACTCGCATTCCTTTTCAACCGTCAGCGTGGCCTTGTGAAGAAGGTGCGAGCTCGTCTCCACTGCGGACTTCGGTTCGATTTCTGAGTCAGGTGAGTGCGGTCGGAAAATCAAAGATGTTGGCGTCTTTTGTTGACATTGTCATTCTCCTTCACTATTCAGCATGCTACGCTACGACAGAAACTTGATGCCAATTTACCAATACCATGCATCGAAGTTGACATTGACAGCAATGACCGAGATTGTAGGTTTTGAAGCTCCACAGTAGCAACTGCTGTCACGTATGGTGCTCTATAGAGTAGTATGTGCTTCGATGACTCCGCTCGACTTGAATGAATTGGACCAAATGCAAGTCATCAAGTGTCACAAGTCGCGGTTCCAAACTGCTGCATCAAATGTAATCGAACCGAGCTATGGACTGATTGTTTTATGCCTCGTCGAGTCAACCAACGAGGTAATTCACTTAATTAATAGGCTAATTTGCGCTGCAGAATGATTCCAGTTTGCGTGTAAACTCTTAAAATTGAAATTCTAATTTGATGAAAATACTCATTAATGTACGAGCAAAATGGCAATTTAACGTTTCGGGACATGTTCATCAGTTTCTTTTCATAAATTATGTATGAGCTCAATTCGTTGTGATTGTTATCAGATCTATAAACTTTGAATCAAGAACTTTGTTTACACATCGCAAATATGTAAAGTTCAGTCATAAAGAAGTTTAACTCAGCTCTTGCATGTTTTCAATTTTTCAAATTTGAGAGCAAAAGCGATACTAAATGTTGTGAATAAATGTTTCCTTTGTACAGTGAGGTCAGCAATAATGGCATCTTTATCCTTCACTTGACAGGGAAGATAAAATGTTGAGCTCGTCGTTGATTCCCAATGTTTATGCTAGCAGGTCTAAGTTTGGTTCTTCCGTAGATCTAAATGACTTGTGAGCAAGCTTTATCTAAATTAATGAGCAGTTTACATGATAAGCGTGAGTGTAAGTATTCATAAATTTAGAAAAGAACCCAGAACTGGATGAATTTCCGAAGTGCAGTTTCAAAGTAAAAAACAAATAGGATCTGTTAGAGTAAGAAGTGGCGTAGCCAAGGGGGGGGGCATGGGGGACATGTCCCCCCGAAATAAAATCTGAGCAGGGGACAATCTTTGTGCTTTATGCAGGGGATATCATTCTATGTCGAATTATTAATTTATTAATCTGAGAGTCTGAAATCCTACTGTAGCGCGCTTGGTTAATTTTCGCATGTCTCCTGTTGCGCAGAGATGTTCATTTCTGTGAGTCAGGTAGTCGGTCAGACCCCGATGCTAGTTGTACTGTCACGGACGTCTCGATATGGACGTGACACGATTTTGCGACACCCACAGGTAGAGGCCATTCATGACTGGGTATATAAACGCCTGTTCTATTTCGCTTTTGCTTCCAATTACACATGTATCGAATGATGAGCCACTTATATTAAATCAATATTGTTAGAGCTTAGACTTCATTCTACGCTTGTGGCTGTCATCAATAATCTTGCATATTCTTGAATATATAATCTTGTAATTACTCTGGCCTACATCACATTGACTTGCGAAATTCTTCTGATTTACGAAATTATTAAGTATAGGCTTACATTATTTAAGCCACATTTATTGCCCCCCCCCCGGAAATGAAATCTTGGCTAGGCGACTGAGAGTAATTGAGTATGTGTGTGTGTGTGTGCGTGAGAGAGAGAGAGAGAGAGATTAGAGAGGGGATTGCTGTGTTTAGTGTGTAACAGGTTTAGTTTGTAAACGGTACTATGAAGTGGGGATATGAATATGACAATTAGAAGAGCAAAGCAACTGAGGAGTTTCTGTTTACGCTGACTAAGGGTTTTTCATTGTATTCATTATGCAGAGGTACAAAATGCAGACGAGAGATGGAATGCCTCTGAATTTAGCATTTTCAAACTCATCAGCACAAAATTTAATTCTTCTCAATAGTGCATTCGTAAAGTGGCTGCACAGTTACATGAAGACGGACATTTTTTTCTTTCAGTTTTTGTTTGCAAAAAGCGTGACAGATTTCGATTTCTTCAAAAATATTCATAAAACGATTTCAATCAACATTTCTTTGCATCAATTTCTCCTTATGTAAAGTATGCAGCGTACAATGTACATGTTACACATATAAATGATGCACATGTGACACGTTTCCATTTTATTACATCACAATGAGTAGGATGGTCAAATACTTTCAATATGGAGCATACGGAATCACTCTTACGGACACGGTATTTACTTTAAAAATAAAATGTTCTGCTATGACGCACTGGTTTTATGAGTACAATGAAACAGCTGTGAAGAAGTCAATGAATTTGACAGACATAGACTGAATCAGTCATGACTCTGCGGACCCTGTGATGACGTCATTGCCTAATGAGAGTCATGCTCGAAAAAGTTTGTAGATAGGCCCTAGCTGAATCGGATATCCATGTACACTGTGAGTTCGCATTGGTCAAAGCCATGTACGAATATTTGTAGGAAGATACCCGACATGTGTTGTATGTAATGTGTGACAGATTCATCAGATGTGTGCTATTGTAATGAGTTTTATATTCAGGGAAATCGGTAATAATTGCGAGAATTAAGTGAAAACCCATGATTTTTCTTCAAAAATATCGCAAGAAGCATCGTTGTTCTCTAAGCACTGGTAAGGCGATGAAGAAGAAGCTTAAGTTTAAATTTACTTCGATCGTTTCTTGATAAGCAATTTTACCGTATTTATTCAGCTGAAAGTGAAATTTCCTGGCGTTGAATCCTTCTCAGTCTTACTTACAACCGAGTTACAACCGCTGATAATAATCTAGCTATATTTCGACAGCAGCTGGAGGTTGATAGTTTTTGTGACATAAAAAAGTTTCAATTAAGAAGAGCGTCCCATTGTCAGAGCCGAAGGTTGACAAATTATTGTGTTGACATGACTTCGAGTTTGCCTGTGCCTTGGTCGTTTGAAGAGTATTATTATAAAGCGGTAAAAACCGCAAAAACTTACACAATACACTGATGAGCTACCGGCACCTTCCTATTGTAAACCACGGGAAGCCGCCATCGCTTAGGTACCGTTGTCATGACAATGCATGTCCACGACGCAGCATTGTTTTCAATGTCCATGTCTGTTCTAGTCCTTTACTGTCATATTATGCACTTGACATGTAAACATCGACATGCATTATTTTGTTTATGTCAGTCGTACATATTTCCATTTAACTCATTAATGAATGTAGACTTAACTAAAATGGCAAGAAACCATCGTTTTCCACAAAGAAAAGTGAATGAAAAGTGAAAGTTTCATAAAGTTATCGATTCAAGTTTGTGAAATTTCAGTTAAAGTCAGTACACAAGCAGTTTTAATAATTCAAGCACAATTAAGCATATATGCTCTCTACCAGAGCACCATTTCATTGAAACAACACAAACACAAATAGCATTAAATTAAGGTTTACAGAAAGCAAAGTTTTGACAAGAAGTCTTTGTTGGGATAAATCTCATATTTCTGTACATTGTTAGTGGCATTGTACTCTCATTTCACTACGAAGTATAGTTATAAGGTTTGTTAGTGTGTAGCACGGGAAAGACGTCTGAACTTCATTATCACCGCTGCACAAGCCATATATCAATCAAAAGATATTTGTCTACTATGTACTATACACAAAATGCTTCCGCTGTTTATAATTCAATCCAGTTCGATTGAGATCACGAACTTTATACGGAAATGCTGTTAAGTGTGCGAGTTTTTCAAGGCTATCTGGCGAAAGCAGACTGACATGAAACCATATTGTCTTAATTAGGGTTAATTACAGCAAATTAGACGTTTAGGCTTAATTTAAGTTTTGTTGTCAAAGTAAATCCTTCCGATCAAAGATAGCAGGTGTAAGGAAATAACACTTACTAACACGGAATTAGACAGGTCGTCTCTTCCTCTGTTTGACTAGAAAGGAAGCATTGGAACATGTAACGTTAATTAAATGGCACAATCTGCTGACATAATACCATGCCAATCGAACAATAAGCAGCCACTTCAACATTGAAAACGCCAAATTGTGCGACGTTTCTGTGACTGTTAAAGCTGAATCACACAGAAAAGAGACGCAGACGATGTCAAGTTCCACAGAGAAGTTTGTGAACGTTTTTTCGTGCGCCTGCTAACTTTTTTTAATAATGATAGGACGTCCAAACATTATCGACAAACGTTTTGCGCAATTTCTTAATTCTTCGAATCTGAAAGAATCGAAAGAAATGCGATCGAAGCATTTTGAAAGAATTCACAGCAATCCGCAAGCGGCGCACAACTATTTTTCCTATCTCTACTAGATATTAAAAATTTCTTTTTGTCCACTTAGTACGTTCCAACATGCGCGATCGTTTTGAATCAGTTTGCACTGCTAGCAAAGTGACACACTTAAACAATCTAATCTGTGCTTACTAACTTGTCAGGATAACATAAAATCGTCTATGTCTTGATTGTGACTTGATATCGGTATTAGCTGTCACTGAGGTTATTCACCTGTTCGCGGTTTTGTCATTGAACTGATTGCTTATTGATCTGTGCCACAAAAAGTAAAATTTCACGTCACCGGCACTTTAACTGCTTCGAAATAGAACTTTCGCTCTATATGTAGACAGTACAGGTCAAACATCATCGATTATGTATAAGAAATGTAGCTAGAAAGCCCATATCACTTATAGTATGTTAACATTGGTTTTGCAAGTAACGGGGTATGTATGGTTGAATGATGGTGTATGCATTTAGGGTTTGAAAATTGAGAGTTTGAATGTTACATGATACATCTTTCGAGCGAAAATTTTCAAGCTGATCATGCAAATGTAAGTTTTGAAAATTTTGACTGCTAAATTTGCTTTATTTGATTACCTAAATTGAAATGCATGTGTTTGCAGATTCGTCGATAGCTGAACGTGTCTGGGAAACTTGCTGCATCCAAAAGCAGAATCCACAATACTACGTGCTATATTACATTGATCGCAAGCATTACTATACGCAAGCATAGTAATAACCATGTAGTTCGCCTGCGCAAGCACTGTTGATAATTTAATAACTTGCTCAACTGATACACGAGATTTATGAAAAGGTTTGTGTGTAGGTGAAAAGGTGACCATCACCGATTGATTAGCATGATGAATGTCTTAAGCTGCGGACTCACATCCTTAATCCAAGTTACGTCATCTGCGCAAATCTTAAACAAGAAGTATGAACTCATGTTAGGCAAAGGTGCCATGAACACTATTTACGACTGATTGAACGAGATGTTGAGAGACAAGTGGAAGTTTATGCGCGCTTTATCGACGACAACAAAGTCTTTGATAATGCTGCGGATTTTTGAGATCCTTGTAAAGCTTAGATTTTAGATAATAGCGATTTCTAACTGCTACAATGTCTTTACTGGAGACTGAAAGTTATTGTTCATGTCTCAGTTCTTGCTTTCCTTGTACTCTATGTTAAAAAAACTGATGAGTACAAAAGTGATCGAAGACTAGCGATCAAGAGAACTATTATGTCCACGTTATAGATTCAATGCACGAATTTCCGGTGAGAAAGAAGATCACTGTGACATTTCTGGAGAATGCTACTCTTATTTGTAATGCTATTTCAATATTCAGAAAAAGGTCTATGCTAATTTCAATGCCCTGAAGGCATTGATGCTGAAAGCAAAGAGCGTTGCCAAGACAACATGCTGAAGATTAGCATGGATACGTCAGATCACACAGATTCTACATATATTAGAGTCAGGTATTCAAATCAAAAACGAAAAAATACTTGAATTTGCTTTCATATTCCGGGCTAATAAAATCTCATAAAATGGAAGCATTATTTGCACTGGGTGACTACCCATTATCTAAATTCATCATCTACATATGCTTGAAGCTATACTAGTGTTCTGGTGCTTCAGAAACTCATCTGAATTTGCATTTAGCTCACTAGAAGACTAGCATCACAGTCTGGACAGTGAAGGGCGCAGTTAATCGATTCCGCTCGATTAATCGTGTGACAGAATCAATTTCGTGATTCTTGAATGACCAAGAATCACGGTATTTTTTGCTAGGTGACTTCTCCATAAAAGTTATTTGATTATGAAAAAATCAGGATATTTTCCTATTCGCTCGTTCAACATTTGAAATAATTGCACTTAATGGAGGTGTGATACCTACGTGTAACATCTATGTGCAGGTGATCGAAACTGAGATCAATCAGAGCTAGGATGTGACAGAGTTGATGGCGTGTCCATTCCACACCACAACAAATCTCTATGGGAATCTTTTGGAAATATCCACACAATGCAGGAATGCACACGATTAATGCGGTCATGCATGCTGGCAAGTATAAAGAGGTCACTTTGATTTTAAATCTCCTAATTGAAAGCCTTCAAATTTATTGATCAGAATTAATGCGTGATTTACATTTGATATGCACGCGATGAACGCAAACCCGGTAACAGTTGTACTCTAACATAGCCTAAAATTGTAAACTTCGGTTTCAGTTGATTGGTGCATAGGTACAAGATCGATGGAAGAGACGCAAATGCATGATAGGATATAGTTGATAAAGACCAAAAGAATCAAAATTGAGAAATGCAAATACCAGGTAGCAAAAAGTGTCGACCAAACGCCAGTCGACGCACGTCGCGAACTCTTTCCCGTCTTAATAGGAACGAACTTGAGTGTACAAAAGACGGATTGAAGACACCGTTGCACCGATGAGACTTCTTCAGTGATGTGATATAAAGTGAGATCTACAATCGGAGAGTAGCAGTGCACAGTAAAAGCAGTAGATTCTTAATAACAGATTCTTAAGACTCATTGTACCTTGCTTGCGATTTTCTCAGTGTTCTGATATGTATTTCTGCACTCTCAAACATTGCAAACAGTGGATCGTATTAAATAATAGGGTAGGAATAATTTAATGTCTAGACAGGCTTAGGGTCTGACAGTCTCTTTTGATGGAAATCATTGAATTTATAATGATACATATAATCTAGAAATTGAAGACAATATATCACCCAGACTAATTGCAAGATCTTGCACTAAATCTGAGAAAATCTCAAAATATTCAGAACGATGTCACACAGATATCAGACGATTTTCGAATAATCGTGCACTGAGTCGCACGATTCCGAATCGCGCCCGCCACTGAGTCTGGCAGGTCTTCGACTGGCATTCAACATCTAACTAAAAATAAAATTCACTTACCGTGGTTTCGTAGACAATGAAAAATAATATAAAGAAGTTATGTGTGTATGTGCGAGAGACAGATTAATCTGGAATTATTTAGAATCAATTCATTTTAAGTTCTCTGTCAGGAGAATTTTATAAGTGTGCTGTGAACTTCAGCCAATTTTATGCCAGCAGAAATAAGTTGTTTGGCTAGAAAGGGAATAGATTCTTTACACGAGCAGATATGTTCATTATTTCATCTTCGAAGGGAAAGCTCTTCAGAATAAGATCTTTCATCCAAACTTCGTTGAGATTCAGCATCGAATACGTCCGTTCACATGCATGTGCGCGTACATATGTAGCAAAACACTATAATTTGACTGATCGGTGAAAGTCCTCAGCATTTTTGCCCAGTTACCGGTAATTGCCCACCATCATGGGGCTCGGAAGTGACCTTAATTATTTGAACTAAGCTGAATAGATTTTGTTTTTAAATATAATAGCCTATACCAAAATAATTGAATATTATGAAATAAAATAAAATATATAGTGACTGCCGAATTGCTAGAATTGATATATCAAGGAAATTTACGTGAGTTTGTCGGAAAGTCATTTTTTGCTTATTATTGCTAAATCATCTGTATGAATTCGTATTATGATGTGAATGTTGCCCATTAATGTGCATTGCAATGAGTGACTATCAATATTGCAATATTTAATTTTGCGACAATAGGCCTAATAACACCCATGTGAGTTTTTAATGTCTGTAGAGTACGCATCAGTAAGACGGAAACTGTATTTCTTAATCAAAATAACACACTATTTATGCAGTGATGTAAATCAGTTGTGTATTCTCGGGGGTTGCGCAGCCAAAATTCTGATAAAGACTTCATGAATTATATTTGCCAGAATATCTGCTATTGTGCAGGAATGAGTTCGGCAACTTATTCGAAGTTCTTTACAGGCAATTAATTCCAGTCACTTTAAAGTTAGGAAGCAAATGCTGCAAATCGTGACTTTTTCGCGTCGCTCAATTTTCACGATTCAGTAAAACAACGAATTCTGTGACTCTGAATTTAGTGGTTAAATAGAAATTAAAATACAAAATTTCACTATAAAGTTTTTCGAAATCCAAATCGAGCGCATTTTGAGAATTTAGTGAAATTAAAGCTTTTGCGAAAAGTTCCCAACTTGCAGCAATTTCTGTTGTTTCGATTAGTTAGATCAAGTTAGATATCAATGTCCTGATGTCTTACCTGAATTGTTTTAACCAATTTTTAGGCTTCTTGCTTGATCATTCATCCTTAAATATCAATCGACAGTCATTTGTTTGAAAGAGTCCACAGATGTTCGGAACGCACACTACTTGCATTGTCTTTGATTTTGGCGCTACCTCAATTGAGATGGAAATAAGTCGACTTTGAATAGGTATACCGGTCATTACAAGAGTGACACTTTTAGTGAGTTACGCAGAGGCTGAGTCGGGCGCCCTCAAAACAAGCCAGATTCATTAATTCCGGGTTCGAGCACAAAGCAGAGTGGCTCCGGCCAGTCCTGAGTTTGAGTTTGTTATGAATCGCAGCTGATCTGAATCATAAAGAAAGAGCTGGAATATTGTATGAGTAACAAGTGTTGTCAAATAAAAATAGAAACATGTTGACGATCTGTTGCAGGAAGGCGATCAAAATTACAGAATATCAGCTTTTCATTGTTTGTGACTTTTGAAAATGAGGCGCTGTGCACTTTCGAAAGCGCTTGTGTGATCAATAAAAAGATATTTTCCGGATCGCCTTCCTACTGCAGAGTGGATCGCAACGATACCTTATATTCTACAATGATTTCAATAATATAGAGCACAAACTAGCAAAAATAAGTCTGTTCGTCAATAATTGCTGAAATTTTCAAAATCAAGATAATTTTCAAAGGTGTTCACAAATCTTAGGACATGTATCACAACAATTTATGGAAGCGAACCATCGTGATGGATTTCCTTGTTAAGTTTAGGATTAAATTTCTTAATGAAGATATTGAAATTGAAGTTATTGAATCTCATTTGACTGACCCGTTTCTATGGTACTAATATCGAAAAATCTGCTTTTTCTGCTTCAATAAAAATTCTTCATCAGTTCTCGCCATGCCATTTCCCTGAGAGATTTTATGCACATTAACAAGAACCCAATGGACTTCTTCAGAATTCATTCAGACACTGTAAAATGACATAATGCAAAATGAATTCATGTCATCACATAAAATGTCATCCCCGAAAACTTCTACAGTTTCTAGTCGTCGTTCTCAAATTTGATAACCACCTGAATCTTCATAAACTAATTAGATGAGCTGAAACATTACTATGATTAATTGAACTAACAAAAATCATTCCAATGCTTTTAATCAGATTTAAAATTAACTCCCAATGTATGTATTGTAATTCTGAATATGTGTGAGAAACATTAGGATGTTGAGTAACGGGGTGAATGGCATGCTAACTAAAATATTCAAAATTTGCCGCGTAGAGGAAAATATCCGAACGAGATTGAACAAATAATTTCGGGAATATATTTTCAAGTTCTCTGGCGAGTGAATAATTTTGGGAATGCATGCCAAGCATTTACTTCACCACCGATATTTATTTCCTGAGTACTTAAAAAAGTAGACCTTGCTACGTATTCCCCACATATTTTGTTGAGTCACTTATACGATAACATGGCTGCTATTGTGGCATTTTGAAAACATTCTACAAAATATCATATACAGTAGCACTATGAACCGGCTAGCAGTTCTCAAATTATGTAATTCCGTGATTTCAATTACCTGAATTCCCCTGATTTCTAAATATGCATCCTTGATATCATATTAAAATTTAGAGCTCATGCCAATTATCAGACCTACATGCATTATGACAGGAATAAAACAATCAACAATAAAATCAGGAAGATTCATTTTAACTACATGAAGTTAGATACAATAAATGTCAGAATAATTGATAACTTTCCAAAAGTTAAAATTTTAACTAGCTTTGGCCATAAAGGCCCTTAATAGTTGCCCATAAAGAAGATAAGGTGGTTATACTGCATGCATTGAGAAGACGCGTTTGAGTACAAATAAATAATTAGATTAATTCGCACATGGAGTAAAACTCAAAACTGCATATAAGAAATGCAAAATGCTTCTTTCGAAAACAAATGACTTTGTCTAAGCACACCTGCCTTCAAGCGCAGCGGAACGATTTTTGAGTTTGGGGGGTGTTGAAAGACCTTGTTAATGAAAGCCCTTGAGCAGCTTGCTAACAAGTGAAACCGGTTGGGCAATCCATTTGTTTTTCTTTATTTGATGCTTCTTCATAGAGTGTTTCTTTATTGGATATATATCCATACACAATAAATTTTCTCACAGTTGGCATTTATGTGGGTCAAACAGCAAAGCAATTAAAAACACGGATTCATGAACAACTGTCAGCAGTGAGAAGAATAGACCGTAAATCTCAAATTTCTTCACGTATGTCGGACACTTAAAATCATAGATATGGAGGGCTCTTTAAGGAAGCGGGATACTCAGATCAAAGATCCACTAACCGACACATAGAGCTTGACACTATCTATGCCACTCTCCACCAGCAGCAGCAGCGAATAATTTTTGAATCCTTAAGTAACTTGCATATCTTTTAGCTTAACTTTCACCACTCACATTTTGTTCACATCTGACGACGCACCGTAGTTCCGCTTGTGAAAATTTGTGATTAAATTTTATATTCCTGATAAGCAGGTTCTTTCTTTATATATATATAAACGTATATTAACTAGATGATGCGCAACACTATCGTGCAATCTTCAAATCTTCAAAACCATTGGAGCATTTGTAGGCCTATATAGAATTGTCTGAAAAGATGGGAAATTTCCTAAATCTGAATGAAAAACGAACATGTTACTTATTTTGAAGTCTATTTGTTGGTCTGAATAAAATTTTTCTCTGAGATTTCTCTGTATGCATACAATAATTCAGCGGATGGAGGACTGCATGTCGTACCTGTACAATTTTCAGTACTTGCATGTATAGTTCACAACACAACTGACTATCTGAATGATGACTGTAAAAATATGCGTAATATGCGTAGTTGCGGCTATCATCACTTCGATTTATTATAGCTCATAGGCCCTGCCATATGTATAAAGAAACCCTCATTCAGATTAAGAAAGACTTAATTCCAAAAAATAATCCCTTACGCCGCTTATTGCATATAATCAATCAGATGCATACGTAGAGCAGAACCACTTCTTTTTTTCAAACATCACTTTTTTTTAACATCACAATTATTATCATGGAATATCTCTTGCAATATTTGTAATATCTCAATCATGGTTGTTATCGAACGAGTGTTATCAAACATGTATTTGTAAATATTCGCGCACGCCTCGTTGATTGTAGTTCCAAAATTACAACATACTGGCAATAGTGATACTATCTATGATTAAGGACAAGTATAGTGAGAGATGCTTCGAATACATATGTATGTTATCCTCTTACTTGATAATTTCCTATCACTATCATCCATCAAATTTTTAATGATTGATCTGAACCAGTTTTGAATGGTTAATAACAGTCTCAGTAAACCTGGATACTGATACCTCAAAGTAAAAAGTGAACTGCAAACTTTCATAAAGCACTCGCGATCACGAATTTGAAAAACGCTGTTGCTAGGCTAAATATGTGGATCTACTAATGACTTTTGTTTGACTACTGGTGATTATTTTGCATCCTATCTTAACTACTTCCTGGATAAGATGAACCACCATCTCATGATCACACCTGCTGCGAATCGATAACTTTAAATTCATTATATTCTATTCGGTGAGTGTAATACAGTAGCTCATATGCCGCTATGGTCATAAATAACCATCATAGAACATTTTTATCACTCAGATATTCAGAATTTTTAAATTTGATGTATGGGCCACTGCATTGATCATATCACAATCATCGTAATCATCAACCAAGACTCATGAAATTCCGATTCAAGGTGGGAGATAATTTCTGCTCCTTACTTCCTGTCAATGCGTACACATACGATATCGCGCTTTTAGGAAGAATCTGAATGAGATCAAATGAACTAAAGATGTTAAAACGATTGAGAGTTACAATTACATGAAGGAACTAAAATCAGTGGCGTCATCTCCGTGCCTGCGAGGCCTTCGCCGCATACCCAAAAATAATTATTTACGTTCATAAAACTTAAGTGCAAATAGTTTTGATTTTTTGTGTTTGAGAGCATCTTTACGTTTACACCTTTACAGTTTACATACACTTTACAGTTTCAAGTCACTACTTTCAAATACGTTCCGAGCGACAGCGCTCAGCTGTGAACTGCAGGGATCTTCAAGCAATCACACAATGCGCTGGGGATGTGTTCACAGCAAATCACAGAGATTTGTGTGTTTGTGTGATATGTGGAAAATCTGTGCATGTGGAGCGTGTACGCTTAGCTCGATCGTCTTCTCCCGATAGAAACGAATAAGCAATTACATTGCAACAATGTAAGAAAAGATCTATTTATAAATTCTTAGATTCAGATAGAGAGAGACGCAAATTTTCCCTATTCGAGGCTTCGCCAAATATTGGAGAAGATGATGACGCGTTGAATCGTCGTGTCTGTCTGTGCTCACCAATGGCTGAATGTCAGACCAGAAGGTTAGAAGCCGCAGAAAGGAGATAGCCATGAAGTGATTCAGTCAGAGATAATGATTCAAGACATATTTTGATATTATGTTTATGGCGGCGATTTCAACAGTGGTAATTTTCTACACCGGTCAGTCGTCCGAGGGATTATGCAGAAAACTCTAGCCATCGTACACGAAGTTTATGGCATTGAATAAAAAACAAAAGCACTCTCAAGGGATAGAATATCAGGAGAAACACAAAAACATTTTAGCAGCCCTAAATTTGAAACATGTGATTGACAGGCTATAATAAACACAACAGAGTCTTGCGTTGGCGAGAGCTTCCACGAGAGTGAATGCTCTCTATCGTAATCTCACCAAGGTGATCAAGCGTCATGTGAGAAATCAACATCACATTTTCATTGTCATTGGACGTTTAAAATCTTGGGAAAACAAGAGTCGCGTTGACGAATAGTCAGGTTAGGATTGCATGCTTATGAGGCCGTTCAGAAAAAGAGGCTGCCACATAGGACTCATAGTGAATCATAATTCACATGCAGAATAGTCAACATTGGGTAGTCTAAGGATTTCAGTGTACCTTTCATTTAAATATTAATTTCTATTTCTCACATTATTTCATTTCATTCTGTAGTCATGGATGCCGGCATGATTTGAATGTTCATGTACTTGTACAAGTTTTTGAAAATTCACTGAAATCAAGATAGTTTCAAATTAATTATTTTATGCAGTTCATGCTGACTGCTGCAGAAATATAGGAATCCACTTTGGAGCGAAGGCCTATGGTCTGGGAGCACGCGACGCCACTGACTAAAATGTATTGCTTAGATTATAGAATGTAAGCAGAACTTGCTCAGTTCCCTTCTATGCCGCCCAATGATGAAAATTTTAGTCGAATGGGCGACAATCTTCCGCCACTGGTCGGCAATAGTGCCAACGAGTATATATGTTAAAATATGCTATGATTTCGACATAAATTGTACACCTTCATGAATCCTAAGATCTACCATTGACATTTTACACTAAAAGTTTCACTCCTTTTACAGAAATTTAATAGCTACAAATTTTACAGTTTAAAGCGGCTTTGGGATCAAAAATTATGGGGGGGTCAAAAAGATACTTAAACCGCCGCCCCTGCCTGCCTTCATGTGAGATAGTAAAGATGAAAGATGACTTGAGGATAACAAACTGCATCAGTTACTAGGAATATACACAAGGTTGATGTTTCATTACTACTAAAATATCTTATAGGCCAAAGTAGCATTCACATGACATTCATATGTCTACGAATATATTCAATGTCTGTGGCACAAAAAAGATCTATTCGTAGGTTTAAATTGTAGACAGAGTGTCTAAAAAAGATTGACGAATTTCTGAGGCCTCTCGTGCATATCACAGCGTTGTGGACACAAAGTCACAAAGTTGTCAGAAGGTTGTATGTCGTATGCATGGACGTCCACGGTTATAGTATATAGATGAATGAGTTAAAGAATTAAATATCACCGGTGGAACGGTCATGCTTACATGTATTCTTGTACTATGTTATTCACATAATTCTTGACAGTAATTTAGAAGTTATAGGCCGGCAGCCAGAACGAGTTTCTTTAGGGAACGAAGCCGAAAATAGGATTTTCAGAGAATGATGTACACCCTATTCCTACTACGAATCCGCGAGAATGCCGAGTTTCAGTGAGTTCCTCTCTTTGTCGGACAAGATCAGAGAAAAACACTTGTTCATCCAATGGTAGGCATATTGCAGATTTTGGAAAAAATGAAATGTTCCATGTTTTCTCTCATCAAATGAAAATACCAGGTGTAGAGCCATAATTTTTGGAATGGCATGTCTTCAGGTCATTTCCTGTCATGTGTATGTGGTTCTATCATGTTTCTGATCGGCGATGTATGTGAGAATATGGATGAAGTGGGCCAACATGTTGGTTTTTGCCGACAGTACGAGGCTTGCCAAGTCTGAATGTGTGTAATTTCATAGATAGGGATGCTTGAATATGATAAGAAATGGCTTGAAGACATTCAATGTCAAAACTTACTGACTCTCAAAACTGACTCTAGACTAAGTATTTTCAGTTGGTAAGAGAAAACATAGAACATTTCATTTTTGCCAAAAACTGCAATCTTGCGCTTCACACTGAATTGGCATGTGTTTTTCCTTGATTCAGTCTGAGAAGGAGAGGAACCTACTAGAACTCGGCAGACGCAACGATTCGTAGTATATAGGAATAGGGTATACTTCATCCTGTGAAAGCATTATTTTCGGCCTCGTTCCCTGCAGAAGCTCGTTCTGGCTGCCGGACTATTAAGGAGGAGTTTTCGAATCGACCCTCTCGAGATCTTGATAACATTTCAGAGATAGAATGGTATGGATAGTGTTAAATTTCCCCCTTTATATTTCTATTTTTGTTGTTTTATTCATGAATGCCCATCCTCATTCTGACATGTATTTTACCAGAAAGCTCATTGCTTATCAATCGTTTTCAAGGAAAAAGGATGCAATGTTTCTCAGACTGATGTCTCCAGTGAAAATCTCACAGTTTTCCATAGAGGTTCTCATCATCTTTTATCAAGGCAATTTATTTTATTTGATGTAAAACAATGACGAAAACAAATTTGCCATTTAGATAATGTCAAAACAAATTGATAACATCTATTCGTTTGAGAGCTGAAGGTAATTTATCTCTTTCTTAAAAGTTCTTAACGGCACTTCAACCGGCTGGTTGTGTGGTTCCACTTGATAGTTCTAGATAAGATTACCAGAATGTTTTGCGTTCAAACTATAGACGTGTGAAATTGAATACAGTAGTTATTGAGTACAGTATTACTTGCAAACTTGAACAACAGAAGCGTCCCACGCGCATAATCATTGCATAATAGGTTGAGGTTGTCTTCCTAAATCCGTCATTGCCAAAGTACAGGGTGATTCACGGAAATAGCTGGATTTTAAATTTATCTCACTCTTTTACTAATGTTTTAATCTTAGCCAAACCAACTCTCATTATTAGATGAAGAAATACATTTATGAATCAATAAGCTTTGTTATCCACAACTCAACCTGGGATCCATGAACTCTCATGCACTTACGGAGTCTTTTCGCATAGTTTTCTAGAAAAAGTCGCATTGTTTCCCTGTCCAATTCATTGAATGCCTCCCTGATTTTGTCCTTCTAATCATCCATTGTATGTGGCAATTTTTCATAAACCCTGCACTTGATTGCTTCCCAAATAAAAATGTCAACTGGAGTCTGGACTTCTGGATGACCACGGCATGGAGTTTGATCTGCGGCCCCGAGGAAAGGTTCGGTCGAGGAATAATCACACTTCTTTGCTCCAATGCGGAGGGGCTCAAAATTCGCTTTATAATATGGAACAGCGAAAACCTTTTAACATGTCGAGGTAATTATCACTATTGCCGTTGCCTTCAAACAAGAAGGGACCCGCAACACCACCTCTCCATAGTCTACCCTAAACAACGACACTCGAACAATTAAGAAGTTGCTCTTGATGCCATGTGGGTTGACAGTCTGACTAGCAGCCACGCTTGTGGCGATTCATTAGTCCATGGAAATGGAAATTTGCTTCGTCGGTTGAAAAGAAGAAGTTGGACAGATTGGGACCGCTTCTCAAAAGTTCCAACATGTCTTAGCGAACACTAATCGAGCCATATCCTCTTCACTTCAATTCTAAAGAAGTCCCAATTTTATGAGGATAGTAGTCACATGCTTTAGGTAAGCAATGACTTCGCAAATTCCAACGATTCGAAATTTCAAATGGAATATCGATATCATTTCTTACTGAACATGGATATCTACACACATTCAAAAAATCTAAAATGTAATAAAATGTAAAGTATAATGTGAATTGTAAGGGCTATCAGTGTCAATATGGAGGCAAGATCATTCCTCGACCAAACCTCTCCTCGTGGTTGGATAGGCCGCAGATCAAACTCCATGCTATGACCATTCAGAAGTCCAGAGATAAGTCCAGTTGACTTTTTTCCTTGAGGAGCAATCAAAAGTTGGGTTCATGAAACAAGACCTCATTCAATGAATGATTCGAAGGACAAAATCAGGGAAGCATTCAACGAATTGTAGTGAAATTGCTTGCTGTTGAACTGCTTTGAGTAATCACTTGCTAAGTATTTGTCTAAAAATACTCGTTCTTCTACATATACAAATGCATTGTTGCCTTTGTTCAGTAAATATGGCGGAATAATAATATTATGGGCTACTTATAGACTATGATAATTATGAAGTCATCGATAAAGTGTGACCTAGCATTTTATTTATCTTATAGCCCAAGCCTATGCGCTGTTCTAGCTTACTCGTATATCAGAAATCAGATGTCACCGATTAGATCATAGACTCAGAGTAACTAGACCTGGAGTGCATATTTCATTCACTACACACAACGCACTACACGTTGAATACGAAGTGTTAGATTTGTCAACATCAACTCTAGATTAGTCCTTTTTGGGAAGCGTTCTGAGTATTCTGTTTATGACTGCTTCTCAAGTGTTATGAGTAGTGATAACTCCTTCAAAATTTGCTTGCTTGTTGATAAGTTGCTGCTTGCTGATCTGCTTTGCTCGAATATCACTTGATATTGTTTGTTGGAGAAACTGGTTTTTAATAATATTGTTGTTTTTACTTAATGAATCTGGCAGCATAATAGCACTACAAGCTACTGAAACCATGGAGTTATGGAGTAATTGATAAAAAATGGCGTAACATGTCATTTATTTTATAATATATGCGCTGCAACTCGTATGTCAAAATCAAATTTCACCGTTGATGAAGGCTTATAGGCAAGCTTCACCTGAATTATATTTTTCATTCTTATACGCAACGATCAACTTGCTTGACACCACCAGAGATTTAGAATATTTGGTAATTTTTGTATTGACATAACAATGGATGGCTCTTCACTATTACACACACAGAATTAGACAAGTCGTCTCTTCTTCCGTTTGACTAGAAGGGAAGCATTGGAGCATGTAACGTAAATGAAATGTCACAATCTCCTGACTAAATGCCATGCCAATCGAACAATGAGCAGCCAGTTCAACATTAAACACGCCAAATTGTGCAAAGTTTCAGTGATTGTCATCAACCGGATCACACTGCAAAGAGTCACAGACGATGTCAAGTTCTACAGAGAACTTTGTGAACGTTTTTTCATGAGCCTGCTAACTTTTTTTAAAATGATCGGAGGGCCCAACATTATCGAGAAAACTTTTGCGCAATGATCTGAATTCTTCGAATCTGAAGGAATCGTGACGATCGGAGCATTTTGAAGGAATTCAGAACAATCCGCAAGCGGCGCACGACTATTTTTCCTACCTCTGCAAGGCATTAAAAATTTCTTCATGTCCACTTATTGAGTTCCTGCATGTGCCATCTGTTTGAATCAGCTTGCACTTCTAGCAAAGTGACAGGCTTAAACAATCTAATTCTGTGATTACACATCACTGGCGAAGGGTTTCGACGGATGCACAACTAGAAATACAACGCTTTACACTACTAACCAATAACCGACTAGAACGGACATGGACATTGAAACAATAGCACATCGTGGACGCGCGTTGTCATACAGTACCTAAACGATGGAGACTTCCAATGGTTGACAGTGGAAAGGTACCGACAGCTTGTCAGTCTTCACTTATTTTCACGGCTATCATTATTTCTCTTTACAGATAAAAGTATTTTGTTAAAATAACATGCAATAGATGGCCTTGCGGCAAGAATCTGCAACTGTTGAATGTTTCAACAATTTGATTCTTCTTAAAACCTAGCAACAGGACTTAGATCGATGCTTAAATGAGCGTCTAAAATGACTATCCAGAAACCGGCTAAAACAAAACGAAAAATCGGATTTCTATGGATGTACATAGCAGAATTTACTTATCATTTACTTGCAATACTTTCCTTCAATCAATTATTATTTTTGAAGAGTAGTCTGTCAATATATGTGATCTACAGGCATCTTTGATTTTGGTTGACAAAATGTCACAAATTATGACTCTGGGCGTAGTACTTTTCGTTTAATTAGAGAAAACATAGAAAATTTCATTTTAGCCAAAAACTGCAATCTGCGTCCCATTGGATTAAAATGTGTTTTTCTTTGATCCTGTCTGACAAGAAGAAGTAGCTCACTGGAACTCGGCAGACGCAACGATTCGTAGTAGACATAGGATGTACATCATTCTGTGAAAGTCTTATTTTCGGCCTCGTTCCGTGCAGAAACTCGTTCTGGTTGACGTATTAGTAGGTGTGAGACTTAAACACTGACGGACAACACGTTGGCTGCAATAGCTGTATGGTAAGACCATGTGCACTTTATTGCTTTTGCTTAATTCAATAATCATGTCGTTTGGTTGCAAACAATTCAAACGTTTTATCCATTTATTTTCTTTTTGCAACCTTCTATCATGATTGTAGCATCGTTCTAACTCAGTAAAAGAAAAGTCTTCTATATCACAATAAAGGGAATTAAAATGCAAAGCAAACAGAGGTACAGTGTTCTTTACGGATGTCATACAAATGTTCAGAAATTCGAGTAAAAATTGATCGTGAAGATTGCCCAACGTAAAATTTACCACACTTTACAATTAATTAAGCAAGTTATACTTCAAACATTACAATTAAAAGTGGCAAATATTCCAAAGATAATAAATTCCAAGCTAATGTGACCTAAGACCATTTATCCACTTTGTTTTTTCAATTGGAATTTCCAAGAAATTTTGTAGTGTTTTACACAGGCTTGCTCAATTCTTTTCTGCATGAATCAAGACTCATTCTTTGATTCTACTGAGCATCAATCAAGACTCGTTCTCTAATTCTTCTGTGCATCGACACCAATCAAGAAAATCTCATTTTCTTACCACGTACTCGCATAGCGCTCCGAATTGTCGCTTTATCAAAAATGAATGTAAACGCTGTCACACCAAACATGGTAACATGGTCACACCAAACGCGATGCGACAAAGTGCTATCCATAAAGTAGGTGAAAAATTTGACTGAATCCTTTCTCTCTGATAAGACATTTGTTTTCAAGGAATCTCATGTCTTCCGCTATTTGCAAAAGAATACAAATGTACTAACTTCATCTCATTCTTCAAAGACTGTTAACTGATTATCATGTAATCAGATCCTTAACATTTCTGATTAGATCCGACTTTAAACAATTGTGATAATCTGCTCGCCAAATATTTCCGCTGACAGATGACACGGCTACCTTTCTACCCATCTCCCCACTGTACTGTCGTGCGCACGCGCGCGCTCTACTTGTATCTAGAGTGAAGTGTAACTGGCTCAGAACCTCCCAGATCTCGTGGCCTCTCTCCTTTCTTCTACATCTCCTCCTCCTTCTTCGCGTTCCATCGCACGCTCTGGTGCCGCTGTTGGGCTGTTACGCGTGTTAAACACCACGTGTTGCTTCGGGAGACAGACTGTCCCCACCATTCGCCTCGACGCGCTATTGCGCACCTTTTGTCTTCGTCTGTGACTCGTGTTCTTCTTCTTTTTTGCTTCATCGTCATGCCATCAGTAAACGCGATCTTGAACGTATACACGAGGTGAGCTTCTGTACTGATGATAGTCCTGACTTAGCACGAGTTGGAGCAGGAGCAGAGTTTTCGGGCTTTGAATGGGCATGGACTCGGAACTTTAAATAATTATCGGGCCGAGTTTGGGCTGGACCACCGGTGGGCCGGTCTCGAGCTCTAATTCCAGCGGGCTTGGTCCAGACTAGACTGTATAAAATATGACATGACTGTATAGATGCATAAAGCTGTTAGGCAGCTATAAACTATCAATGAATTGTACTGAAAAGTTTAATCCGGCTACAACTATGAGCAGAGTCCGTTTTCTACAAATGCTCCGTATCGACGATGATCAGAGCATAGCAGAGCTAGACTAGGATCAACTAGTACAAATGTGGCTCATAACTGGATGTGCAAAATTTCTTGGGAATGAGGATTTCTTACCAAAATTGTTATTGTACAATGCGGATACGCAAACCGGACGGAAGGTCAGTAAAGTTCCTGAGTGATGAACAGGAGAAGTTCACTCCACTTCCAAGATAGGAAATTTTCGAATTTTCAGTTACGACTTAAATCGCACAAATTCGGGGAAATGTTCCTTAAATTATTCCGTTGTGCACATTGAACACGTGGGACTCTGACTAAAAATGAGGTAAAGTTGTTAAAGAATGTCATCTTCAACGCTACTTGGAAAGTGTGTATTCACCTATTTACTGGCTCCTTTGTGGCAAGTTACAGTGAAAAGCGCAGTAAGCCAGTACCTAGATCAATCAATCAATACAGTAACGTGCGTGTGTTTATCAATGATGCTCAGTTAACTTCACTTTCCATAACTCTATTAACTGGCTCAGTGAAAGCGTGGTTCAACAGCATATCTTACATCAATCTAGGTTTTCAATGGATTGTGGTTATTTACAGACGGACCAACTAATCCTGTGACTCCATCCCAATCTTGCATTGAAAATCCATTGTTGAATAATTGTAATACCTGTCTAAAGGCAGTGCATTTAAAGGCTACACCACGAGCGATTACGCGAGCGCGAGGCACGAGTTTATTCGAGAGTGGTGTAACTGAATTGTCGCCACAGTTTTCTGGCAAACTGACATTGCTTCGGCGATGTATGAGCCGTACGAATCATAGATATCGGACCTTATCACCAATGATTTCTGAAACCGTTTCTAGACAGTCTACAGGCAGAATTTCATTGTCAAGTTGGTCTGTCGGCTTGTCATAGACACATAACACTCAATTTCTACCCAAGATTGCTGCATCTAGACAGAAATCCACGACTTAAGTACCTAGCATTCTTTGTCAGCTTGCCCGAATGTTATCTGCCTCATTTTTGTACTTTCTATTATTTTTTGTAGCTGACTTCATGATTAAATTTCAGTTTCTATTTCTATGATGGAGAGAATGGACTTCTATGCTGCTTCTATGACATGAAATGTTCAACTGGAGTACGGCTTAAACTGTTTTCTCTTTAGACATAGCAACTTAGGAATTTTTCTGCTTGGAAATCAGCAGTTCAGACGGATCTTCTAATCTTTGAAATGTTCATCTTACCGCGCGCTATGTATCAGGGAACAAAATTAAAGGATCCCTATCATGGTTGAAACTCATTCATTTTTGGATCTAATTGTTGAATTGTTAAGGTAGAGTTTCTGCAATTACATAGAAATCGGTTCAATGTGGTGCATCACACTTGCAAAGAAGTTGCACTAGTCAGTCTTACAACTGTGGGTGCAAATGAATTAGAACACGCTTGGCTGTGATTTCTTACACCGCTACTGTGCGACAATATGATTTTTTTCATCAAAGTGATTTTATATTCGAAAAGAAACGAGATTAATCGGCAATCTTATTAAAGTACAATGGTCAAAAGCAATGACAGTCACTGGGAGAGACATTCTTTAGGTACTGTTCCTCCATGGAAACGCCTTTCATGGCGTGATACTGTTTTCAATGTGAATATTCGTTTCAGTCCTCTGATATTATAGTATCGTGTTTCTATGGTTATATTCTCAGTGAGAGCGCATCGTCCGCTGTCGATTAAGCCTCAGCAGAGCATGCTGCATGCCCTGTAAACACATGTTTGTTCTATCGATGTCATTCATACATATCCAGGGTCAGCTGAAATCTAGGTAAAAAAATCCCTTGATTATGACATTTGCATCGATGCAGAAAGTCACATTCGCAAATAATTGCCGTCAAACACTCCGCTCTCCCCTGCGAATAATCTAATTGCTATAGTTTTTAAGTATTGAGTAAAACGCTGCGTGCTCATAAATGTCCTAAATCCATCACAGAGAAAAAGCTTTAAGATAAACGCTGCATGAGTATTCATCAGCAAGAATGTATTAGTTGCTGAAAAACCACAAAACAATACAAGCAATCATTGATTGAAGATAGCGACAAAAGAAGCCTCGAAGTAGCTGATTGGTAACTGATTTAGATTGATTTATCCTTGCAGCACTTAACGGATAATTATTGTGCTTCTAACGTTTTTCGAACATGTAGTCCTGACGTTTTCTAAACAGCATTATTTGAAAAAAGAGATTCACTGGAAAATTAAGGTTTGTCAAGAAAGATATGGTAAGTATTAATAGTTGTTCATACCTACAATTACTGTTTGACTGCACATTGGTCTGCTGAGGCTGTTTGACAGGGTTGTTTCGCTAGACCACAACACCAAATTCGGCGGCCCCTGCAATCTCTAATATAAATCATTGTAGCCTTAGAATTCATAGCTATGTGGTTGTTGGCTTGTGCGACCGTCACTTAGGGCAATGGTTCGATTCCGTTGAAATGCAGAGTATTTGATGTGTGTTGCATGGTTGTTGTGCCCATTTGTGATGAAGGAAAGTGAATTTTGTGTCTACAAAACATGAGACATCTCGAAATGTAGGCGCTAGACTCTTGCTTTTACCTTTTCTATTATGTACTTTTGAATGGTCACTTGCCTTAGTGCATTGATGGATTTTGGTAGAGTTATAAAATTATTTGCCATGCGTTACTCCAGTAGGTGAAGATATTTAGTTGCGATGATGTAGAATAAGTATTTGGAAATTATTTGAATTCTGGCTTCGGCTCATTGCGTGGGGACGAAGAAATAGCATCATTCAATATGTCTTTGGCATGATAGAAATTTCCAACTGTAAAGATAAATATAGAATAAATCCGACTATGAAGATATAATGCCAGCAGAACCAAGAGAGAAAATATATTCTGTCAATTTAGGGCTGACATAAGTTATAATATAAGCCTTCTGTTCAAAATTGAAGTGACATACGCTTGTACAGAGAATCTGCAGTAAGTCGAGTAGAAGAGCTTCCTTGCTAAGAAACCTTCTCTACTATGCTCACTACAAAGACCTGAAAAATGTATACTGTGACTTCATAAGAAGCATATACTGTCAAATACTGTGCGACCTTTTTGTTGGAGTGCGTATCAAGGACAACGAAATAATCAAAAGGATTCAGTGAAGGTGCCCCCGTGTTATCTGTGGATCTGCGTGTGTGTTTTTATCGACTTCGCACTGATGGGCACACAACGAGTGATTTTTGCTTTAAAACTTTTTGAGAAGATCAAAGACAATGATGACATTATCTTTTATGTCACAGTCTAATCAGCACTTCTTGCCATTGTTCGCCCATTGCCCATTGTTCGCACCAAACACCGATCAAAGTTTTTCATTCCATTTGCATTAAGGTGTATAGCAAACATCATCATTATTTACTTTGACCTCACCATGTCATCTTACAAAATCTTATTTCGTAAACGGATTGATTTTCAGTAATTAATACAAAACCCATTGTGTCATTATTATCTGCACAAGCACATGAAATGTTTATTAAGTTGACCCTGACTTCATTTGTCAAATCATCTGACTTCATCTGTCTCTATTTTTGTGGCACTATGTCGACAATAGAAAGTGAAGAATAAATATGTGGAGGTGGTGTTTGGCAGCCGTCATATGAAGCATCAACATATTTGAATTTATAGTTGGAGATGAAATTCTAGTCTTACAGGAAGGATGCAAGTAATCTCAATTCCTCAGAGATAATTCGAGTATTGTTAAAATAGACAAATTTGTCACATCAAATTTTCGTTTTTTATCCTCTGTAGAATACAATGGAACAATGAAAATTTTGTCGTTCTATAATTTTACGGTTTTGGATGTGCTGCCCATCGATGTCTTTACATGAGATTGCGAATATTATGCCTGATGCAGACCGTTTTATAGATAATTGTACAAAAGGTCAACACACTTCCAAATGCAATTTTCGCGCTGAAGTCCTGACTCAATCATAATAAACTATATGCCATCTGAAACCTTGCCTTCCATAGATTTTTTGACATATGCAGTGTATATTACTTTCTTCAGTGTTCAAGTTGTGATCAGTGGGCCTTATGAAAGAAATTTGAACGTTTTCTTTGATGCAGGATTTCAACATGATAACGACGCTTTTTAATGAAAATTGACAGACATTGAGAACTACCAATCAGCCTTTTCATGATGTAAAAATTTTAAGATTCGTTAGATACAGCACCAATAAGTTTTACCAATAAATTGCTGCTAAATGAACATCTGACGCGATGTTTCAATGATGAAGATACACAATTTCTATAAACTTTGTATCATGTGAAAGGTTATCTTTAGTATTTTAAATTGGCAGAGCGATTAAGTTGCGTCTGGTCAGTTGTGGCCAGCAGACTTCAAAGTACAAATTTTTGTGAATTTCTCCAAAGTTGTTCAGATTTTCTAATGGCATATCATGTGCACTAATAACAACGAGGTATCTGTTTTCATAATATGCCAAACTTCCTCATGTATGCGGACCACAGAATTAGCAGAGAAACAAAATATTTGATTCTGTGATGCGGACATGCACAGGTTTTCCCAGACATTGAAAGCATATGGAATGTCTTGCTGAAAATGATAGGCGATCAAAGCCACAATTTATTTATGATTTATTATTTATGACAAGCCTTTATTTTTTATAGGAAACACGAACTGTGTTGATTATTTAACTTTTTTTTCTGAAAAAAATGCTTCCCGGATGATTGTGACTTTGATCGCATATCAGGTTATCCCAGAAGTAAGGAACTGTGTAATTTATCTCTCTAGCTTGTAACTGTTGTTTCCTATCTTCAAAATGCGATTTAAATTGATAGCCTGGTCATCTAGTTTTGCTCTTCCAAAGAATATCATTATTTAGTTCAATTTTGCTGATCACCACTTTCACTGACCATTCCACATTTGACATATCATCATTTCTTCAAACGATTTAAGCATTTTGCGCAATTTATACTTGATGGCCACATAACCGTTCACCTAATTCAAAGCTTAATCGAAGTAAGCGATATGAGCTCTCGAAAAATGTCGCGAGTTGTGAATAGAAAATCGGATATATGGTAGCAAGATACTGCAATTTGAATTTAAATGTAAATTTGAAGCGCTCTCTTCCTGTGCGGAAGACAAGAATCACTTGCTGCTCTCTGTTGATCAATAAATGGATTATCAACTGTGATTAGGTCAGAGCAACATCAGACTTTTGCAAGTGGTGGAAGGTTGACAGTGCAATTGTAGTGTAATACGAACGATGGCACTTTTGACGACCCTTAGCCTTGAACACCACAGGCAGAGACGAAATTGATCTACCAATTCGAAATGGAATTAACCCTACTCGCCAAGGCCTAAGCCTGAGAGATGAGCATCAGAGATTGTCATTGGAGATATTGTATAGACCATTGGTATCTACATTCCTATTTTCAGATGCATGAATTGCGCAACTATAGAATTGGAGCAAAACTTTTGGCTTATATGACTTCCCTCAGTTTATAATTTTCATTGGTCTTTAGGGTTGGCTTTATTTGAATTACTAATTTACGTCAAAAAATAAATGTTGTACAGTAAATTGCTATCAGTGCTGGACACGATTATGGATTTCCAGTAATTTATCGATCGATTACTAATCACACGATTAATCGGTCCGAGATAACCAAAAATCTAAAAACAAACCGAGTTACAATGAAGGCAACGAGGCTAGAGCTTTACCTTAACTAAGGAACTGTTGCTAATTCATTTTAGTAGGGTTGATAAAGATGTGATAGACACTATTTGGCTTGACACATGTTTGAGGAAATCAGTTATCAATTATATAGTTGATCAAGTAAGAATCCTAGAAATTTCATATCGGAATATCGGACTGAAAGTGTGAAAATCATGCTACGTGTATTTCATTCAAAAAAATCTGATGTTTTTCTGCATACCTCTATTTCATCACTAATAAAAAATTATCATCATGCAAATTTATATAAACAAAAAATTGATGAGCTCCTGTTCAGTTGATATATATCATATATACCCAATCATTGCATGAACAGAGCAATGTACATGATAAATATATTTCATTTGCTAGGTATGAGATTCTTCAATGATTTGTTTGCACACACTTTCATGATGCAATTTGCACTAATCCAAACCCTTTTCTTACGTGACAATTAAAGTTTGCTCCCAAATGATTCCTCATTAACATCAAATAAAATCCATTAATAATTGATACTGATCATCAATGTACTGTGTAGTACACTTGTCATCGTACAGCAAATTACGTCGTGAAAGCTGAATTCGCTGCTTGAATAAGATGATTTGACGCTAGTCAGTGAACTTAGTACGGAACTTAGAAATTATGTGATCAAGTTAAATAATGAAAAATGGTTTAGAGTTTGAACAAGGACGGATAACTATGTGCAATACTTCAGATGATTCAAATTACTGTGGAAATTATTGGTGACCTGATCGCATGTTTTATATGTAGCTGACATTGGTCCATGCTGTTTAAACTCTGGCCAGCATCACATAGCAGTCTATTTCATGATCATTCTTTTATTGTTGCTCCTCTACAAAACAATGTCAATTACCAGTATGTGAGGAACTCATCAAGATAATCATAATTAATTGGTCATTATCCGCTGGTTTGAAAATTAATAAACGGAAACTACCGCCTGCTATTCCAGATGCTACATCGGTTGACTCTCTCAAAATTCACGGAGTCGTGTTGTCATCTAACCTAAAGTGGCACAGTCAAATACAAAATATTAATATGATCGCGTCAAGATGGGTGTATGCTCTCCGTATTCTTCGTCCTTACTTGAGCTCGGAGGACCTAATTTCTGTCTTTAAAGGTCTTATACTCTCAGTTATGGACTATTGCTCTCCGTTATTAACTGGAATGTCAAATGCTTCAAACCGACTTCAATGTAGAGCACACTGCATTATATGTGATTCCGACTGCACGTGTGATATTTTTGATGACTTGGAAAACAGACGTAAGAAGGCGTCTTTGAAACTTTTGAGTATGATATCCTTCAATAATCAACATCCATTACATTCTCTGTGTCCAAAGAAGTCCTCTCTGACTGGTCGTTTTGTACAACCTTGCTGCAACACTACGCAGCGCAGAAATTCATCTTTTTCTGCAAATGCGATAATTGCTAAAAAATCCTATATCGATTGAAAAGAAGTTGAAATGTACCTGTCTGAGAATTAAATTTTGTATTTTGTTTATCTATAGTACACTGCGTGTAATTATTAATCACACGCAGTGTACTATAGATAAACAAAATACAAAATTTACGAGAGGGATTTCGTCTTCATGCATACTGGTAATTACTAGTTATGCATGAAGACGAGATTCCTCTCGTACACCTCCGTATCTTGCACTGACTAACTTAAACCAAATACTGAATTTCATGTTTTCACTGATGACTTTGGATGATTTTCATTTTTCGAATATAAATACTACTCTCTCTCTAAAAGAGATGCTTCTTTTTACACATATTTTGTGTCAGCACAATTATTATCTCGTTCGTGAGCGAACTTCTATCACAAGAAGCGACTGCTCTTTTTTCTAAAATCTTGGTGGACTTTCACTTGATTACTGAATCACTCCAAGGATGTTCATAATCAATGAATAAGCATCATAATAAAACATGCATCATTAATATCATAATAACCATCATAATGTTATCTTAAACAAACATAATGCATATATAGGCTACATAGAACAGAAGGAGACAACCAAATTGTAGAAGTGAATGCAGTCTACTACTCAATTATCTTAATTTCTCACATAAATGTATTTTCTCTTCCAGCATGCATTTTGCCGTAGTTCATCAGTGTTAGTTCATCTTCTTGTCAGACACAATCAAAGAAAAACACATGTGTTAATCCAATGGGACGCAGATTTCAGTTTGTTTTCTATGCTTTATCTTATCAACTGAAAAGTACCAACTTTAGAGCCATAATTTTTGACATGGAATGCCATCAGGTCATTAATAAGCGAAAACATGGAAAAATTTATTTTTGCTTGAATCTGCAATATGCATCCGATTGGATGAATATGTGTTTTTCATTGATCGTGTCTGACAAGAAGATGAACTAACTTTCGGCATGCTAGTGTGTTTCGTAGTAGACACAGAGTGCACATCATTTTGTGAAGGTATCATTTTCGGCCTCGTTCCATGCAAAAACTCGTTCTGGCTGCCGGACAATCTAGTTCTTGATTCGATGTAAAAAGAGAAAAGCGTGTAGACTCCCAAAATACATGTATTCACCAGATATTTACGGGCATTTATGGAATATAATTTAGAGGATTCTTGCGCTTTATTTATCTACAGGAAACTCAACGCATCCTGTCACGAAAGAAAACTATTATAGTTCGTGTGCGTCGGCGAGTCACGCTGTGCGCGCACACAAACACGAGATGTAGTCTATTCAGTGACATGTCCCAATAATCTTCCACATGTTCATTAATTTTTGTGAAGTCAAACAATGCGCGAGTGGGAGTGACAATGTTAGACTTAGCTTTGCATGTTTCGAAATGTAACAGATGTACCGATGAGCCGAAGATGGATGTGCAAAAAATGTGGAGAGGTCTATTTTCGATCGAATCTGCATTGAAATAAAAGGATTTAGATTTATATGTATATAAAGATTAAACAGAAAACAAAACATCCTGACATGTAGTCATGATATCAACTGCAGTTCAAACCATCAATAAAGTTCACAAGGCTTCAGTTGAGCGCTTTTATCGCATGAAGATGACTTGTGACAAATAAGAAACATAATATCTGTAAATATGTTCTATGAGAACATAATTCTGCTCGTGCTAATATATGCTCCTCCTACGAAAGTTGATGAATTTCAAGTCACACATTCTAATAAATTACATTTGAAGGACACAGGATGAATGAAATAAGCGGCTTCTGATGTGAAGGGATGTCGATCTTCAATTAGAGCGGATTTTACCACATGCTACTTAAGGCAAATTTAAATAGAATGTCAAGCAGTTCTTGACAACGCTTAAATTGAAGGTTATCATAAAAATGGCAGATATATCTATGGATGAAGATGACATAATATTGGCAGCACATGTGCCAAATTGGATAGTACGCGCCGGACCGCAAGAAACTCTACTTGTGATGTAATTCATGTCAGGGCTTGTCAGAAACGCAAGTAATCGTGCAATTGTCATAGATAGTCAGTGGCATTGTGCCCCATGGGAGGGTTTATGGGCTTCGGATGTGCCAGGGATGAGAACTTAATGGGCCCATGGGTTGAGAAAATAAATTTCAAAAAACTTGAAGGAATTTCAATCGATAAAACATATTACTTGGGTGTATTTTGAAATTTTGAACAGTTAAAATCACAGTTATAGCAAGCTTGTCAATCTGAGAGATTAATAGATTTTACTAAAAATATTCACGACAAATATTTAAATCTATCTCAGGATCCGTCAGACTCAACTGATCGCCACAATCTTTAATGTGTGAGTTAAACCTTTTCAAACTTCTAAACAAGTTCCACTTGAATAAAACTTATAGCCTGTATTTTAGAGAAAACTGTGTTCATGTAAATGCAAACATGTGTACACTTAGATATTAGCGGAAGCACTACAATGTCACACACCATTTCAAGTTACTCAAATGCACATTGTTAACGGGCATCTACATACTGAGATAATATCCTCATTTATCCGCATCTCATGTTAACAAGCAATTACCGGCACAGTATCTTAATAAGCCTTTAACGACGTTTTCAGCACTTTAATAACAACAAAGCATGCACATTGTTTGTACCATATCACGTAGAATCTTCAGTTTTAACTTGCGATATGAACATTCTTATTATACTTGTGATCAAACTAAGCTGTTCTGTTGAAAACGATTGCCTAAAGTCCGTGGGGGGGGGGGCGGTGAGATTCCCATGGACTAATAATTGATGAATACCGTTTGATTGGATGGGCCTGGGAATGAAAAACTCGTCCCTTGGACATCCCTAGTAATGATCCATATCTGATTAAACACAATTGATTTTCTGTTTCCAGTACAAGAATACTCAGCATTTACTCTGCAATATTCATTTTCACTATTCATCTCATAGAATAATCACAAAACTTTAATTTCTCTGATGTACAGACGAGTATAATGAAGATCAGATAACAATGAGGAATTTTCACGTTATGAAGGATGCGAAACTGTAATTGTAGCAATTAGCGTATCAAGAGATAACTATCAAATAATAGCTGTTATTCCTGTCTGAATTGACAAATGCAGTGAATAGTTTCCTTTTCCAGTGATATTAACTCTAGGAATATGAATCTTCATTGTTGCTCATGCAAGTGACATTGTTTGCCTTATCAAATTGGATAAATTAGTGTTCTAAACCACCATAAAGAATTTTCATATTTTTTCCCGTTTAAATGTCATTTGAAACAATGGATATATAAATAACAGGTAATCTCATTTGGCTTGTCCTAAATCAGTGTCGAAGAAAATGCTCTCATTCTTTATCAATCACAATATTAATGGCTGAACTTTCTGATAGCATCATTCTCAATGGCATCTAGTATGAACTTGTTCTGATTACTTTCCAACGTCTCTTTGTGAAAGGTATCCATGCTCACTGAATGACTCTTTTAGAAATCTGAGTTTTGAGCCAACTGCAGGTTTCAGATTAATGATAGGCCTACCAGTTTTCTGATATTAAAAAGGATTTTCAAGAAAGTTATAAGGTTAACCCTTAATTTACCATGGGGTGTGTGCACACGCCAAGACATGGCATTATTTGTGTATTTCTTAAACATGATAAAGAGCGACAATGTCCTCCCAGTTCACCTTGACGTGAATATCACTAAGATGTTGCAGCAATAGAATTTTTGAAGTATGACGTCATCACGAGGTGAAAATGTTTTTAAAAATATAGCGTTGTTTACCATGGGGTGTGCATACTTCCCAAATCTATTTTTGCAAATGAACAACAAGAGAAGTTTATGATCTATGTTTTCTTGTGCCTAACAAGTTTCCTATTGATCTCAATAACGATTGATACATTCAATTTTCTACAGTCAACAACTTTGGCCATTTTATAATGGCATGTTAGCATATCTTCTTATTGATTTTGTGTCACGCTCTAGTGCGTTATACGAGCACATGTTCAGCAAATTCATGAACAAAGTCAGAGGCCAACGATTGCATTTTTGAATGCATTATAATTTCGCTCTAGTTGGTGTGTGTCCACACCACACTTTTCTCTATTACAATCAGGAGTGATCTGAGGCTTTCTTGACTCTTTACTTGAAATGCAAATATCGTGATAGTTAGTCACAGAAGAATGAACGCTTTATTTTCTCAGGAGCGTAGGTGACAACTGTTACATTGTCTTGAAATCCGAATGCACTGGTTAACTGCTCTCGCGCAGCGTTAGGCATCATTTCCGGATGTAATTCGTTTTTGAGACGAATGGTACCCGTCATAGTCATCTGACGCAAGTTTGTAGATATTGTCCATATATGTGACGCCCAGAACCTGTAAAAAATCAGTTTATTGTAGTACAACACACTGACCTTGGCCTCTTTCCGGAGCATCACCAACTCTCCCTACGTAAGGCTGTAATTTGAGAGAATAATAACTTTTGAATCACACAAAGCCCATAACTTTATTCCATATAAAGATCTGGCTTTGAAGGGATGATCACTGTAAAAATACAGCGCCCTCTAAAACTGGCCACATGTTCGTCTGCAGTTAATTTAGATCCACCTGAATATCTATCCCGAACTTTAGTCACATTTTCTTCGGAAATTCGGCGCAAAGGTGCAAATTTGTCTTGAGAATCTCTTTCACTCCATCAATCGAATCGAAGTTAACGTAGAAGTTGGGTGAATTTATTTCAAGTCATGGCGTCATTGAATATTGGCTTCCCAGAGGTCAGCCACTCGTGTTTTGTTCTCATGCAAATAAATTATTATCTGTTAATTGTAAAGACATTGATGTAAATTCTAATTTTGCCTCGATGATCAATGAAGCGAAGAACATGTGAAATAGATGATTATTTTCGGCACTAGTTTCGTAGAATACATCCCATATTCGCGATATTATACACGCCGCCTCAATGCCTCTACTCCCGGTTCCAGTACTATTTAACAGTGTTCGAAAATGGTTTAGTATGAAAATCTTGTTATCATTGATTAAAATATCTACAACAGTATGTTATGAAGTGGGGTGAATTACACTCCATGGTAAACCATGTTATATTTTTTCTTGGTAAAGTGCGGGTTCAGTTAATTTTATGGTTTGAAACATGCAAACACAGGTCGAAGTCACTTATGAGGTTAACAATATTGTTTCCTGATGTAGAGAAAGGGTTTTGAGCAGCAAAGATCACCTATCACACAAGTTGGTATGAGAACACGGTTTCATTCCACATTTAAGATTTCATTACGTAAATGCTACAAATGCTTTCAAATACTGCATAAGTTATGTAAACATGTTTGACAGAAGCGAAAGCTTGTCCTTGAGATCAATCAATTTATTACATTAAAGCGTCTTATTTGATTTTAGTCCTCGGTTGTTAAACAAAGAATGTGAGAAATCACAAAAATGACATGTTGATGAAAATAACTTTTATGTCTACATATTTTACTTTATAATTTAAAATGCTGACATGAAAGTAGCACCGTCTGAGACTTTGCATGGACTTTTAACAGGTATCCAGGGAGGTGTGTGGAGGGAATTTGATGCAGCTTAAGGTGAATAATAATTTGAATCTAGAAATCGACAAGGATATGAAACCTTTTCTTTAGAAGCCGTAGAAACAAATGCATCAACTAGAAAAATTCTCAAAATTATTCCCAATTTAGCACTAAAGATTTTTCCAATGCTTAGCACTTATTTTTTATCCACCAATTTTCATGTAACATTTAAAACTGGAAACTCGATAGATTATTAGTTAATTATCCAAAAACATTTTGCTGTCTCTTTCAGGGTGAACGGTTAGACATCATCATAATTGCGATTCACTAGACGGGTTGTCAACATTGTAGTTGACAAAACATCCAAATGTATAAAACAAAAATACAAACAGGAATAATATAGCACTCGTCAAAACTGCAATCAGTAGTATGTGGAAAGCTTAAAATAGATAGAGAGACAGAATTCGCTAAACAATCAGCGGAAAGAGACTTTATGGACACAGAGAAAGTTGACTCAGACGAAGGAGCGCTATTTCACTGACCTACAACTCCAGGAAAATGCGGCATTACTTCGCTACCTTGAAGATACTCCTTGTTGCATGTTGATGAACCATCAGATGATGGTGTGTTATCGATTATGTTAGAGCTAGCTTTTGATTGTAGTCTTCTTTGACTTAGGGATGTGTTCGTTTGCACATCTGCTCAAATCCACCCGTTCTCCCAATGTAACTAACTGTGCAAGAATAGTGGTCGGCATGAATAACACAAGGCCTCTGATAAGAAGGAATGTAGTCTTTCTTGGCCTGCAATCACGGTGTGAATCCTTTCGATGAAATGTCGAATCTTCGTTGCCTCGGTACCGGAAAGAGTGTCGAAGTGCCTGTTGTAAGCACGGTTTCTTTCTTCTTCATAGTGGGATGCCGAGTTTGCGTGGCTCACTGCTGTAGGCCCTATTTGTCGGTAAATCGATATGGATTTCCGTTATTTGGCAGGATATTCCTCAAGTAAACTGTCTTGTCAGGAAGAATTTCCTGAGAAATTCGTCAATGGGTTTTGAGTGTAATGGGAATTTGTCATTGAGTGTGTTTCATCTAGATACATATTAACTATATTCATAATCTTATGATGTAGATGTGGATTTTTATAAGGCACATAAGTTGTAGGGTAGCTCAATCGGTTCAGTGCCGCACATCTGTACACAGAAGGTTCAGGTTGCTTGTCAATCTATTCTCATGAGAAAGGACCCATCGATGTATTGTTGCTTTATGCTATTTTGGTGAGAGTAGTTTATGAAAGCTGTCCCATCCCGCACTTGCCAGTGTAACTTTATGATCTTGGTGGGAGAAAACACATAATTGCTAATGAAGCACACCAGAAAGCCACAAGGACCACAAGGATTGATAATCTAACAATTCATTCGTCAGGTAACATTTAGAATGTTTTAAGCAAAGATAGTTAGATAATTATTCGATTAAGGCAGGAGGATTTGTCTTATAAGTGTCCTAGTCTATCTTTCAGTTATTTGTCCTATAATGTCTGAATCTATGACCACATACTTTCTGCGTAAAAGGTCAATTTTGAGATGTCTAGACGGAGTATGTGTAGCGTAACCAACTTTTGTCATTGGCCAGTCACTTTTCATTAACAGGGATGTCAGAATTCTGTGTTTTCATCCAATTTGACAACTTTGATATTGTTTAATGATTTTGTTGTTGCTATTGTTACTGGACAACTAATTTTTACTCACTTATTTCAGAAAAAGAGATAAATATATCGGGAATGTTTTGTTGAATAAACCACTCTTGTTGGAAACCGATCGAGATCTTCAGATCGGGTATTGTACATCTGTGGTTTGATAGAACTGACGCACTCGTTCCAGACTAGTCGAAATATTAGCAGAGTGAACTTTGCTTTTATATATGAGATACATGATTAAATCATTTTCCGGAGGAAATATGATAGTTTTGTGATTTTTGGTAGAAGTATTGCCCATGAGCATGTCTAAACAGACCACATGATGCACGACAGTGATGATAAGATAACTGTGACGTCAAGTCTTTCAGATTACATGCAACAGCTGACTTGATGCTCTTCATCAATACAAAGAAATAATTGATAGGATGAATACTTGCATGCAGGCCTACGATGCTGTCAAAGCTCTAATTTTCGAAGATATGTAATTTCAGGCAGCATTTAATAGGAATGGACCACTTTAAGATATTTAGTAGAAGAATGCCAGTCTGCGACCATTTGAAAGTCATTGCCGGTAGCCCGGCATCTGATTTCCATCTCTGGAGTAAACAAATAGGCAACATTTAATTAATTATAGAATTTTCATTCACAAACTATTCATTTATTAATCGACTTCAACATCTACTTTTTAAATATTTCCGGCTTAACATCTCGAAATATCACAACTGAATTGAAGTTCAAGCTAATAAATTTTTCGAGCGTCAACAGTATTATAGAAAGTACAACTAAAAATGTCTCTTAAAAAAATAACAAACTTCTACTCCTAAACAGCATGATCATCGAATGTTATTCTTGTGATGACATCTATTCAAATAATCATTTTCACGCAGTGTATATGAGCTCTACAGATGCTGACTGGCAAACCTCAGAGCAAAAAGAAAAATGAGATCTCTGACGGAATACGTCATCGGAATCTGAGAGTACGTTCAATGATTAGAAGTTTGCAGGCTTCATCTTTTCGGGCTCCTTAATTACTTCTCTTTGTCGGTCGTATTCACGCTTATGTGCTGATATTTATTTTTCATGCTTTGTGTGTTTGTGTCTCATACCCTGGTCTTGTTGTCTTACTGCAAGACGATCGCCAAGGGAAGCTTCGAAGCTCGAACACAGGAATTCAGTCTCATGCCGAGTTCATTAACCAAGGATTGTCGCAAGAGATGAGGATATGTATTGAAAAAATTGTTCAAAGGTGATGTCCTCAAAATGATAATTACTTTATTTGCTTCATTTATGACAGACATAGACTTGTCGAGTGGTTCTTTATCTTTTTTAGATAGTGAAGAAAATGTGAAGACAATAATAAAGTTTTTGCAGATTACTTTTTCTGACATTTCATCTTGAATAAAAGGTCGTGTTCATGTTTGAAAAACGAATAAAAGTACGAATAAAAGAAACGAATATATTTGTTTAATGAGTTATTTTCTAGTTTTGTTTTGACATTACGAAGTGTGCTATATTTTATAATTATCTCCAATTCCATTCATTTTTGGCTCAGCCCTAGTGTCAGGATAAGGGATGGCTGGAAAGTCAGGTTTAAAATCACTATTCTGGTCACCAGGATATCCTATCTATCTATTGTATATGAGAAAAACTTACTGTCACTAGTTTTTGTATATACATGTAACTTACAAAATCGGACGGAGACTCCCACACTGAATTTTCAGAACTGAAGAGAACCGGGTAAAATATGGTTAAGTTGATGTAGATTTTGATTTTGAACAATGCTCTATGATAACTGCACCAATGATGATTTTCACTTTCTTCAACATTCCACTGTTTAATGCAATTTTTTAATAAGCCACGATTTTTGTGACTTTGTGTATGTTGAAATTATAGGCCTATACAATGATCTATATCATATAGCAATTATACATATCATGTATAGTATTTGATACACGAAAGGCTATTAGTTATGAAACTAAGACAAAGTAAAAAATGAAAGCTGCAAGTTTTCTTATTTTCAAATTTTCTCCAGTGTGACGTTTGCCATGAATCGTGTCTGTCAGGAAATGACAAATAAAGTGATCTTGTATCGAAGAAAAATGTATATTTGAAGTTCAATATACTAGCAGGAAAGTCAAATGACAATCTTCACGTTTGACGAAAGATGTACACATTCCCATGTCCACGTGAATTTATGTTTGATGCCTATCAGAAGTTCTTTTGTAATAAATTTATATCAATTGTTTCCTTCGAACTTTATACTTCTTCGGAGAAGTAAAAGAGCTCGTTAGAACACTTAGCAATGGAAGAGTGAATTCTTACTTCATAGCTTTCTCGCACGATTACTTGCATCAAACTATTCAGTCTTTCCTCCATTAATTCAACCAATAATTGGATAGACATAGCTGAATGAAAAGTCAAAGAATATTTCACACATCTTGAATAAACGTTCTCAAGAGGACGAACTTGAAGTTACTAAAAGATTTTGAGAAATGAAAATTGCTCGGCAAATTGTCAGCAAGAATCTTCTTACAAATTGTAAATTTAAGAACAGTCCAAAGAGAAACTCTATAAATGAGTTTTAACTGATTTCATAAAAGGAAATGTAAATTTCCGCCATCGATTCGAAATGAATGAAAACAATAATTAGTTCTGTTAATTTCATCATTTAAAACAGAATAAAAACTCATTTCGATATGAAGCTGAAACAATGATAATTGATAGAAGATATATTGATATAAGATAAAAGTGTTAAAAACATTAAGCAGAGTCAGTGATGACGTTGAATGGCAAATGCTGTGGTGATAAGACAGTGGCGCCACGGATTGTCTGGAGAATGCTTGTAGAAGTTTTGAATAACATCAACTTTAAGACGGAAATAGTACGTAATATTAAGCATACAACAGGACCCCTAACGCGAAATTCATGTTTATTTATCAACCACGTGAACAAACATGTGGTGGAAGAACACGTCTTCATCACGAAAGTTTGCATGAAACATGAATTATTGTGAAAAGGTTCGACGCTTTAAATGACTGCATCGAAAGCTTAATGGGGCACAGGACAACGCGATGCAAGGTCAAAAATTCATAGATTCAAACCAAATCCATTCGGTAGCAGAATTTGCTTGTTTAATGCTTTAATTCGTGGTCTTCATCGGGCTGCTCTATGCTCTCTAGTATCTGGGCCCCACATCCAACACCAACATGCTATTTAATGACAGATTAGGAAATATTTTTGCATTCAATTGGACAGTTGATCGCCATCTATTGGTCTGATTACAACAAACATCTCCCTATACAAAATGCAGTTACAGCACAGAACAGAAGTTTTCTACAATTTGAAGTATACAGCATAGAAAGAAACAATTTCCGGTGGAGAAATTCTCTGAAAGTGGGAACTCAGTTCAGGCCATGTGTCTTTGAAAGCACAAATTGACTGGGCGAGGGCCGCTGCTATTGAAAATAATCCTTTACAACTTGGTTCTATTCTTGAACGAATAATGATGCATGAAATTGATTTTCAAGCATAATTTGAAGCTCACATGATAAAGCTGAGAGCGAGTCGTGGACCAGGTCGAAATGTCAGGCGCACTCTTAATTGCTTCATTCCTTTTCGAATTTATAACATTGCTGCAAATGGCATTTGTCAAATATAACTGATTGTAAATATGAAATAGTAAATTGCACTCCGTATGCAAGGTTGAAACTTGGGCTCTGGGTCGACCTTGGGTAGGTGATGCAAAGCTTAGGTTTTCTATACAAAACTTGTGTCTTCTACTAGTGCTGCATATATAAGAATTAAACAAATCAATTTATAAAAATGACAAGATCAAGAAGTTCTGATTTTTTAATCAAAATTCTACTCAATTCACAGAATATTTCAAATAAGATAATAATTAATAATTATTAATTTGAAGCTTAAAAATAAAGACAGAAATTCTTGTGGTTTCATTTTGTGCATGACAATACCGCGCATTGAAAGTTCGTACGGATTGTATTTGCTGAAAGCTTACATGTAGTTTGTTGCATTTGTGCATATTAAATTTTCATCTATTTCATCTATTTTATATTCACGCAGTTATCTTCGCACCCCATTTATCTAAAAATGTATTCATTCCAATTTCGTATTCTAAATTATGTTTAACTACACATTGATAACATTTATTAAGGGTCTTTATATTTCTGAGTAATAGAATTAAAACACTTACTTTGTGATGAGCAATGTGCAGTTCTTGCATAATTAAATTACAAATCTCCAATCAGTCAGTAGGCCTATATCAGTATAGGCTAAATTGAAGGAAAATGTTATGGCGGAATACATGTACTTAGGCTACTACTTTACAGTTGTTGCAATAAAAAATCGCTTCCCACTAATACCACAGTTCTCATCGGCCCACAAAATACAAGGGCAGCACTTCAAAGAATTGCGGTGAGGCTTCTTACAAGCGCACCATTTGCAGGTTGTCGTCCAAGCCATCGAATAGAAGCTTCGGTAGTAGAATTAAAGTTTTATTGAATGCAGCAAAACTGTGATGAAATAATCGTAAAATAAGAATTTTGGCTCATAAAAGAATATTTATGTCAGCATGAAATACAAAGAATCCACTCAGTTTACTTGATTCTGCTCATTTATTGAAACTTGGGCTTGGGTTTTGTGTTTTGCTTCAAGTTTTTGCCCAACCTTGCCGTATGTAGGCGTAAAAAGTTGAACCATAGAAATCCGTCTTTTCGCGTTTTGTTTTAGTTGCTAGGCAGGAGTGTAATGGAACCTGTTGATCATCCTCAGTGCTCTGTCCCTGCTGCTGCATTATGAGAGGAATCCAATCTTTGAAACATGCACTAAATGCTTGCTACTGTATATCTGTCCCCTCATTATACACGTATATTGACCGGCTCTCCAAAACTTATTAATAAAACTTATAAACAAATTCTGATTATTATATAAACAAGAAATTAATCCAGAAAAGATGCAAAATCACAGCTACGATTTATTCATTCATAAGAATACTAATACGTGAGATAATGTTAATATTATTGAACATGCATGTTTTTCAATATGCAGATAATTCATGATCAATTTTGACGTTTGACTTGTAATGCATGTAATGATTTACGCATGGCCTTTTCTTCCGATCCGTATCATCATTTCACTTACTTGTACATCTCATCCGCCATCCATCATTCATTGTATATGGACATTTTTATCATTTCATCACTCATCACATCAACTTTATGTATATTTGCACTATGTTTTTCAAGTTGGAAATAAACGTTTTGACTTTTGACTAGCTGTAGATTCTTGTCGTAGGGCGATGTACCTATTTTATAAGCTGTTTCATGAAAATTATTTTATATTTAACGATAAAGCATACCAGATTATTACATAGTTGTAGAATCGTATTTCAAAATCCCTTCTATATTTGATAAAATTTGTTCCCAGGGAAAATCTTGGTAGAGAGGGATTTTATCACGGATATGTATGGTCCTAATAATCTGGCATACTTTATAACGGATAGAGGATAGCTATACGATTCTCTGACATAGCTCATGAAATTATTTGATATATCCCGCGGGCTAAAGCCCTCGGGATTTATCAAATAATTTCCCTCTCTATATCCCAGAGAATCGCATAGCCATCCTCTATCCATTACGTATATGATAAGCTACTGATTTGAGGATATTCAATGGTCAGAATCCACGAGTCCGAAGGACGAGTGAATTCTGATACCATTGAAATCCGAAAATCAGCAGCTTAACATTATATAGCCAACGATACAACTTAGAAATCTATGCTCGCATCCATCTGAGGATTTCTGGACCTGCATAGTTTTCTAGACTTCCTTGATCCATCCAAACCACTACGTAATCAATAAATTAGAATAGAGATCTTCTATATTCTATTTTTCAGGAGATTATATGACCCCTATGTAAATTTCCTATCCATATAATCTACTCCAAAATCACACATCATAGAAATCATGTGAAGGTGTAGTAGATTATATGGTTTGGAAACTCTTCAAAGAACAATGACATGACGTCAGTAGAGTTGGCTATATAAATGAATAAATCGGAAAATGAAACCAATTTGATTTTCTGCCGGCTGAATTTATAGTTAACAAACAATCCCATTGTGCAAGTCCTAACTTGTCAGGACACTATTTCTGGGTAGACTAGAAGAGACAGTTCAAATTAAATTCGTCGTGATTTTCTTTGATGGCTTTCAATCGTAGCCACATGTTTGTTGTTCCTGATCCTCAATCCCACGTCCAACAGAATTCACACAAGCACTTGACATGATGCAATTCATTTATTCATGTGTCAGATCAAAAATCAAAAGCAAAAACTCAGGTCGTGTGCAATATGAAGTTTGTGGGAATCTTTCAACTTGCTCATTCTCGTGCGCAAGTTAACCTTGTATTGTTAATTTTGACTTGACACATGAATAGGAGACATTGCTTATAAGATATCTAAAGAGAATGACGACTATAAAGTCAATGAAAGACACCAACACCTTTGATTTCCCGACCGCACAAGCCTAGCTCCTGTTTGCAGTTACGTCCCTTAGTTCACTTGGTTTAGCATCACATCATTCTTGACGCATCTACCTTCGAGAACAAGCGTGGCCAATGGAAACTGATCGCTTTATCATCAAATTGTAGATATCTCTCATGTATAGTTTTGACAATTTTCGATTTTTTGATTAAGTGATTAACATACATGCACATGATCGAGCCATCTTTCAAAATCTCACAAGATTTCTCACATGATTTCCAGCAGGTATTTTCTCATGTGTGCTATATGCATGATTATGATGAAGAATGACGACTTGGAGATATACGAAACTTTTTCAAAATTAGGATGAGACCAGAAAATTTAAAATTGAATGTGTCAAGTTGCTGAAATCTACAAGAAGCCTGATATAGAAGGATAATCAGTTTTCTAGATTTTATTCGATGCCTTTGTCGTAATACGACAACAATTAAAGAATTATATTTCTAAAATATTGTACTCCAATAAATCGATGCGTTTCATTGAATGTTATCAGTTTGAAAATATCACTCTTCAAGTAAATTAATAAATTTGAGCGCCCATTAGTCTAAAGCAACTATTCCATGGAAAATTTTAGAAACGCGCTAAAATTCAAATTTCCGAAAGATTGGGCATACCTCGTGGTTAAGTTTAACAAAATCCACAGCAAAAATGCGACATCCCCCGTATAGACAGGGTTGCGACTTGACACTATCCATACACTCAATGTGAACTATACACAGCAAAAAACATCGTTGAAATCAACAGCTGAAATGAAATTTTTTGGATGTTAACTGTTTTTTCACTTAAGATTTTTGTATCTAAAAGGTTATCTTGCATTTACAGAATAACATGCCAAAAAATGCCACGTAGGTCAAACAGACAGAACCATGGGATCAAGAATTTATGAGTACTTTACATCATATGACCCAGCTGTATACCAACACAAACAGACTTTGGTAGATTTTAAATGGAAGATACTAAGAATCATTGAAGATAATTGCGTGAGACTGGCTGCCGAGTCCATTTCACAAAGAAGGAAGACAATTTAATGAATGTGTATGAGAGGATGGTTTCTCTATCCCTGTTTTTGTGTTCTTCTCAGTCTCCGAAGAGACATCTCTTTATTTTTCATGCGGTGTGATTCTTGGAAATATTGTCATCAATTACTTTTCCTTTGTGCATAAACTTTTGCATCTCCATATAATTTATTTTTTTAATGTGTTCCAAGATGCTAGGTTGCATACGATTTCTTAATTCTTTAGGTATTTCTTCCTTCTTCACAGGTAGATTTTTTAAGTACAGATATTTGAAAATTTACATTATTTACATTTAAAGATTGTATGTAGTGCTTGGTGCTTGGAAAGCTTAATTTGGTTCATTTGAATGTGACCAAAACTTCCGAAGTATTGCACAATCAAACATTTTATACCTATATTGAGGCGATTTTTGCAAAAAAAGAATGCTGCGAATTAAAAGGTTTGGCCAAAGATCTAAAACAGAAAAGATATTTGCCACTTTTCTGCATTTATCTGATATTAAGTTTTAAGTTTTTTTGAAATCAATCGGTAATTTTAATCAGTTTGAAAGATGTACAGTTTACCATGAAATTTCGTTTTGACTCCCTAGACAACATGAAGGCTGAAATGAAAAATAGAATTGAAAATGTGAATATTTTCTTCCTTTTACATCCATGATTGCACATTTACGGATAAGAGCTTCGCTCATGCAGCCGTGCAGTTCCATTTCTCAATAACTTTCCCGTTACTTTTGAACGCGTTTTGTTTTTATATATTAGGCGTCACGGTAGTTCCTTCATCCGTCGGCTTTCGTCTGAACAGCTGATCTGAGACTGCGGTTGATAATATTCTCACTTTTATCTCACTTGACGAGGACAACTGCGTAAATATTTCGACAAGTTGCATCATCATTTCTGCAACGTCAACTTCTGGTGATGATTAAAGAGATTTGAGAATTGCGATGGAGAAATAACACTAATAATTCTGACTCCATAACGTCAATACCCGGCAGTTTAGTGTCACATTTCAATCAGAAAGAAAGGGATAAGATGAAGATGAAGATGAATAAAATTACTTTCTTTCATTAAATTCTTTGCGCATCTGCATGACTGGTCAACGGATGATAATGAATAAAGGGATCTGACTAATAAATCTAAGACAGCTTTCTGAAAATGAAGAGCATTGAATGACGCGGAAGAATCCGTAATAACATTTTCATGAACTTTGAATGAACGAAATATCTTCTGCTCTCCTTCCGACGACCATGAGATCTAAATCATAATCAGAAATTTTTCAGTAAACCGTATTTGCATGAAAGGGAGGTTCATGCCCCCTCGGTTCTTTTAATCTCACGCCGGAATGAACAATTGTTGGAAGGTCTCCTCTTATAACGTTTCCCAACTTTCTGTTTGTTGAGTGGCAGCTGTTTGTCTGTAGACCCAATATTTCAGTCACATGAGACACCTGAAAAAAATTGCGGCCTCATTTCTTCAACATTTTGGACACTTGTGTTGATTAGAAATAGGGGCCGTGGGTTGATTTGCAATTTATGGATTATACCGGTTCAGGAAATATGGTCGAATAGTTATGCTGAAAGATTTAGTGATGCAATTGATACAAATTTATTTTCCAACGTCTGCGAATTAATTGCAAGAATTTGAAAAGAGCTTGCAATTTTCGAAAAACATACAATTAAAAAAATGATGATCTGAATTTCAAAATGCCATTTGCGGCAGCAATATCACCTTGGAATGCAAAACCGATACCATTATCGGGAAGAGCATACGCAACATAGACACATTACATTACATCATGGTCCCGTTAATACTTCGCAGGCAAGGAAAAACCTGAGGCACATTTTGTTGGTATAATTTGTTAAAGTCGACTGAAAAAAATCAATCAATCAGTCCCTTGTCTACGGTTTGTCAGTTCATAGTTTTTCAAAATCTATCATATCAAAGAGTCTTTAAAATGTTTCATGGAACTTCAAAATGACAGGTAGGCATACCGCATTTTTCCATGTAACAATCATCGCAAATAAACGCCTGTGGAGATATTTGGAGAGAGCATTTTTCAGTGCAAGTCAAATAAAAATTAGGTTTCCAGGCGATTTTTATGGTTCGCGTCATTGGTGTCATTTTCCATATTTTGAACCTGTTCGTTTTTCATGCATGTCATTGTTTTTACTTTTGAAATGATTTGAAGGCAGAAATCACTTCTCACATTACTCGCTTCATTTCATCATTATGATATGCGATTTTTCGTTCAATATAGCGCTAATTGGGGAATTTGACGCGGCATATCTAATTTTTCATTGTATTCTGTTCTGACGTTTATAAAGTTCATGAAGACAGCATTTTTATCACACCATGTACTTATAACATAAACGTCTTTTGTTCTGGTATGCATGTGAAATGCACATGACAATTAGCTTGACGCGAATACCTCGTGGGAGCGAATCCGTCGAATGCCCCGGAGAAAGTGTTGCGCTGTGCATCGATTGGTATGAATTCATATAACAGCTTGCAGGCTGCCCCTTTTGTAGTCTGATTCTTCTTCAAAGTCTTGTTCTGAAAATACTCATTGGATTCGTTGAACATCACTTTGACAAATAGCAAGTCCACTTCAGAAATACTGTGTACCTACGAAATTGGTTAGGACTGTCAATGAATCATACTAACTTTCCCACTATCTTACTCTTTATTTAAAGGAACTTTGGGAAGCCATGTAAACAGACATCCATCCTTGAAAAAATGTGCGCATGACAGAGGATATTAAGCACTTTAACAACTGGTTGCTCCTTTCTTATTCCAGCCACGGCTACGTAGGAGAACTAAAGATTTTGGAATATTCATGTGTGTAGCGATTTGATTGCACGACCATTTAGCATTAATGCTAATAGTGACAATGTAGCATCGGATCTCTTTACTTGACTTTTGCGGCATGATTGCAGACAGAAGTCTGACCGCATTATTGCTATGCCTACTTGACTAAGAATGCAACTAATAGCAAATTGACCAAACTTAGTGCTATTATCTCAGTAAAGAATGATGAGAAACTTTTTTCTCTGTGGCAAGAATAAACCTTTCATGTTGCTGAATTTTTCTGCTATTTTTAGGATTCAAAGCAAAAACTTCTGACGGGCAGTATGAAATTTAATAGAAGACATGCTGAAGTGCCGCGCTCTGACAAACGGGCGTCAAAGCAAATTGAAGGTACGAGCAACAGGTGTTGAAGGCTGTTCAAAGAGCTTGCACAGATGATGACTTTCGAGCTTTAGATCATCAGAGACAAGTTTTCACATGAACTGATGCAAGCTGAGTGTGCGGAATCATATGAAACTATCGACGTTCCATTGATGCAAAAATGGTCTTTTTCAAAATCACTTATCGATCAAGTACTGGGGAGAGGATTGCAATTGCGGCGGAAACGTAAAAGGGCTTATGATAAATGCAAAATAGCGCATGCGATTCAATTTCGGATCATAGTCAAATCTACAAAAATTGCGAAAAATATCAATTCGCGTATAGACATTTTCTTAATGAGGAAGTCAATTCCAATAATGACAAAACAATATTTCCAGGAAATAAATCTAAACAACAGTTCCAAGAAAGTGGATGTGTGTATGTACGTATGTGTCTGTGGTGAGGAAGTGTGAGAGCGAGCGAGCGAGAGTGAGAGAGAGAGAGAGATTTCAAGATTGGACATAAGCAGAGTAAGGCATACACTTCACAGAAAGCAGAAATGAAATATTAAAATCAGTTGGAATAACTCAATTAATCCTCCAAAGTGCTTCTGAGATCGTCAATAATGGACGTTGAAGCATCAAGAATAGCAGAGAATATTTTCTAGTGATGAGACTTCCATCTGTATCACAAACATGCATGTATATTTTCATCAGAACGGTCATATTTTGTTGTCACTATAGCTGTTTTTGTGAATTCTCTGTAACTTCACATATACTTCTTGTGTATCGAAAGTTGAAGGATAAAGGAGGCCTCGTGAAACTTAAGTGGAAATAGAAAAAAGGCGACACAGGAGAAAGATTAAAGTGTGGAGTGATAAGTAGGAGGGAGGTAGGCGAAACGCATAATGGGAAATAAAGAAGCGCAATGAACTTCCTGTCTTGTCGAACAGCAGGGATGCTTTGGGAAGTTCTTTTGACGAAACCAGGTGCGATGAGTGGTATTCTCAGTCTAGAAGAGATCAGACATTATACCGATGTCTTTGAGGTGGAAACTTCACCGAGTGTTCTTAAGGAATAACCTTTTGCGCATGGAATTATATGACGCTTTTGTTTGAATATATTTATCGATATCCTGTTTAATCATTTATCACGCTATCAGACATGTAAGTCCTCTGGAAATTAGAGATAGATTTATCGCACTTCTTATTCTGAGAATGCTTATCAAGGATAGTTACATGTAAGTTTTGAAAAAACGAAAGAAACAAAATGCGCAGTTACTATTTGAAAAGTATGATTAACATCATTACCATGAAAAGAACGGAAACAGGAAATCCAGCTTGGGTTTGAAATTCTTATTTTTGACCTCTACATGCATTTTTCTAATTTCATTTCTAATTTTTCTTTTCATGCCTAAATCTGAATTGAAAGCCAATTTTGATCGCACACATTTTCCTATGTTATATGTATCAGACAGTGGTACCTACAGGTGAATACCCTCAAATAATAAATAATGTTTGAGTTCAGAAGGCTTCCCATGTAATTGAAACAAGCAGCAAGTATTTTAATTGACAATTTCTACTTTCTGTTGAAGATGAATTTCTGAAACTGCATAATATTTAGAGGCCTAATAACGAAGGAAACAAACGATAACATAGCTGTTGACACAGGTAAATGAAAAAATAAGTACAAATTCTTTCTGTGAACAAGATAAGCAATGCAATGCTACTTGTACATGTGGCTGCAACAGATTACCTCAAATGTAGGTGTAAAACTAGCAGTAAATTTCAGCAAGATGAATCAATAATCAAAAATAGAGATAGTGAATGATTAGCTTGCAATTATCTGAGATTTCCTGTTGGAACCTGCCACATCAGCGGATTATCATATTAGTGCATAGTGAATGTTACTAGTAATGTTTAGAGATATTCGACGTCACACAGTAGCAGCCGATCACGAGGCGTTAGAAGGCCCAATGCTGACATTACTTTGAGAAAATTTCCAATCTAATGCATGTCTGATGAGGAGAATTTCAATATGTATGTAGATGCTATGCTTTAAGAAATTGATGCGAGACTTTTAATAATTGAAAAGGGTGCCAAATAAATGCCTTGTGCTTCTAATTGGAGCCCCACAAAATCGATGAAGTTTTATTGAAATCCATTGAGTTTTAAATTCAAATTAACTATAATTCAATCTATTTGTAGTAACTACTTGATCGGAATTCTAAAGCATGCCTATAATAAGCACAAATTGTTGCTTTTTATGCAGGGATTAATTGCGGGGCCCGAAGGCAAAGCACATAAAACACTGATATTGTGCATTAAACATTGATTTCTCTCTAAGCAAAGACTATTTCAAACAGATACTGAACTGTATTGAAATTGAAGAGAGCCCCAGTTAATAACATTTGTAATGGAATTGTGCATGTTGACATATAACTACAGTCGATCACGGAAATCAAAGGTGTTAGATAGAGGTTAGGTAAAGTCAAGGACTACTACAATTTCTGTGTTCTACAACATAGAAATTGTAGTAGTCCTTCGTAAAACTCTGTGAAATTTCCTTGGCAAACCCTTCAAGGGCACTCTGCAATCTTTGTGATAATCAGCCGTGAGTGTGGCTGTGGCATAGGTTTCTAATGAAATTTAGTGTTATAGAAGGGTTTCATAGACAAGATTTTCTATTTGAAATGAATATTGGAATTCTACTTCAGCTACTTATTATGCTGTAGTCAGTCATATTAGAAAAACGTCATATTTTCAGCAAAATTAGAAAGTTGGACAGATTTGTCTGGAGTTTTGGCTATTAATTATCGCTACTGAACAGTCACTTTTGGCTGCATGTTGTTTGATTTTGTCTGCAGCAATTGGCTGATGACTGTTTTCATTAGCAGTTTACAACGTACATGGTGAAAACTCCAGTATATCAAGTAAAACTGATTTTGTGTCTTTCTTCTTTTGATGACCGACATTTACAAGACAGAATACATGTTTTTTAAGTGAAGCACGTGTCCATGGGGATTGATGTTTATAAATGAATTCTAAATGTAAAAACCATAGAAATCGGAAAAATGGCAACTATAGCACTCCTAATTTATAACGTCATTTTATGAGCTATTTTGAATTAGTCACTCTTAAACTTTTTATCTCTATATTTTCTCATAACAGAATAATGTGTCCCTTAGCCGAGTTTTGCGCTTCATCCGATATTGTGTTCTTCAGACAGAGTTGTGGCATTTTGCAACGTTCTCAAATTTTAAAGCAATCCTTTGATGTGCTCTGACAATTTCATGCAAATACAAGATTACACCTTTTTCTTTTAAAAGCGCTGAATGTCCAATAAATGACGCATGTTTCCTTTGCAGGCTACAACCTCATATATTTTAATATATTATTGCTATCCTATAATCTCCTATTCCCTTATGTATGAAGTTTACTGCAAATAGACGCAAGAATAGAAAAGCGAGAAAATTGCTTATTACGCAACTAAATGTGGGGAGTGATAGAATTACCTACCGTGCGCATGTAATCATAAAAACATTTCATCGCTGCACCAATCGTTCATCATTGAACCATAAAATTAGGCCTGATAATTCTACTTAATTTGTGTAGCGTAATTACTCTAGTCCTAATTATTCTCACGAACGATGGCAGCTGGGAAGTTATTGAGAATCAGCTTGGCTTTACCACATGGAGACAAAGTCATCATTCAAATTGAATATTTATCAGTTTTGTATCAAAGTTGTCCCGTTCTAAACCCTTTTTGTGGACGTGAGAGCACTTTTATTAACATTTCCTCAACATTCCTACAATAATCATGATTTAATTCATACTTTCCAAACCTGTGAGACTTTTCATTAAAAAGTCTATCATCCGCCATTTAAGTAATAGATGCCAATTGAAGATTATCTACAGTTGCCCTGGGAATGATAGGCATGATATTTTCTCTCTCAAAGCATTCCCACTATCTTCCTTGCTTTTAGGTAGGTTAAAGGAAGTCACTTAGAATTCTAGATTCAAAAGAAAAGATTGTCGCATTTGTCAAATTATTCTGAAACTTAATACATAATGTATGCACTGTATATACGGAGTTTATAGGACATAGACAAAGAGAAATCATTTGTTGAAAGGAAGCTGTGTGACCTCTCTAAATGGAAGGAGCAAATTTGGCTAGCATGGATCATAGTAATTACTTTACTCCGATGATGACTATACCTAACTAGACCGCTACTACATAATGGTGATATAACGCCGGCCAAGTGGCCAACAAAACGGTGCGCGAGACATACGCCGAGAAACCCTGCCTTAATAATTTATATGGGTCTGTCGAAGAACAATTCTGTTTTTCTATAATGACGATCTGCCTGGAACATCTAAACTATGCCTAAAACAGAAGAAGATATTTTCAATCATTTCACTTATTACAAGCTAGAAGTCGCAAAGTTTTTCCACGAAAGTGATTTATTGCCATACCGGTTTCAAATACCGTGGTATGCATCAGCAGTGACGATGATTCAACAAACGAACAGGATATTGAATATCTAAAGAGAATGAAAACCATCAGGTCAATAAAAGACACCAACACTCTTAATTCCCCGACCGCACCCGCCCGACCCAGGAATCGAAACGAAGTCCGCGGTGAAGACGAACTCGCACCTTCTTCACTAGGGGCACCGCTAGCTGTACAGCAGCTCGGCTATAATGACAGTTTTTAAATCAGCATGTCTGCTTTAACCCTTTGAGATGATACAATGTCCGATTTCTATACTTGTAGTCTGCGCGAGTTTTTAGGGTGCGAGTAAAGTAAAATATCTGTAATACTTTAAAGCGAGGACTTTAAAGCTAGCTTCACGGCCTTCAGATTCCATTCTTCAGTCTAATATGTGGGATTCACAGGGATAAAAAATTGCCTTGTCTGCGAATTTATCACTCGGAAAAAATGAGTTAAAGCAGGGATGCGGAGTCCTATCATTTTGATAGGACTCCGACTCCGGGTGACAAGTATATATAGCCTAGTTTTTTTAAAAAAATAACTGGTAACCTACATTATAGATCATTATAGGCTTACCTGAACCTATCTTTAGTGATCATTGCTGTATCAATTATCAACCATTTTCGATGAAAGTTGAACAAATGTCGCTTTAAGTTGGATACATACGACTCGGCTACTCCCATCTTGTTGATGTGTGCTTCACACGGTCTTTCTCCAGTCTCTACCAGGCAAGAAATCCCCATCCTTCTCCAAAAAATAAGAGTACACTTTTGATTTTAGCATGCGCTTTAGGGGAGCAATTACACACGTTTAATGTGAGGAAGAGTTAATGTTCTCAAATAAACTATCATTTCGTTTTTATCTCTGATGTGACCTTTGGTGCGTAGGTGTGATCGAGGCTAGAAAGGCTTGTCTTCTCTATTAAATCACCGAGTGAAAAGATCATTTTTTTGCTATCACGGTTCATTCCCTCAACTATTACAAGCTTTGTATGCATCAGTGTCTCTGTACTTTTGTTTGACGGAGAAAGTTGAAATCAAGGCAATGACAGCTGTGCACAAGGATAAATAATTTGTTTGTATTATATTTCGGGTCTAATTATAGGCCGGAGTCCGGACTCCGACTCCGACTCCAGCAAAAATGATAGGACTCCGGGACTCCGACTCCGCATCCCTGCTTCTTTGTACAGGAAATGTACAGGAAAACTAAACAATTACCATTCTGATTTTCGCAGGTAACTGAAATAAGCCAACAACGATCGCTCCCTTCTGGATTCCGTTTCAAAAGATTCCTGATCCTGTGTACAATCTTCAAAGGAAAAATATATCAATAGGAAAATACACAATGATGAAATTTCATGAATATCTCACATCATTCAAGGAAAACTCGAAGTCATTTGGGGTCTGCGAATATTTCAAAAATCCCGTTTTAATGATCGCCAAAAATTTGAAGCTTTGTTCACTACTCGCTTTCAACGAGGATTAGGCTTCATGTTTGAAGTACAAAGAATCCATCCGATTATGATTGTCGCAGATAGTCAATTTGATAGCTCGTTGTTGAGACAAAAGTTTTTCAAGTGATGAAAAACAAAATATCGATATTTCTGACCCAAGAATCCCTCTCCGTGATCATCAATAAGAAGAAATTTAGAGCGATGACTCGCTCGTATTTCCGTCATTCAAAGTAGACGAGAAATTCGCGAAAATCGAAACGCCAATTAAAGTTGCTTCCTTCAAACCGTCAAAGCGAAACTTCATCGTTGATTTAGATAACAATTCCACATCAATTCACCTTTCACAACTTCAAATATTTTAATTACATTTATCAAACAGACATCTTCTCATCTGAGTTCTTAATTTGATCCTTCTTTTTTCTTCGCAATATCTTATGAGATTGACTGTCATTAGTCTGAAATTTGTCAATGAGAATTGTAGTGCTGCGTGTGAATATTTTCATATCAGAACTGCGAAATAAATGTCTTTCTGTTTTAAGATATCCGTGTTTTCTGTGTCTGTTCAGAATCTTGGCGAAATTTTGACGGTTCTTTCGTTTGCAAGCGTTGAGATCATATACACCAGACGTCGGGGTCTCGGTTTTACAGCATTTCATTGAAAGATAAAATGCAGTATCAGAATTGTTTCTCTTCCTTTTTTCTTTTAGTTTTACTTACTGATACATGAAACTAAAAATGATGTGCTATTTTGAAATCTCTCAGCAGGTACAATCAATGGTATAGTCGGAAAATGTTATTTCATTAGGTGAAGATTCATGAAGATAGAAACACACAATACTCCGGCAGCCGAAACGAGCTTCTGCAGGGAACGAGGCCGAAAATGAGACTTTCAGAGAATGATGTATAGGCCTGCTGTATGCCTTCTGCGAATCTGCGCGTCTGCCGAGTTGTACCTGACTCCTCGTCATGGCAGAGGGTATTAAAGAAAACCGTACGTAAATCCAATGGGACGTAGATTGAGGTTTTTCGCAAATATTGAATTTTCCATGTTTTCTCCGATTAAGCGAAAAGTACTAAATTTATGACATGGAATGTCATCAGGTCATTTCTTATCGTGTTCATGAAATGATAACGAAATGATTCGCAAACATCGCCGATCAGAAGCATGATAAAATCACATACATATGATAGGAAATGATCTGAAGACAATCCATGTCAAAGATTATGACTCTTGTCGTAGTACTTTTCGCTTAATCAGAGAAAGCAAAGAAAATTTCATATTCGCCAAAAGCTGTATTCTGCTTCAAGGTGAATAAACGTTTTTCTTTGATCGTGTCTGACAAGAAGGGGAACTACCTCGAACTCGGCAGACGCGCAGATTCGTAGTAGGCATAGGGAATACATCATTCTGTGAATGTCTCATTTTCGGACTCGTTCTCTGCAGAAACTCGCTCTGGGTGCTGGACTACATGTATTCTCAGTCCAGCAAAATCTCAGTTATATATTGAGCAGAAAATATATAATAAATGCACATCTGCACTATGTAAACAATTGAATCAAAAAAATATTCTGAGGCATGGTAATCTGTCCGTTGTATGCTTGGGTCCACTACTTGCAACAAAAAAACCTTTTGTGAGTAGTGTTTAAAGGCTATTCTTCATACAATAATTACATAGCTGTATTTGTGGATGAATGAATTTGTTGATTATGACTTACCTTGCACTTTTGTCCGTGGTCTATAAGTAATTTGAATTGTTTAAGAATCCTAGGAAATTTACAAAAATGCTCCATTTTTAAAAAGTGCGCTTGAGCGAAGGTCAAAATTCAAATGTTCCCATGGGCCGAATTTCATAAAATTTGAATTGCTGATCAAGACTACAAAGAAACTAAAAGTCACATAAAACTGGAGTCGCAGCTATTATGGCTTTGGAGCAATGCCAAAATATGTCTAGGGTCACGGGGATAAAATACGGTTAATATCAAGCGTGGTCCATTGTCAGGCATCATCAATCTGATTGTATTCGAAAACGAGGAAATCAGAAGGTCTTATTTGCATCATGATTTATCCATCTTTGACTTCGTTTATAAGGTGATACAGCAGAGAAGCAGAGCATTGAAACTGCAAACTTCTGATGGGTAGTCATCATCTGCATGTTGACCGTCAGATAAATAAAGCTCGTCTTATACCGGTAACTACAGGTATATCAATGAAAATTATATTTGCTAAAATGCACAAACTTTATCATTACTGTCTGTACTTTTGTTTTGTATACTTAAGCATGGACTTCCAGATAAAAGTGTTCTGGACGCGAATCTCCATCCACATGAAGGGCGCATAGATGTGTCGATCTCTATGACTTGAATCTTTGCTTTGGCGTTCCTGCATCGCGCATGTATACCGCCTGACAGAAAAAACTTAACACTTGTCATCACTAATCAATGACAGCTCTGTTTAATTTCTAAGTCGATCTTACTCCCAAACAATGTCCCCCCTCTAGCATAGCCATATGAAGACGTCGTTCATCCTCTAACACAGGATCAACGCTTGGATAAGTTTGAACATCGCATAATTGCAAAACTGGCTGTCTTTCTGAACTCTCATCAGATGAACTCTATGAAAAATAGAATATGAGCGTGCATAAATGCTGCGGGCGGTCATACAGGTTGCTAGATATGTGTGAAATAAATTTTTGCCGCATAAAGTTTTACTTTTGAATGATGCTTACTTTATTAATGAAAATAATGGCCCACATAATTCTAAGTGTTAGGAATTTTTGTCACACAGTATAAATGTGCACATCTATGCGCCCTGCAGATGGATGGAGTTTCGTGTCCATAACACTATTATCTAGAAGTCTATGATTTAACTAAATTCTTGACCACAAAATATCATATAGAGGAAAGAACGTAAGACTAGATGCAAACTGTCATTTACTCTTCATAAGCATTATGCAATATCATCTGTGAAACGGAAGCAGGCAATCATAATTAAGAACGGGAAAAATTTCAAAAGAATTGCGCTCTACATCTCAAATCTACCGCCTTGAGTTGCCGTCTTTATCCACAGTCTGTTATTTGTATTAGTTTGGGATATGAATAATGTAGCTTTAAATGGTTGATTGGACGATTTTATGTATCTGCTGTCAAACCGTATTTAAACAAAAATGGTTACTTTAGCCTATTGCCTTTGATACCTCCTGCATATTGTATACACGTAATACACATTCAATTGTATCAGGGATGCGGAGTCAGAGTCGGAGTCCAGGAGTCCTATCAAATGATAGGACTCCGGCCTACATCCAGACCCGAAGTATATTACAAATAGGGTGACCAACTGTCATATATTTCATATGACAGTCATATATTTTCATTATTCATCGTGTGTCATAATTTTTTTTCTCAATGATGATGATAAACAGACTAATGAATTTGTCCATTTGTATTGTTTAGCTTCTCAGACAGGTTAGGGTCAAAGTCAACCATTTTGTTCAGAATTCCCTATTTCCAAGAAATTCACCTATTGTTCACGGGAATCCCTTATCTCACTAACGGTGCTGTACCGATAAGCAATGCATACTGCCAGCTTTTCGCTGCTCATGCCTACATCACTGTATTAAGATGGCAAAATGAATTGTGCATGTCTACTCTACGCATAGGCTACGCACATGAAGTCATCCGATAATGACCTAAATGCAAGTCATTCCTCATCAGTGGTGGCGCTTGCCCGGCTCTCAGAAAAAAAAAGTTCAAAGATTATCGTCAATTTATTTTACTTGTCCAAATAAATCAACAGCGGTTGAGAACAAAAAGAAATTAACTCTGAATTCGAAAGAATTACATAACTCGTAAGCACTCAGCCTCGGCAAACATCATATTGTCATTCTGTCATCTTACTACACATACACGTAAAACGCAAAACGCAATTAAAACTTTTCATTTACTTGAATGAATATTTGTTTGATTGGCGTGCTTTTCGGAGAAGTGTGTGATTATTTCGCACTTTTTCATAAAAAGTTTTGCATGAGATCAAGTTATAATTCACCAAGACCTGTAAGATTGCTTTCAAGGTTCCTTGGGAAAGTCGGTTTCGTTCATCAGTCCAGTGAATATCCATGGACGAAAAAACTCTCTCGACCATGGCATTTGAAGAAGGAATGGAGAGAAACAAGGCAACGACTTTTGTAAGAACGGGAAAAAAATCCCTTGCAAAAGAGAAGACCACTTCTCAGGGATGGATTGTCCAGCACTCTGTTCCCAATTGGGAGCTAAGTTGTCGAATTTCTCTTTCAATAGAATAAGCTCATCAAAAAGCGAATCATTCACAAGCTCACTTTTTAATTCTTCCTGGAAATTCAAGCTTTCAATGGCAGAGAGCAAATTTTCAAAGCTGAGATCTTTTTCGCTTTGAAGATCCAGCCATTTGAGCTTACTTGTAAATCCGGAAAAATCAAACCATCGTTCCATGTATTCGAGCGCAATGGTGTAGTATTTGTCAACTTCTTCTTTGAATGCATTAACTCTTTCAGAATTTGTACACTTTTGTAGCAAAGACCGACACCAGAAACCGACAAAACACTCATGTTTGCGGCCACGTAGCGTATTCCTTAGGTCAGAGAGAACGGAGTACACTTGAGCAACAGTGGTAAATTTTCCTTCTGTCACTCGAATCGCCTTGTCGAATAAAGGAAGAACGCTGTGTAGAAACAGCAGGTACATTTCACCAAATTTATCAGCCAAGTTAAAAAAATCGCGTAACAGCTTCGGACAGTCTGTCGGTGACAGGGACAAAAAGTAAGATTTTAAAGCTGCGTAAGTAAGAATACGCTCTAAAGCGGGAAGCAAAGACAGCCAACGTGTCTTGCTGTGACTTATCATTTTCCGACTTTGAACTCCAAGAATCTCACAAACTTCTTTGAAACGTGAAACGCGGCTAGTGGAAAGGTTGAAGTGGGAATTCATTTTGAAAACAAGGACTTCGAGATCAAATGCAGGAGCATTTGCGGCATGCGAACTGGCATCATGCAAACTGTGCGCCGGACATCCTTGTCGGATGATGTTTGGAGCTAAATGATTTTTCAACTTGTGGTAGACATTGTTGCCTGCCACAGATTCTGACACTGTTACTGCGTTGCCAAAGTTTACAGGAGCATTGTCTGCAGAGAAAGCAGTGCATAAATGCGGATCCAGTCCAAGTGTGATGAGAGAATTTTTTATGAACAGGTATATTTCGTCAGCTGTCTCACAATGCAGTTCTTGAAAATCGAGAACCTTATTTTGAATTCCTTCCTTAACATCATAATACTGAACCAAGAGCGGAAACATCTTTTGGTTTCCATGGTTAGAAGCATCAGTAGCCAACGAGTAAGGAACGCGATATAGTTTCAAGTGGGAAGTAAAATCCCGAACTGATTCTGGAGCCAGAACATCCGTAACTATCGCTTTTGCTTTCGTTCTTCCACAGCCATATTTTTCTCCACTATTACAGCCAGAAAACAAAATTGGAACCAGCTCATTAATACAGTCACATGAGCGAAAAGATTGATGATGTTTAACAGTATGATATACAAAAGTTACTTCTGTTGCAGTCACCAAACCAAATCATCAGAAGAATTTGGTCTTACCATGAAGGATGTGAGGGAAACTGTTGTAGCTTTTTCGTGAACTTTGTCCTTGTGCAATTTTGATTCTTCATGCTGAAGAACTTCGTTGAGACCTCGATTTGCAATAGAAAATGTCTTTTTGCACAAAGTACAGAAAGCATCATTGTCAGTCGATGCTCTTTTTAAGAATGGTTTTTTCTCGATCCATTCAGATCCATTTCGATCACTATCGGCTCATTTTCTCTTAAACACAAGTATTTTCTCAAATTCAAATCCACCGCCAAAATCACTGCATTCTAAACTTTTAATATGCATTATAAACATTCAGATAAATCTTGATGAGAAATCTATTCAAATCTAATTGATGCAGAATGGACTCATCGAAATGTAAACTTTTTAAAAATATTTTTGGCCCAATATGGTTGTCCCTAACGACGCGTGCGTACGCGGGAACCCAGCGATCCCCATACTCGCTTGTGATTGGCTTATCCCTGCATCAAATCATACCCGGATGGAGAATTCTGAATAAAGAGTTTGAAGAGCACGTATTGTCATATGTTGTCATATAATTTTAATAGATTTGTCATATATTTTCTTCTTGAGGTGTTGGTCACCCTAATTACAAACAAGTTATTTATCCTCGTGCATATGGCTGTCATTGTCTTGATGTCAACTTTCTCCATCAAACAAAAGTACAGAGACAGCAGTGCATGCAAAGCTTGTAATAGTTGAGGGAATGAACCATGAAAGTGAAAAAAGGATTGCCTTCTCACTCGGTGATCTACCTGTAGTAGAGAAGACAAGCCTCCTAGCCTCGATCACACCTGCGCACCAAAGGTCACATCAAAAATGAAATACTAGTTTGTTGAGAACTTTACCTCCTACCCTCACGTTAATCGTGTGTGATGGCTCACTATCAACCCCCTGAGTTGGAGTCCTATCAAAATGATGGGACTCCGTATCCCTGAATTGTACACACGTAAATACAATGCGCTAAGTGACTGGGTGAAGCATGAACCGGGCCTGCTTTGTGTAATCGTATATATTGGAAACTATTATTGGTCTCTCGTTTATCACCTTGCATTTTCTCCGTTATCTCAAACATCGCGGTTGTCTTCAATTATGTCGTGGGGATTTCCAAAAATAACATTAACATAACTCCCTCGTTGAGTTATAGCTCTTCATAGAAATGCATGTTCATCTACTTGTATTGTGACCAGATTGCTAAAAACAGCCGGAATGTGTTCTTTACATCGAACACTGAACCAAGACACCAATTATAGTCTACTTGCTATTGACCGAAATGTCTTCTTCCTACATACCTTGTGCATAAACCATATGAACGCAGAATTATCAGATGTGGAGGTAAAAAGAATGACATGGACCATGTTGATTCTTCATTCCATGTTTTCATCCATGAATTGCATATTCTATATATTAGAATATTACCCTGTACACTTCGGTAATTACCACGGTGAAATTTGAAATCATTTTAAGTCTTTCATTCAACAGAAAAGTCGCAATCCGTACAGCATTAAGAATGAGAGATTTTTTCCCTCAATTTCCAGGTACGTTATTGTTACTGCAGGTGTATTTCCTGTATTACAGGTGCAATCTTAGAGGGTGCAATATGCATGCATTGCTGGTGCTATATACATGTAATATCGCAATAAGCCTTCTCACTGGTCTGCTAAACACATTGAGTCTTCAAAAAGTATGGCCTAGCGTACTTCAATTAGATACAAAGGAGCGCGACATTTGCTTTTTAGGTATTGTTATCACCTGATATCTGTAAAGTATCAAATAATCGTGATGCTTACGAAAGAAAGTTCTCATATATTCTCCGTATAAACATTTTTGTCAAATGTTTTATTATTATTCATGCAGTTATTGTCAAGCAGGGGTCATCAAAAATTAATTGAACCTCAATTAATTGATGTCAATTAATTGATTGCGCTGAATTTCATTTATCAGTTAATTTATCGTATTCAACTCAATATCAATTAATTGATTGTTTTCAATTCCAATTATCAATTAATTGATTGCTGTATGTCCCAATATCAATTGATTGATTGATTCATAATCAATTAATTGGTTCAATTATTTTATCAAGTTTCACTCCATTGTAATATATAGCATTACAATTCACCTAAGATTTTCACTTCTTCCTGCGCATCCACTATACAAAATTCATTCTGCTGACTCAATCTAGACACCTCTCAACTCTCTGATCTACTGCATATTCTTCAACATGATTGCCCTTTCTTGTCAAGCTTCGAAAGTCATTATCCATGGACAACTAGATAATATAGGGGGAGGGTCAAAGCTGAGAGTTCATAAAACGATGATAATTATTGAAATCTGAATCAATAAAATCAGTGAACATCAAAACTATGGGGATGCACAATGATCATACAATATTAATACCGGCATTTTAACTGATTGAATCGAGTTCCAATATGAATGCAATTATTCTAGGCTAACTCTATTTTATAAAAATATAGGCCTACATGTTTTTCCATTGACTAATTAATAATTATCGATCAGTTAATTGATAAATTAAATTATCAATTAATTGATTGGGTACATTTCAATATCAATTAATTGATTGTCTGTAATTCCAATTACCAATTAATTGATTGTCCAGGAGTCCAATGCCAATTAATTGATTGGTCAAACTTTCAATTAAAATTAATTGATTGGTAAAAATATCAATTACAATTAATTGATTGGACTGAGCAATTTAATTGCAATCAATTTTTGATGACCCCTGTTGTCAAGAGACACGAAAACTCCTTCGTGCAAGATCTCAATGAAAGTAATATGTTGGAATGCAAGATCTGTGGCGTACGGCTTTTCGTGTGTGACTCCAGCTATGGAATTCCACCACTTTTAAGATGCATTGCTTACCTATGGGTTCCTTCCGATGGGGCTCTTATTGGGAAGATACTCATTAGAAGATACGGTAATCACACTTAATTCAGCAGGTAATTTGTTCATCATAATTTCACTTCATTTTGTGATATGCTTTTTCTAAAATTCAGGATATTTGTCATTAAAATGTTGGATATAGCTCCCTGTCGATGACATGCCATCGGTTAAAAGACTGACAATTAGCATTTATAATTCCATTCTCTTCTGGGACATTGTGAACTGCGTTACCATTAGCCTTGTCTCCTTCGGCAGACATGAGAGATGCGACAACAAAGCTTCATAACTATTTTTTCTATTTCTTCTGTTAAGTGACGATATTGTCTATCGCACCATTGACGGATAAAAAGTCTGATATACTTATCGAAATACTTATTTATAAATTGCAGGTAGCAGTGACAGTAGAATTCTATTTATAAGCTCCTGTTCACTTTTGTTTAGCAATGCTAATTAACTTTTGTTTTACTTTAGTCATATGAAGCAAATAATGAATCACTTGACGATCAAAAGATATAATAATATGTTAGAAAAATCATATGCGTTAATTGTTCTTCCATTCATTGATTTCCGCATAGTTAATATTAAAAATCATCATCATTATAATAATAAATCATATGAATGGAGAGAGAATGACAACCACTAAGTCAATAAAAGATATCAACACCCTTGATTCCCTGACACCGCACTCGCCTGATCCAGGAATCGAACCGAAGGCTGCGTTGTAGACGTGCTCGTACATTCCTAACTAAACCACGCCGATAGTATATAAGGAATGGAGGTGTAGGCAGAAGTCATTTTCAAGTGATGTCGGCAGCTTATTATCCTATCATTTTTGACAGAATGCTGCGTTGCAAGAGTTTATCAATGTACGCACGTAAGTTAATCATCAAACTTCCATGTAACATAGACTGAGGTTTCGTAAGCAAGATTATGAGGAAAATCATATGAGTACTAGTCCGGCATCCAGAGCGAGCTTCTGCAGGGAACGAGGCTGAAAATTAGACTTTCACAAAATGATGTGCACCCTCTGCCTGCTATGAATCTGCGCGTCTGTCGAGTTCTGCTTGGTCCCTCTTCTTGTCAGACACCATCAAAGAAAAACACATGCATGTTAATATAATGGGACGCAATTTGCGCACAGACGAGGCAGACACGCAGATACGTTACAGGCATAGGGTGTACATCATTCTGTGAAAGTCTCGTTTTCGGCCACTTTCTTTTCCCTGAGGAGCTCGCTCTGGATGCCGGACTATGTGGATGGTGTTCACAATGAGTGCATTACTGACCATAGAGTTCACATTTTCAATTGTAATGTTCTCTTGCAAGATGAACGATTCCGTGCGATGCCACCACTTAAAGAGCATGCGTCAAATGTATTGTGCAGTGAACTTCTGGAGGGTTAAGTCATTGTAACACATGGTAACACCAAACTCAGAGGCTATTAGGTTTCTAGACAACAAAAAACCGGTCACCATAGAATACATAAACATTTTTTGATCATTAACGAGAGTTCATCAACTGATTGCATCATCGTGCTTTTTATTGATTATTGAGTCATCACGATCGAATCCAGCGTTGCTAGTGAACGTTGTTTTATGTTGTGTTTGAGAAGTAACTGTCGGTACAAATGTAGCCCATTCTCGTTCACGAACCGGCCTCGAGCAGAACCCGGATTCGAATAGAACTCACACTTGAAGTGTATATTATGAAACCACTGCCATTGCTGTGTGACCACATAGAAATCTGACATTTTTATGTTGTGTTATTATACAGAGTCAATAGTTTTAGTTCTTCAACTGTTGGCCTGACAATGTGTTTTTCGCGACAATTTATTTTTATTCAAAATAGCATTGACCGCCGTGATTATTATGTTACCCGTTGCTCAATAGCGGATTATTTAAGAACTGAATTATTGCAATTTCAGCACGAATTATTCAGAGTCCTTCTCAAATTATGAAAAATGACAGAATCGATAGAAGCTCAACAAATGCTCATAAAAACAGTAAGAGTGCATTTACACTTCACTCTGGATGCATAGAGTTTGACGAGAAACGAAGAGGCCACAGTAGCAAAGTAGGTCGGTCTCGTAGCTTAAGAGTTGTCAGAGATAATGTATCTCTGTAAACCCTGGTTTCTCTGCATATCTCGGTCAGCAAGTGGAAATCCTGTCTACTTGCTACAGAGCGATTCTTCAGAGACGGAGAAAAACATGTGCTTCATGAATGCATTTTTAGCAATTCTCAATGCAAAGCAGAATCTACATCTTGATCCAATGGACAGACGATGTGTCTCCTTCAACATTCAAACCTTGCTTCTGTTGTGAGTTCATACGTACAAAGGTACTCTTTTTACATTTTACTTTCTTCCATTACCAAATAATTTTCATTAACGAGGCAAGTTCACTGACATTAACGATTGCCAGCGTGGCGTCACTATTCCATGCTAATCGATGGCGAAGTTAAACACTCAATTCAACGTTCGCCCCATTTAACCTCTGCCCTGCCCGCGGTGACACGCGCTCTCTCTTCTCACATATTCCGTGTTGCAACACGGACGCGGCAAGGGGCCACGAAGGTGCGCTCGCCCGGAAGAGCAAGGAAGTCTACGCGATCAAGAGAGAAGTGCCCTACGCTAATCAAGTGAACATTAACTGTGACAGAATCACAAACTGTCGGTCTGATCCTGGAAAGAAACTAAGGTCTCTGATTCGCCGCGTCATACGTAAACGCTCAAATCGGTCCTCCTAAGGGCCACCTGCTGATTACCTTTGAATAAGATTATAAAGCTGCAATATTCCTTTTTTCACTTCTTGACTATTTTGTTTGGGAATAAAACTAGCCCGTGACACTTTTGTCATTTGGAAGCCACTAAAAACATTTCTATCAAGTCCAAAAGTTGCATTCGATGATCTCTTCACAATCTTTGTTCGAAGAACTTTCTCATGTAAGTATTGCCTACTCTACAGTCTGCAAGAGTAAAGCAAGTAGGTCCCATCAGGCCACAGAGAAAAATGCATCGGACTCTGTAGATATCTGTGATCTGTTTTAGATCGCACTTCTGCAGAGTCAAACAGAAGTTTCAGAATGAAGTCTAGACGCACCTTTAAGGAGAAAATGGACAGTCCACATTATCACTCAGCACAAGCTTCTGGTTCCACTTCTTGTCAATCTTGAGGCTCAAGTTTTATTTCAGTGCTGTAATCAATTTTATCTGCATTTTCTTCCGATTCGCACACACTCCCATCTTCAATGTGCAAATTTTATCCTTAAAATCGAGACAGGTAAATCGCTATAGAAATTAGTAAGCTCACAACGAAATATGTTATACCTTTAATTAAATGTGGCAATATTGTAGAAGTCAAAGAGGTGCCGAATTACCCTCTCTAAGGATGGAGTAACTGTAGAAATTTGTTCATACTCGCACAGTCTCCCTCGAGTAGAATTCGTAATTGCAAAAAGGTCACATAATCTACGGCTCTTATTCAAGAAAATGCGGTGCATTTTGTCCACTCATTAAATGTCATGTAATTTTCTCTAACATCAACTGGTCAGAAGTCAATTTATAATGAAAACTTTTTGCGCAAATTTCAAAATTTACGTTTTTCAACATAGCCTGAATTTTGGTGATTAGAGAGATATTGATGTTTTGAATGCTTTCCTCAACGATTTAGTACTTTCGGGATTGCCTTGGTGACAGAAATGGATACATTGTGAAAACTTGTAACAATAAACTGAGATGAGAAAAGAAAGGGATGAGATCACCCGCGAAGACATCACATGACCACTTCTTTTTGTCATTCATATCTCATCAATTTTGAGGACAATTCTGATGAGCAGGTTTAGTGTCGCCAAAAAAGGCTCTGTCATTGTTTCAATTCTGGAGAATTTTACATTTATGGTCGGTCGAGGTAATCCCAGGAGATGTCTAAGGAAATCCTCAAGCTCTCGAGGCTACTGCCAGTGAAATATGATTGTCCGCATACTTCTTCCCACTGAAAGATGTGGGAATTCGAGAGAGGGAGAGGGAGAGTTCGAGAAGCTGGCAGAAGACAACAAAAGTTAGATCAATGCGACCTAGACATTGAGGAGCATCTCCATCACGGAAGATCCTGTTTTGACCTACAAAGTAGGTGTGAACGACAATCATATAATCGACGACTTTTCAGGTTTTCTGAGCCCCTCTTTGAAATTCAATCGGCTTCAAATTCTCTAACTTAGCCCTATCCATATGGGTGGAGGGGGAATTCGACTCTCTGTCCCCCCTGTAGCAACTTTACATTGATGACAGAAATGGCTACATTGTGAAAACTTGTGACAATAAACGAAGATGAGAAAAGCTTTTTGGAATGTTGAGTTTGTAGCCTATGACGATGATTCATCTAATCACTGAAGGCACTGTAGACACCACTCAAGATTTTGTTGACGAGTTTGTTTCATGGTCTACTGGGAGGAAACTGTCTATTAATGTGCAAAAGACCAAGTATATGTCTGTCTCTCGTAAATGTAATTTCTGTGTTACTCCTCCGATCTCTGTGCACTGAAATGTCATTGACGAAGTCCAACATTTGAAAATTTTGGGTGTGACTTTTTCTCATAATTTGTCATGGCATATTCATTTCCATAATCGGCTCAACAAATGCTGTCGTTCACCTTCTTTAGTGAAACGTCTCAAATGTAATAATAACAATACAGCCATCATTTAGCAAGCCTACACAGGCCTCTTTTTATACCATGTGGCACATGCTTGACCCGTTATTTGTGATATCCTGCTTGTTTTCTTTAAAAAGCTTAAAAAGAGGCTAGATCGTGTAGTGAGATGATGGACTCCCGACCTTAGGAAACCCTGTTTCAGTGACAATTGTAAATAACATTTGTATTATATTGATAAGAAAAATTGTTAGAAATAGAGAAATGCATCCCCTCTCCAAATTTTTTATCGTGAGCCACTGTGACTCCTGCATGTCTGCTCGTCATCAACAAGTTTTGTTACCGCAGCAAAGAAGATCTAAATGCTATAACAACTCCTTTGTGAAATTTTCCAGGCATTCCTAAAGTTGCTCGGGCTATGTTGTAAAACTTTTGAGTTGCTTTATTTCTCTTGATGCATACTCTGTCATATACCGCTCGCTTTCACTAATAAAGTTTATTTTTCTTTTATTCTTTCTTACTGTGGACCTCATAAAACTGGACCTGATGACTCGAGCTTTTGTGACACTTAGTTTTAGTACTCTGCCAAAAGAATCGTTGTGTTTGGCCCACTGGAGGACCAAATTTATGACCTATTTTAAACGTACTTTTCTTTAAGATCAGAATTTTGCCACATTTTATAACTCTTTTGCGTGATAGCATTCAAGACAGCGCCACCATTTTCAATATGCGCAAAATATTATGTAAATATGTGTCCATCAATCACATCATGATCATCTATGATACCATAGACATCGGATAGAGTCAGTTAGGATTTTTTTGCAAATACTACTTATTGACATGTTCAATAATGACAAATATAAGTAATCAATTGTGTGATTTTTCATAATTTGAGTATCTACAAGTCGCGCTTCTTTTTTACAACCACGTTTGAAGTGGCTTAGAACTTCACAGATGCATTGAATTGAAAAATCTTTCACATTTCATTTACATATATTTGAGCTGCATTCCATGCAAAAATCAATTTCACCAATCTCCTATTGTACTCATAATTCGGTAAAATTTCACATTTTAAGAAAATCGGTTAAATGTGAAAACTTTTCAGGACACTACCGGGAGATTAGAGATCCGACACTCTATAATAATAGATGATTAGAACGGACATGGACATTGAAAACAACGGAACGTCGTGACAGCGGTACCTAGGGGAAATCCAATTTATTCCACAACATTTGAGGAAAATGTGTCTTTGATTTGTAAAATCCATATTTCTGAACCGATTTCAATAGTTTTTTTTTAATCGAACCGTAAAGATCTCATCTATTATGGCATGGTTTTTAAAAAGTCACAAAGCCAAGACCTTCTTCACAAGTTGCCGTTTTTTGCCGAAAAAAGACCAAAAAAGGATGTCCAAAGTTGCAGTACTCTCAGTTCAACACGGATTTTCGATTAGATACATTCAAATACACCCACTAATATTTATATCATCTGAAAGAAGAAGATCAGCTCTTTAAGACAGTCTAATTTTAAATATTGTAATCAATATTAATCATTGAATTTTCACTGGGTTTCCATTGTCCAATGAAAAAAATGTCCTCTGACCGAGACGTTTTCTGTCCTCTGACCGAGGTACCTTTTCTCGAAGAATATTGATTCTTCTATTAAACGTTTTGCACCAAACGAATCCTCTAGTGTGCTAGTTTATAAATCCGTAAAGAAAATTCAGTTTGATGCCGTTACAAGTGTGCAATATTGATTTAAAAATATTTTTATCCGTTTTTTCGACCAGAGAATTTGAATATTCCCAAAAAATTTCATATGGATGCTGAAACCTGAAATTTTGTCAGGAATCGATGAAATTTCACAGCATAGGAGGGATCCATGCTCTTAACATCTATGCAAAAGAAATTTTTCATTTATATCAATTAACCCTCTCAAAATCTTCAAAAGCCACGAAAATGTCCTCTGACCGAAACCCTAAAAAATCTCGGTCAGAGGACAACGTTGAAATTGAAGATCTCGGTCAGAGTACAAGGGTCTCGGTCTAAAGACATGATAATGTATGCAATTACATTTAGATCACTTCGTTTTACGCGTTCAAGTATTCGTCCAAAGTTCCCACAGTCTCATGAACCGAAATGCACAAACCGAAGAGTTTCCTGTTCGACATCAATTTGTCCTCTGACCGAGAACTTAAAAATCTCGGTCAGAGGACAAGGTGGGTCACGGTCAACGGACATTATATGTAATACGTTACATTTTGGTCACTTCGCTTTCCGCATGCAACCATTCATCCTAAGTTCCCAGTTTCATCAGCAACCCAAATGCAGAAGCCGAAGAGTTTCCCATTCGACATCTATCTGACCGAGATCAATTTGTCCTCTGACCGAGATGTAGAAAAAATGACTTTTTAAAAGTGCTAGATTTCTATGGAAAGTTTTTATTTGGTGTGGTCGCAGCAAAGATTTTCGTGTTCAGCGTAAAAAATGAGTATGTATGCAAATTTTCACGGAAATCTGAGACCCAAAGTTGAAAAGACAGAAATGTTGTGGAATAAATTGGATTTACCCTGGCGGCTTCCAGTGGTTGACAATAGGAATTCACCGACAGCTCACGATTGCTATCATTTCTCTTCATATATAAAAGCATTTTAATAAAGTGACTTACAATAAACTGCCTTGCGCCAAGAATCTACAACTGTTGCATGTTTCAATAATTTGCTTCCTCTAAAAATCTGGCAATCGGCGCATAGACGAGCGGCTGAAATTGCCATCAAGAAACAGCTGCTGTCCATTCAAATGAATGAAGCAACAACTTTGTTGTGAGGTATGATATTCTGTCCATTTTGGGACTTGGAATCCACTTTTTGTAGCATAAAATTGACATTACTTCTTATAAAGCTATTATGAGTAGTGTTTGAATTATATTGCTATTATCTACCGGTATATAATGATCACATAGACACATTCGTGGATGAAAGAGCAATTGTAACTTCTTTTGATTAAGATGCCTAATTCTGTATGAAATTGACAAAAAGTCGATTTTCGAGGGGACCCATGCACCAGACTTGATAAAATTGGAATCGGTGGTCAGAAGAACCTAGTGGCTGAAAGTCACAATAAATTATATTCATGGTTATTGTAGTTAAGAACTTAAGGCGCTCCAGGAGCAAAATGGCGTTGACGGTTATTTGAAGATTAATTTTTGTAGCCTAATTAACTATTTATATGCTGGACATTCACCACTGAAGCGTTTCAACATAAAGCTTATATAATTGTTTCCTTTAGAGAATTAGGTTGTTCAAGTTTTTTAGTTTACTAGAAGTGCAGACTAATTCAAAACGATGGCACATACAGGAACTTACATTAGTAAGTGGGCGAAAAAGGAATATTTAATGCCTTAATGAGATTAAAAATAAATCGTGCGTTACTTGAGGATTGCTATGAATTCCATCGAATTGCTCCGATTGCCATGATTCCTTCAGATTCTACAAATTCAGATCATTGTGCACAAGTTTTCTCGATTAAGTAGGTCCTTACGATCAGTATTAAAGATGGCAGGCACACGAAAATTGGTTCACTTGATGATTTCAACATCCTCTTCTCGGAATTCCTCACTGAATACAACAGGACAGCGATGTCTGACCGAAATTATATCATAACATGCACGCCATTGGCTGGTGTCCGAAGCCGACTAACATCTTATTGTTTGTGAGTGTGCGCCATTTCCGATAGTATGCGGTATACGACTATTCCCTTCTAGGAACGAAGACTGAACGAGTAAGTTGTGCAATTCTGTGGGTTCGCTACTTTTATGTATGTTCTTTGCTCATGCAATATGACGCTAGCCTTAATCTATTCTGATCTACAGTTGACACATGGTCTAGTTCGATTAAGAAAGTCAAGTTAAACGTTTTCAGGTCATTTATTCCTGACTGAGATACACTTAGCATTTAGTGAGCTAGTTGATGAGTTGGTTAAATGACTAATCTAGCCAAATTCTACTCACCGCAAAGTTTACAAAAACTTATAGAATAATAAACTTCTTCAGAATTTGCATCAAAATAATGATTTAAAGAAAATGCAGGTAATTTCTGAAGATAATATTCTTTGCGAAAGATACTTCGCGAATAGACATTAACATTGAGACCCCTACTTCGAGTCAAATTACTACATTTTCTGCTCTTATTGAGAAGTAATCTGTGAAACCTGACTGACTGAAATAGTCAACAAATTTTGCCACGAGTCTGTATTGCAATAATTACCACACTTGTGAGCAATTAATTTAAATTAGATGACATTTTCATGATTGACATTTGCAAATGAACGTTGTCGTTTCAATTGCGTTGAGTTCCTTCCCGAGTAAACTATTTTAATTTGCTCATATTCGGATTTTGCAAATTGATTTCGATTTGCTTTCTTACTTTTTATTTCAGAAAAATGATTATTACTCGGTTACTGTCCTTCTAAGAATTTCTGTTTAAGTAAAATAACTGTGACAATGCACAATGATAAAAATGACACTAACACAACTATGATAACTCCGGAAGAAGAGATACAGACAAGAATGGAGAAGGTTTTACCCCTTCTCCATTCTTGGAAACCAACTCATTTGAAGATCCACTTACAGAAAAGCTCGGCCAAGGTCTCGTGTTGATTATCTATCATGTTAGCATGTGGAAATAGCGTAGGCTATGTACTATACAGAATTTAATGTTTTAATTGATAGAGCTTAATTTAATACAGTAAAAATTTAATGTTTGAGGTATAAAAGTTATTACATGTATGTTCAAAACTGTTACCATTTTGCATCACGGTAGATCAATGATGGATTAGACAGTTAGAAAAGAGGAATTGTCAGATCGGCAATACTTCATCAGAAATTGAGTTTTTGTTAATTTTTCGTATAGTATTGATCAACATTCAGAATAAAATGTTTACTGTGACAATTTAACATACTTTCTGTCATCATCTTACTTATAGTCAAAATAAAGTAGCCTAAACAATTCTATGAACCATGTGGTGCTTTTTTGCGGTATAGTATATGCTGAGCTACTTCATTCTACAGGGTGCGAGAAAAGTCTTTGCGGATCTTTGATAACTTCATATTTAGTTATTGTATGGTGAATTGTTTTACTTTATTTTCATTTTTCTTTGAACAAACCCATCTAGGAATAAAAACTGAACATTCCATGTACTCATTGACATTTTTATTCTTCAAATAGCTCACCGTCATGCTCAATGCACTTTAGAAAACGTTTCTGAAAATTCCTCAACGAATCACGGTAGTAAGAGAGAGCAATGTTGTTCATTTGTCGCTCAATCTCTTCCCGCAAGTCCTGAATGTTCCTGTAAATAAAACCTGGAGGATAAACCAATTGCTGCAGGTGACTCCAGAACCAAAAGTCGCAGGGTGTCAAGTCCGGCGATCTTGCTGGCCATTCAATAGGTCCTTTCCTGCCGATCCAGCGATTGGACAAATGAGTCTCTAGAATTTGACGCGCTGAAAAAGAGTAATGGGGAGGCGCTCCGTCTTGCTGGAACAGAAGGGTTCTTCCAGTGCCACGAGAGAAATAAGGAACGACTTGGTTCAACAGAAGATCAGAATATCTCTTTCCATTCATGGTTTCTGAACTGATATCGTAGATAAGAAGTCCGGAATAGCCTATACAGGCCCACACGGTGAGGCTAGGAGTCTTGCCTGGGTTGGTCATTCTAATATTCGGGTTCGTCGTAGTCCAGAAGTGCACATTGTGCTTGTTGATGTTGCCTGTCAACGACATGACACACTCGTCCGAAAATGTTAGCTTTCGGAGGAAAGCAGGATCTTCTCTCGATTTTCTCCTCATTTCTTCACAAAATTGTGAGCGGCGGTCTTCGTCCCCATCACAAAGAAATTGAGAATATAGCGGCTTGTATGGATGATAATGCTCGGCTTTTAGAACTTTTCGGACAGTGAAATCAGAGATCCCGACATCCCTCGATATCGCTCTTGTCGAAGTTGAAGGATCTTCAGTGACAGCTTCAATTACCTTTTGCCTGTTTTCATCTCCAGATGCTGTTATGGGTCTGCCACTTCTGGGTCGGTCGTGGGACAGGCTGCCGGTTTCAAGAAGTTTGTTCTTCCAATACAAGATTGTTCTCGACGATGGGGGTTCCTTGTTAAATTTCTCTCTGAATTGACGAGCACTTTCTTCACAGTTGAAAGAAATGACCCACGATGTGCAATAAACTTTTTCTATTGTCGAGAATTCCATCACAATATCAAATTACTCACATCCATCAGTGTATCGAGTTTATAAACACAGTGTATAAAATGTATTGATTGAAATTAAAAATCTCGTAGTAAGATTCAAATGTGAAATCCATGTTTAGTCCGTCATTTAATGATCGATCCTCGAAGTTAGATTTAAATTTGAAATCTATGGAGCTCAGCAAAAACGAGTGGCATAGCTATTTGAAGCACAACTTTGTTGATTTGATTAAAATGAGATCAAATCTCGTAGCTAGATTCAAATGTGAAGTCCATGGAGCTCAGGAAAAACAAGTGGCATAGCTTTTCAAAGCATCGAAAATAGCACAATGAAATGCCGAGTTTACAAAACGTATGGAAAGTAATCAATTTAAATTTTGTTGATTGAATAGCATAAAGCTCACTATGTGTTAAATCTAAAGACTTGGCATGCATAATAGTCGAGTGACAGAGTTATCTACAAACGCATTGCCACATATTGGTCACTGAAGAAATGATATTTGATCATTGAATAGCAAAATATAAAGTTGACAAAAATCCGCAAGGACTTTTCTCGCACCCTGTACATAAGTTAACATGATGAATAAAAGACTCGAGACAGTGACCAAAACTTTGTGTTTCCGATAAGTTGGCTTTCCTTTGAGTGGGTTTCCGGTAAGCGGGTTAGCGGTTCCACGCTACGTGGCCTAAAATCATGGAGAGAGTACTTTCCTTGGCACTTTCCTTGGTCTTTGGCCGTAGGGCGACAAGACGAGAGCGAGGTGAAGGATAGAAGTGAAGAACGAGTGAGTGAATGAGTGTGTGTGTGTGTGAGAGAGATAACTGGACTATGCCCGTCAGCTTGTCGATGTCAGCTGCAGTATGTCATTGTATACCATGTATATAAGACTGGTATCTTTGATAATGCCCAGAAATTCATTAACGGCCCGGAAAATTCATGGCCTGGAAATGAAACCATAGAAATATTTCGCAACATGGCATACAATGATTATGACATCTACATTTTTCGGGCTGTCAATGGCAAATTGTCGGGTCCGCTAACGCGGCCCTCTAATTTGCCATTGACGCCCTCAAAACATAGCTGTCATCATATCATTCAAGGTTTTACAATTGTGTGAAACTTAATTGGTTGTCGGAGTCAGTGCGTGTTGCAGAGGTCACGGCTGCCGGTCGATCAGCGAGCCGTCTGATGATGGTCCGGCGGATCAAGGAGGCATGGGCCTGATTCATGCAGAGGTCATCACGAAGTCCATTGATGCGTGTGGCATCGCGAGTCACGACCCGGATGAAATTCTTAGCATGAAGATAAGAGATGTTGCTGAGCATCCCGTGAATGTATTCGGAATCTTGACATCAATGATGTAGACTGGAACTTGCGGACATATCGATGAATTTATCCAGTGACGATGATTCTTCCAATGACATTGGCCTTCAACCTCATTTCGCTTTTTCGACATTTTATGTTCAGTTACATTTTGTACCCGATCGCAATTTGCGCTGTGATTGAAGCTTACTTTGAGTAAAAATCTTTTATGTTTGCATTTTTTAAAACCATGCACAAGTAGGTCTAATCTAGAATTCCACAGTGTTGCAGATCGATATACCTCTAACTTTAGGTCTATCATTGCTTAAGAATGAATAGAAGGATTGAAGTGGCAAACAAAATCAGAAACTGGGTGCGGCATTTATTCGACACAAGCAGATTTTGCTGCAGCGCTTATTCGAAGAAATAAGGTACCTGTGGTTTATGTCAAACAAATAGCATGATCAAATGATATTAGCCTGCAGTCAAACGTGGCCTGCATTCATATTTGGTTTTCTGGGCACTCGATCAGTGATCCGACGACATCATGGATTACTCCATGCGGTCAGATATACAACATCACTGAACAAGTGAATGTTTTTGATGAATAAATTTCCTCAGCTTGATCAACTGACCTTATTCAGAGTTCATTGCATTATGAGGACAGCCCGCAATGCGGAGCGCCCTAGGATCAGCCAAGCTGAAGCACGGAGCACACACACCCATGGCTTCTAATATTTCCTTGATTTTTCAATGTGATCATGAATTAGACCCATAAGCGATGCAACCGTGTCTTCAGGAGAACCCTTTTCCGACCTGGTGGGCAAGGAGTATTTAAACCCTTCCTCATGCATCAAATCGGTGCCTCATTATTTCAGCGCCGATTTAAATAGTCAACTGTCATGACGTTTCAGCGGCCAGTTGTTGCTTGGATTGTGATGATTAACATAGATATGCCACAAATTAAGGAAAAAGGAACACCTACATGTAATCTCCCCCCCCCCGACCGTCTGACCAGGATTCGAATACAAATCAGCTAGCAGGCTAGACAAGTGATCTGTCCACAATGACACGGCGATGCAACAGAAGAGGTCATAAAGGCCAACGACATGCCCTATTGTTCTGCGCAGCAGATTGTAGAATTCGATGCGCAATTCTATCAAGTTGAGATCTTGTAGACATGGTGTTAGTGTCTATCTGGACTTTCTTTGTGTCACAATCAGCTGCCTCTTTCTATCTTTGAAAGTGAAAACTGAAACCAAACGGGATATGTCTCACATGTATCTTAAATCAAACCATTTCAAAATCCGCATGTTAGCCTAATTGCAACGTAAAATTTAAATGCTCACTGATATTTTGAGAAGCTCCTACTTTGAATGACCAACTTTCACGATATTGAGGAAATAAGTGCCGTCAATTGGAATAATCATCAAATCAATCCAATCAAATCCAATAATAATCATCAATTGGAAACTTTACCCTTTAAGGACGGAGGACGAGCACTTCTCGTCCTTGACAATTTCACTCAGCTGTTGAGTTGCCGAAATGAAAAGCAGCCTCAAGAGCCGAATATGAGCTGCACCTGTCCTATTCGCATTGAATCTGCGCCAACTCGGCAAATGTGGTAGTTAATAATATGACCAGCACTGCTTGGTGCTCGCCCTAAAACTGCTGACTCGTCGTAAAGAGGTGGAGTTAAAATCGATTATGATGTGCGTCATATGCATTTCAAATTCAAATAGCCTATTAATTATGGAACATTTTGTGACTTCAAAATGCTCATTTTGTGATGCAAAATGTACTATTTTTGTCTAATTAGACATCTATTCATAGTGAAAGCAGTAACCAAGGTGTTAATATGCTGCACATCAAAATTTGTAAAATGCGGATCGAAGGAAAGATGATCTCAAAGTCATCTAATGTTTAAAGTGGACACTACAGGTAACGAAATTTAAGATAAGAGATCAGATGCTAAGTAGATCAGAGATTCATTCACCTGAACTTTCATACTACAGAACTTACAGATAAATAAAGAAAGGAGAAAGAAAAACATAGCACCTATTAAACTTTAGGGCGCAGTTAACAATAGCCAATGATTCCCTTCAGTTGATTTATTAAATACTGTTGGATTAACATCCAAAGCATTTAAGAAATGCTTTTATCCTTTTTTGAATAACTATCAAAGTAAATTTCCTAATCATTTATCAGCTAATTAAACAATTAATTTAACTGCTTTGTTATTTAATTATTCTATTCATTTATTGGATAACACACGGGTCTCGCAAAGTTTTCAGTTTCAACGATTTTTATCATTTCATTTCGGTATCAACAACATATAGTATCTTCATGACCTAACTTATGACAAATATTTTCTGCATCGACAATATCACTACTGAATTCAAAACAAAATAAATTGCCGAAAGCCATGTCAGAACTGTAACGCTTCATTAAAGTTACCTTCAGTTGGGTTATCTCAAAACTTCAAAAAAAGATACTATGTGTTTCATTAGCAATTAAAAACAAACTTGGGTTCAGCAATAGACAAGCATTACTCAAGAAAAGGCAAACTGATAAATTAGCTTATTATCTATTGCTAACGTTTCCTTCAATTTGACTTGAGCAAACAATGCTCAAGTCACTACAATGCCTAGTAACGACCGAATTGAAAAAATTAGATTGACTTTAAATATTTACTTTCGGATATGTTTCAAAAAGACTTTCAAAGTCGGCAGAGTAGCAGTAGGTTCAACTAATTGATTCATGTAGCAGTCGCCTATTATTTCAAAAGGACTTCTAACGTACGACAATCAATTTTCTTCATCTACGTATATCACTCATCGTTCAAGAGAAGAAAAGGTAATTACAGTACAATTATAGTTTGACAGTGATGAAAATCGACCTCTTGGAGTCTTAAGAATATATTGCAACGATGTGAAATTAGCAGAATGGTTGACAATTTATCAATTTACTGAGACAAATCGATTGCTAGAATTTCGTCCGCGCCGTAAAAAGACTTTTTGTGCAAAAATGTTTGTGCCTTTCTATTCATGATTCGCTGAAATGAATGCTTTCGTGCTTTCAACTTCACAATGACAACAATTTGTTACAATATAATGTCAGTATGATCCATTTTTGGTTATACATGATCTATTGATAGCTTCACTAGCTCAGCTTGAATAAAAATTAACTGATATCAAGCTATAGGGTGGTAAAATAACATTTAATAATAAACATCAAATTGTATAAAAACATGCATTATGCTATATATATAGGCTTGCTAGACCTTGTTCAATACTAACGTTCAAGATAAGTCATGTACATTTGCCTTTATGACCACACGCATGCATAACCGAGTCAATTTAAATCATACGTCACCTGAGTTTCTATGTAAAGGAACACAAGAAAGTTCTTGTTAGGGTATTGAAGTTCAAGACGAGGCAACCAATTTCAATAATATAAAATTTCTATGTAATGATTGATATTGAACTTGCCCACCTATTCACTAATTTGCTTACGCTTCCACAAATTTGCGCAACACATCACGAACATGCTCAATCTAACATAGAAATCTATGGCGTCTCTTTAAAGCAGACTGACTATCTTCGAAATTGCATTTCTTATCTTGAAGAAGAATGCTATAGAAATTATTTTGTTCTGGAAAGCCTGTAGTACAACTTTGTCACAGTCTGGGTCAAACAGTAAAAGCAGCTTAATTTCTAAACATTCTTAACTGTTTAGACGTCAATGTGCAGTATGTCAACGAGCTATGGCGCAAAATGGCGCTCTCTTCTACAAATAACCCATGCGATTTCTGCATCAAAAATCTTGTCAAACACAATATTGCGGTATCGATTCATGCTGAAAGTGAACCTGTCTGGTAGCCAATTTCGACATCATACAGCGTCTGCGGTAGATAAGTCAGTGCATTTCCAGACATCGCGCAACATTTTATTATCACAGAACAAAACAAAGTGCAAATGGCAAGCAAGTCAAAACACCAATAGAATTCCTCTAAATTGTCATAAGAATGTGAAAGATAAAGCATATTTCATGTTTTGAGAGCTTATGCAAAATGTCTCGCAATTGTTTTTTTTTGCAAAAATTTCAGTTAATCGACGTAGAATTTATTAAAGGGACATCGTGTATTGACCGAAATGTTTACATTACATTTAAGACGCACCCTACTATGTTTCATTTTCTAAATACTAGATCTTTGCATCAATTGAAATCATCAGTTCTAACTGGTAAAACTTAGTTCGGTTACAAAGTTTGACATGATTCATGATTTCTTGGTTAATAGTGAAAGTAGTGCTATGAAGTCATGCGACGTAGTCATATGAAGAAGAACCGTTGATTTTAAACACAAAGATGTTTTAAATACAGAGAAATTGCAAATCTTCTCAACTGCGTGGAATATATAAATAATATGCTCCACCTGACCTGGTGTCACACATGTCCAAGGGAAGGCGACGATGCCTCTTTTATCATTCACTCTTCGAATGAAAGCGTAGGCTACATTCTTGACTTCATGATCAGAAATTGACGTAATGATCTTCGTCACAATTATGAGCATCTATTAAGCGCTGTTTGTCAACGTCAGATATTCTCTGACAGCGCGTTATTGATATCCAATAAAAACAGTACATATTTTTATCTGCACGTTCCACTTAAAAATTAACTACACCTTTTCCATTTCTACTTCAGATATTTCCAAATGAATTTCAGATATGTTCAAAGTTGAGTTTCTGATAGATATCTGAAATTCAATTAGAGAAATCTGAAATCCGTTTGGAAATGTCTGAAATTCATTTGGAAATATCTGAAATATACATGGAAATGGAGTAGTTTGACATTTGTTTTACCTAATGCACACAGTAATAGGAATCAACACTGGATCTGACAGGTTACATTTAATCTACCTACCATTAGATTTGCAGTCGATGCGTGCTATTTAATCCGTATTTGATCTGACATGCTACAAAGCGATCATCTAGTGTTATATTTGGTTTGACTAGTTGCAATATTTGATCGGGAACCTATAATGTTTTTCAAAGCATCTTTTGCAAAAGGCTGGTGACTCAATTAAGCCGTACTAGTTGAGGTAATGAAAACATACCAGTGGAAAATAAAAAAAGAAACTGAAAATGGAGAAGCTATCAAATTGATGAATCAATTTATTTTGCAAAATTATTTATTTCATACAATTCCTTTTTGCATGCGACAATCTACATACAATGGATAAGCATTTTCTCTATTTGGCAAACATTGAAATGAAATACTTGGTACCATCAAAGGAAATTCTCGTCGAACTGCTGAATTAATTGAAGATGTTCATTTTTTTAATTCATTTAAAATTCATGATTTTACAAAATAAATGTGCTATTATATTTTGAGTTTTTAAGCAACTACTTGGGTGAGAAATCTTTAATTTGACTGAAGAGATGCTAAGTGCTGCACATCCATAAATGTCATGGAATTTAATCAGCAGAGATTGAGTTGCAGAGTATTTGCTTTTAAGCCGTCGGAAGTGAGATTATTGCTGAAATCACTGCATTTTCTTACATGAAATTCGACTTCCAAAAATAATTTCCTCTAAAAATGATGATATCTTACAAATGAAAAGTACATTGCGAATTTCATTCTGCCATGTGAAGTAAAATGATGTGCAATAAATTAATTGATTATGCACATTGAACAATGCGATGCGTGCATTGTTTAGAGACTGATGTTCCACAATGAGAAATATTATGAGCATCACTCCACCTTACGGGACATGGTAGCATGTATATCCTTTATCAAATATAGTCGTTGAGTTCCAATCCATTTTTGTACTTTTTCATCATCTTGTACTCACTGTATTATGTAATCATGCAATACACGCTCATTAATCCAATGTACTCTAATTCAATGTTACTCATCTGATATGCACTCATGTACTGTTATTCACCGCCAATAATGATTAAATAAACGCAATTAGTAATAATAATATGCGATTCTGAGAGCACTCCAACCAAGGTGACGCAGAGGTGAATAGATCGTTACCAACAAGTAAATAAAACATTGCATGGATCACAAACATCTACAGTCCGTTTCATAAAAAGTGGATCATCCTAAAATTTGACTAAATAAAACATAAGTATGATACAGAAAGCATTTTTCAGATTATTTCATGTCCCTAATATATTTAAATGTCCTTATATAATCTGATAAGCTATGATGCAGTAACGGTTCTTAATTAAGAAGCTAATATTTTGTGGCCCTACCCTTATTGTCAATGACATTACCAATTCGTCTAGGCATTGATTCGATGATATCGTTGATTTTTGACTGATCTAACTTTCTCCACTCTCTTTTTAACAGTGACGTAAGTTGTGATGCGCCATCTGTAGATAGCAGTGAACGACGAACGTTACGCTTTAGAATACTCCATACATTTTCTATGGGATTCAGATCAGGAGAACTAGCTGTCTAAGATAATGTACTAAGCCCTAATTGAGACTTGCATAAGTTGACTCTACTACTCCTGTGACACGTAGCATTATCATCCATAAATAACCAAGTCGATGGATCACCAAGTTGATCTGTCATTTGGCCAATGTTCATTCGTAAAACATCCACGTGGTGGTCACATAGATAAGACCATCACTATCCTTCAGACGGACTGATGCCTCATCAGACCAGACAACCCGATCCCATTGATTTCGCCAGTGACAATGACTCATTGCCCATCTGAGACGTCTTTTTGTATGCTGATCTGATGATTCGATCTGAGAGGGCCTCTTACAGCTCTTGAAATTCGACTCAATAAGTCTTCTACGAATAGTGGACTTAGAAATAGACGAGGCTAGTGCAGCCATCTCAGTTAACGAGAGACTTGGATCAACTTTAACAAATCTCAAAATTAGGCGGTCTCTACGTTTGGATGTTTTGCGTGGACGGCCAGAGCCCTCTTTACGACAGAGTCGAAAATCATCATTATGCCATCGATGCACATTTGTGTAAGGGACATTTAGTCGCTTGCTTGTAGCTCGCAAAGAAAACCCTAGTTCCAGCAAGGCTGACACTTTGCCTTTTGTGAATGCGATCTCGTTATTGTTCATTTGTGCTTTGTATTGTTTTCAACCGGTAAGAGATAGATTTCTAGCTGAAAGCAATCAGGAGTGCTGCCAACACCACCGCAACGAAGTCAGGAAGCTATGGAACATGAAGTCCAGTTAATCACATGTAGCAGTTACATTATTGTTGATGAATAATGGTGCTATACTGGCTCTGATTGACCGATTTTCTTTATTTTTGTTTTGCTTGATAGCTTTTGGCTTGTAGAACAACATATTACATAACAAAGGAAACAAATGTAATTTTATGAGAGTGAGGTATGATTTTGTGTAACATTGCTAAATGAAGATCAAATTATCTACTACTTTTTTATCTATAACAGGAAAACAACTCAATATTCATGCTTGAAATTTCCAACAATGATATTAGTAAGCACAACTGACATATCTTCCAAATTTCAGAGAAATTCGTTCAAGTTTGGCGGAGTTAGACAAAGTTAAAGTTAAGGCGATGTTTAAGGGTGATCCATTTTTTATGAAACAATCTGTATAATCGGGTCAATCAGAAAAAGTCTAAGCTGCCGCTTAAAGACAGTGTAAGAATTTAGGAAGCCATTGTACGCAAGTCATAAATACAGCTATTGCAACATAATTTAGCCATATACGCAAAGGTGCGTGTCAACCTGAAAATTTTTATTAAAATTAGGCACAGTTGATGAAAAATTATTGTTTGTAGGATGTAAGCACATTCTAAGTTAACTACTTCGAATGGTAGCATATTATTTTAATCAATCATGCTTACTACCACAGACTGAATGAAATGCAATAAAGCCTATTGTGTCTCACTTCAACGTATTCGTCAAGGCCTTCATTGTATGTAGAATTCTGATTGAATAATTAAAATATTATCAGACTTCTATCATCAGTAATGGCTTTTGACAGTGATCATTGGCAGTTCAGATGTAAGTATAATATCCAGTTACATTTCATTAAGTCAAATCTTGTCATATTTGTCGAGAAATGACATGGCAAAAAGGATAATGAGGTTAAATGGTCAAAAGTAGCTGCAAAGAAATTGAATTTAAGTGGTTAATTTCCTCCGATTCAAAATATGTAAATATCCTTCGTTCTGTCAATTCTTTAATCTGCAATCGTCAAAATGTGCTTCGTGGCATATTGAGAGTGGTGAGTTTATAGTGGAGTGACAGTTTTTTCATTCCCACACCGCAGTAAATGTCAATGGGAATCCTGTGAGCATTCCTAACAGCGCGGGAATGCATGATTTTATACAACTGCTTCAAACATGTGCGCATAGTGGGCCTGCACGATTTACACAAATCATACATGCTGTCAAGTAGGTCTCTATCATATGACATCTCCGCATCAAAATTCCGTGAACTTTAGATATCATATGTATGATTTTCTTTTAATTTGCACACCAAATGATGCGCACTATCAACTTAACCCAGGAACAAATGCATTCTCATATAGCCTACACTACAAATATGAAGATTTGATGAGATATACAAAAAACTTTGGGAAACCAAGTTTTTGGTGGTAGGTCTTAAATACAATTTTTTTACAAATTCAAGACTGCGAGAAGACATCCACATCAAGAGACAAAAGCCACAAATGCATTCAAAGGCCAAAATAGAAGAGCTTAATGAATTTTTATATGTCTGATTCGGTACATTTTATATTCAGTGCATCATCAATATTTCTGTGCAATAATTTTTCTATGCATCTTTTTTAAGTGTTTCATCTCTTAGACCATCGATATTTGTACATACTTGTTACAAAATGCTTGATCCTTCGACTTGGTGTGATTGATATGTGGCGAATGAGAGAGCCACCGTGAACGTTATTGACACATGATGTCAAAACCTGACCTGGGGACGTTCCTCCCCATAAAAAATTAGCAACTTTTCATGCACATCTCCCATAAATTAAGGGATGTTCAAAATTTTCAGACGTCTCGATTTGACAGAGCCAAAGATTGCGAGTTGTCATTAACGGGTCGTTTGGTCCATCGCTTGTTGTGAAGTCAGGGATTCCACAAGGACCAGTCTTAGGACCCTGCTCATTTAACAATTATATGGGACAATTTCATTCTACGCGTGATTACACTAGGATTCTCCTACGCTAACGATCTTACTATTATTCAGTCAACGACCATTCATCGGTTGCTTTTGACGACTTTCTTAAAGGGTCGATGCCATGAGATTTCAAGTAAACGCATCAAAGACTCGGCAATTATGTATATATTTAGGTTATAGTCATGAAATTTTCACAGGAGCAATTTCAGAACATGAGCTTTCTAAACATATAAAGTTCGTTGAATTTGGAAACGACTTTCCATACGCAATTTACGTTTACCCATTTCAGTTCTTTATGAAACAATCTGTAATGCATGTCAAAGATTTGAAAATTTTCTACCATGCTCTTATAACTTCTTTATTAGCGTATGTGCTGCCGTGTATAGCTGATTGCCATCGAAGATAATTGTTAAGTTAGATTTTATTCAGAAACGAGCACATCGAATAATTTGTGGTTCATCATGCGCTTGCAACACTTTCTCTTCTTTTGTATCAAAATTTAAGACTGCTGTTGGCAGTTTTCTTTTTTACTGTGAAACCGACTTGTCACACCCTCTTCATGATATCATTCCACATCGATTGAGTGGATCAGAACATTTTCTTCTGCCTCAATGCTGTACGCAAAGAAGGTTGGATGCGTTTCTACGTGGTCCTGTGTAGTTATGAATTTGGAACTCTTGAAAGTCATTTAACTCCTTAGCAACATGTCTGATCAAAGAAAAGTCTAAAAAAAGCTTTTTCTTGCAATGGCAAGTTAAATTTCCTTTTGCATTTATTGACTGTTGTATATTATTTTTCTTAAATTTTGGTATGTTCAACTCTGTGATTTCATGATTTCCATCATCAATCAATAAACGTTTGCGTACTTAATTGACAGGCAATTGATAAGGCAAACAAATAAAAAGCAGAATTAACTCATAGCGGATCGCGTATGTTTCAGCTTCGAAGTCGGAATCTACATGTTTGGTAAATGAAATCTCAATAATTTTCAAGAAAAAGTCTAATTGATTTATATGTGTGGAATATTTAAATGGATACACCCTACGTACTTGAATATACGCATAAACTGTCCGATTGATTTGATTAATGAATAAACTAGAAGTTGAATGGAAATGCCTGGAAAATTCTGCCGTTTTCAAAAGCTGATATGGCATATGGCAAACATGCATTTACGCACACGTAAATTTTATTTTCTATGCAGCATTTTAGAATGTATTCCATTTCCACATGGTCGCAAAACTCAGGCATAAAAGTACCCCTCTGATTTGGTGCCCCTATCATCGTCTTCCGCCGTCCCTGTATGAGACCAAAAAAAATACATGAACATTCTTTAGCACCGGGATCACACATCTCGTAGGCGCCCTCAAAGAACACAGTTCAGGTGTGCTTGCTAATATCACCAAATATAGTGTTTTCCTAACAAACAACCGCACTGTTCCTTACCAGCCTCATCAACACCCTCAGCATCCTCATAAACACAATTTTTTTCACTCTCAGATCCCCTCGTTAACCCCAAAACTCTCACAACCGCTCATCAGTGAAACTAAATGACGCCTTCATGAACCTCGCAGAAATCTCTTCACTCTTCCAAGAGTCCTCATTTACCACACGAATGCCTTCAGCAAATTCATATGCGACTTCTCTGTTCTGAGTATTGTCTATTTTTACCTTGATTCTCATAGCCGCCTGTTCCATTTCCTAAACTGAATTTCTAAATTCTTTAATGAATTCTTAACTGAATTCTTACACTTGAAATTTTTCTAAACTGAATTAGTCTAAAATATTTGATGCCAATAACATGTCACATAGGGGATGGAGACTGTTACTATGCGAGTCTTAAAATCCCTTTTTCAAGGAATTTAGCGACCTACGACAAAATCATTGTGCAAAAGAAGATCAATTGCTCTGTAACTCAAGAAAAGCCCTGTAAAATTGAAAAGCGTGGTTAAAAACGCCTCAGTACACCTACAGATACCTACAAGACTATGTCCAATCGGATTTCAGAAACAATCTGACTCTATCTCATCGTGTGTTGGTTAATGCACTCTTCAAGCTTCTAAACAATCAGATTCAAGAAACAAGTAAGCAAGATGTAGTGTGAAATTGCACTAGGCATACTGAAAAGATTTTCATGGCATTTTTAGTGACTTGCAATTTCTTTCGTGTTTCCACTATGGTAACATTCCGTATCTTCAAAAGAATTAAATTTCAATATGACCTGTTTTTCTAATTATCGATCACTAGGGACAACCTAATTTGCATTTTAAAGGTTAAATCCTGCTAATTAATGTTGAGGCAAAAGTGTGTTGATTTACAAATCATTTGAATTTTGATTGAGTAATAATGAATATTATTATAATGAATGACAGAATTAACATCGCTTATGATCTATCCTCACGTGTAAAGCAGTGCTTGAATGAATGACACATCACAGCTTTAAAGACAGTGAGAGTCGTGTCTCTTAGTCAAGGAAGTGCGTGTATATTTTACTGACGGGCTACTTACTCCAATAACTTGACAAAAGTATTATTAGAGTAAAACGATAATCACAGAGTAATTATTCACATCTGTTGTCATTTTTTGTTCTTCGTTGAGCATTACCATTGACATCTCGATTCTATAAAAATAAACTTTGGAGAGGACAGAGAAAATGTCCAATAATTTCCAAATGACTTTGCAGATTTGAAACAGATGGTTTTCTCATGATGAATTTTTCTTTCAATCCAAATATCCGAGGACTTCAACGCTGAAGTTAGTTGAATAAATCCTGAAGAGACAGTATTTAATTGGAACTTTTTTCTTACTTAATTGAAAAAAGAAATGACTTTGAAACCATATGAGACTGTGAAAGAGTGTGAAAGTTGCAGCTGTAAGTTGGAAATATGCAGATCCTTATGTCCGTGACAATTTCTTTCGACGCTCAGTTTCGCTTCATTGAGTATGCTCAATTTCTCCATTTCGCCTTCATTCTGCAATAATCTTTCTGGAGATAAAACACAAGACACTTTATCAACAAGTCACTTAACTCTCAGAGAAACGAAAGCGGAACCGCTTTTGTTTGTATTCATCTGGGAGATCTTGTCGATCAGCATGAAAGAGAAAGTGAAATTTAGAAATGTATTAGCTCAATTCCACTACTACCAAAAGTTGATATGCACTCATACTGGTTAGTGGCACATCCTGGGCTTGGGGCTAATATTTTCGAACAGAAACGGGCCTATAAAAGATTTGATTACAAAACACTTAATGTCGACGTAAATGTGACATATGCACACCAGTTGGAAACGGTCGGATTTTTGCGAAAACTATTGACCAGGGGGTAGTTGCAAGAAAGTCTGATAGCACTAACAGCGACTATTAGCGGCAGTTTTCGAAAATTGCGTTTCAACAAAGCCCACAACAATTCTGATAAGAAAATTCTGCTAGCTAATCAGAATTTGCATTTCAAGAAAATCCTGATACGAAAATCCTGTTAGTGCTACGAAATATGCGTTTCACGAAATTCTGTTAGCGACTCTGTTAGATGAAATCACTAACACTGCCTCTCACCACTTTTACGGAAGATATTAGAGATTCTATTGGTTAAAAGATTGTGGTGTATAGGTATAAAAGTTGCATAAAAGTCGGCCACATTCCTCTGTTTCTTTCAATTTTAAGAAAATGTGGAGAGTTATGTTTGATACCGCGGAAGAAATTCAATCAAGACGTTTCCGAGATCGCTTAGATCCTTTTGAAGAGTTGGAAGACGGGAAATTTTTTGAACTTTACCGCTTTTGCAAGGAGCATGTTTGGGAGCTCAGTCAGAAGTTTTCTCCTTATCTCGAACGGCAAACTCAACGTTCGTTAAGTTTAAGCGTAGAGCTACAAACTTGTGTAGTACTGCGCTTCTTTGCTCAAGGAGGATTTCTCTGCCTCATCGGGGACATTCATGGCATTTCTCGGAGCAGTACAAGTCGCTGTATACATAGCGTGGCCAATGTTCTGTGTAATCTACATATTGAATTTATCAAATGGCCAACACCCGAAGAATTTCGCCTGAGTCAAGAAGCATTTTATTCTTACTCTAGCTTTCCAAAGGTGATTGGTGCTGTTGATGGCTGCCATATTCGAATCAAATCTCCCTCGAATCCATTCAGAGAAGCCGCATTTGTCAACCGGAAAGGGCATCATACGATCAATTGTCATTTTGTTTGCGATTTGAGTATAAAAATTTTTGACATAAGCTCTGTTTGGCCTGGATCCACCCATGATTCATTCATGTTGAGCCATTCCCAGAGCTTCAGCAAGAAGACATGTTTCGCTGATGGTTGGCTGCTGGGAGATTCAGCATACCCTCAATCAACATGGTTGATGTCACCTCTGGATCATCCAGTCACGGAAGAGGAAGTGCGATACAACAAGGCTCATTGCAGAGCACGCTCAGCCATTGAGCGTTGCAATGGTCTACTCAAGTCGAGATTTCGATGCCTTAATCAAGAACTTAACTTCAGCCCAGACAGATGTTCGAAAATCATAATGGCCTGCGTGTGCTTACACAATTTTGCATTAGAAAAACGTGTCTCGATTGAAATGGATGATGTGACAACGGAACCCGACACACCAAGTGGAAACCCTATGAATGAAATAGAGCGACTCGAGCAGGAAAATGGATTTTAATTGCGACGCAGACTTATCAATTTGAATTTCAGTCATTGAACTTTATTGCATTTCTACATGTGCTTTTGTTTTTGGAAAACATGTTCTATGTATTTACTAAAAATATGTTCTATGTATTTCCAGTTAGCATTACTAAAAATATATCTAACGATATTTGAATAGCATAGTAGTTGATTTCTGCATAGTAATCTCCTGTCTTCAAGGGTGCCTGACCAGGCTTATTGATGGAATTCGTTGTCTTACACGTAGGCTTGGTAGGAGGTACATTTTCATTCCCAGAAGAAGACGATGAGCACGATGTTGTGTCTTCAGCGTCCGATTCTCCTCCATCGCTATGTGAGGTCTCAGGATTTTGAAAATTATCCCCAGTTTGAACGCCACCAGGAATACGATTCTATACGATTCTTCAGGCAGTATGCGGAAAACTTTCAACTCCAGCTCACTCATAACTTCTTCCACGTCTTTCTTGGCTTCCATCCCCAGTTCACCGCCTCCAGTTGTCGAACGATCTTTCCTCTGCAATGCAACGTGATCGGCTGCCTTCTTCTTGACTTGACTCTTAAAAGCCTGCCACTTTTCCTTCATCGAATTCAGGCTTCTGGAACAGCCACCGGTGGAGTTCACTTGTGTCCAGATGCTTTCTATAATGGCATTCTTATCAGCTTGTCTGACCGTTGAGTCATGCTTTGCCTGTAGTATCTCATCGTTTTCAACAAAACCGTTGATGATAACATCCATCTCAACGGCTGAATAGTCCGGTTTACGGACTCGCTTCGTTGTACATGTAGGCCTATCAGCAAGCTTGGTTCTCTTCTTCGACTTCTTGGTAGCACCACTCTTCTTCGTACTTCTACCCTCATTTGTCTTCATGCTTATGTGATAATGAGGCTCTGTCTAGACACAGCGAGATTTTATACAACAAGGTTAGGCCTAACATGAGCTCACTAGTCACTACCTTCATCACGCTGTCTTGCCATTGGTTTTCAATCAGTTCAATCATCTTTGTCTAGACATGGACGACACTTCTTCTGCAGCACTGCATACACAATGCTGTCTTAACAGAGCAGCCATTGCACCTACCTTAGAACAGTGATAAATAGATCCGTTAAAAGTTATATCATTAAGCCTAGGCCTATAACAACTTAGATTAGAGGAGGGCCTGAGCGCTACATGTAGATGTGTATGTACATTGTTCATGTATGTGTAGATCTGCATGCAGAGCTATATGCAGCTAATTATATAGCTTGATAGCATTACAGACCCACAGGGAGTAACGTCATCCATTTTGTTGCGATGGAAATGATCAAATCGCCTCTATTCATGCCAGTGACTATTCCTTTTCATGATGTCATTCACAGAGTTATTTATAGAACGTCTACATTATCGGAATTCTACCCTGGTCATGTGACTTGTTTCAGACGGTGACTATCAGAGAAATCACTAACAGGATTTCAGCTTAACAGGGTTTTCGTGAAACGCAAAAGGCACCCTCTAATAGTGATGCTCTTTTAGTGTCACTAACAGCTGTTTCGTAACAGACTTTCTTGCAACTTCCCCCTGATCGGCGTCTCTGTAACTGAGTTGGGTGACCGCACAGAAACACTGCTAGGCTAACAAATCTCTAAGGCCTCAGCCACACTGAAAGCAAAGCAAACACGAGCGTCCCGAGCAAACGTATGTCCGTAAGCTATTAATCGCTCTCGTTTGCTTTGCTCGCAGTGTGGAAGTCTACAACCGCTGTAATGATGACTTTATATTTGCTGCAAACTGCTTTGCTCGGAAACGCTTGGAAAAGCTCGCAGTGTGGCTGAGGCCTAACAGTATCACTCACACATTGAAATTTGCTTGTCACTAACAACTCATTATCTGTTTGTGTGCGGTCGCCCCTGGCTGATGCCTATAGCGTGTGTTTAATCAAGATTGGTGTAGCCGAATTGTCGCCATAGCAAACTCACATCATTTCGATGCATGAGCTGTATGAATCATAGATATCGGATTTTGTGACCAATAATTCCTGAAAGTACAGGTTTTCCTACACGACAACGGCAACTATCGAATCAAGAGCGGCACTTTAATTTCTAAAACGTTAAAAGATAAAATATTACGTCATTTCACAATTGAGAGCGACAACAATAAATAAACTGCAGCAAAATAGTTCAATTGTGTCTCTATCAGATTAGTGAGCGGTATTTCACGTGAAGAATAAATTATATCTATTCGGTTTGATCCAAAGCCCTATATAGATGTCTTCACATCTGCTAAATTAACTTATCAATATGGAGCGCCAGCGAATACCTTCTGATGTTAAACGCAGAATCATTATGGCTCACGAAGCCGGAGATGATTATATTGAAGCCGCTCGAGTTCTCGGTGTAAAACGGGGCACTGCGTATTCAATAGTACATCGTTATATACTTGAAGGAGCCATTGAGCGTCCCAGAGGAGGAAGACGACACTAAAAGATGGACGAAGATATGGCAAATACTGTGGTAGAGATTGTTGAATCCCAACCGGAATTCACGTTAGCCCAAATCAAAGCTGATCTACAAGCGCGGATGCCGGACAAGCCATCTGTCTCAATTCAAACTATCAGCACACGTCTGAGAAATCGTCTTATCTTCTTAAAGAAAATGGAGACTGTTTAAGTCAACCGCAATAGCCATGACATCAAAGTGGAAAGGGCCGAGTATGCGAACTGGTATCTGCACACGATCAACGCAAACCATCCGCCAACATTTATTTTTGTGGACGAATCCGGCTTTAATTTATGGATCAGTCGCACACGAGGTCGTGCCAGACGGGGAGAGCGAACTGTCAGGATTGTTCATGGACAGCGCGGGCGGAATTTTACTCTCATCTTGGCGGTCTCTAATGAAGGTGTCGTCCATCATGAATTCTACGAAGGCGGAACCTCCTGTGAGAGATTTAACTCCTGGCTGGAAGAAGCGTCCGTTGCGGCTGGGGCTGGACCTCGTGTATTCGTCATGGATAATGCTCCGTGCCACAATAGAGCCCGTGAAGTCAGTTTGCGAGAGGGACACTCTATTAGGTACTTACCGCCCTACTCTCCATTTCTCAATATCGCAGAGAACGCGTTTTCCATGTGGAAAACGGCTTTCAAGAGAGAAGTAGCTGAGATTCGTGAGCAGTTACACAACTACACTGGAAAACAGCGGAATTTGACCTTACTGCAACTTGCCTCCCAAAACATGAGTGCCATCACTGCAAATAAGATGGGAAGGTCTTCCAGACGTATGGACAGATTGATGCCTAGACTAATTAATCGCGAGGATGTCTTACAAAACCATCAATGAATATTACGATACTTGTTTTGTTTCATAATGGAATAAAAAATTTCAAGATTATCAAAACTTTTTCGTAAAAAAAGTTTTTAACGACTTACTGTATTACCTTTATGAATTAAAATAATTATCAAACTTCTCCTTTTGACATAACTTACCTTTTCGAATTAAAAAATATCAAAACTTTTTGTATTGACTTACCTGTTAAATAAAATATAATTGAATATGAAAAGCCGTTTATGATTTCAGGTTGCCGCTCATTAAACTTATAAATCCATTAATAAACTCACTTATTATCACTACCGATTAAAAACATCATTCAATTGAAAACGCTGCTGATTAACAGAAATACCGTTGTTGCATCTTAAAACATATTCTTTAATCTGATAGTCGCATTGTCGAACTGGAAAACCTGTATTTCTAAATTATCGGAAGGCAGATCTTATCAGCCAATTGGTTCGGTTCGTCGTTTTGTCACATAGAAATTGATGACAATAAAACCTCTAGAATGGAAGTAAACCTTCATGCCATGCACAATAGTGGCACAAAAATTCGCACGCATTTCCACTTGGATGGACTTGTCAACGGCTGTATCATTGGGTCAGAATACACAGAGATATATTCAAATGCGTGTTGGTTAGTCTAGAGCGGATATAATTCCATCCCAGGCATTGTATACAATGGCAGCAAGCGATAGAGATTGACATAGATATTCTTCTCTCTTTGGCTTGTGCGATTGGCCAAAAGCGCGCATTTCAGAATTAGCTCTTATAAGAGAATCCACGAATTTCATCAGTCAAATTGCAAGCAGGCCTATCAATTGGAACGCACGTATTTTGAATCAGTTTTCCTCACTGATAAATTCGTCAAATGGGAATACGTGAATTATTCACTCCGTTTGACTCTTGACAATCTAGGTTTGCTTAATGTGTACTTTTAATGTAATGTTAATGTTCTAGTTCGTCAGAATTCAGGTTTGAATTTGCATTACGTTTAATGGAAAATTGATCTTCTTGCATCTCAAGACAAGTTCTGGTCATGACCATTCATATTGAGGAAAGTCATCTCTAGACCTAAAACACGCTGACAAATTTCTCTCTGTGACAAATCAGTCACATATGTCAGTCACACATATAAGAGGCTGGAACATAGAGCTTTCCAAATACACCATCAATTTTTCATTTCAGTGATTTGGTGAGTGTTCCAACATATTTTGCGGCACCTGTACAGTGCCAGTCAAAATTCATCGCATGCCATTAACTTACTAACAATGCTCAAAGATCTACTGTCACGTGTTCAGGTAATAAGCCCCACTGGTTTCACATGTGCGCATGGTTGCATTGAAATAATGAAATTCTTTATTCATTGAATCTCCTAGGCTCTTAGTGTTATTATAGACTATCACATGTAATGAAATTATTCAAGATGTGGAATAATCTTACGATAGATTGGCTAAGGAATACACAATGCTTACAACATTCATATATGAAATTGGGTTTGAAACTACATGCATAAGTTTATAATTTCAACACCTAAAAGACAGTCCACAACATTCATGTCACATATTGTACGTGTTTGTATCCCTACTGTTCAATTATGTTGCATTTGCATTCTCTTCTTACTACATGATTCTCTTAAAATTTTGCAATTCCTATGATTGACAAACAATTTATTCTAGAATGAAACTCTTCAACTGTCGTCGCTCGTCATATACCTGATTAAATTAACAGGCCGACAGAACTCTCATCAAGTCATTCCTTATCAAAATCTTGATCAAATTTCTTTCTCTGGTCGAAAGTATGATCACGGTAGTACGAAAAGCCGAAAGAATGTTAGTTTTGTGTAATCAGATGAATAATCGTCCGCTAAGGTGAGTTTATGAAGCTTTTGTTGAGAATTTAAGATTATCTGGAAACGACAATTGACCTCAATGTCTGAATTTTAAATCACTTTTAGTATCAGACAATCTTATCGTCAAAAAAGATCTTGGTATAGCGAAACAAAAGTACATTCACAAACATTCAAAAGATCATAGTAAAAGAAAGACAACAATTCTATTAGAAACAAAAGAAGGATCGCAGATATCTGAATTAATCATCAGAAATTAATTGCTCTTATAATCAGGTTTTTGAAATTTGAATGCAAGTGAACACAATTCATCGGCAGGTTTACATTTTAGGCATTTTCGAGTATTTTCGAAAATCTGAGCATTCTTAACCAATCTCCCTTGTATTTAATGGAGTTATCTAAAGCGCATAATTGTTCTTACTGCACAAACATTCTTGCGCAATTGGGCTTATAAATGGCAATGTACTGAACCAATTATTGTGGTCTTCAAAATATCAAAGGAAGCTGAGTGACTCTGTAATAGAAGTTTTTTTCATCGCTCAAAAAATTCGCTTGTTGCCATTCATAGGTCAGTTACTGGAGGAATAAAGTGAGTGACAAGAAAATATGCTTTCAGTATAGGCCTATTCAGTTACCAAAAGTTAATGACCCTTAATATAAGATACGACTAACCATACAGGGGTTATTTCGTCGTGTTGTAGATGCAATATCGCTTGTATAACATTGTTCAGTTATTCGTTATGAAAGAGCATCGATGGTGGAAATCATAATTTTCTATGTGAGATGAAGTGAAAAGCAACAATATTGAGAAGAGTATTTTCATTACACCTACATTTCGATGTCATTTGAAATATCTATCTTGTTATTCCAAAACAATATTTATGACATCGCAGTGTCAGCAATTTATTAACAAGAGGTAAATTATACGTTTTACTTGTTCATCATTTGAAACAAGCACAGGTGCATATCTTCAACTTCATGGTTATGAGGAAAGATCTCTGCACTGCCACAACGATTGAGATGTCTTTACTCTATCATATATACCTACGTATATAGCCAAGCGAATAAACCAAGACGGATATTAAAAGAAACAACTTGGCTTTGAGATTAATGCGCACGTCTATCAAGGGAGATTACGTTGTAGACAGGAAGATGGATGCTGACAGTGAAGATGTCATAGCACAAGACAGATAGGCAGAGGTTGCGGAAGCATTACTAGAAAGATGAATGTCTCTCAAGGCTATCTTACGAAGTTTATGAGAAATAAATGGCATGAGCATTTTTATGAATCAGTTGGAGTATGAAATGCTTAATTGGCATAGCGGGTTTTTTACTCGCATACGAAAATTACGCTATCTTACATATGGTTGGCCATTCACACACTTGACAGAGATGAATTGGCCATGAATTCCCGCAAAATCGTCCATCTTGCTCAATATATAAATAAGTAAAGCCAATAAATTCAGTTAGGGAATAATGAAAAACTGATCTTCTGCACATTGCTTTCCGTTCACTCTTTTTCAACTACAGACATTGAAATAAATTCACAATATTGATTCCGTCATCACATTCTTTGACAATAAAAATACTAAACCTATGAACAAAGTTGAGAGCACGCGCAAACCATCATGTCTCAGCCTTGCGGGCACTAAATAGTAACGGTTAAATAATCAGCTTACGACACGTTGAGGGAGGGCAAATTCACTTTAGTTTATGAAAAATATTTCGCACCTTTCAATTTACTGCATCTTACTTTTTACCAGGGATGCGGAGTCGGAGTCGGAGTCCTATCATTTTTCCTGGAGTCGGAATCCTATCAAATGATAGGACTCCGGACTCCGGCCTATAACTAGACCCGAAATATGATACAAACAAACTATCTATTCTCGTGCATAGCTGTCATTGTCTTGATATCAACTTTCTCCGTCAAACAAAAGTACAGAGACAGCAGTGCATGCAAAGCTTGAAATAGTTCAGGGAATGACCCGTGATAGTAAAAAGGGATTGTCTTTTCACTCGGTGATTCAGTAGAGAAGACAGGCCTTCCTAGACTCGATCACACCTACATACCAAAGGTCACATCAGAGACAAAAATGAAATACTAGTTTGTTTGAGAACATTACCTCTTACCCTCACGTTAATCGTGTGTGATGGGTCCTCCAAAGCACATATTAAAATCAAAAGTGTACTCATATTTTTGGAGAAGGATGGGAATTTTCCTGCCTGGTAGAGACTGGAGAAAAACCATCAGCAAGATTGGAGGAGCCGAGTCGCATACATCAAACTTAAGGCGACATTTGATAAACTTTCATCAAAAATGATTGATAATTGATACAATGATCACTAAATATTGATTCAGGTAAGCTTATAATGATCAATTATTGGTTACCAGTTAATTTTTCAAAAAAACTAGGCTTTATATATTGGCCACCCGGAGTCGGAGTCCTATCAAAATGATAGGACTACGCATCCCTGCTTTTTACAGTCTGGCGCAGGTGGAGCAGCCGAAAATTTGGCTCATGTAAAATTCTTTAAGTCGTCAATAAGTCTTCAAGTGCAAAATTTTCAGGAAAGGTAATTTAGGATTTTGTGGGAAAGCTTTTACTTTTCCATTATTTCAATTTAGTATGCTACTACAGCGGAATTTCAATATTTCATTTTCTGTGAAATCGTTGCTGCGATTGACATTATACTAATTACAATGGATTGACCGTCACTAAATTTGTATTCAACCTGCAAATGCAAACATTTATCGCACATACCATTGTCATCTACAGACGGAAAATAACTGCGCGTTTTGATGGATTTGAGCCACCGACCTCTGGCGTTCTAGGCCAACGCTCTACCAACTGAAATTTCGACGGTCAACAGTATGACGTAAGTCCTCAGTTGAAGAATATTCGTAATCCAATCAGATGGCTTTATCCCCAATACAACACAACATTAACTGTCAAGTCAAACTACTAGCACCAAGATTTAAATAATCCAAAGCCAGCATTGTTCTTTATATATTATTATATATTATATCGTGAGATATTCTGAAAATACATACACTCAGAACAACAATTAAACAGGAAAGACCAAAACTTAATCGATTGCTGAGTCCATTTATGAGTGTGATAATAATATTTTTTCAAAATGTCTGTGCAAGAGCAAAAGAAATTGATGAAAGCCGGTCCTGTCCGCAGGCCACTGACCGGTTTCTATTTCTGATGTCACTACAACAACAGTTTGTAGTATTTCAATATTAAGAGGTCGCTTGTGTCTCATAAATAGAAATGCACTGCTGGAATCACTGCTTCCAAGACTGAATAGCTGGATTTAAGTAACTTCTCCGCTGTCTAGTCACCTCAAGTATTGTCTGACTTTTTAACTTTAACTTCTTGCACTTTGTAATCCCTTCAGTTTCTCAATTACTTCACGTATTGTCTTCAGCCATTTTAAGTTGAATGAATGTCTGAAGATAACCAAAAAACATGATTGCTTGTATTCTATGATACAAATTAATTAGACTGCCTCACAGAGATAAATTGCATTGTCTGCGTGTTTGGATCTAGTGATGATACTTCTCAATACTGATGGTCATGGCCACAACTTGTCTTGAGATGCAATAAGATCAATTTTCCATTGAACGTAGTACAAATTCAAGCCTAAGTTCTGATAAACTAGAACATTAACACCACATTGAACGTATGCACAGCCAACAAATTTAAATCGTGAGGAGTCGAACACTGTGAATAATAAGTACATACTTTTCACTTGATAGGCCTGCCTGTAATCTGACTGTTGAGGTTCGTATGCTCGCTGATAAGAGGTACTTCTGCAATGCGGGCGTTAGACCCACAGAATTAGATTCACCTGCGTGCGCTTCGGTTTCCTAGAAAGGAAGAGCTATTATGTAACCTTAATATCGAAATGGCACATCACAGAATTAGACAATTTGCTCCTTCTCGAATGGATAATTCGTGTATCGCTTGCTATTGGAAATGGCAAACAATAAGCTGTCAGCAGAGGACACCAGAGCCAGTGAGAAATGCGTGCGTGCTGTGATATCATTTCACACACCAAAAACAAACATCGATGCCTGGCTTCGATTCAATGTATGCACTGTACGTACAGTGAGCAATGACGAGGAGAGGATGTGAAATCATCAAGTGAACTAATTTTCGTACGCAGGCCTGCAACTTTCTTTAATAATGATCTGAAGGGCCAACATTATGGAGAAAACTTGTGCGCAATGATCTGAATTCTTCGAATCTGAAGGAATTTTGGCAATCGAAGCACTTTGCTGGAACTCACATTAATCCGCAAGCGACGCACAACTTTTTTTCCTATCTCTGTAAGGTATTAGGAATTCCTTCTTGCCCACTTAATAGGTTCCTCTATGTGCCGTCAATTTCGTATTAATCACACTTCTAGCAAACCGAAGCAGATAAACAAAATATTTAATTCTGTGGTTAGACCACTCTGTGGACTGCTTTATCCACCGACTGAAATGAGATGCAGAATGGTTAGTTAGGTCACATTGGAAAAATATATCTAAAAATCAAGTCTTGAAAGCATGTTTAAAAATATCGCCTTGGACAAGACATCGCGTTGAAACCGTCTTCTTTGAGCCTTCTTTACAATGCATCTATTCAATTGATATCAAAATCCTTGCCATATTTCGCAAAATGCAACATAAGGTTATCTCATTTTGTGTATGCGTGTATACATGTATAATAGGTGTTGAACATTATTGCACAAAATGTATTGTAGGTGACTATCAAATCCATCTCAAATGCAAGACACTTAAGAATATTTCTTAATGCTAATGTCTATTAACTAGTACATATAAGCAAGTTTTGTATCAAATGCCAGTATTTGAAAGTATCTAAGAAAAGAAGAAAGTGTGCTAAAATATGTTTTTTAACTACACCATGTTTATTAACCCTAACAATGAGTTTGGATAGATAGGTTTAAAACATCGAGTGATATTCTGCATGAATCACTGAAGTTAAAGCACAATCATTCTGAAGCTCAGTAACTCAAATCAATAATCATCATTCATTCCCAAGCCATAATTTAAAAATAGTCTGTCAATTATTTTATTGGTGGAGCATGTACTGTCAAACTTTTTTTCCAATACCAGCATAAATGTACATAATTTATATAAAAAAATTGCAGCAAACATATTTATAGAATCGTTTTTAGAAAATAATTATGCTCCGCAATTGTCTAAGGGATATCTCTGCCGGATTTATATTGATTGCCTCATTATTTTCACATTTCTTGATCGTTCATAATGTACCTACTATTACCGCATCAGGACGACGAATGATGATAATTTCATCTTCTGACAAGTGATCAGCAAAATTCCTTATTTCAGTCGAAGTTCGATATCATCATAATTGAACTTCTTTCTTCCATTGTTGCGATATCAACAACATCAAATGAAGATTAAAGTGGACGCCGATATTCCGATCCATTCGCGAAAAGTTCCAACAGATGAACGCTTCACACAATTATCACACGGAGATTGATAACTCTGTTAATGAAAATATACCTTCCGGTGTGATCGTCATGCTGATTGTTTTTCGGAATGCTCCGCCTGTTAGTATTATTGATCGTAGCTCAGGGTTTCAGCGGGTGGACTGCACGTTAATTTGTTCATGAAAATGACACAAAATCGTAGTGGTGCATGGACATGGAAAATGAACAAACTTCATAACTCTGACAATGCGATTGATGATTTATCGATGTTTTATTTTTAGATAGCAGGAACAGAAATATATGTACATGAAGAATTACTGGTGAAGAGGATATAGGAGAATTATATCCGAGACTGCATATCATAACGTTTTATAAGAGGATTCTAAAATATTGATCCTCAAGTATTTTACCTCTGTTGTACACTTTGTCACGACTTGAATGAATATTGGTGGTGACTTCAGTGATCTTCTACCATGTATGCATTGTTTTCTATATAACCAATCTATAATTGTGCAACTTTCATAAAATCCAGTGTCCAAATCCTCAAATTTCTGATGGTTTGTTTAAATGATGATCATCAGCACAGACATTACAGTGTCCGTTTGATATAGCCTTCATGTGAGCGCTTTGATATCACCGTGTCAAAGTCATGAAGTGTGTCCTTATTCTATGTACATACATGTACATGCATCGTTACCATTCTCTGTTATTATCATGACTAATTCTACCTTCCCCATGTCTTGCGCCACCCGTTGTAACCTCAAGCTGTGATTCTGAAGGTTGAGTATTCTGGAAACCAAACAATATGATTACTCTGTTCTTACGGGACTCTTAATTCGGAAGCATGGACTCCTGATTCTCACTTGAGGACGAGGTCAATTATTGTATTCCTTTTTTGTAACCCTGAAACCGGTTGGAATAGGTATTGGCTTTTTTACTGATTATAAATTATGAAGGCATAGGCCTATGTAACGGAAATCAGTTTCCAAGTGCACGAATTCGGAATGCATGATATTATAATAACATCCAATGTAGATATGCTCGTTCACGTTTTGAAATTGCAAAAGGACTACGCACAATGACATACACATAATCACTGATTCAGCATACACAGGTGACCGTTGTCTTTTTTTCATGGCCTGTAACGTTGCATCAAGCATTTCCGACTCCATTTCTTCTTCTGGTTCTTCTTTGCAGCAGCAATAATGGCTATTGAGGCCACAGTTTTTTCGTTCGCAACGAAGACATGATAACACTGGCGCACTCTGACTGCAAGTGGAGCAACAGCAACAGTTATGATTTTCCACTGGCTCTGCCTTTCCCAAATCTTCGTTTCTCAAAGCAAGCAAGTGCTATTTTTTGAGTTACATAATAAAGTTTGCCAACAAGTTTGCTCGTTTGACAGGGTACATTTTCATTCAACTTACTTCAGCAAACATATCGGCAAACCTTTTGGACGACAAGTTTGCCAGTTTGACACCCCTTAAGACATCCCTTGCGGATCGCAAGTCATTCGATTCTAGGGTTAGGCTACTCTAAGCTAGAAAATAATTGCAGCCAATGAATTTTTGCCACTGCACTTGATTAAATGCACATTGAGTGAATTTTGACGTTCGAGTGCTTTTTTGATGATCTGAAAAAATGGAACATGCATGTTTTGAGCGCAACGAAGAAGGCTTCCTCGCGTTTATCAGTTTTGCGGAGGCTGAAACCCTTTCTTTCAGAAATGATTTGATCGTGGTGTCTTCTTCTATCAGGAGCCTTAATGAGCATCCATGTGTCACCCAGTCCTATTTAGTATCAGTGTCGCAACTTCAAAATGGTTTGATAGATTTCAAACTAGGGTCCATTTAATAATTTGCGGTTCCTAAAATTGTCTTGACAGTCTTTTAAAGTTTCTGCGCGACTTTTGGGACACCCGGTATATCAGGGCGAAAGCTGCTGGTTGTACAGTGCAAGTGGCCAGATTTCATTGCGTGAATATTGCCAGACGATCTGCATATTAAGTAATTCCCACTGTATGAGAAGAAAATCTTTTGTGACATTTTCTTATTTTCAATCACATAATTCTTTTGTTTGACATGACAGTTCCGCTGCATTATGTTTCAGCATTGAAGTTCAGAACTCTATCCATCAATTTCGCAAAACCATCGTACATTTTGAATCGCTGCTTATCAAATATGACAATGGGAAGGTATGCAGGCCCTCTCTCACTGAAGCGACAATGACATTTCAATCCCATCTCATCTCTTAGAGTTCTTGTTATTCCAACTCTATTTATCATACTCATACCTCTATTACATAAATATTATCGTCTTTCGATTATTTTTGGCTGGATTTTATAAATTTTGATTGCGGACAATGATTGACAGCTAATATTGAGCTTGCAGTTTTTGGTTGTGCTAAAATTTGTACTCATGTTCAATTTTCTCAGTTTCTTGGTAATTACTCTCCAGCCAACACTGATATGATTTTTTGCCTGTAGTTCATATATACACTGCAGATTTCCATCAGCCATTTTGTGGTCTTCTAGCGGCCGAGTCCTGGGTACTGGGCGGAGTCTGATGATTTGTTCGGTCACCAAGTCCTGGACCGCGTCACAAAATGTGACAGGGCGGTCACTGGCATACTGCTTCATATGGAAAAGCAGGCCTAAGACCAACACTATTTCTGAAAGGATAGCGATAGCCTGGTGCTATGATAGTTGCCACATACGTGTTATAATGTCCATAATGCCAGCTTCAGTTCCATCTGAATGGAATGAGCATAGACAGCATATCTGAACACATCACATGGCTTAATTTTACTCCTATATTGAGAAGAGTTTGAAGCTAACGAGGAATAACACATGAAGGAGGAAATTGTAGGAGAAGAAAGACCTAAGGCGGGGCAAATCCGTTTACTTTCATCTCTTCCACATCTTCACTGATCTTCACAGAAGTAGTGAAGGGGAATCTCAGAGTTCGAGATTCGTATCGTCGCGAGCGCACCTCAGATCAGAACAAATCGACTGCGGTCATAAATTGTGGGCTGTCAGCGGTCGAACGAACCGCTTGGATCGGTGGTAACATCTTAATTGACTTATCGGCGGCATCGTGTGCCTCACTGCTTGATGAAGAGTAAGAATTCGGAGTCAGTGAGACTCTAGGGATGGCCACACACTTTGCAGGAATAGCCTGTGATGATGCTGAGGAGTGCTCAAGTGATTATGAAGACAGTTTTTGTTAATCAAAGGAGAAATACACTTGAAATAGAAGAGGAATGAGAGGAAAATACAACGAATACAACGAGCATCATTCGACTCTGGTTTATGAAAGAGATGAAGGTGAAAGAGAGAGGGAGAGAAAGAAAAACTATGAGTTTTATCTTGTAACTACAATTACAAGATTTACACAACAAATAGTCATTGCATAATGCAAGGAGAAATAGCATGTTATATATACATAAGTTATGAGAAATACCAGAAATGTTGGATATAAAGAATAATCGCGTAATATACTCACACAAAGTTGATTCCATTTGCAAGGGTTAAAATGACAGCACATGATTCACAAATGATCGTTGAAAAGTTAAAGGGCTAGTCTTCGGTCTGATATTGAGAAATCATGCCTTGTGACACTTTCCTTTTTATATTGATTGAAGAAGTTAGATAGGCGATTTCTGGGACTGCGTAAAATTATTGAAGCCAAATGTTTCCATACTCTTTTTCAAGAATATCGAAAGCATAATACTTTTGCTTCCAAATACCCTTGTGAGAGAGAGTTTCCTAGAAGCCGTGCTGTTACTCGCTCTCTTTACTTAAAAGTGTAAAAATGCATAATGGAAAACTTAATGATATGGAGTCAGAGCGGCTTCGGCACCACTGCAGTTTAGTGCACCCTCTATGAAAGAGACGGAAACGCGCCTACTGCAGTTTAGTGCACCCTAAAACAACGGCGCATTCTCCCGCAAACGATGACTACGCACATTACACCGAAGCGCGCGCTCGGTGTAATGTGCGAAGACGAAGACGAAGACACACGAAGACACTCATTTATAACTATAGGGAAGAACGAACAGCATTCATTCTGTTGATTAAATCATGTTCTCACATGCATTTTAGGGTGCACTAAACTGCAGTAGGGGTAAAAGAGAATATTCTACTCCCTAGTAAATTTAGCCTATCCGATGCAGTTTGACTCGCTGATTTCAAATCTGTCATTGCTATCCCACAAAAACCCAGTTTTTGCTCAGTAAATGCGATTTTACTTTTTTGGAAGTCAGTTTGTGAAGTTAGCGGAACCATTTTTTGTTACTGACTACTGTTTTCTTCAATTCATGCTAGTCCCATCAATTTGAGGTTCCTAAGAACGAATATGCAATCAGAATTGTGAAATTCTATCTCATATCAGAGATATCTAACTGGGGGAGATATTTTTATTGGGGGAGTAAATTTTGTCAGGGGGGAGTAAAAATATCCTAGGAAAAATTTACTGGGGGAGTAAAAATTTCCTAGGCAAAATTTACTGGGGAGTAAAAATATCCTAGGAAAAATTTACTGAGGAGTAAATTTTGGCGGGAGTAAAAATTGACTGGCACACCGGCTGCCCTCCATGTTGCCTTGCAGGACAGTTCTCGTTAAAAGGCATCCTCCCTCCCTGCATTGATGATCGTAGAAGGAGAGTTTCCTTTTCCGAATGTGTCGAAGTAACATAGGGGTAGTGGCCAGTTGCTCGAAGATGCTGGCATTCGTTCGGTGCTCTCTGTAATTTATGCGCAACATTCTCCTCCAGAACCACATTTCGGCAGCTTCGATGTGTTTCTCGTCTGCAGTTTTCAGCGTCCATCCTTCCGCTCCATATGATAGAATTGGCCACACAAGCGTCTTCACTAATTTCATCTTGAGCTTTGTTGGTAGTGACCTATCTGCCCATAGCTTGTTCAGTCTGGTCATCTTCGCCTTAGCCATAGCTATTCTCACACGGACGTCTTCTGTGCAACTTCCATCATTTTTCTTGATAGAGCTAAGATATTTGAAGCGATCAACCTCTGCAACAGTCTCTGCCCCAACTGTGATTGTGCTATCTTCGTCACGTGTTGAACCGACTCGCATTACTTTTGTCTTCCTTGCATTTAGCTTCAGCGACCTCTCAATTCCTGCGGCATTTACCTGGTCAACCATCTCCTGCATTTCACTCATGTTCTTGGCTATCAAAGCTGTGTCATCGGCATACCTGACATTGCTTATTTGTCTGCCTCTGATATTGATGCCAGCTTTCGTAAAATCGGTTTCTCTCATGATTTGCTCAGTATACAAACTGAAAAGATGCGGTGATAGAATACATTCTTGACGAACACCCTTTTTGATTGGAAATTGCTTGGTTCGGTCTCCGTTCCAACGAATAGCTCCTTGCTGATTGCAGTAGACGGAGTTTATCAGGTTGACGAGGTGATCAGGGAATCCAAAAGTAGACATGATATCTCAGAGCTGACCATGGCTCACGCTGTCAAAAGCCTTGGAATAATCAATGAAAGTTAGGAGGCAAATCAACGTGGATCTGCTCCACATGACATGTCATTCACCTTTTCAATAATGACTTGTAGGGTTGCCAACATGTTTGCGGTGCCTCTGCCAATTCGAAACCCTGCTTGTTCATTTGGGAGTTCCTGTTCGATCTTCATGCGCAGGCGGTCCAGCAGTATATTGAGGAGGACTTTGCTAGCATGCGATATAAGCGCAATGGTGCGATAATTTGACCCCTCACCACAGACAATTTTGAATTTTTGGTACTTCTATTCTTCCACCCACACATTTTCAAGTTTTCCAAATGCATCAAATATTGTCAAAGTTAGTCACATTGGGTTTAGAATAGACTTGATCTGTCACTGAGTGACACTACAACACGACTGGGAAGTCTTACTTGAGCCCTGGGATGAAGGATTGGTCCCTTGGATACTCAGTTAGACAGCTCATTTAGTACAGCTGTGATCATGAACTTCGTGTGATTGTTGTCTACAGACAAATGGGAGCGGTTGTCTAATTCTGAGGCTGTGAATGTTCTGTAAGTCAGATAAGAGGAATTTTAACGCTTTTGCGACAGTAGTGAGACTGCCCTTAGGAGCAAGAGAAGATTGCTAAGAAGCAACGCTCCCGGTTGTCAACAACAGAAATGTGGGGGGGGGAGAAAGAATAGAAGCACCGAATTTTTTAAAAAACAATAAATGTGAGACTTGTTAAGCTTACACTTTATAGTTCAGTACTCTTGACGAAATTCGCAATATTTTGTTCAGGTGTTTTTGACTCTCTCTCTTGGAACTATTTTCTTTTGCAAGTATTCATTATTGCGTAGTGCAACAGCAGAAAGTTAATTAAAGTGCATCAAATACGAGTAGCTTCGAAAATGTGAGGAGAGAAATTGCCCACATATCACACTTCTGTTGATGCACATGTGCTTTCCTCTAAATTTGTGTGCTAACTCTTAATTGCTAAGTTCCAAGCTTAATTTAAAATTGAAACACTTCAAAGGCAGTGAGTCAACCCAGATTGTGGTTGCATTTCAGAAACCTATTAACTTAACCAAAAAAACAAGTCTGCAGTTCCTCCCGAGCTATCTCTCAAGAAGTAGTGAAAATTTTCAAGTGTGGGAAAATCAGCCTGCTCAAAATGACAGAATTTTTCGGATACTGACTTCTCCCCTCAGGGATTCGAAAAAATTATTTTTAAAGTGCGATGTTTACTAAACACTTATTTAGATTCCGGTAATTGATGTTTTGAAAAAGAACTTGTTGATATAAGTGCCTTCATATTTTATTCACAGAGCAGACTGAAGCATGTGAGCCAATGGGGCTATTCATTAACTAAAATTCTGCCGGCAGAAAATTAAACCGATTTAATATTCTGCCGATAGAATATTCAGCCGACTTAATGAACGACAGTATAACACCGAAACCGATTGAATATTCCGCCAGTTTCGTTGATATACCGTCGTTCATTAAGTCGGTTGAATATTCTGCCGGCAGATTATTAAATCGGTTTAATTTTCTGTCGGCAGAACTTTAGTTAATGAACAGCCCCAATGATTATGGTGTCGTTCCATAGCTTGAGAGGCAACTCAAATTCTTCGAATGCTATCAAAAAATATAGTTGGTGCCTAAATGTAATATCGATCCATAAGTACATACCACATAGCGTACTTACAACAGCATGTTATCAACAATACAGGTGCTTCATTTCAGACATCAAAACAGTTTTTGAGTCTGTCGATTCATCTAATACATTTTTTATGAAAATTCGACACTCAATGGAACGGGCATGCTCATTGAAAACAATGCTACGTTGTATGCACAGAGGTGGATTCGTCTGTCGCTGTTACTCTAGAGGTGACGCGATTCTATCTCAGCCATTGTATGCGATGGTAGTAACATGAGGAGATAGTCGTCTCTCTTTGGCTTACGTGATTGGCCAAGCGCACGCAATGCCAAAGGAAGGTTGTATTATGGAACAAACGAGCTGGCGTTATCACATTGAAAATTGAACGCCTGCCAAGTCAATCGTACCTATCTTTGACTCAATGTTTCGCCGTGATAAATTCATCAAATGGAAATATTATTCAAATCTTTCGACTCCTCACGATTTAAAGTTGCTGCCTGTGTACGTTCAATGCGGTGTCAATGATTTACTTCGTCAGAATTCAGCCTTGAATTTGCATTACGTTCAATGGAAAATGGATCTTTCTGCCCGTCAGGACTAGTTCTAAGCGTGACCATCAGTATTTGAAAACGTCATCTCTAGACCAAACAACGCAGACAAAGCAATTTATCTCTGTGGTCGTAGGCATGCGCTTTCATGACGGTGGAACTTTAACGATGGCGGCTTCTAGTGGTTTGCACCGGCAACTTGTCAGTGTACTTTGCAAATATTCAAGATGTTAATTCCATACTTGCATATGTCCACAATAGTACATTCATGTCGATTAAAGAAGAAAATAATTATTGACTATAAAGTTTAAGATCTAACAACATTGAATGAGATCGGTGCTAGACTGAGCAGCTGAAGTTATCATCAATAAACAGCTGTTGCTCATTATTATTTTACTAACTGAAACAGAGTGAAAAGTTGGATTTCCATGTGCTCTTCAATTGAAGAGAAATGATGAAAAACGCTGAAAAAAGCAAAAGTCATTGTACTCTATTGCTGTAGAACTTTAAAACAGTTTTGACCCTCCAGACAAGATGTTTGCAACTCTCATTTGTCTGTTTGAATACGCTTAACAGCTCAACTGCAATATTCATTGAAGTTAAACTTATTTGTCATTTAAGGTAGCTTTAAATCTTGGCATTGTGTATTGAACTTGACTTGATATCCTACGCAAAGTTATCTGATTCTGTGTTACGGAAAAATAGATGTTAACTATTTATAAATCCATCCTGCTGTCTCTGATGAAATCCTAGGAGGGTAAGAGGTTCCAATAATTTTATTCTGAATCTAAATTCCGTACTGTCACTAGTTTTAAGACAAAAAAGATAAATAATGATTATAGCAAGCCAAATCTAAAGAAATGTGAAGAAATGTGACTTAAGGCTGCCGCTAAATGCACTTTAAAAACGGCGTGATTGACAGAGATTTCGTAGAAAAGAGTTTCGGAAGTAAAAAGAAATATTTAATTATCTTCACGACTCACTCTTTCTCTTATCAAAATTTAGAGATGACTAGACGTCGGGATCATGGAAGCACTTGAATGATGAAGACATAATGGGAACACAACGCAACTGAATTGCGGGTCCCGGAAATGTGAAATTGCGCCCGTGTGATACCATTGGCAGGAGGAACTGAGAGTGTCCCACTCTTTTCTATTTAAGGAAAAGTTCATGATGATAAAGATAGGAACAGAGAAGTAATTGGAAAGGCAAGGTAGAGAATGAGTTAAACATGACAACGATAAAATCTCATCATCAATAATAAAATAATTGACATAACAAGCAGATTTGATCAATGATATTACTTCAGGATTGGTAGGTTTACAGAAATAGATTTACATATTGTATATAAAAATAATTGATTCCATAAATTGACCAATGCATAAGTTGTATTGCATTCAAATACTTTCTGTATGAAATTATATTGACATGAGCAATATCTTTCCAGCGCTCTCATACCTGTCGTTCAACAATGACTTCATTCACTCCAACATATGTTCTATTACACACGCGCAGATGCATGGATAGCTGTACAAGAGATGTTATTTATCGCTGATTAAATCCAAAATAGTTTTATCGACTCTTTTATTAGAGGATATAAAAAACACAAATGTCATCAGCAGCTAATGAGATTGACGGTGGCTTACAATAAAATGATTATATTTATGAAAATTGTGTCATAGTCTGCAAAAGTGGGTTACTTCAACTATCAATGAATAAGTGCGAAAATGATGAAAAATCTACTTCTAGTGTTCCGTGTCGGTGTATCAGTAGATGCGGTAAATAAGTACAAACAGCTGGCAGGTTCTTTCAATTCTGAAAGTCTTTATTAAACTCATTACAAGGAAGCCACAGATTTCGCGTTAGTGCGGACAAACAATTTTACAAAACAAGACTTAATGATTCACGACTTCATATATTCCCCCTTGTAAGGATACGAGGTAAGGTTTATGTGACTTGTAATAAAAGGTTTATATGAACTTATTACACACAAACGTTTCGTCTCGCGTTTTATTTCACACTTCATCTTGCAGCTTCATATGAAACTAATAGTACACAAAGTCTTCTCGTGACGCAAATGTTTACGTCTTCTCTCACTTTGTCTTCGTCCAGCTTCTCTCATCGCACTTTGTGTGGCTCCTCGCACTGCTTTTCGTGACGCACTCGATCTCGAGTCCGGATCATCACGTCCATCTCGTCCTCGCCACACGTCTGGCAGCTCGTGCTGTGGCTCCTCCGCGCTACTTGATCGGTCTCTTGATAGATTCCTTGTAAGCCATTTCTGTCCTTTGCTAAGTACGGCTGACTTGCCTCCAACTGCGCGTGCAACTGTGAGGTCCCTGTTGATCTGGTCTGTTCGAGGGTGTTTGACAAACACTCGATCGCCCGCAGCAAATGGTTCTTCGAACCTAACTTTTTCTCTATCTTAACCTGGGCTAGTGATCTGAGCTGTGTCATCATCTCTCGATGATGCAAAAGGAGACTAGGAGACTGGAGAGTCGCAGAATGTGGCGAGGATCGGGAGGTTAGTAGAAACTGTCTAATGAAACGAGGCACCGAAGTATTCTGAAGTAAAGCCAACTCAATCTGATCAGGCAACATTCGATTAAACCTCTCAACGACAGCATTGGACTCAGGATTGTACAATGGAGAGCGCACGTGAACGATATTCCTCTTGGACAGGAAATCGGAAAATGTCGAAGAAATGAACTGGGAACCGTAGTCAGACAGCATTTCTTGTGGAAAACCTTCTCTAGCAAAAATCTCATCCAAAGCTTCAATGACCTTGTCTATTTCAACTGAGGGAACGAAGGCAACTTCTGGCCATTTACTGTGAAGATCGATTACGACAATGGCATATCTTAAATGTGAATGTAGATTGTACATAGGACCTTTAATGTCTATCGAAATGCGTTTCCATGGATACTCAGGAAGGGGAAATTCTCATGTGATGGTGCTGAACCACTTTTGAAAGTCTTGTTTGCCCTCTGGCAAGCACTGCAAGCTCTGAGCTTCTCTTCAATATTTCTGTCTAATCCTGGCCACCAATACATAGATATGAGTCTCGCCTTGGTTTTCTGAATACCAATGTGAGACTCGTGCTAAGTTGATCAGCCTATCTCTCGCCGAAATAGGAACTACTATCCTGAATGTGATGCTGGTGAATGGAGAGCTAATCTCGAATTAGAAAGTATGGTCGTATCTCTGGAGGCAGGTTTTTCTTATTCGGCCATCTGGTTTAAATGAAGTGCCTAATTCTGGAAAGATTTGGACATGTTTCGCACGAACTTTTGAAATCTTTCACCGAAATACACTGCACAATTATAATATCATCATCGTGGTCATCTTGTCCCCAACGGAAAAACGAGAACAATAGTCTGGAATCGAGTTGTCGCAACCTCTTTTGTACTGAACCTGAAAATTGAAAGCCATAAACCTGGTTGCCCAGCGAGCTAATTCCAGACTCATTCGGTCCACTGCCTTTGTGGTGAAGATCATGCGAAGCGGCTCATAATCCGTTTCAAGGACAAATTTTCTGCCTAGTAAGTAAGTAGGGCTTTCCTTTTTCACAAGCCCAGACGAGTGCTAAACCATAGAGTAGGGATATATAGGTAGAGTGTCGACTCAAAAAAGTATCTGTATACAGTGAAAATTTTTATATCAAAAGATTCAGTTTTTTGCGGAGATTACGCTCCCGTGGTCCAAAAAATTATTTGAGCAGTTTCAAAAATGTCAAAATTTTGCATATTTAAATACTACCGAGATGACTCTCCTATATAAGTAGTATGAAACAAGTTGGATATCAATAGGAATGACTATTTGCTAATAAGCATCCTAACTAAGCGGAAATTAAGCTGATTATCAAGGAAATCGAATGAACGGCATTATAATGGAAGTCTTTATGAAAAAGTCGCGATCTTATCCGTGTTTTCTTGGCTGAAATTTCAAGTTTTTTATTCAATTTTCACCGGCATGATTTCATGATTCACTATAAATTCATGTCTCATTTCTTGAATCTGCATAATGATGTGGACCCATATACATCTTTCAAAGTTAATTGAAATCGTTGTCTTTGAATCTAGATTTTGCTCTACCAGTGGCAGGTTGCTTATGATCACGCTTAAGAAGATTCTCTTGAGGTTGAGCACGAAAGCAATAGCAGGTCATCGAGTTGCTTATTTTAGAAACATTACCTCTCCAAGGCTGTCATGACACGGAGGATCTGTAAAGTAATATAATTTCCTTCTGCTATGCTATCATGATCAGTCAATTCCGCTGTAATTTCTTCAAAACTGCATAAATGTGCATGTCACATCTGGAACAAATTCCGACTGTATGTCCTTTGAGTTCATTTAATAAAATCGAAAGTGTATATACATTGGGGATTTAATAAATGCGGAGTTACCACTCTACCTAATATATTTACTCTATGTGCTAAACTCTCTTTCTCCATGGTGGAAAGTTTTCTCATTCATGTCGTAAGCCTTTTCGATGCGAATTCAACTGTTCGCTTGCCACGATGTGGATCAACTATCGAAGGTGTGGCACCCAGACCAACATTTGAGGCATCTGTTGACACAATAACCGGAAGATTAATATCGAACGGTGCAAGAGCCGAACTATGGCTAATCAAGGTTTTCATTCTGTCGAAAGTAACCTGAGCTTCTTGAGAACATATGAACTGGGAAGAAGTAAGTAGACAACCCAATGGCTCTACTAGAGTCCGAATGCACCTAACGTAGTACGAAGCTCTGAAAAAGAAATTGGAGCTGGAGCTTCAATCAAGGCTTTCACTTTCTTACTGGACGGCTTGATGCCGTTGCTGTCTATATCATGTCCAAGATAAGCGATCTTATCGACGCCGAAGCAGCATTTTGATTCATTACGTTTGTTGTTATGTTCAAACAACCGCTTCAGTACAGACTCTAGTCTCTGCTTTTGAATGTTAACTGTAGAACCAACCACCAGGGCATCATCGAGGTAGCAAACGACACCGTCAATACCTTTCAGAACGTTCGACATGACGGACTGGAAAGCTGATGGGCACGAAGCTAAACCATGCGGACATCGTTTAAAGCGGAACAAGTCATCAGCACAATGAATGTCGTCAAATCTCGACTTTCTTCGTGAAGTAGAAGTTGTAGGTACGCTTCTGACAAGTCTAATTTGGAGAACGTAGAAGAACCTTTCATCGAACTCATAAATTCTGGGAAGTGTATAACCGTCAACAACAATAGCTTGATTCACGGCTCTCAAATCTATGCAAATTCTCAGTTTGCTGTTTGCTTTCTGTACTATAACCAAGTTGGAAATCCACTCAGACGCATCTACTCTCAATGACATCAGCATTAAGAAGTCTTTGTACTTCATCAGAGACCTGATTCATAATCAATTACGGAATTTTCCGTAACTGTACCGGCGTACAGGTTTAACCTCTGGATTAACACGAACTTTGTGAAAGTAACCTTTGATGCATCTTAGAGCGGCAACATCTGGTTGAAACACAGGAGATGTAAGAGATGACTAGCTTCCAGGCCTGCTGTTGCCGACTTTAGAAAAATGACCCATCTTCTTACAGTAGTTGCACAGTTTCTCTCTGGCAGGACAATGTTCATATGTAGCAACTATCAGAACCACAGCGGTAGCACATTGTCTGCTGAGAAGAAAAAGTACCCGAACCGGTACTTGGCTTAGGCTTGGGTCTCTTGCTTCCCTGGGGAAAACGATCACGTTGTCTGGAGGAGCGAATTTGAAATGCACTGTGATTAGAAGTTGCACCGCATGTCCTAAGAGTTGAGCTTTACTGAGTAACTCTTTCATACTCTTTGGCGTTGTCAACTGCGCCAGTGAAAGTCAACTTGCTGTCATCCTGTAGCAACAACTCCCTGACACGATTATCTTGTACTCCGATAATAAACTGACCTAACAAGGGCTCGTTCAAAGGATCAGAACTAACCTTAAAGTCACAACTCGCAGCTATCTGTCTTAAATCAGAAGTGAAACTCTCAATTGATTCACTCTGTCTCTGCTTTCTTTCGTTGAACTTAAGACGATGTGTCCATTTCGAAGTGGAACCAACGAAGAAATTCATGCCCGTACCTGAATGCGCAAATCGTCAGATCACAAGAGGGGGACAAAATAAGTCCGTTTTAAACCATAAAATCACGCAATCCTCAAGATGAAAATAGAAAACAAATGAATTCAAGAAATAGTTGAGGTTCTCTGTAGGAGCTTGGTCAGACAAATGGGGTTCTGATCATTAAATCCTGAATGCTCAAGCCGCGTCCTATGTATCTAAAATATACACTCTCGAAATGAAGTTATATAAAAGAAAAAATGTTGTTTCTACCTCAAGTCAGCTACTAAGTTATGTATTTTCAAAGTATCCATGTGCATGTATTCATGCGATGCGGATGATGAGACTCCGAAAGGAAATCAGAGGATGAGAATAATACTTGCTTTATATCATAACATAGAAAGATTAAACAAGATTTCATGATCTGCGGGTCATCTATATTTTTGGAAGCTTTTAAATTCTTGTCCCCTTTTATGAAAGTTTACAGAAAAAAGTCACGGTTTTAATGAATTAATGAATTGCTATAGAAAACAAGACTTTCGTGCACAGCATTTCAGATACTGTGCATGCTGTAAGACTCTTTCTTCATAGTACTGGACATACTCTGTGTGTACGCGTATTAGCAAACTTTCAAGGCACATGTCAGATACCCACCGAATGAATGCTCACATTTTTCACTAGTCTTGTAGCTAACCATGCTAGAAAAAAGAAATGTTTCAGTTGAGTTCTGTGTGCCATGGCCCGTGTAGAGCCGTACACTGTAGACTGTAGAGTAAGAAAGCTGCCGATTTTCAATACAAAACCGATGTACGAAAGGAGAATAACAAAATGTACGAAAGCACCATTGTTGGCGTTCATGTACTACCAAAGCGATTAGCTCTCCTATTGGATGATCAAGATAATCCAATAGGAAATCCAATCGCTTTCGTAGTGTATGAGCACGAACAATGGTGCTTTCGTACATTTCGTTAATCTTCTTTTGTACATCGGTTTCGTAAGTAGCTTTGGTATCGATGCAGTTTACAGTGTAGGCACTATTTTCCACATCAGGTGTTCGTGATGTGTTGAAGTCTCTTCTTCATTCGACGATGTCATCCATTCTCGTCTTCTACTTCTCCTCGTCCTTCAGCATACTATTCTCCCTTTATTGCTAGACTTTCTCCTCTGCGCTTTAAATTATCGATTAATCGAAAATCGCGCTCTCCTTGATGTTTTCAAAATATCTCAAATTCAGGGATTGTAAGCTTACAGCTAATCTAGTGTGAATTACTTCTTACTTCTAGATCATTAGCTTAATTGTGAATTTGATAGCTTCCGTTAAAATTGAGAGTATGCGACACTAAATCATAGACTAAAATAAGACATCACATCTTTTATCACCTTGTTAATTAACTTGACACTGTATTTCTGAATGCTTGGGAATACAGGGATTGTCTATCAGAGCACATAAGAAGTCGCAAATAAGAAATATAATTGCCTCGAGAATCAACTACTATGAATTAAGGAAATTTATAAAATTGAATCTAGGCTCCTACGAAGCACCGCAAGTACTATAAAGTTTCTTGTAGATGGAATACAGTAGATATTTGGTAGACAATTAATAGATTATGCGTTTTCTTGTTTCTTAACTTATTTTATCGAACATAGCTGCAGGCATTTACCGCTTCTATTCTTCAATTTCAGCTTGCAGATACGTTGACTAACCTGTCGTTATACAGCGCTCATTTTTTACAAAAATTTTGCAGTCTTGTTTGAATTATATTTAATACAGTATAGATAGAAAAATACAATCACAGAGAACTGGTTTTGGATTGATGCTCTTTTATCAGCATCAATATATATTTCGTCTTTATACCAGCAACACGTGAGTCGTTATTCAAAGAAGATGATCCGCTCAGGTTGTCCCCATCATTCTCACTTTGTACGACGTTGTCAATGAAATCACTATAAACGAGATAATTTTGCTCAATCGTCTTTGCTAGATAAACAAAAGGACATCGGGGAAATCAGTCGCACGGCTGAAAGTGTTCATTTTGTTGTTAGGCGCCAATCATCCTGAAATACAACATTTATCCGCATCGAGGTCTTATGAAGCCTTATTGTACGGTATGAAGTGCAATGAGGTTTTCTGACAGGATTATTCGTAGTGCAGCCTTAAATTGCATTCATATTTAACAGTGCAATAATCTCTATGATTATTGCTTCCAGAATAAAGTTTATGCATTCCAAAGTGAGCATGAATTTCAAAGCGTGCCATAAACAGTAATTATCACATTTAAAAGTCATTAACACATGGTTAATACATGGTTTGCTGTGTATTCACGATGGTTAATTACACAAGAAAAAGAAACATCTGTTGAAAACTCGAGCCGAAGGCGAGAATCGACTGCACCTTTCAAGAAATATGAAAAAAATGAAGCAAAGAGTTGCATTTGATTATGAAGCAGTGTCCATTGAGCATGCATGAATCAATGAATTTGAGCACGCGGAAAGCTAAAATTATTCACTGTTAGTCGATAATCTTATTTACATGGCCATTTTGTTGCTTGACCACCCAAACTAATTGTCGAAATTCAATCGATTCTTTTCAACCTCGTGTCACTTTAACGCCATTCGAGAGTTTACTTTCTCAGCTTTGGTGCTAGATATTACACATTCGCATCATCCGCTACCGTGTTTCTGGACAATTGACCAAAATATACATGTATCTACAATGTACATTGTATACTGAGGCTTGCCAGTCTATAAATCGAACTTGTTCCATAATAAGACATGAAGGTGTGATGATGAATCAAGTGCGAGGAGAAAGCTGTTAGGTGACGATGGGTCGTTTCACCTATTTGACACTTCGCGCTTACATAAAGCTTGGAACTTGCCCGCTAGCATGAACCTAGGTCAAGCCTTCAGAAATAGTGACTATAAAGGATACGATGTGAATAAATTCGATAGTGACTAGATTCAATCGCATAATGAGCTTAGACTACATACATTGGGCCAACGTCATGAATGCCGCCATGAATATCCACCTGCATATCCACTGACGGATATAAATTCGCAGAAAGCCATTATTGTCTGTCCATATGTCTGCACCCGCAGGCGAATGTCCGCTTCCCGCAAATATCAAGATGCCCGCAACATCCTATTTTTAAAAAGCAAAGGTCAGATTGACACTCACAGTGGAAGTAGGCCTATCTCATCACAGCTTCTGAATTCAAACTGTTCAATGTTTCTTGACCAAGTGATGAGTTAAATGGTTATTTAGCTCGTATCACAACAGATTTAGTTGCTCATGGAAGGAGGTGAAATCTCTTCAGTTCTGCTTCTTCAGTTTTCACCACTGCTGAACCATGTAAATAGAAAAATTAAATATTGAGTTACATGCTCAGTTTAGGAAATGGAAACAGACCTGAATAGCTGCCAATATCAGGAATCATCATCAGGCCTAGTTTACATCTATCAACATCGACACAACTCCCTATTTAAAGTTGCAGCCATGCCGGGGTCAATTTAAGATTTGCAATTAGCAAGTTAGTGAAATTTCGATGGGCACTCATTAAACATCACTTTAAACACGCTACTGGCAAATCGCCTGAGTGAGTGCGCCTGCAATAGTCAGTAAATACTACTAAACCACATTAATGGTGATACGCGTGGATTTTTTAGTAGTTTATGAGTATAGTACATGTATTTTCGGAATGCTAGATCAATAACAAGAGGTGGAAGCACTGTGCAATAGCAAGTCTCTTGTCATTTTATTCACGAAATGTCATTGAACTGAAGTCTTAATGCTTATGCAAGCAATTTCCAAGAGCATCAATATATTTTTCTTTTATTGGAATTTCCGAGGTTTCACGAAAGCCCAATGGATCACTGGCAACCCATGCCGAAATTGGCACTTAAATATTTTCAAATTTCAACATACTACCTTATTGGAGTCAGAGCGTGTAAATAAGCAATTTTGGAATATATCAAGGATTTTCTGCCATTTATTCTTATACTGGGTTTTCAGGGGTTAAATTACCGTTCAATCACGTTCAATCAAGCAAAAGAGCCTTTTGTTCTGATCACCGCTCATAGACTTCTCAGACATACCGTTCGATAACTCGTTCATCAGAAATATGAAAACAACCGGTCAATCGTTCGTTCAAATGCCCTGCTTATATTTCTTATCAAAATAACGGAAGTCGCTAAGCCCAAGTCATAATTTGTTACTGCTTGTCCTAAACTTCAGTCCATTCCACACTTCTTTAACAGTTGATACAGCAACTATATATATTATGGATGCTGCAACCATAGAAACTCCGACACAATAAAAATAAATAGAATTTGTTTTGGCTATTCTTGGATAATCAAATTTGGAGAAAGTAAATGCCACTGGCTAGACTCAGGAATTTTATTTTTGGAACACCGATATTTCGTCTTTCTTCAACAGGGATGAGATTCACACTGACGGACACGACAAGATTGACTACTAATCAAACACACTTAGATTATCAATACACTTATGAAGAATGAACATGGAATAAATGCATAGAAGTGCAAAACAAGAAATTAACAAAAGTCATGATACTTATGAAAATTGTAGTAGCATTTCACCCACGCACTGTCTCACAGCTGTATTCCGCTCTTTGCATATTTTTCTACATGATATGCACTCCTCTAGCAAAGTACCATGCTCTGAGCGAAATGTCTGCTCACCACCGATGCTGTGGACGCTACATGCTCTCTTAACCTTGATTTTAGGGTTCTTTCAGTTTGGCCAATGTATAATTTGTTGCATGTAAGAAGACATTTTATCTCATACACTGCATGTTTTGAGTAGCACATTCTTGGTATGCTAGCAAGCGGACAGGTCTAGCAATTTTCCAAGCATGTGAGTCCTTCTGCTTTCTTTATTGATTGCTCAGGGGCCGTTCGGTTTGAAAGACAATCCAAAATTTATCTTTCATGTCACATTTGCTTGCCAGCCTCAAGATTTGGCTCAAGAGTGGCTTCCAGTGGTTGACAACGGGAAGTACCGGCAACTTATTAGTGTACTATGTGAATATCAGTGTCGAATTTTCAAGGTAATTAAGGTAAACAGTGTTTACTGTCAAATTATCATGTCAGACCAACTTATACCGCTTCAGTCTTGATGATAGAGCAATTCATCCCTACTCTCGTCTTAAAAGTAAATTTTGGAAACTTTTCCTATTATAGGTAACTACTAATATTTGTGCTACTATAATTGAAGTTTGTTAGTAAAATATCACCAAAAAAGGTAAAATCTGTATGATGAAAGAAGATTCAATGTCACAGGTCTGTGAGGTGACTATGTCTTAGCAGGGAAACGACCGTTAGTTGATAAACGTCATCCAACAATATATCGAGATGGCAGACGTTTGGGTAATTGCTCCTATCAAGCATTACCTTGTGTTGCTGGAATGCTATTTGTCTTATTAGGCCTACTTCAGCATGAGCGATGCAATTTCACCGATTGACTGGTGTGTTTGTGTAACCGAAGAAATTCTCAACGAATGTGTTTTAAGTGCGAAAGGGAAGGCATTGTGAGAGAAAGGACCCGGCCATCAGTCAATCAACACTTAGGCCTACTTTGGAATAATGCGCTCGTCATGAATGGGTTAAAACGATATGATAAAGGGCGAATAATTACATAATACTCGTAGTTGGACCGGCCGTTTGCCTATTTATTCTAAGGATGATTCGAGGAAAATATGCTTCCTTTGATCGATGAATTGAAAATATGCCACTATAAGTTACGGAGAAATGTTTTTCCAAAAAGTCACGACGTTTCGGAAGACACTGTTTCCCTGCGCGTTATAAATAGTGTTCGTCGCTGATTTTGTGTACAATGATCTCTTACCATTTTATTTCACTTGAGAAGGGAAGCAGTGTCTTCCGAAACGTCGTGACTTTTTGGAGAAACATTTCTCCGTAACTTATTGTGGCATATTTTCAATTTATTTATTCTAAGTGTAATATATTTAGGTGCTTACCTGGGAATGAGAGACAATAATCGCTACTGGTGAATATTCATGGCTATTATTATTTCTCTTTGTCCAAAATACCAGTCATCGAGCATTTATCAAGCAGGAAAGAAAAAAACAGAAGATAGGCGTTGAACTCGAATGTATTAAGATATTGAACCACAAATTATCGGCCGAAGCCTTCATCACTTGATGATTTCCATCTGACGAAGGCCGAAAATTTGTGACTTCGATTCCTTAAGACATTCAAGCTCGACGCATATCTTCTGTTTTTTCTTTACTTTTTTTGATTTCTCATCGTACATATATAAATGCATTTTGATAAAATAACTTCAAGATATCGCCCTTTGATATATATACGACGATGACACAATATATTACGATATATACGGCAGGAATCTGCAACAGCTGCAGTTTCAGAAAGTTGATTATCCTTAGGATCTAGCAACATCGACCTAGATCGGAGCCTGAATGAGCGGCTGAAATGGCTATAAGCAATCTAATGTCATAGAGTAAGGATATTAGGTAGAGTGGTAACTCCGCAATTATTAAATCCCCAATGTGTATACACTTTCGATTTTATTAAATGAACTCGAGGTGACCTTGGGTATTGACGCCAAATGTGAGATCTGCAAATTTTTGCAGTTCTGAAGAAATTACCACGTAATTAACTGATCATGATACTGATGATAGTAATGCAGAAGGAATGATGGCATTTTACAGATTGTCCGTGTCATGACAGCCTTGGAGAGGTAATGTTTGTTAAATTAATAATTTGATTACTTTCATGCGCAACCTTAAGAGTATTTTCTAAAGAGTGATAGTATCACAGGCAACCTGCCACTGGTAGAGCGAAAGAGCATAATCAAAGACAATTATTTCAATCAACTTTCGAGGATGTAGGGGTGTACATCAATATTCAGATTTAAGAAATGAAACATAAAAGTTTAATGAATCATAAAATCATGCCGATGAAAATAGAATTGAAAACTTGAAACACAATGCGATCTCGACTTTTTCATGAAGACTTCCATTATAATGCGGTTTATGAAATTTCCTTGACAATCAGCTTTGTTAGGATACTTATTAGCAAATATTCATTCCATTTGATATCCAACTTGTTTCATACTACTTTTAAAGGGGCCTCATGTCGGTCGTATATAAATTTGCAGAAATTTAGCTTTTTAAAAACTGATCCAATAATTTTTTGGACCACAGGAACGTCCGCAAAAGAATGATTCTTTTCATATAAAGATTTTCACTGCATACAGATACATTTTTTAGTTGACAATCTACCTAACATATGCTTACTCTATGTCTAATGTTGTCCATTCCAGCCTCACTAACTTGATCAGTGTGAAAAGTCGAATTTTTATGCTCCAACCACGATTATGGCATCAGCTTCTCTTATATAGAGTTTTAAACTCCCAGCTATGTTCAACTACAGGCCCCAAAGATTTTCTAGACCTGACTGATGCTCTTCCAACTGAGCTGTAGATTACATAGACGATCAAATTCAATCGAGGGTATTGAGTATTTTTATCACACATCAAGTTACAAGCCAGTTATAATCTGCGTAAAAATCTAATTCAGTATTACAATAAAAATTATGTCAGGAAATTAACAAAATGACACCGAGAGGAATGTGCATGTTTAGGCCTATAATGCACATCTAATATTCATTTGGCTGTGTGTGACCTGCATATGTGTGAGCAACAAAATAAAACTAATCGCATTTTTGCATTCTCCGTCCTTCGACTGCAATCACATTAAATCATAACGATTCTACCATCACAACGGTCATAAACCAATGACGCTTCTTTGATTTCTTCGCAAGTCCCAAACGTAGCAACTCAGGAGCTGTCCCTCCCTCGCGCTGTCCGTTATGAACTCTCATGTCTTCGTTGCAGCGGCCTCCTTCTCAATTCTTATCTTCACAGGATCGGCCGGTCCACTTCTCCTGACTGCCCTGTTTGTGATGAAGACCAAGATGTCCCTCACTTACTGTGCTCTTGTCCATCCCTTTCTTCTACCCGAGCGGCTTCGGGTCCTCGGAATCTGTTTTCGATCTGTGGCATCGCCCGTAGGAGGGGGAGGGTTGCCCGCCTTCTCGGTCTCCATGGCGTCCCGCCATGTCCTCATCGGGACGGGGTCGGGCAATCCCACCAATCCCCTTCACACGAAAATCAAATAGGAACCAAGCTGACTACTGACATGCTCATTTCACCTTAATCCTACTGAAGTAAACCTTTCGTTTCGTTGAAATCGTCATTAGCAGTCTTGTTCAGGCAGTTCAAGTTCAACCTTGTGAGTTGCTGATTAGGTCAGTAGATCTCAACATGCACTACTAATGAATTCTAGGAATTATTTTCGGAGCTATCTTCATGGAAATGAAAAATAGGTTAACTGCTGCTAGAATTCAAATGATTTCAAGTTGCTTTTCAAGAGATTTGAAATTCTTTAGTGTTTGGATTATGTAAGAATTGAATATTTTCTTCTTTATTAATCATGAGCTGGGTGCGCTTACTGAAAACTATTAATTTATATGTACACATACAGTATACATCTAGATTGTAGAATAATTTCATTTTTCCCAATATGCACACTAACTGTTGATATCATGCTTTCACATTGGTTTATTGATGATATTTATTAAGTTCATCGGTTTTATAATTCTCTTCATCCTATTGGAAGCTTTTTTTGCGATCGTCATTAGTAATTTGTAATCCTGCTTTGAAGATTTCTATATTCGTGGGGTGATTGACTGTGACGACATCTACTTGATATTTACTACCAAGTCAATTGATGAATCTAGATTAATCCGAGGTAGTTCTGCATGTGCTGATCATGTTCTGTATTGTTCTGTTTGTACTGTTCATGCTTGACTTCTCAAATAATTTTAATATGATTCGGTGAAGTATCTGCTCTTTAACCCACTAAATTCTAAAATGAATATTCAGGAAGAACAGCGCATTTTTCATCATCTCAATAGCTATTTCGCGGCCTCTCTTCAGGCACACTAATGTACAAAAACAGGTTCGTTCAATGCAGCTCATGGCATTGGCATAGACAGCGGACAGATGACATGTGGTTCACCCTGATTTAAAATTTATTGCTGAATTTGAAATTGATTGCAAAGTGGCTCTCGTTGATGTCCTAATAAAACGCGTTGACAGTGAACTATTTTTTTCTATTTTCCGCGAAACCTACTTGGAGTGGTTTGCATTTGAGTTACCACAGCTTTGTGACTGCGGACGCAGTTAAATTGGGCGCACTGAGTTATGCTCCAGGGTCCGAATGAGTGAAAATTTACCCAAGTGGACAAAAAGCGGACACTGTCGTCCTCGATTTAACAAGTCTCCGTCCAGGGCATGCCATGTCTTGTGACTGTTTCTCAGGACGTGTTTTTCCTTCTTGCTTTGCTATTTTGCGTTCTCCCAGGTCCTTATTTCCTCCCCTTTTTAGAATCACTGTCTCATTTACCGAATTTTGTATCCACAAAGATTTTAAACATAATTTGTGTTTGTCTTGGTTTTAGCTGAGACTACAATTTTTACTCTGACTTTTAGCTTTCTACATATTTCTGACAGCCAAAACAAATTTTATCATGTTGGCCAGAGAACATGAAAAAATTCGAACTTTGCTCAAATTTACTTTTGAAAATTGAGAATTCTGGTCAATCATTCACAACAGCAAGCATGTTAGCATGTTAATCAATTCAAATCACTTATAGACCAATAACTATATGAAGCCATGATGGACATGCTCATTCATCCAAAGTGGATGAAGTGGAAAGTGGATGATCCTTCCTAAGACTGCCTACGACGCAGAAGCCTTTAACTCGTCGTGTACTTTGAATGACTTTTCCTTTACGGCCCTCGAACATTGTGATAACAATAACAAAAGAAGGGTAAAACGTTGGGGATGAAACGTTTGCGGACAATAGTGCCCAATGGTTTAAACGTGACGTCAGATTACAACAATGTAATCAATTTGGTGCTTCCTTGCAGTGAATGCAGTGGAAAAGTTGTACGCCTTTGTAATCAGTTGATTGAAAATGTAAAGACGTGGCTCTTATCGCTCTGGCAAGAATTTACGCAGTTTGTTGAACTATAATCGCTAGACCTATTTAAGTCTATGCTTTGTACATTTTCTGGTTCCTTGTACATATTAGCGTTGAGAAAGATTTTGAATCGAAACCGGTCCTCCAGAACAACGTCTTTTCTTTGTCTTGGTTTTGGTTTGTCGAATAACGGATCTGAGACGTACGCGCGGTGCGAGCGGCACCTACTCAGTGGAATTAAAACACCACTGAGTACCTCTACCAATCTACCGATATTATATATATATATATATATATATATATATATATAATAAGATTAAGAATCAAAATGCAAATAAATTTCCAAAATAGTAAACTCAAGGAAAAGTCATTTCAATCCCGACCGGTTTCACATGCTACGACAGGCTACTCATGAGTGCCAGTCGGGATTGACATGACTCTTCCTCGAGTTTACTATTTTGGAGATATATATTGTGACAGCGGACCAGCTCTTACCAACCGACCTGCAGCATGCGCCGGAGCGAAGTGAAACTGACTTTGCTATTCTCAAAAAAGTTCATGACTTTTTTGTAATTGAAGTTAACATTGATAATTAAATATTATGCAATATAAGTGATTATAATTGCATGGAGGCATGATGTTTTTAAGTTACTTATTTTGTGTTTATCTGAATCACTTTACATGAACTTCTAACTCACTGTGAGGAATGATTACTTGGCGTATAAAAACGCAGGTTGGTCAGCGTAAAATTATCCATTGCTTGCTGGTAATACAATCTCCGAGTATTACAAGTTTTCTCTTATTCTACGAGAACATATATGCATACGTATGAAAAGGTACATAAAAGGCAGCCGTTCAACGCATTCAAAAGTTGCAACTTTGAAGGTATGACCGTAGCTGTGGATTTTTAGTTTCAGAAAAATGGCATGGAGGCTTCAGAATAGGGTAGTGGTTCAAAATGTGGTGGGCAGTTTGAGATGGGGCACCGCAGGGACATTTGCTTGAGGATTTGATTTCCCATCGGAATATATCCGAGGCGAAAAGGCGTGTACCACTGCGCAGTCTGTTAAGCTGGACGCACTGTTATCGACTTTTCGGATTCAGGAGGACGCTTGGACCAAATGTCAAAGTAGTCACGCTAGCCCTGTGGAACAAAGATCTCCTCAGGCAGGTTGTCGACGAGGCTTCGGAGAGGATGTCGAGAACGGAGTCGAGTAGTTTTTGGGAAACCATGAAGCACAAGATGAAGAGGGTGGTCGTGGACTTCGGAGTGATGAAACAGTTTGTCACAAACGACGGGTTTCAAGTGTCTTCATTCCTGCTAGATTAGGTAAGTAGGAGTACAGCGACTAGACCGGGGTACAGCGTATGCATCCACTTATTGTTCTCAGGGATGTCGAGTTTTTTGTGCATGAACACTTTGAGTCCAAACCGGAGCCCAACAAGTATCCATGAATGCATTTATGCTATTGTTATGTGAATAACGGCAGTTTCATATGGACACTACTCACAGTAGATTTGAAAGTTGCAAGCAGAATAATTAGCTACAATTGATTAATAATTTAGGCGACATGTCGATAGTGTTTATTGAATACACGTGGATATTTCACTCACCATGCTAATTGTGTACCTCAAATTTGCGCGGGCTTCAACTTCAAATAGGGAGTTGTGTCGATGTTGAGAGGTGTGAACTAGACCTGCTGATGATTCCTGATGTTGGATGAAGTGGCAGCTATTCAGGTCTGTTACCATTTTTCAACTGAGGATGCAACCATAATATCATCAACTCAATATTGTATTATTAATTATACTTAGTAATAGACAATGTCAATTTTATTGTGCAAATAGTTGATCCCAAGTATAAAATGGACGGAGAATCATGTCTCACAATATTTTTAGTGCATTTGTTTACTTAGATGTGCCGTTATTGCATTTTCTGTTCAATTTCTAACTGAGACTCTGGCAGACAATTTGCAATTTGCAAATATAAAAACTCCATTTGTATTCAGCACGGGTCAATGCCAATGCAATCAAGAAAACTCTGTCCTTTAACGTCTCCATGCAACAACTGATTAAAAAATCGTTTATCAATGCCATCTACCATCAACTTCCAACAGTTACTAAAAAAATCAGTTATTTGAAGAAAACGTGAAATAATCAGGGAATAATCATCGAAATCACAGGTAGTCCGGCAGCCAGAACGAGTTTCCGTAGGGAAAGGGGCCAAAAATGAGATTTTCATTGAATATGTACACCGTAGCATATGCCTCTACGAATCTGCACATTACGAACAGAACTCTACGAGTTCTGGCTGGCAGACAGGATAAAAAACACATGTTAATCCAATGGCATTTTTCCAATCCAAGGAAATTAGAAGTTTTCTATGTTTTCTCTTCACAACTGAAAAGTATCAAGTCTAGAGCAATAACTTTTGGCAGTCATGGAATGTCTTCAGGTCATTTCCTACCATGTTCATGAACATTTATCTATGAAGCTAAACACATTCGGGTTGGCAAGCCTCCTGATGTCGGCAAACACCAACATGTTGGTTCACTTCATCCACAGTGAACCATATTCTCGTATACATCGCCGATCAGAGGGAGGATTAATATCACCTACACATGATAGGAAATATCCTAAAGACATAACATACCAAAAATTATGGCCCCACACTGTAAATCGCTCAACATCAATCACATACGAAGGATGCATACTAAAATATTTTTTTGGTATATTTCTGTACCTATTTGTATGCCTTTCGTATGTCATCTCAAGTGTGGTGTGCTTCACATACTAAAGCCATACGAGCACTATGTTAAAGGAAAGCATTAATTATGTCTGATGTATGCTGATTTAAGGCCCTTTGTCAATAAAGATCACACTTATGTTACTACTGTTTTGTAAGTGGTGAATTAATGACATTCAAGAGTCAAACTTTTAATACTGAATTCGATTTTAATACATGTAATTCTAAGGCATTTTAATAAATGACAAGTATTCAGTCATCAACAATCATGCATTATGTAATTTTGAATTTAAGCATATTATCAATCCGAAATAAAAACACATTATAATTCATGAACGCAAAAAAAGTAATGTTTGAGATATGTAAGTCAACATGGTTGTACAAAGGATATCGTTTGAATGAATTGATGCTAATCAACTTGGTTCATCAAGTAGAGCTAACCAAGCGTCCTGTTAATGGTACTAAACAAGTAGCAACGACGACATGCTCGTAGAGCATAAAATTCACAATAAATCTAATCTAGTTAAAAACCACACTATCAAAAAGAAATATTCACGACTGGTATTACTGAAAAAAGTTATTTGACAGTAGTATGCAATATATACATTTTCTTCCATGTGACTTAAAGTTGCATACTTATAGTCTACATACCAGAGGCATACGAATAAGGACGAATTTGCATCAGGTCTCGTATTTCATTGTAAAGCAGCCAATCACAGACAGAATATTTCGTATCGCTACATACCAATCACACACGAAAGCAAGTGAGATTTCGTATGTAAAACATACCAGATTTCTGTAAGCATACGAGAATCTTGTCTCATATGCTAGTTTCAAATTGTATTTGAATTTGGTATATGTTTGCATGGGATTTTCGTATCCAGCGATTTACAGTGACTTGATTTTCAGTTGTTTGGAGAAAACATAGAAAATTTCATTTTTCCCAACAACTGTAATCTGCGTCGCATTGGATTTGCGAGTACATAAACTTTTCTTTGATCGTTTCTGAAAAAAGAGGAACTAATCAGAACTCGACAGACGTACAAATTCGTAGAAGCATATGCTAGGGTGTACATCATTCTGTGAAAGTATCATTTTCGGCCTTGTTCCCTGCAGAAAATCGTTCTGGGTGCCGGATCAAGGGGGACCAGTATCTCTACGCGTATTCAAATCTCAAAATTACCCGGGAAGAACAGGGTTAAACATTCATCGGATCTACATGCACATACTTCAAGGCTGTTGGCAACTCTGTCGTAGATTTCTGTGTTTCCCAAAAATCTTCAGTATTTGAGGCAATCGTATTTCACTTTTTTACATCCTACAGTAAATCTAACTCAATTTCACCATCGTTCTTGTGATGATAAGGAAGCTGTCAGATAAAATTGGAAATGATGCTGTTATAATTAAGTTTCAAGTGAGACACAGTAAGAAAAGATAAAAGTGAGGATTAAGAATAGTCAAATTCCCAACATTCATTGAATTTATGATTCTGAGCACGGAGACATATTGACAATAACACAAAGAGGAGTGGGAAATTTGGTATCGAGCATCAAATTTTGGAAATCCGAGATTTTAGGATCATTATTATTGTCAATATTAACAGAGTCTGGAATGAGAGTCGCATGACGCCAAGCAGTTCAGCGCATCGCGTGGTCGATCTCGGGACACTTTGTGCCTTCCGGTTTCAATTTGTTCTCGCCAGGTCAACGACTGATTCGCGCCTAACACACAACTAGACATAAATCCTTGTCAATGAGTCTCCGAAAGCGCACCAACCTCGCATCAATGGCCGACATTGCAACCTTGCCCGTCAACTATCTTGACAGATGAGCTACGATCTATCTCTTCAATTAATTTGAAGTTGGTGATAGGGTCACTTGATATTGCAATCCGGAGAAGTTCACATATTGTTCATTGACAAGTTGTCATCATGTGAATTACATTTAAAGATTACAATTAAATGTAACCGAATTGTCGCCACAGTTTTCTGGTAGAATGACATCATTACCTTGATGCATGCGTTGTATGAAGTATAGATATTAGCCCGTATGACCAATGATCTCTGAAGCGCTTCGAACTTATCGGATTGCAGATTTTATTAAGCCAATTGGTCGACATGTCAGTTTGTCATTGTCTCACAGCCAGTAACTAACTTCACAATTGCGTCAAATCGCACTAAATTGGCAAAATGAAAACGAATTTTCGAGAGTCGAGAGTTCAATGAAGCCGCTATTATTTTCATGCTAAAAACCGTTTGCCTTTTGGCAATTTAGGTACGACTCACAGAATTAAACAGGGAGTCTCTTCTTCTTCTGTTTGACTAGAAAGGAAACATTTGAGCATGCAAAGTTAATGAAATGCCACAATCTGCTGACATAATACCATAGAAATCGAACAATGAGCAGCCAGTTCAACACTATACACAGTGACTGTTATCAACCGGATCACACAGCTAAGAGACACAGTCGATGTCAAGCTCTACAGAGAAGTTTGTGAACGTTCTTTTGTGCGCCTGCTAACTTTTTTAATAATGATCGGAGGGGACAACATTCTCAAGAAAACGTTTGCGCATTGATCTGAATTATTCGAATCTGAAGGAATCGTGGCGATCGAAGCATTTTGAAGGAATTTACAGCAATCCGCGAACGGCGCATGACTTTTTTTCTATCTTTGCAAGATATTAAAAATGTCTTTTTGCCCACTTAAAGTTCCTGCATGTGCCATCGTTTTGAATCAGTTTGCATTTCTAGCAAAGTGACACACTTAAGCAATCTTGTTCTGTGGCACGATTTGACGCAAAGAAAAGCGCCTATGATTGACGGAATGAGATTTCTATGACACAAATGATCAATGAGGTGCTGCGTCTTCAATTGTTTACTATATAGACAATCGCAATCCAAAGACTATCGGATCTTTGAGATAATTTTCATCTTGTGGTTATGTATCAGGGAACAAATTTTAAGGACCTCAATGTTTAAAACTCATTCATTTTGGATCTAATTGTTGAATTGTTTAGCATAGATTCCAGATGTAGCTTTATCAAACACACAGAAATCGGTAATATGTACTGCGTCACACTTGCAAAGGATTCGCACTTTTCATACCTGTCATACTTGTCAGTCTCAAAACTGTGGGTGTAAGTGAATTAGCACACGCTGGGCTGTCATTTCTTACACCGCTACTATGCGACATATGAAATTGATAACCATAAAACCTCTATAATGGAAGTGAAACTTCATGCAATACAAAATAGTGACACAAAAATCGCACGCTTTTTTACTTAGATACACTTGTCAACGGCTGAGCCATTAGCTTAGAATTGGTCGCATGAGCAATTCTAAGTCTCTCATTGGTGATTCAAGCCCCAACTTAGTTTCCCTGGATGCGCCGCGACCTTTAGTCAATTTCCATTCTAGTCGACTTCAGATAAAAAATTTATTTTTATGCTGTGCGACAATGGCTGAGAGATGAGTCGGTGTTAATTGGTTCTAAAAAATAATAATTCGATTAATTGATTGTAGTCAGTCAACAATTGCAATTAATTAATTGATTGATGTGTAATGGCAGTAAAGTTAGTTAACTGACTGCTTAACTTGCAATGACGTCAACATTCACAATCGTGGGCAAAGCATAGCAGCAAAACTTTCACTTATTTGTAGGCCATTTTGGTGCATCTAGCACAGGGCTAGTCAAAAGTAGCACTACAGCTTTGAAGTTAAATTTCTGTATCTGTGATAGTCATAATAGCTGAACAAATGAACATAAAGACAGGACGCATCATTGGATTCGCACCAGTGATTTTTCGTTTGCTATTTTTTTAAAAATATTGTCATTTGAATGAAACTTACTATATCAAAACTTTCTATTGACATTTCAAAGGTCATTGATTTCACACAAAAAACTTTGTAACATAAAGCGCTGTGAGCTGATAAAGTATTCGGATTCATCAATTCTCTCACCTCACTATCTTGGGAAATTCTTATCGTCGTGATGTATATCGGATCCGTACGATGAATGATCGTGTCCATCTCATTCTTCCCTTCGTCCTAAGCTCAAGTGGAGAAGAAGTGGAAAGTTTTACGATTATTAGGGCGCCATTGTCCCGTCTTTGGTAAAGTCGGACTTTTTCTCAACCTTTCTGTTCAATATCCGGGAACTGGCGCGTCCTAAGATCAACTGTTGCATCGATGTCAACTTGAGATCAACGTTCAGACGGAAGAATGTGTCAAGATAAAGTTGTGTCAGTGCGGAAGAGTTTATTTACATAGATAGACATTTGGTAGAGCTGATTTGTACGATTCAGATGAAATCATCCTGAAAGAGCAGTGTGAACTTTTTGTTGAAAATTTCAAGGGAGAAGATATTCGTTCCAAAGAAACGTGAGTAATTTTTATTCATTTATATTCTTTTGTTTACTCATTTCTGGCATTTCCCTGCACTTGATTCGAGAGTAAAACTTCTGAGAGTTTGCTTCCAAATAATTATAATGAGTGATTATAGTAAGCTTAGTGAGTTCCATACAACTGGGTGCCTCTTTACTCAGCATGCCGTACATCAGGATGCGTCTCAACGGGCTTACCGCGACTATTCACAAATGGTATAGCATCAGGATGGCAACTAATATTCGGTCGTATGAATGAAAATGATGTTTTCAATGAAGTTTCACTCAACACTCCTCAGTGCTAGCGTTTTGCAGAAACCACTATTTCATAGTCTTAATGCCACTCATCCGTATGAGATATTTATCAGACAGATAGTCAATTATAATCCTCTAATAATAATTTCGATCACTTCAATTATAATTTCATCTGTCTATGAAATTGGAATGGAAACTTCTTGGAAAACTGGTGTTGCTCTTCTTACTTTCCTCGGCTCTCATTTTCCGGGCTGTGATGCAGCCTAGAATATCTTAGAGAAAAACAGTTGAAATTTTTTTAAGTTGACTATTAGCTTCCGCGTTATTCAATTTCTCTCTCTCTCTCTTTATCTTGAAAGTTTTGTTTAGCAATTCAAGCTGAAGATACAAAACTGAGAGACTTGCGGCTTCTAGGAGACTTTATCAAGTTTGCACTTACATCTCTGCTGAGATTGATACTGATTTAAATATTTAAACTGTGGCTTCTAAGAAAAGAAAAATTTGTTTGCCTCCTTTTTCCGAGGGGAAATTATGTAATAATGGGTTTCAGGCATGCTAGTTCCAGGGATGCTTTCCAGGGATCCGGCCAGCAGTTTATATTGGGATGGTGATGGGAAGAAGAAGAGCATAGCACCGGTCAGCATCGACGTATGAGGTATGGTCAGGACGGTATCGGCCATGGGGCTGGTAATCAGAACATCCAAGGCCGGTTTAATGCCGAGACTGGGTTGACCCGGGTGACTGTCGGCCATCTTTCAGGTGCATAGATATATCATCTACGTATCACAGATCGTAGTATCTTTTGAAATGTATATAGGCATCGAAAAAGGCATATTGCATGCTAAAATTTTTAGAACTTTTTACTACAACAATTTGTTGTCTTGTAACTCAGCTAATAGTATATTTGCGATAATGGTTTATACAGGCAAGTGAAATGCTAAGTGGACGGCATTTTTAATATAGAAGCATGCATAATGATGAAATTAAAGAACATACATGTAGATTAAGGGCCTCGGCACCCAACTTCGTACTAGTACTAATATTACTTATATGTAGTTGATATCAATCATCTACATATGTAAGTTACTGGCACAGTAAAGACGTTTGTGACTGAATGAAATATCGTTCTATATTTCAACAAAGACTTTTTCTTGTGAGATAGGCTATTCCTAGATATAATAGGCCTAGTAGAAGCTTAGAACACTTTTTGTGCAACTTGCAATCTGAATTTGATTACTTAGTTGATTGTATATTTCGGGTTGTCTTTTAGTTTAAGTTGGTCTTTTCAAAATCTATGATGACCGTCCCGACGTTCATCTATAACAGATACGCAAAAGTATATGTTGAATATCTAAACAGAATGACAACTATTAAGTCAATGCAAGACACTAACACCCTCGATTCAACGACCGCACTCGCCCGACCTAGGAATCGAACTGAAGTCCGCGGTGGAAACGAGTCAGAAGTCATCTCCAAGTGATATCGACAGCTTGTTGTCCTTATATTATTGTCCAGCATTCATTGTGTAGCGAGACAGCATATCCGTATGTCATTCGACTACGTCACAAAGTACATTGACAACAAAGGTCTGTTACAGTACATTGAATATCTAAAGAGCATGACAACTATTAAGTCAATACAAGACACCAACATCCTTGATCACAGAACTAGATTGTTTAACCGTGTCACTTTGCTAGAAGTGCAAGCTGATTCAAACAGATGGCACATGCAGATGGCAGATGGCACAGATGGCAGGTCATTGTTCGATTGCTATGGTATTATATCAGCAGATTGTGCCATGTCATTAACGTTACATGGTCCAATGTTTCCTTTGTAGTCAAACAGACGAAGAGACAACCTGTCTAATTCTGTGCCCTTGATTGCATGACCTTTGATGAATGCTGGTAGCATTATGTCAATAATTATAGAAGGACAAAAAGCTGCCGATAGCCCTTGAAGATGACTTCTGCCTTCACTCGTACTCCTTCTGAACCGTCAGCGTGGTCTAGTGAAGACGGTGCGAGGTCGTCTCTACCGCGGACTTGGGTTCGATTCCTATGTCAGACGAGTGCGGGCGTGGATTCAAGGGTGTTGGTGTCTTTTAGTGACTTAATGGTTGTCATTCTCTTTAGATATTCAATGTATTGCGACAGACCTTTGTTGTCAAAGTATATGTTGTATTTTATGACTTCCTGGAGCTATAGAGAAGCAGGAATACGCAGTCCGCAGTCTTAAAATCGCATGTGGCTGACGTAGCATAAGCTTTGCCGTCCAACGTTGTGCATAATCCTCAAAAATAAGCACGGTACTGATCTAGAAATCCTGACAAAACAGACCTGGAAACCTGCGTTATAGTTGCAACAATGAATCCCGACTGTCACTAGAAAGTAGCAAAACGTAAGATACCGCAAGTCTCTGATAGAACTTCACATTCGCTTCCATTCCATCAATTCTAACATACTTATACAATACCATTCTTGAAGGCTCATGCTGATTCAGTGAGTTGGCTAATTATCTTGCGCAAATTTCGTAAGGGTATTCATTGCAATATTATATTGATTATATAATTTAGCACATTGCCTTTTTGATGAAGCACTTCGATTAAAGTTGTCCTACTAACATCAAATTGAAATTTTAGCACCAAAATGTGATGTTCATTTTTCAATCGCAAGGGACCTTTTCGACCAGATAGTTCTAAGTTTCTTCTTCGTGCATAAAACATTTGACTCAAGCTACCCACTTGTTCTCCAAATAACGAACAAGCTTAAGGTGTAGTAATTGTTGGATTAGGTGAGATATTGTTGAGCGTGACTACATTTCTATGATATAAAGCGATAGTTATCACTCATTTTCTATAATTTAAATTAATATTCAGTTTTCTAATGAATCGTGAATACTGGAAATAAAATTCCCACTGTATAATAGCTCTATGAAACTGATGGACTAGACCTAGCTCACTAGAATATCATTTGCAAGAATATATTCGAAAGCTCGACAGAATCTTGCTTTAAATGAATTCAACTAAATCTCCTAGGATACCAATACGAAAATTTCCTTATTCCCTTCACTGTCTTGGAGATCATAGATTTTAGCTATACTGCTAAAAAAGTCAAAAGGACAATATGCCGAGATTTTTGGTTGAACAGTGTCATTTATAAAGACGATGTCATGAATATCTCCACATATCCATCGTCTCAAAACAATGTCTATCTCTGATTGATTGACCAGTTTCTCACAGATTTTGGTGTTCTCAGTGTAGTAGACATACTGACTGCTTCAGCTATAGCTGAAAATTTAGCAATCACAGCAATATTGAATTAGTTATGGAAATGAAAGTAAAAAATACGAAAGGAAAGTCACGAAAAATTAATCAAGCATCATTAGCCATGACGTAGAACTATGGAGATAAAGAGTGCAGGCGTCTGGAAGTAACGCAACGACAAAGTGTAAAATGACCTGATCACGGCTTGCAAGTAGGAACAAGTGAATTATGAGTATGCTGACGATCACATCCACAACTCTCAAAATGACAAATCGAAATTCAAAAGTGCTTCAGACGATGGAGGAAAACTATTTTGTTTACAACTTCAGTCACATTGTGCGGCCAGTATCCATCTTAGTCTGTAGATAGATGCACGCAGATAATGCAAAGATAATGGAATAATGCAACAATTACATGTAAGTCAAATTAAAAATGATAATTTTCAAAATTTTGACAATTTCATTGACTAAAGGATGGAGAAATTTTATCAGGAAATAGCGAAATAGTTTCTTCAATTTAGCACCATCAAAATCTTTGCATGACAAACAATATGTTTGTTTCTTGCACATTTGCAACTATATATCTTAAAATATACACGAAGTAGTGATGCATTTGGATTGTCGGATTCCTTTCTATTTTCAGACAAGTTCCTGCTACTATATTTCTCACTAGGCTTGCTTACCTAACATAAATGAAGCAAGAAATGAGTAGAAAACATCTTTATTTATCATCTCAATGGATATTTCGTGCCCCCCCCTCAGAAGGTGCGCCAATAATAATAATACAGAATTTCAGATGAGCCAAATACATTTCTAATTGAGAAAGATAGTGGACATATTGCCATTTGATAAACCTTCGAGCTGTCAAAATATTACATTGCAGCCAGAAAAAGATCAGAAAAATACTAATAGAAGATGTCTTAAAAGATAGCAAAGATCATCAAGGCTTGCTAAAGTAATCCTAGAAAGATTGCTTTCATTGGTATCAGCAGCAAAGACTACCAACACTAGATCTGACTACCATACTGAGCTATGCATCCGCAAAGACCCAAAATACGTGTACATCGTGCGTTTATCTTCGCTTCAGTTCTTTCGTACTGTTATTTGCGATTTAGTACAGCATTTCTTTTGTGCATCGTTTTTCTGAGATGACTGAGAGGTGTTGGAATAAAGAAAACTCACTATTCCGATAAAGCTATTATTGGCGACAGATCATGTTTAAAAAGGAAATGGAAAAGCATACATCCCTCATGAACACCGTGGCCAACACCACATTTAGAATTTACAGAATCACAGGTGCATCTGCAATTTACGTAATATATCGATAATAGAATATAAGATATAAAAAAAATTTGAATTTGTGTCAATAAAAAATAATCAAAATTAAAAAGAAAAAGGACTCCACACGAAACCAATTTGACTGTTTGAAGTACTTCTTCGCTTGGGTCAGAAAGGTTGAGGGAGATAATGAGCTACAGCTATATTTCAAAAAAGAATGGAATTGGAAATTTGAATTTTCTATTTTTTGGCTTGAGATTTTTTCATAAAAAAATGAATTTTAAAATTTCTGATTTTTTCGGAAGAAAAATTATAAAAGTGCTCGGATGAAAAAAAAAATCAGATAAAAAAAATCGGTCAAAACCACATAAAACTTGAAGAAGAAAAGGAATTGTTTTGTAATGGAACAAATGAAGATGTTGATTTGTGGTGGTTAGGTAGATTTGGATATTCCACTCACTAATCGCTCAATCCACACACTTATTTTGGGAGTTCAATTGAGCCTTACATTAGAGCGGCTAAGAGACGATCAGATAAATTAATTCTGAAGACAATCAATTATAATTGATAAAGAATGAGATAAAGAAAAGAATAAATGAAAAAAAACGTTGTCATGGGGACAAAAAGCGTTATGGATTAAAACCCCAGAGATGGACGCCCAAAGAGAAGAGTTTATCGAGACACGGACACCATGTGTGATCAAATTACATAACATATAAGATAGACCATCGACATAGACCGATGTGCGTGCGCAGCATCTTATCTGACGCCTAACAACAACATCAAATTATAAGGAGCTGTTTGGTACAAAACGTGGGCCTCCATATTCAAAATGAAAAAATAAACACTAATTAACGATGAAAAAATAGATAAAAAACGGGCGAATTCTTTAATTGAACACTTCACGACGACCACTGCAAAGACTCTCGACGACAACAAGGCATATCAAGGACAAGGAGGGGCTACAAAAAAAAACAGGTCGAATCAAAAAAAAAGCAGGATAGTCATACATTCATGCGGGTATTCGAGAGATTATATGTCGAAAGTGCTGTATGTCATATATGAAGCTACAACATCAATTGTTGTATCTACAAAACAAATACGTTAAGTAAATACATGTAATCTATATTCGACTATAGAGCATTATCAAATTCATTCATATTTACTAAGCTAATAATTTGACTGAATTGATAGTAACATAAGTATTATTAGCGAGCATCTAATGTCACGAAAGAGCGCATTTGCTTCCTTAGAATGCTATGGTAAATGCACATATACCATGTATAATACGACATATCTAAGAACTTTGCTAGGGAACGAACATGACTTTCCTGCAGAAACATGTCCCATCAACCGATCTATATCCTCTTCATGCACTTTTTGCGCGTAGAAAGAGGGGGATAGAAGCCTATACATTTAATTTTATTAATATGAGCCAACTTTGACGCATGCACTCGTCTGTAATGTCCTGCATTGACGTTATATTGGTGCTGAGCAACATTCAAAAATCATCTTCAAAGGTTTTCGGAGACGATCAAACTTATCGTATTAGAAACTGAACATGAATTTGTCTATGAACGTTGACTATTTTTCTGGTCCACAATTCCCAAAAAATTTTATAATGCTGGTAAGCACAATGAATATTTTGTTGAAGACACGAGCATAATCTTTCATTCAATATTGCTTAGTTTTTATATTTTAGAGTCTTTAAAAGTTGGTCGAAATATGATAGCAAAGAATTAGCAGCTTCATATCGCTAAAGTAATAAAGAATCCTTCAGATCTACATGGCTCGCTCACAAAATCACTTTCAGACTGTATCATGTAGGATTCAATTAAATGTGCCCAGTGCTTGATGCAACGTTTAAGCTACACTTCATTTTACAGTCATGAATTCAGCTCAGTACAGGGGTCATCAGAAATTAAATGTAATTCTATTGACCAGAGTAATCAACTGATTTTTATTCAGATAAGACAAAAAACGCACTTCTCAATAAATGAAGATCAAGATGATACACACTTGAAAGTAGCACGTCAAATAAGTCAGTACAGAGCTGGATATTCACTGATGCAGGCTCGATAAACTAATCATGAAAGGAATGAAGGAGCCATGTCGGCGCTTAGATTGAACACGAGGTATGACTAGTACCGTTGAGTGTCGATGAGTATGAGGGTAGAGGCCATAGAGAATATGTGAAGAGTCCTTCATTTTGTGAAACACATTCAGACATGGACTATATCGTCTTATACGGCTCGTATGTCGAGAACTCACTGCATTGGCAATAGAAACCGCATACAATAGGGATGGTACCTTCTTCGTATTTTTCCATCCTTTCTGTGTTTTATAGATTCACATCAACAAATAGATAATGGCGAGTGCAATATTCTATCACGCCTGCACAGTACTGCATTGTAAATGGAGATCAGCTGTTTCTGTACGATATTGATATCAACCTCCTGAAACATAGATTCGCTGCCACGCTGTTAAACTAATGTAATGCACGTGCAAGTTCCAATGAAAGTCGCCATCATAGAGTAAGTATATTAGGTAGAAGCAACTCAGCATTTATTAAATCCCCAATGTGCATACAGTTTCGATTTCATTACATGACCTTGAGTTGAGACCCACATACCACATGTGAGATATGTAAACTTTTACATTTCTGGAGAAATGTACACGAATTTGACTGATTGTGATAGTTATCCAGAAGAAAGATAAGTACGAGTAATTTACAAATCCTCCGTGTCATGACAACCTTGGAGGGCAATGGTTTGTTAAATTTGCAATTCGATGGGTTGCCATTACTTTAAAGCTCAGCCTTATTATAATAAGATTATTTTATTAAGCGCGATCATATCACAAACTGTTGGTTTGTGTGTCGATACGGGAGGCTGTTCATTGTTTAGAAAAATCAAAAAAAGTTTGGCGCTCCCAATGTTATGACGAGGATTTTATTTTAAAATTGTATAAAATACACCCGACCGGTTTCGTCGCGATAGGACAGTCTCAAGGGTTAATTATGTACATCTCCAAGAGTGCTTAAATATATGAAGTAAAAGGTAGGACAACTCTTCACATCTGTTCATGACGTCTGTTCATTTGTGGCATGTTCTTTGCAATATAGCGAGCTTCAGCCAACCTAGTAGATATCGCATTGCGTTGTTTATTGATTATTTTACAGTTGAAGTCATTAATACTCATCACTTTAGTCGGATGGTCTATACGATTGTGATCGCTAAGTGCACTTTTGCAGTCACGGTGTGAAATACTTCTTTTATGTTCTTGGAAACGATATCGAAAAGGTCGACATGTTTGGCCTATATGGCTTTTGTTACAAAGCTTACAAGAAAAATTATAAATTAAGTATTTATCATTGCAATTATATTTAGGTGCGATAACTTTACAGATATCACAATTACAAATAAATTTATTTTTACAATTATTATTTATTGTTGAAATGAGGTAATTACCTTGTTTAGAAACGATTCTAACGGGTAAATTGTACTTTTTATTCAATCTATTTAATTTTCGTAACATGCTGCCGTTAATATAATCTAACGTTACTGACACCTTTTGACTTTCGTCGGGAACATTTTTGTTGGTCTTACATGTATGTATACTTTGATTTATTTATTTATAACACAACTCAAATGAATTTTTTTGTTTTATATTATTTTCCATAATAGTACATGATTTGGAGAAATCCCATCATTTAGAAACAATGTGTGGACGATTCAATAATTTACGTACAACAAAAACTTTGATTGATTATTCGTAGCCAACTATCTTTACGCGCAATATACCGAGTGACAAGTTTTTTGAAACCACCTTATATTGAAAAATTGTTATTAATAGTAATGTCAAGAAAGTTCAGCGAATTCTCTCCTGGAATCTCCATTGTAAATTTTATGCTATTATCTACAGAATTAAAGGCATTTAATATATTTGTGAACGTTTCATTATCTCTGGGGAGCGGTCCCAAGATCACATCGTCAATGTATCTTTTATAAATAACGGGTATGATACCGTATTTATCTTTAATAATAGTTAGAGCAGCCCTCTGTTCTACATAATCCATATAAATAATTGCAAATGGGGGTGAGAAGTGGGTTCCCATAGGGCAACCTTGTATTTGTAAGTACGTTTTATTGTTATACGTTACTTCATAATTATAAAAAATGAACTTAAGAAAATCTATTAAGTCTTCGACTGAGAAGCCTTAATTGTCAATTTTATGCCAATGAATTGTGGCAAAGTTTTCAATATCGGTTAATGCTTCGCTGATTGGAATGCTCGGGTACAAGTTTTTTACATCAAGAGAAATTAGAATGTTATCTAGACTATTGAAACTATTCTCTTGATTTTTAATAATATTTATGAGAGATTTAGTACTATCTAAGTCGGCTGGAACGAATTTAACCAATTGATTAAGGATCACACTTGAAAGCCAATCGACTTTCTCTGTCGGTGTATTTATTGCAGATGCAATAGGTCTCAACGGAAAATATTGGTTTTCCTTCTCTTTGTGGTCCTTGACTTGAACACGAAAATAAGCAGGGTGACACCCCGAAGACAAAAGCTTCTCGTGGTCGATTCTACAGTTATTTTTACATTTACTTCTAATCATACAGTCAGCTTGATTTTCGATAGAAGAGCTTTTTGACTTATTTCTTAACTTGTAAGTATTGGTATCATTGAGCAGAGACTCAGTCCTAGCAATGAGGTTATCTTTATCCGTTACAACAATACGGTTCGATTTATCAGACGATACTAACGTCAAATTATTATTTTTCAGGAAAGAATTAGTTTTGTTTACTATCTTGTTCGTCTTGATGTATTGTTTATTTTTCTTTAAATGATCCGTTTCTACTTTCAGGAGTTTTTTAGCTTCAACTTCAAATAATTTAGAATTATTTTCTAATTCCTCTGGCATACAAGGAGGCATATTAACTGTACTTTTATCGAAAGGAATCTTAATTTTATCGTTACTGTTATCATTATCGTTAAAGTGATGAGCCCAACGAAGTTTGTGAGAAACACTACTGATAGCTATTTCTTTATTCAAAATGAGATTTTGATTCACCTTGTTTGGTAAACGATATTTAGGTCCTTTACAAAGAAAATTTTTAATATCAGTAGGTAAAGAGATTTTGGTTTCATTAGTTAAGCGAATATCTACGTTATCAAAGTCAATGATTTGATTAGATGAGTTGTCCCCCTAGTTGACTCCCGAATTACATCAAAGATAATTTTGTACGTAATAGTATTGAATACGTCCACAATCGTTGTTCTAATGATGCGGATTTCTCCAAATCATGTACTATTATGGAAAATAGAATAAAACAAAATGGATTCAAGTTTGACAGTGCTAAATATAAAGTTCAAAGTATACATACATGTAAGACCAACAAAAATGTTCCCGACGAAAGTCAAAAGGTGTCAGTAACTTTAGATTATATTAACGACAGCATGTTACGAAAATTAAATAGATTGAATAAAAAGTACAATTTACCCGTTAGAATCGTTTCTAAACAAGGTAATTACCTCATTTCAACAATAAATAATAATTGTAAAAATAAATTTATTTGTAATTGTGATATCTGTAAAGTTATCGCACCTAAATATAATTGCAATGATAAATACTTAATTTATAATTTTTCTTGTAAGCTTTGTAACAAAAGCCATATAGGCCAAACATGTCGACCTTTTCGATATCGTTTCCAAGAACATAAAAGAAGTATTTCACACCGTGACTGCAAAAGTGCACTTAGCGATCACAATCGTATAGACCATCCGACTAAAGTGATGAGTATTAATGACTTCAACTGTAAAATAATCAATAAACAACGCAATGCGATATCTACTAGGTTGGCTGAAGCTCGCTATATTGCAAAGAACATGCCACAAATGAACAGACGTCATGAACAGATGTGAAGAGTTGTCCTACCTTTTACTTCATATATTTAAGCACTCTTGGAGATGTACATAATTAACCCTTGAGACTGTCCTATCGCGACGAAACCGGTCGGGTGTATTTTATACAATTTTAAAATAAAATCCTCGTCATAACATTGGGAGCGCCAAACTTTTTTTGATTTTTCTAAACAATGAACAACCTACCTTGCCACTGAAAGAACAAAACCATAATCAAAGAAACTGATCATAATTAACATTAAAAGATGCAAATGAGTCCGCATCACTATTCAGATTCAAGAATTGACGCCCTGTGAATCATAAAATCATGCCGCTGACAAATGAATTAAAAACATGACATCTCAGCTAAGAAAGCACAATAAGATCTCACTTTTTCATGAAGACTTCCATTATAATGCAGTGGATAAAATTTCCTTGATCAATAGCTAAGTTTCCGCTTAATTCATTCCTTTTGATATCCAACTTGTTTCATTCTACCTATAAAGTGGCTCCATGTCGGTAGCAACACAGGAATAATTTGTAAAAATTTAGCTTTTTAAAAACTGCTCAAACATTTTTTTGGACCGCAGGAACGTAATCTCCGCGAAAATCTGAATCTTTTCAGTTGAAAATTTTCACTATACAGACACTTCTGCCGGGCGAAGACAAAAGCACGTAGTTTAAAATTCTATGCTTTTCATAAATTGAGTCAAAAAATTTCCACCTTTTCACACAGTTTACTGTGTTTGAGTTTCATTCCTTATATAAATATTATATTCATCTGAATCCAGAGATGATGACAATTACAAATATGTGTAAATTTTTATGATGTAGTGCATATTTACATGCGATATTTACTATAATTTGTTTAGTTCTACCAAAACATGCAACGTAATGAAAAGATCGCTACGCTATAATCACGTACTTTGAAATACGTTTTGATGATTAACGATTTTCCCAGGCTATCGCTACGCTAAAAACACACATTTTTTTGTAATACGTTGTGCATGTAGCATAAAATGTGCGAGATTTGCTGCGACAAAAACACTTATTTCATGTTAGGTCATAAAGCAAGTCAGGCTATGTGACCTAATATAAAAATATTTTAATTGAATTTATTACCGGTACTGGTATTTTTACCGTCTACATTGGCCCAACATTTGAAACCTACACCTATTTTCTACGCTTATGTGATCTATTGATCCTTAACATGATTATTGTACGTTAATCGAAACCAATTTGCATAGTTAAGTTTTTAGACAATGATTGTTAGAAAGCCGTTGATTTAAAGAGATGTGGACGACTCGAATTATTCGAAGCATGTTTCCATGAGAACACATATTAGTAGAAAAATACATTTGATTATAGCTGAATGTATGGGAACCTCAGCAATACCTATTCAGAAAACATAATCCAATCTAGATAAATTTCTTAAAACCCCGATGACTAACTGTAAAATAAAAGACGTCTGCCATCTTGCAATATATTTGCTTGATCAAGCTGTTTCCAAGACGCACGAGCGACATCATCATCTTGATTAAGTTCTGGTTCAGAATCTCTCAATGTATCTGATACTACATAACCGCTAGTTTCCGGTATATAAGTAGAGAACTCATGCAACTCCTTCCACGGCGCGCGAGCGACATCATCGATGTTTTCATTCATTAACGTCGGCCAAAATCCACACGGTGCTGTTGATTTTTTGAACGGGATGTGTGGATGATCAATTGGACTGGGCATATCATTGTCAATATTGGTTCCCAAGATGTGTGTATTAGGATCTGACGTACATATAATTTTACATGCATCATTTGTACTAAGCTTATTTGTCAGCTCAATATTTGAAATCAACGATTGGTCTGAATCCAGATTAAACTGGTCTTTCTCATCGTCCAATATTTCCAAATACGCAAGGAAGGAGGATTCCATTTCGAAATCTGAAAAATGGAAAATGAAATTTATTCATTTTCCCAATTCAAGCATAATCTATGTACTCAACTTATAATCATATCAATTATCTGTTACAGTATTCAAAACATTCAACTTCGAAAAGCTTTCTACATCTCATGAATTGAGGTTGTGTTATTTTTCTACGAGATAATGAAAATTGATAGAAGTTGAAGTGCATACAAAAGCAGACAAGGTGATATCTAATGCGGCGGTCAGAAATTACAAAATGCTTTGCATAAAACACTATTTTTATTCATTACTGTATTCTGCAAGCAAGGACTACTATTCAGTACTATAGTGTAATTTCACAAAAGTGAGACAGCAATCAATCGGTACGTTATTGAATATTTCTTTTATCTTCAAATAGAAAAGATTGAAATTGAAATATGAAATTTCAGCTTGAATTGATTTTGGAAAACGTTTTGCATTTTCATTATATCAACCAAGTATACCATGGGGCTGAAGCTATATGACAAATATCAGACGGCTCCAGGAGGAAGCTATATTATCGGAATCATATCGCTGAAGCGTCATGGTATATTTAGTATTTCATATAGCATTCCTATTGCCACTTTTAAAACCATGACTCAATCAAGAAATCTATCTGCATCCTGGGACTCTTGCGGATAATTCATTGGCAATCCGATATAATAGTATCGCAATCTTAGGATAAGATAAGGAGTCTATAGATTAGCCTTAGAATAACCATAGAAGTCGAAGGATTAAAAAAGGTCTGTGTATGTCACTCATGAGACATAATTATGTAGCTTATTTACTCCAATTACTCCTATCAATCAATTATTCTTGATTAGATACAATATGCATATATATTTTTTTCATTAATTTAAGTTGACTGAATAGATAAACTATATCAAATATATTCTATTATACGAGTGCTTGATAGCTGAAATCCACATACTCGTGCACGTACATGTATGCGGTATTGTGATTAAGCCAAATAAAGAAAAATAAGCAATCTTCTTTACCATTAAAAGTAGGACGTAATACATAAGATCTGATCAACAATAAGTAAACAATTTGGATTAAAACTGAAAAAAATTGAAATCACGTGCCAGATCTAGTTGAACAACATAATGGGCAAACGGGTAATTCTTTTGTTTTATCTCTCCCCGTCCCCTCCCAAATACATATGATCGCATAAAGACCGCAAAATTGATTCAATCTTTACCAGACATCAGAACAACAGTATCTCGGTCATCTATTATAAAATGATATAATTCTGATGTCATTGGGTCGATTTGGATAGGAATAACGGAAATGTAATATGACCCTCGATTGAAGGAATCCAACCTTCTGCTCTTCGTTATTTCACATAGTGTTTTTTGACATATACATATACAGCGTTAAATTCGTTGGCGTCGTTCTTTAATGTGCTTTCAAACATTGAGCGAGCCTTTCATTAAAAATTCAAATTTGAGTTATTTTTATTACATTTCAACAACAATCGACAACCTCTTTCGATCACTGTGAGAAAATCAAGTCGATTCCCAGTATAGCTGGAATCTTATTCACTCGTTCACGCATCAGTAATCAAATAGCACGTATTTGCCATATAGTCATAGGCCTATTTGTTTCAGTATAGCCTACAACCTTTTGAAGAATGCTGTGTGTTTTTCTATGCGATTTATATCTACATACGTGCCCGTAGGCTATATGACAAGTAGGCTGCAAATCATAAACTTACCTTCAAACGACGATAGCAGAAGTTTGTTGGATAAATGTTTCGGATTGTTTCGCACGAATTGAGATCAGAATTTCCAAGGAGAAAGATCACTTAGCACGTAAATGTTCAGTCGTACAGAGAATCAGATTATCATTGAATCGCAACTCAGAGATCACTTTTCGCTAAAACACGTAGACGTCCAGTCGTTGACGCTGAGTCAGAATGAAACTCTCAGGCCGTCAGGTCAGATTGAGCAGAAATGGTTTTAGTGAGAAACACATAGATTTCCTTCGCAGTGAGCACAATAGAATATAACCCGTCAGCAATTTCAAAATAGTTACCAACGTCTATGAACGTTGGATTTCACTTAATAAATTGACTAAGTGTGTGGGTGTGTGTGTGTGTGTAAGAGAGAGAGAGAGATAGAAATTGAGTGAGAAAGAGCAAGGAACTGCCCTGCATCTGTAGGCTGGACATGTGGACGACTTGAATATTCGCTGTCAGATTATGAGTGGATGTATTTCAAGTGCTTCTCCGCACCAGTAAATGTTCAAAATGCGATTGGAAATGCTACGCTAAAACCGCTCACTTTAAACTACGTGCTTTTCGTGTAGCTTTTAGCAATGAAATATTTTCCTTAAGTGCTTCTGCTTTTCCTTTCAGGGATTAAACAAAAGATATCTATAACGTAGAAGCACTTACTTTAAAATATGTGCTTTTAGAGATGCAATTATTTCTAAAATTGTAAAGTACGTGTTTTTTGAAAAAAAAATATCTCCTATAGTAAACAAGATTCGAACTTAAGGATTTTATAAGATGATAGTATAAGGTGTAAAATTCATTTTTCGATATGCTACGGTAAAAACACGTACTTTAAACTACGTGCTTTTGCCTTTACACGGCCGACTTTCTTGAGTCGACACTCGACCTACCTCTATGGTCGCCATTGGCGCACTATTAAGCAAAATAGTCCGCATTAAGGGTTTGAAACAGTTTGTATAAAAAAGGTCCGAAATACATTTGACGCATTTAAGAATTACTTGTTTTTTATAGATGATTTGTTCAGATATAGCAGAAAAGTAATTAGCAATGAATTTGGATTAAAAAATTGTTGCTATAAAGTCATCCGTTTCTGCACAAAATCTGCATAATATCCTCATGCTTGTGGTAAAAATAAAGGCCCGAAATAACAAGTGCGGTCCGTGGTCTAGATTGGCACGCATTGGAGGTACAAAAAGAATAATTGTCCGATGCATTTCTGAATAGTGTTGTGGGTATATTTCTCACATACCAAAGTGCTTCATTCGAACACTAAACTGATAAACATGCAAAAACTAAATTGATGAACACTAAACTATGCTACATTTATATCAGGGATAAAATGAGTAATTATCAGGTGACAATAAGAACCCGGAAAATCTTAGAGAAAAATCAATCATTCCTATTTTCATTGAAATTTTTAGCTGCAAACATTTCATGTGAATTGACACATCAAGTGATTATCAGTCCCATCTTATGAGGAAAGAGTGGATGAGCAACACAGAGATTAATATGATGAAGGTAGGGTAATGAAGTGGAATACGCTAAAACTGAATTGAAAGCATAAAACATGCATCCCAATTTGAATCTCCATAAATTCCTATAAGGACATCGACCCTTTCGGACCTTCACAAGGAACGTTTAGCATAACGGACACCTGTAAAATACGGATCTCATGGTCGTTACATAATGACTATCCGCACCTATAGATATGAGCCCTCCCGAACCTTTAATTATTAAAAATACAGTTATTTTTTACTTAAAAAATACTTAATATATAAAAATAATTAAAAATTTAATTATTTAAAATACGAACAATTTTGCCTACCAATGTCCTTTGTTGTCTATGAATCTACTGAAATGCAATTTGATTTGCGAGCTTCAGAATCCACAGAGCTTCTCATACATGTAGGTATAGTCGACATCATCTAAATACCTAATTGTTTATGTATTTTCCAAGGAAGGTTGTAAATGATGAAATGAGGTTTGTTTGTTGGATTGAAAATCAATAAGTGCGACTACAGTCTCAAATACATTTATGATGAAGATGCATGCATAGAAGATAGATGAATAATATTTCAAATCACATCAATGGAGTGAAGTCAGAACGGACATGGAAAATACACAAGCTGCTGCATTATACTGTTGACAAATTGACAGGCGTGCGGGAAAAAGGTCTTCGTTCGTCTTTCAGTGCGGCAGAATAGAAGTCAGAAGGGAAATCAGAGTAATATATAATCGGAAGGGAAAGGTATAAGTCAATTTTTCCGGAACATAACGAACTTCTAAAGGGGAACTTCTAAGGACAGCAATTTTGATTGCATTGAAATAATTGATCTGTGGTGACTACAGCTCATAAAAATTTTTTAAATTGCTTGCAAATTGTGAATAATCTATTGGCATCTCAGTTAAGCGACACTGTGCAGACAAGTACAGTAACTGCACATCTACATAAACTAATACATGAAATATATTACGAGGAATAGCAATCTTTCTATTTTTTATTTGGTATTCACTTTTAGTTGCACAAAACTGACAATATTGCTTACAGACCTATTGTGAGTAGTGTTTAAAGTTTATTCCTATTGATCACATAAAAACTACATAGATGCGTTTGTGGATAAATAAACATGTTAATTACAACCTTCTGTCTACCTTTCAATGGTATACAAGTAGTCGGAAATGATTAAGATGCATAATTTTGTAAGAAATTGACAAACTTCTTGATTTTGAAAATTCACCTTTGAATAAAGCTCTTATATTTAAGTTCCCTTTGACAAATGATGATGAAATGTGAATTGGCTAGTCGAAGTAGGTGGAAACTAAAAAACGGAAATGAGACCTGTCTCATCTGTATTTTAAATCAATAAATATAACTTCGGCTTAAAAAGAAAGGGAGCGCAGTTTTAATTTTGTGAAACAAAACTTGAAATGAAGAACCTCCCGTGTGCCACCATCAATTTTCGCCATCGTTACTAATCAATCCATCAATTAATGGCAATTTTTGATAACGATATATTTGACATCCGAGCTCCATTACTTTTCTCCTGGAAATTGTCACATTAGAACTTCACAGATCCTAACATCGCAAGTGATGTGGTTACGCTTGCCTTGCTTCCGATTCTCTCTCTCATTTGTCCTGCTGGTGTTCTTTCTAATATTTCCTTCTATCTGCTTTTTCTCAATCATTCCTTTCCAATTGTGGAACTCCTTCATTTCTCCATTCTCTAGAACATGTCGTGACAAAAGTTCATCGGTTCCTACTCGTCAATTGATGTCTTAGAGATTGGCGGAATGTCAACTACCAGTTTTGAATCACTTATCAACATCGTCGCCATTTCATTCATCTATTAAAGTTGTGTTTTGCTAGTCAAGCGGTCTTATGATAAATTCCGTTAGCAAGTTAAATCGGCTGTGTAGCAGGCGGGGAACACAGAGTTGTGTTCAGCCGAGAGGAAACAGAGAAATGGACTTTTGATGATGTCACGTGCTGGAAACCTGCTTTCAACTTCAACAGAAACGGGTTATCCGCACGAAGAATGAGAGTAGATGTTTATTGTCTCCCAAATTGTTTTATTTGCAACCTTAAATCTCAATGACAGGGAAACTCCATTGCGTCATTGAAAGAACCTAATCTCGATCTCTATGTTCAATGTATCCATGAAGATTTGACGCTGTTGATTTATGATTTATGAATGATCAAATTCTATTAATTATGTCAATTTGAAGAAATATCGGGACACAGAACATACTTGTGGCTATATTTGTAATTACCAGACACCTGGAGTGTTTGACTTGGATCCGCGACAAAACCTCAGTGGACAAAATCCCTCCTCTGCTTTTTGAGGCGACTTAATGCAATGACAAAAGGGATGCTGGAGCGAATTTTGGGCAGGGGGCGGCATGAATATCGGAGCAGAGCTCACAGAAATCATACATTGCTCAGTGTCCATAATAGTAGACATTGTTGATAACCAATTATACAAGCATGTGTGGTATGTTCTATAAACATCCGTACATCGAAATCAGAAAATGAGCAAAGTAATTTTTTTTAATTAAACGAAGGTGATGCATTCTCAAGTGCAGTATACATAGGTCCATGAAGACATGAAGCCATGAAGCTTCGTTTATATCATCTCAGAAGAAAATGAGCATGCATACAATAAATTATTCATTACTTATTTCATCAGATAAAATCTCTAGATAATTTCAATGAATTATTTTGAGCGATAAGTTTGCCATAACAAAATCTATAGTTGGCCAATTGGCAAGAAATCATTTTTAATGACAGCAATACGTACAGTGAATAGGAAAAAAATCCCGCTTCTTGTAAGGCGGATTACTTAAAAAGTGTGCAAAACGTTGATAGGCTTTCCATAGTCGATCTTACAGGATCGCATGAATGAACGTAAATTATGTACGGTATTTTAAGAATATGTAATCATGCATCCCTTTTTTGTAGAGGTACATCTCATTTTAAATACCGGGTGTCCCAGAAGTCGCGCAAAACTTTAAAACGCTGTCATTTGCTTCAATTCAATCAGATTCACATGCGATATTTTTTGAATGCACCTCAGATCGGGGAATTGATGTACCACTGTTTGATTTCTTCATTGTATTTTGTTTTGACGTTTATATCACATAGAAAGAAACACTATAATTTTATGATTCTAAATTCTGCAATTGACTCGATATCAATGAGTTGGTGAAATTCACTGTTCTTTCGCCAAGCTATTGTTGCATGCACAATGCACATAGTACTGCGATCGGTCAATTATCGTCTGGATGTGAAATCTATTCACACGACGAGTCATATAGAGACATAGAAATTGATAACAATAAAGCCGCGTGTACACTAGTCAACTAGGTGGAAGTCAACTAAACATCACGTGACTTTTTCACTCCGCGCACTCGCTCTGTTCCGAAGTTTGTGTCGTTCAACTAGGTTGACCTCCGTGTACACTGCAATTTAATTGACTGGTCAACTAAAGTACTAGGGAAGAATAAACGTTTTCCCCATACTTTTTCGATTTCATAATCTTCTTCTTTTCATTAGAGTAAGTTGTTGGAATGATTTTCAATTTTTTTCTTGCCGCTTTCATGTCGAAGCCATCCGTATCAATACTTTGTATCAAACTGTGCATTGCTGCATCTCTTACATCTCTATTTTTGTAGTTTGGATGCAGTGAATCCCACAAGCATTGATGTTTGGAATACTCCTCCACGAAATTATACGTTTGTTGGGAGCTCCATTTACTGTTATCCATAGCCATTTTGCGACAGACTCGATCAGCGTCAAGCAAAGTAAATGATTCAACAAATAATGTGCGTGGGGGAGAACAACGATGTCCTCAACCGGTGATAATAAATCGATGGAACCTCAGCAAATCTCAGAGAATCCGTCAACGAGTGCTGTGAAGTCAGATATCTATTGCCATCTACTGCTTAGTTGACCTCTTAGTTTACCTGTGAGGTAAAGTGATTTAGTTGACTTCTATCATGGAGTCAACTAAACAGAATTGATGCCGCGCGCTCATTTTGGCGCGTGTGTCGATGAGAGCATCGATGTGCGTTTAGTTGACTTCCACCTAGTTTACTAGTGTACACGCGGCTTAAAATCTCTAGAATGGAAGTAAAGCTTCATGCAATACACACAATAGTGGCACAAAAATCGCACACATTTTTACTTAGATACACTTGTCAACGACTGTGTCATTGGGTTAGAATCAGTCACATGTGCAATTATAAGCTTTTCATTGGTTCTTCATGCCCCAACTTAGTTCCCCCGGATGTGCTATGACCTTGAGTCAATTTCCATTCTAGTCAACTTCAGATAAACGATCTATTTCTATGAATGACCTTCAATGAATCTTTGCACCAGGCATAGATCTCGAAACACGCATTGAATTTGTTGAGCTTTTCTTTACCAACAGCAAGTCCTCTTCAGCGGCACTGTGCGCTTACAAGATAGCTCAGGGTTAGCATCGCTATCCTTTTAACGTTTCTGCTATCTCACGCTTGATTCAGCGGTTCAGATAGACTGGATCAGTAGCAGATAATCCTCGATCGGGTAGCCCAGCCTCGAGGATGAAAGGGAGAATGTCTATAGGATGAACTGGAAGCTCAACTGTCAAATCCGCAATTTGAAGCTGCCAGTTGTCGTTTGGTTTCTCGGAGAACAGGTGTTCCTAAAACCAGTGTTCAACGAATCCTACGACAGAGATTGTGCCTCTACCCATACAAACTGCAGACTATCCAGGCACTCACAGATGATGATAAAGAAAAGCGTGTTGTTTTCGCACGGTTGCGCCTGTCAGGTGCCCTTGATCTCGAGTCGATTCTGTGGACTGATCAGTCTTATGTCTCAATGGTGGGCCATGTATGTCGCCACAATTGTATCGTTTGGGGATCGGAGAAGTCACGGGAAGTCATCGAAAAAGACATCCATGCGCCAAAAGTGTGTGTATAGTTCGGTTATTCTGCGCAGTACCGTCCAACTCCCTTGCTCTTTCTTGGAACCGTTATAGGAGAAATAGCCAACATGCTTCGCGATCATGTCATCCCACAACTTAGAAGGAAACGGCGTATGTATTCCATAATCTTCCAAGAAGATGGAGCACCTCCACATTTTTCGAATGTTGCAGGATCTTTCCTGTCTAGAATATTCCCTGATGATCGGGTTATAGCCAAAGGATATCCAAACCGTTGGCCAGCTCACTCGCTAGATTTAACACCGCTGGACTACTACTTCTGGGATACTGTGAAAGACCGTGTATACCGCTGCTTCACTCCAAGAAACCTCCATGAGCTACAGGAGAGGATAAAGATGGTGATTGAGAACATCGACGCAGATGAATTGAGACGATCTGTTCTGAGTCTGTGCTCGAAGTTAGAAGCGGTGATCGAGTGTGGAGGAGAAGCAATTGATGAATGTCTTATGTGAAGATTCATTTGCAAATTATAGTTTGTTTTTTCTTTTGTTGATTACATGCTTCGTTATTGGCTAAGTAAAATGTTAATTTGCAATCAGCCTTTTTTTGCTTATCGGTATTCATAGTTCTAGCTATTAAAGTCTGAGAGCCAAAAAATGACAATTAAGTTTTGATTGTATGTAAAAATATGCTACATCAAAATCCCCGATCTGAGGTACACTCAAAAAATCACATGCGAAAATGATTGAATTGCAGCAAATTGCAACCTTTCACAAAGTTTTGCACGACTTTTGGGACACCCGGGAAATAGCATATAGAATTAAACGGCACACTAAGCACATTATATATGATATCCCAAAAAAGCAATGTTTCATTCGAGTACACTCAAGTGATACGCGAGAGGTGGTCATTCGAGTAAAGCCGAACACCAATCTATAATATTGACCTAACTTACGTGCGTACATTCCAATTGCTTGCTAATCTCTTTTTGGTTTCCTCCCATCTCGTTCGGAAACAGAAAGCTTACATGTTTGGTTCTTGTAGAATCTGAGTCCTCACTGGCACGCTACATAGAAAGACGACTAAAAAATACCGAGAAAAACGAGTAAGTAATTCTGTCTGATGGGTGCACAAAAGTAAAATTTACAGTATGTATCGCTTAATGGAATTATTGCATTGTATGTGTATGACATTCTGTGCTTGAATTCAAAGCATAAATCATTCTTTCATAAAAATTGTGTACAGTGTTGTTCGATGAAACTGAATCACTGCTTTTGAAGTGAGAGATTTGTTGATGATTTTTTTCAGTGCTGTAGAACTTATTAATTGTTTAGCTGCATTATGTTATACAGTCAGTTAGACTACATCATTCATGTTTTGTAGCCAATACAATCACAAGAGCTCGTGTGTGCTAGTTTGGTCCACTATAATCTACTCAATGCACTAACTGAGCTTTGAGCCAGCTAACTGGTATTAGTTGCAAAAATAAATCTTTGGTTAAATGCAAGTTATTACATTTTATGATCAACATTTCTCTGAACAATTTACATGGCATTTAAGCATTCAACAGTCACATTTGAATTCCATGTCATTAGGAATATCCGATACATGGACGATTGAGCCATTCAATAGGCAGATCGTTTAAAGCTGTGTGCTGTTCATATCAGAAACCATGCACCTGCGTCATTGTCTAACGTTATTGTCATAGTCATCGTTAGTCTTTGTCCACGTTGCAACTATGGTTGATGACTAATACTCGATCACAGATGTGTCTTGCATTCTAAAGAATTCTATTCATGGCTGAAACCGTCTGATTACTACAACAGGTGTTACAGAGAGCATCAAATCGTAACTTTCACTTTGTAGAACTCATTTGCTATGAGAAAATTATGCAGATGGTTGACATAAACAACGAAGTCAGAGCTCAGATCGTCACTTTGCATGAACATGCAGGTCAAACACTCGAGATTCCAGGCGCTGTCGGTGTAAGCCAAGCATCGGTCAGTCGCATCGTCAACCGATATCGAAGTACGAGCTCGTATGAAAGTTCCCGATTTCTTTGCGGATCAGAAAGGAAAACTGATTGAAGCTGGGACATTCCCATAACGATGTCTACATGTTTCATAATTTTAATAAACTTATAGTTAATAAGACTTAAGGTTTGTCCTTAAGAGGACAGGTGGTGCGTTCCCACCGGCAGACATTAAACGTTCAAGGCGCGTCAAACTTTTGACTATCCTAGGACTACATTTTAGAGCCAAACTTGACGAGATCGGTGTGGAGGACCTTCCCACTAGTCCATTTTTCACTCAGCGCTTCTAAAGCGGGGCTGGACCTTACCCCTAATGGTCCTCTGACTTGTGATCCTCGACAAATGCATGAATGCATGAAGGTCTTTAAGCACAAAGACTTGACGGATCTGATTGCGTGCCGGGCGGACCTACCCGGGGGTCCATAACATAGCGCTATACGGGCTGGACTTCACCCTTAAGTGTACGAGATCGTACAAGGCCGCTTAACAAGTGATCTCCTTGGTCAAAGTTTCAGGCTCGATTGATTAGGAACTTATATATAAATAGACACTTAGTAATCACCATGTCAACCCCATGGAGACCAGTAACCGACACAGTCCATTCATCACACTAGGGTAGTTAGCGATAAAAAAAAAAGAACAAACGTTAAAACAAATAAAACAATAGCCAGTCGTCAGCAGGTACCCGCCTGGTTGCGTTTCGGCCCCTCTACCTGAACGCTCAAGCCCAGGCGGGCGGGGCCCCGCATAAACTTATATGCGGCTGGCATTCTAAAATCAATACAGTAATGATATGTGTAATAATAAGTAATACTGATAGTAATAGTAAAAACAAAAACAAAACAACCGCAAAAGACGGATACATCCAAAACAAACTAAAATATATGTGTGAAATACTGAAATGGTATAACCAATAAAAAAAAAATGTTTAGAAAACAGTGTTAATTATATTGTTTAAAATGCGCACTGCGATGTCAGCTGCCTGGCTGAGAAATATCCAAACTTGACTAGAAAATTGTTATGACCGGTTAGGATTTTCTCAGTACATGCCTTCATTTTAGACTTACAATATCCTCTGCTGCTCATCACAAAAAGTGTCATATTAATTCGTTTAATTAGATCTTCAAGATGTGAGCAGATGCGACAATAACGTAAAACCTGGCCGGCAAATACATTAATTCCCATGTTATAAGGTATTGCACTGTCTGGAAATGTCAACAGAACAACAGGGAAATCAAAATCTTCCACTTTATGATATATTGAGGTTCGAAGACCGTCACTACTAGATTGGAGTCTCACATCGAGGTAAACAACTGCTTTGTCATTGACTCCGTTTCTATCTGCAAGAAGCTCCATTGGGTAAATTTTCGGAATTAAGGTATTGAAATGCTTGTAATTTATTACGCATATATCGTCTATATATCTCGAAGTGTTTGACAATAATTTAGCTAGTCCAAACTTTTTATTTTTAACCAATTGTTTCATAAAAGCAAATTCGCAATTTAACAGAAACAAGTCGGCAAGTAAAGGACTGCAATTCCCTCCCATTGGTACTCCTCGAATTTGTCTGAACACGTAACCGGAAAAAGAAATGTAGACTTCAGACACTATAAAATCAATAGCCTTCTTAAAAGAGTCCACGTCATAACAAGAATACCCCTTATATTTGATTTTGGAGAAAAACGACTTCTCATATCCTACACACAAGTATCTACGATTAGTGGAATTGAATGTGAGATCAAGGATGGAAAAAATATTATTCTTGATAGCACCTTGATCTAAGTTTGTATAAAGAGTAGAGAAGTCAAAAACTTGCATAGAGTGGACGTTCACGTTAGAAATATTCCTCAAAAAATCTTGAGTCGAGGCTACACTCCAAAAATAAGAATAACCAGTATTACTCCTGATTGACTCACAGTATCTATGGAAATTTTCTCTTATCACTTTCAGACCTTTGTTGATATTCACCGATAACTTTTTAGTTGTACAATTTCTGGCTCCGGCAATGAATCTAAACTTATAAGGATTTTTATGCAATTTTGGAATCCAGAAAAGTTTTGGTAGTTTAAGGTCCTTGTCACTAACATTAATATTAAAGTTTGATTTCATATCTTTAACGTGTTTAGTAAGGACTTCCTTATCAGAAATAAGCTCAGGTTTATAAGTTGCATTGCCTACTGCAGTGGAAGAATCTATGTCAAAACCAAGCTCGTCCATCAGGATTTTGAGATAGAACTTTTTACATATGAAACTAAAGTTGTTGGATGCTTTATCGACAGGAACGACTATCAAGTTTTTATGGAGATCTTGCAACTCCATATCAACACAAACGTTGCTGCCATTATCTTTCCCACCCAACTTCTTACAACGAAAGATGCGGTGCTTTACTAACATCATGACCCTGTTTTTCCAAATAGAGAAGTCATCAACTTTTAAGTGAAGGCGACTGGACACACGAGATATATGATTATCTATGGAATCGCTGATCTCTTTTTGAATGGATTTCCATGATATTGACCTAGACAATCTGTGTTTAGTGCCATACGCGAATATAGCTCTGAGACCTGGATCATTTATTATATCTAAATTACCGGTAAAAACATGCCCATAAGGCTCATAAACAAAACTGGTCATCGAGTCACAGCTGCAATCGCTCTGTAAAATGCCAACAACTTCCTGAATTGTCAGGCTATTAAGAAACTTATTATAATTGAAGAATTTCAAACAAATAGGGTTATTAAGCTTATGGTACACTTTGGGAGGATATAGATGTTTCGCTTTTTCTGGAACTAAAGTAAATGAAGTTTGTCAACTAAATGAGACTTGAAAGGAATCACTATATGCGTTTTGTCTTCGGTAGAGCTATCCCTCTTGTTTCTATATAATTTACTATGAACATATGTTGTCAAAACGAAAGATAGGTCATTCGACTGATCAAGAAGCCTAGAATACATAATTTTAAGCATGCTATCACTAATCGATTTCAAGCAATTATAGAAATGTCTTATTTTGTTGCTCTTCATCAACTCTTGAAGCTCCTTGAGAATATCCTCACAACTATTAGATGGAGGATATTTCTTTCTACCCGACTTCCTAAGGCCATGGCTTCTCTTACGTCTGCTAATAGGAGAACTAAAAAATGAAAATGAATTTGCAGTGTTCTGAGAGGCGCAACGCAACGCGCGATGAAAGAGTAGATAGAATTCTGATGAGACTCTCTAGAGAAAATCCACGTGAAACATCTAGCGATCTTTCTCATAAACTACAAGATTATAGTATTGATATAAGCGTATCAACCGCCAGAAAACGTTTAAAGAGAACGACAGACCGGCATATCGTCCACAACGTTGCCAAGTTTTGACCGAAGACATGAAAAAAAGAAGACTTGCATGGTGTCGTGAACGTATGGATTGAACACTAGATGATTGGCACAAAGTTATACGAGTCGCACTCGTATTTGGTGACGAAAACTCGAAACCTCGTAGTTGTATTTTGACTTAACTTTAGAAAACTTCAGCTACTTATCACTGAGTAAGCACACTTTGGCAGCTGCTTTGTCTCATTCATGACTATACTTCATGGCTGCAGATTCTCATAACAATTCATTACATTCTTTTACAAGTTATTTCCTGTTCGAGGTTTTTACATTGTTTAGAAACGTGTGATGTTCTGGTATGGGGACACTTTGCTTGATCAATGAACGCTTTTATTATAGCTTAATACTTCCTGAGGGTGAAATTGCTTTTCTAATCAGGCAATATATCAGAATGTCAAAAGTGGCTGACATTTGCAGGTTTAGCGGAGTATATGAATTAATTCGCTGTTGGATGCATGTATGAGTGCTTTCAGAAATCGGGATGTCACGTTTGATACATGCTCACAATATATTCATTTTGGTTGACATTTGAAAACAACATTATCGAGCCAAGTGAAATAATCGGTTAGTTTCTATGATAACGTTGAATTCAACAAAAGGTTGTGCATCACAAATCAAACGATAATGTCGGAAAAAACACTGTAGTCATTGGCATAGTAACTATTGCATCGCTATTAAATTCCAAAACGAACAAGTTGAAAAGAAATGATGTCCTATTTATCATTGAAGAAGCTACGACAGTATGCAGTTAAGTCGCATATTTCATACGAATGGAAATCAAGAATTGAATATAAAAGCTTTTTTCATGAAAAAATAAAGTATAATTGATCGCCGCAATTTCTTATTTAAAATTGCCAAAAACTCTCAAAACACGTTTCGTCCTTCCGATAGTTTCGAGGGCTTTGAATGTGACGCAAGTGTTAAAAATGTGTCTAATATACAAATCACTTGTCCAGCCAAGGCAACTCATCAAATCAGCTCATGACGACTGATGAAATGCGGCATTTTCAGCGCAATGTAACGTGATTCAGCCATCCTACACTGTAAATCGCTCAATGCCAATCACATACGAAGGATGCATACCAAAGTATTTTTTGGTATATTTCTGTATTCTCTTGGTATATATTTGCATGCTTTTCGTGTGTTTTTTCAAATGTGGTATGTTTTACATACTAAAGCTATACCAGCACAATGTTAAAAGAAAGCATCAATCATATCCAAAGTATGTTGATTTAAGGCCCTTTGTCAATAAAGATCACACTAATGTTACTACTATTTTGTAAGTAGTGAATTAATGACATTCAATAGTAAAACCAACAATACTGAATTCGATTTTAATGCACGTAAGTCATAGGATTTCATGAATAATCAATAAGTATTCAACCATGAACCATTATGCATTATGTAATTTTGAAATAAAGCATATTATCAATCCGAAATAAAAACACATAATTCATGAACGCAAAAATAGTTATGTTTGATATATATAAGTCAACATGATTGCGCGAACGATATCGTTTGAATGAAATGATGTTTATCAACTTGGCTCATAAAGTAGATCTAACTAAACGTTCTGCTAATGTTGCTAGACAAGTAGCAACGACGACAATCTCGTTGAGCATTAAATTCACAATAAAGATAATCTAGTTAAACATCACTCTATAAAACATAAATATTCTCGACTTATATTATTGAAAAAAGTTATTTGACAGTAGCATATAATACACATATTTTTTGTTTTGTGACTTAAAGCTGCACATACCAAATACATACCAGATGCATACGAATAAGGATGAATTTGCATCGGGTCTCGTATATAAAACATACCAACAACTCGTATTTCAGTGTAAAACAGCCAATCACAGATAGAATAGTTCGTATCGCTACATACCAATCACATACGAAAGTAAGTGAGATTTCGCATGAAAAACATACCAGATCTCTGTAAACATACGAGAATCTCGTATCAGATGTTAGTTTCAAATTGTATGTGATTTTCGTATCCAACGATTTACAGTGTAGTAGTAATTGCCATGTTTGTCCAAAATCTTGTAACTAAAATTATCAGTGGTCTTCACTTCACCGCAGTGGTCTAACAGGCTATGTTATGACAATCTGTATTTGATAATAACTCAATACAGGTCACGCTTTCTGTCAGACTTAAATAACATAGAAATCTGAAGCAAAAGTGATATTAAGACAGCACAATAAGAATCAGCTCAAGCATGTAATACTATTATACAAGCAGTGAAAATGGTAATACAGCGAAATACAAGAAGACAAAAATATGAGGTGAGGAAAAATGAATAAATCAATAAAAATAATGACAATAAATTAAAGAAAAAATAGAAAAATCAAAATTGATTAGAGGAAAATTAATTTACCAAGGAAGACTGAGAGACACAATAAAGTCCTTCTGGGCACAATAGGTGGCCTTCAGCTTCTTGATGTGGAGAGCTTCTTTGATTCCAAGACATGAAGATCTGTTCTTCGAACGGCTCATGATGGTGAAGCAGGTCTTTGCAACAAACACATTTGTGTGGCGCATCTGTAAGTGCCTTGTAATTGCACTAGAAGACTCCTTCTTTGATGTTGGAGCAATTTATTATTATTATTTTTATTGATTTATTCATTTTTCCTCACCTCATATTTTTGTCGTCTTGTATTTTCGCTGTATTACCTTTTTCATTATTTGTATTATCTGTCTGACGGAAAGCATGACCTGTATTGAGTTATTATCAACTACTTATTGTTAATTCATTCCCGCGATACATTCCCAGGATAGAGGGCGACAGGCCTAAATGCATTTAGCAAAATAAGATCTTATTCGCGACTTCATTTCTTTTTAATTAAATGAAAAAACAATTTTTTTGTTTTCTTGGGCATGTGTTATACAACAATTCCACTTAACTTGGAGTCATGGGTCAAACTGGTTGGAAGTGGGTCATGGAAACTTAACCCACGACCAACGCGATTTTGTGACCACTTCTAACTCTGATCATACTATAAAGAGTGACGACAAGGAAGTCATAAGGGATGATCACAACTTATAAATATTCATAACTTATGAACATCGTTTTATTACAAAACATTTTCAAAACAATTTGAGAAAACAATGCCTTCCGACTGTGAACTTTCTGACTTCTGTTTTCAATAGCGTTTCTCTAAAGTTCGACTACTTGGGTACGAGAACTCGATCTCTGGAATTCTCTGTCAGCAACTTACAGGAGAAGTTCCGTCAGAAGCCGAAAACATTTCCATCTGCTGCAGATATTTTCGACCCTAACGATGTCGAAGATAGCACACTATGTTCCAGAAGATCTGCAATGGTTGCGAACTTCTTGGGTTAGCAACAAGGCTCATACTGCGGAGACATTAAGGCCTTCAAAGCAAATATTAGACAAATGCAATAAAATATATTTTTCCAGCAACCATAATCAGGTTATCGAGGGGAGGAAGAGCGAGATTCTCATGAAATTTTTTCACAAATGTTTCAGAAAAGTATTTGGTTTTTTGGGAACTTATTCTGAATATTTTAAACAGACTGTAAATCAAGGTTAAGCGCTTGAAATTTCCATCAAAGCTTTCCGAGTTGGACAGATTGTAATTGGGGAGGATAAGCGGAGGCAGGTTTCTGGTAAAGGCTACAGGCAGAGGGGCTCCAGCCTGGCTTACAAGCATTTCAATATCTTTGATGACTGTTTAAAGTGCAGCGCATCGAGACGATATTTGTTAGAGTCGGTGTTCTCTCATTGTTTAGGTCTACGACTCAGGGTCAAATGACAGGACCCCGAGGACTTAAATTTGACACTGAACTTCCTTGTTTTCAGATGATGTAAGTTTGTTTGTAATATTAAAGAATGATCACAATAATAACATCATAATTACGTATCATATTGTCTGACACGGCTTGAATTTCCATGCTTTCACTTTCATATAATCAATAAATGCTGTTTGTTACATTTTGAAGCATTTGTACCAAAAAATACTGCTTTCATGAAATATCAAATATTGCGTGACGTTTTCCTTCAAGCTACATCCATTCATCCACTTTTCTCCCAATTCAGGTATATTTCTGATTTCTTACCTTCATAGAAACTCTCTAGCCTATGTTATTTCTTCTCTTTAGGCGACGACGGTTTAGAATTGGGGCAGTGATTATTGAACCTGATAATCTTCCAATAATTATTGTTCATTATATCCTACTTTCACATTTCGCCAAGCTTCTGTCGACAAATTCGCAGCATTGAATGCATTGAATCAGTCACGCACATCAGGGCAATTATATACAAAATCTCATTCATTATTACACTTCGAATGGAAGATATAGTGTGTGGAGCGCTTGCAGCAAACATTTGAGTCTATGAAAAAATAGTTCAGCTTGAACTTTAAACGTTGATCAGGTTGTTCCAAAATTATCGTTGTTTTCCATTTCAATATGGAAATCAGAATAAATGTGTGAAAGTTAACTTTTTATTAAGAAGCCGAGCTTACACAAAGCGGTTTAAGCATTTAAATTAATTGTTTAAAGTAGCATCCACTTTCTGTTAATAAAAAGCATTGTAGGCATAATGGAATATTTGGCATGATTTTGTAATGAAGTTATTTAACAAACCTCCTCAAGACCACAAATGACTTATGAAACGTATCACTCATCGGGCTGGATTAATCACTTATAACAATCAAAATCTTATAAATAACTTTTTGAGGTTAATCATGATCATGCTCAAGTCTCTGAAATTTAGTTCAATCACTGCACTCAATCATCATCAGCTAGGGTAAGCCCCACCGCGCAGCCCGCCCCGAGGCCCGCAATCCAAGACCCACCCCGCAGCTATAGCCTGCGCCCGTAGGGAAAAGCCCGATGTTCCAACAAATCGAGCGACATGCTTTGTAATCACTAGAGTGCCTCTTATATGAGAGCATTGCATGAGGATTTTCTAAAGTGCAATGGATCGGCTGTAGCTGTGATGCGCGCTGTACGGCATTATGTTTAGACTGAGAAATTAGAGATTATGCAGCTTCATGGATATTAGAGATCTGTGTTATTGTCATCACTAAGTGAAGAGAGGACAGTAGATAACTAGGATGGCACTAGTTTGCAGGATTTATCTGCCTATATCTTGAAATAACTCCTGATCTAGAATGCCTTAAAACCTAGATTTTCCACCTGTTTGAATATGATTGAAATTGGAACATTGATAAAGCTTGTAGGGACGCATGAAGCAAAATAAATATAAGCTGATCTTGTGACCACAGATTTAGGACTCTCGCTCCCATTTTTCCATGGCTGATCTTCATAACCCATAACAAACTGTCCTGAGCAGAGTGACCTCCCAGCATGCTTCTAAACGATTCTACGGGAGACTTAGTGATTTCATCTTTAATGGTTGGCTTGTGTCATTAACTTTCAAAAAGTTATAATCCTTGTGAATGCATTATCTTTCAGGTTTATAGATGACACTAGCCTCACGCCATTAAATACCCGCGTCTAATTGCTCACCAGTTTATCAAGAATATTTTGCTTTATTCGTAGACTTTTTATGACTCTATTCCACTATAAACACTGCAAGATATCGTTTCAGTTACAATTCATTGACACCATGATATAACGTCAATGAGAGATGTCGTTGCATATTGTTGATGAGAATATCCACCATAAGTAAATATTATATATTGGAAGTTTTCCTTCTAATGAGTCTTCAAACAGACTTGCAAACTGCAGCATCGAATGACGCATTCATATACTTTGAATTAATATTGCTTCCGTTACAGATACATGTTGGATATGTTTAATGTGCTCTCTTAACACAGATTTCTAGCAATCCGACATCATGGGTAGCTACATCGGCGTAAATTTTAATATACTAAATAGACTATCGATACCTACCTTAAAAATGCTAGTAGGATTTACTAGTTTGACTTGTTGTTACTGACTGAATGAATTAAAAATGATAGTGGTTTTTCCTGTAAACAACGGTCGATTTATAAACTCTATATTTAATGAGTTGTTACATCAACATAGCTCACTTCAATTCGAATAAGTAACTTGGGTCTGATTCAGTTCAAATTTTTCTACCTATCGGGCTCGGATAACACCGAAAATTGTGATAAACAACTATTTTTGGGGTATGTTCAAAACCAATTTATGTGCATTCAATGGCTAAATAGAATTTTTCACCCTAGATCATCAAGGTTTTGAAAACTTCATCAATCAAAAATCGAAATATAATTTGCTGCAATTAATCGGCAAATTTGATCAGTTTTCATATTTTATTCATTCTCACTTCTTCAACGTGTGATTCAATTCGATCTGCAAGCAGTTCAACCACTGATCATTTCCTGATGCTTTCTCTTTACTTGTGCCAAGGAAAATCAAAACGCATTCAATAGACTAGAGGGTCCAATATGTATCGGGTGGTCTATATAGCCAGGGATGCTATAATATCTGTCAGAAAATAGAGGCGAGCTTCGGTTGAGAATTACTATTCCTGAGGCCAGCAGTGTTACTTCGTAAAGGTTCATGATTATGACAATTACACCAAAGAGACATTGAACAGTTGTAATTGGAACTTGAGTCGGTCGGTTAATTGAAGTTCAGCTATTTTTTATCATCCCTGAAAAGGTCGGTCATTGATATTGACACTGAGAGCAGACAAGTTTGACACACGATCTCTCCACGTGAGATATCCTGCCCATGATCACAGGTTTGATCGGATCTTCTATTCAGGAGAAACAGTTGCTGATAAATGCATCATTTCGAAGTCAATTCATGAACGTTATTCATGATTTCCTATTATCATGTAATCATATTTGATCTGCTTGACTACAACCGAAGATGAAATGTTATTAGCAGCGAACGAGGGACGAGAATGTGTTCATTAAATCTGGATGAGAAAAATGTTAATAGCATGTATCTTATCAAATATTTACAGTGTATACCGGTATTTGGAATGACGATTTGGTGATACTTGAATGAGTAATTGTAGAGTTTTGAAGGCCTCTTGTGAAAGACGTGTCAAGATGCACATATTTATTTAGTCAAAATCTTGATTATTTCGCTTTTTCAGCCATTTCTTCTTGAAAATATTTCGTTTTATCACAAAGCTAATAACGTCGGATTTGCTGCTGCTGAAAAGCCTCTTCACAATTGGGACTTGCATAATTTTGATTTGTAAAATGAATATTTTGGCAGAAAAATTGACTTTATATTAATAGGGAATCTATTTCGAAATGGCACAACAAAGAAAAATATTAAAGCAAATAACACACTCTATTATTCTATTCGTCTCAGGCAGACCGGGACGACCCGGAGGCTTCGTGTCACAGACCCGTGGGCCTGGACAAACTTAGGACCCGGACGGACTCGCGGAAATTTTTTCCTCATTTTCATAATTTAAAAATACAGTAGTCCTGTGCCCATACAAACGGCGGATCCGTGTTGCACATGCATTGCATTTACATCTAGGCCTATATTTAGGTTTGTATGATGACCTATTCACAATATTCAATACCTAAATAGGCCTTCACGTTTTGGAGCCGAACGATTGTGATAGCATATGCATTAGGCTAGCTATTTTCATACATGCCTAAAAGCGATAAACCCTGATGCATCGGTAGTTAGACTAAATAACGCGTAGCTGCATGTTCAGACTACAATTCTGCAGCATGCAGGTTACCAATCATTGACTAGGCCTAGAGTCAACGATTTAGAAATCATGATGTAAATTATTACCGTGTATCATCTTTTAGTTTTACATATAGGTCTAATGGTCTATGACGTGTGCCTATATAGGCTGCTAGATAAAAGATACTTAATTCCTAAAAGCTTCTCGAGCGAAGTATAGTTTCATTGCATTCAATACGCCTGTAGTTAAAATCTTACATGTAGGCCTAGGCCTACTTACAAATTCATTATACAGGCCTAAGGCCATGCATAAGCCGTGTCAGTCACTGTGCGATCTACACGTGACATGGGTATACTAGCATTTCAATGAGTCTTATGCAAAGATCCCATGACCATCAACTGGCTATGAAGACACCCGTAGTTGCAAAGTGGCACCTAGAGTAGCAAAAATACATGTATATCCCAATCTGCCATGCACCAAGCTAACAGCAGTCCTGCACCACTCTTCGAGGCCCTGGCATGCTACATTAGATGCAGGCATGATTGGCATGTCAAATCTCGCAGAAATCGTCTTCCATGACTTGTTCTATGCAGACCGCGTTGACCGTTTGATCCAATGATAGAATCATCCTTATGGAGAAGATTATGTCCATTTATCAGGGAAACTATCATCTTTGTCATCATTGTCTGATGAAATTATCGTTAGATATGACAGACCAGACATGATTGAAATCCGAGCAAGTTTTACTCGCTTGTACACCAATGCAATCTAAAAGAAATGTTAAGTTTAAAAGAGAAGGAAATTTATCTTGAAGATCAGTGCCTTGTGCGATCTTGTTTACCGAAATCCATGTCCTGTTCCTACCTGGCATCGCCAAGCAATCTTTGCAATCCTGGCATCTCGATCAGAAGTTTCCGTCTGCGTAATATCTCATACTGGAAAGTTATCTCAGAATTGTTTGCTACAGACAATGAATCGAAACCTTGACAAGGGAACACAAGTTGCAGCAGAAGGAAATAAAGATCGAGTAAACCTATTACTAGCACTATTTAATCTATTCTGTGGTTTCACTGCGATTTGATTCTTCCAAATTAAGAAACTGTCTTGTGATTCAAGTGTGCAAGAAGTGTACTATTAAGCGCTACCAATGACAGAATAACGAAACGACGATAGCTTATACAACAAATGTATGGAGCAGTCTCCCAGTTGCAGTGATCAATCAAGTCTCTCTTCATTTATTGAAAGTCTCTCTTCACTCAATTTTATCCTCATTTTTAACGTTTCATTTCTATGCACAATACAGGTTTTGGACTTCAAGAGCTTTGGTTAATGAACTAGTGACTTCAAGAATGACACTGAATTTCATTAGTGACATTGTGATTTCAAATAAAGAAAAAATAAGGAATAAAGAAAATAAAGCGGAATTCTAAAGGGAATGCATAGCATTTGTCCAAGATATCACAATGTCATAATTGAAAGTATCTTCGTCTTTCATGATTTCACTTTGTCGCTAACTTCTGTGCTATGTCATTCATGAATTGCTAAATTCTTACATGATTCTCTGACTGTCCTCATTGAAATCCAAAACCTGTGGTACCTGAACGATGCGTCCCTATTAAGTAGCTCATTGAATATCTATACTCCATCACCGGTATACCGATAGCAATGACAAACAAAGACTTACAAAGACGTCACTATCAAAATCGAAATAAAATTGATTAAAAGAAATTTTATCTGGAACATGAGCATGCTCCAAATCTTCTAAAGAAGATTACACTTTTATCAATACCTTCCTTGTAAACGCATATGAGCTGAAAAGGTCAATAAGGCTTAAATATTGAGTTGTCAATTTGAGGAGATATAAAGTCATACTTTAGAATATCAGGTCATGACAAATCTTAGAAAATTGAGAGGGAAAGTTGCTCTCTCCTCCTGTGAGCATCAGTGAGAAAGTAACATGATCACAGTCACAGTTAATACCACAAATAATCTGGTAAGATCAACTTCTTACCTTTCCAAGTTCCAAATTACGGCTATTTACCTCAATGATCAGAGAAGCATCATATTCAGGAATGGCTATTCTTAAAGTCGATCTAGTTATTGTTGCAAATATAGACTGCGATGTAGGTCGTTAGTAGAATTAGTCTTTTTGTGATGTATAAAATTGCTCGAAAGTGTGAAATCAACTAAAATGGTCACTTCATCCCCATGTCATGAGTCGTCTTGTTCACATTCGCAAGCATCAGCACAGCTCGCTATTTGACAACACCAGCGATTGGCACATAAGTTATTTTTTCTCTATGCATTTAATGACACCTTCACCCTAACAACAATATAGGGGAAGATCCTGCTATCGATTCTGAATCTTTAATTAAGTATGATTATTCATGACTGTCGATTTATGTTTCTTATAAACAAATCGAAAAAGATGCCTTCATGATAAATTTCGAAGGGCATTTTGAAACATATGTGCTTTGAAAGATCAAAGTTTACGTTGTTACGAATGCTAATAATATATATTTCGAAAGCATTTACGATTGAATCACCACTAACTTAAATTGCCTAACGACTCTGACACCAACATTATAAATATTACATGTGGCATACTAAAGGTACATGAGGTAATCAGAGTATATACAATATATAGATGAAGTTGAAATGCGAGTATGTATATATTTGACTTTGAAATTAAGTGTTCGGATAATTATACTTGTCTCATTATATCAATAAAGAGGTCGGATATTCATGCATTTTGGTTTTAGAGAGGAGATATAACAAATATGGTGATATAAGTCTAAACTCCCGCAGCGGATTGGGCTTAGTACAAGACTTTGTTATAATTACTTTGAAATTACTATGACTTGTTGTGATCCCTTACATGATCTAAGTATCTTATGCAGAGAAGGATCCACTTAAAAGAGATGTGAAAACATTTTGATCTCAATCGCTTCCGACTGTCGACCACAATGTCTATTTTCTTGAAGTTTTTCTTATCTAAAAGTAACACTGTGTGTACAATTGCTTCTTGAGGTCTATTTTAAAGTTTTGCTCATCCTGATTTGTCGATACATGCCTGTTTATTTGAAACCCCGTTTGAATAAGTGGCAGGGTAGAGGACATTGGATTATTTGTGATGTTGATGCGTGCTGATCTTGTATAAAGCCTTAGATGAAAGGATACTAAAACAAGAAAACAATCCCATCGACTTTTTTGAAATCATTTTGACTGCCAAACCATTGCCTCATTAACATTCTTCCAGGAACAAGTCAGTCCAGTGAACGTCAAAATTTTCCGATTTCAAAATTGTGCATAGGTCCGTATCATTTATGTCACATATCACATTCTTGATTCGATCGGTGTCTCCTATTAGTCTTGAATGTTCGAAATGTTCAAAAGTTGGTCAGTAGGCCTACTTGACAGCGTATATGAATGTTTTCATTGGAAAATATAATTTTCTTTCCCATTCATCGCTCACTTGCATGAATATCATGAAAATGACGTTAATAAAGACTGCAGAATGTAGATCATATGAAAGAAAGTAAAAAGAGTTGATATATATTCGCTGCGATCATTTGAGCATTTCGAACAGTTAAGATTGTTGCTCACTCATTTCAGGAGATTATAAGAGAATTTTCTAATCCTCGAAGACCACAGTTACGGTCGTTGGTTAGTGGTGTATTTCCTACTTAGTGCTTTCATCATATCCTAAAGGCAGTGGATGATGACTTCTGTAAGAAAATACAAACACAGCATTGTTTAATATCATCTGGTATCATTCATTCCAATAATTTACTATTTCCAAAAATTAAATGACTTACAAACTACACTCATTTCACCAAATTGATATTTATCTTAAATCAACTGTTTAAAATAATATTCTTTTTTATCGGGCCAAGATTCTGATATTGTCGGAGCCGGGCCTGGTCTCGGCCTAATGATACGGATTCAAAGTAGGCCCTATAATCCGGCCCGTTTTCTACCAGTGAGAACAACTGAAATAAAACGCAAGTTTAGAATGCACGGTGATAAAGAAAACGGGTGTAATATGTGAATGATGGTCATTTACATGCCGGCACTATCTTTCGGACATGCGTTGGTCATCATACAAGCGTCAGATCACGGTAACGGTTGTTTTCTCTGAATCAAAGCAGTTCAGTTGTGTAGCTCGGACTTTACTGAATGAAAATCTCATGAACAAATGGATCAGAAGAAGAGGATCAATTGAATGGCCTATGTTCTAGATCACCGAACATGACAATAGCTGACCTTTTTCCCTTGGGGAACGCGGAGAGACAAAGTTTACAAGATTACTTCGAGAAATGCTCAACAACTTGCATGATGAGTCGAATCTGAAATATCAACTTTTCCAACAAACATGTTTTAGTCTGTTTACAACTCATTCCTGAAACACAAAGGTCAAATTGAAAACTAATTTGAGAATTGTGACTATTCTGAATGCAGCTTGCATGACTTTGTTGAAGCTACTATTCATAAAATATGTATTTAAAGAACAATGGATAAATAATTGTTTTACTCAATTAATTTTTCATTACAAGGGCAATTATTATTAGCGTTACAAAATGATAGAATTGAGATGATTATAAGGAAAATTGCAAAGTCTCATACATCTCAATTGGTTACTTTACATCAGAAGTTCATGCACATCAGAAAATGAAGAATGAATTCAAGGTTGAGTCTGTACCCTGCCCCGTTTGAGAATATAGCGTTTTCTGGCAGCACCATGTAGAGCTTTCTGGTGGCGTCACCATATTAACTATACTCAATATATGGGAATGAAAATACCAGAGATGGTCTGAAAATTGCAGCAGTTATCCCTCTATGTTTTTACCCATAGAAATCCGACGTTTCACTTTTGCTTATGTAAGTGAGATTAGAGTGGACGTTAATGGTTTGTTGATGGTCATTTAGGCACTCATTCGTTCTTAAAAAGAATTTAAAAAAATGCACAAACAATTAAGGTAAACAATCTGCAGTCGTGGTCAGAGAACAGTGACATGCCTTCGCTAATTGCTTAGTTTTGAACCTTCGGTCACCTTACATGTTGTTTGTTTACTTCAGCGGCTATGAGAAAAAATTTTTAAAGAGGTTCGAAAAAGAATTCTTTAATCATTCTATTTAAACTGTTTAATTTATTTGAATAAAACTTACATATTCGCATTCGGCCATCACAAGGATTCTGAAGATGCCAAACATGAACATTTTTGATGAAAAAGTGAGAACATAGCATTTTCAGTCAAAAGAATTATGATTTTGTGATAACTTGACGATATCGCTACGTGTAATTTCTTCACAGTTCGTCGATTTTGATGACCAGTATATCAAAATAAAGCTCAGAAAATTCTCCCCGTGTCTGATTCATTATTATACATACTCTCATGTTTTTTCATAGAAAGATTGCAAATTGCGATTTTTACATTTTGAGCATTGCTCAGATACAAGTCTATCATAACTCATTTTAAAGCTGAGAATGCAAGGTCTCGAATGATGCATGGTACGTTGCTGTGCTACGCGATTAGAAGACATGAGAATCGATTGAATTTCAGCGTAATTTAGGTGGTCAGTTTTTCATGATCAGCTTAGTTCTTAGACAGAATCAAATCGCAGCAGAACTCATTTGCTGCTAGTTCTTAAAAAGAATTAAATTACTGATACATGCAACAGTTGTAGATTGTTACCGCAAGGTGATTATTGTAAGCTATCTTATCAAAATGCCTTTATATTTAAAGAGAAATGATAACAATCGTGAAGATTTGCATAGTACGCTGATTAGCTGCCGGTACCTTCCTATTGTCAGCCACTGGAAGCCGCCATCGTTTAGATATCGTTGTCATGACAACACATGTCCGCTCTACTCCTTTATTATTGTAGAATGCGAGATTTATATGGTTTTACCTATTGAACGATAATTCGAGTGGGTAATAAGAAGGATTATGACTTCACAGATCAGAAGCGTAGAATATTATTCTACTGTAGCTTTAGGGTCATGTTAGCAAAAAAGATCAATTTCGTAGATTCTACTAAATGCCTAGACACCAATTTCCTCAAATTTGTGAAATAAGTTGATCATCTGTTTATTTGATCCTAGGTAGATCATCTTTCCAACTCAAACCGCTTGCACATACTTATTCAATCCTGCCTTCACCTAATAAATTGCGTTACGAAATGAATTTCATAAGATGCTGCTCTGTCTATCAAATTCCAACAGGGTAAGTGTTAATGTCATGGATACGTGATGTAGTTGTGCTGCAAGGATTGGAAGTATATAAACTTGTTGTTGTGAGAAAGATTTGAGCGCAGTTTATGGGAAATTCAATGCCAGGACATGGTGTGTTGTGAACTCAAGTGGCATCAATAGAACATGTGCACAAGAAACAGCATCACCCAGACTTTCCAGTAAAAGTAATTGGAACTGAGAGTAATGCATATTCAAGGAGGATCAAAGAAGCATTGTATATCCGTGGGAATCAGGAGTGTGTGTACAACCGTGACATTGGTGCTGAGATTAACAAAATTTGGAATCCTCTTATTCATAATTGCTCAAATCAATTTAATCTTAGTTCTCGTCACAGCTGAATGCTGATGTATTTGTATATACTGCGTATTGTTTTAGGATTCTTTTGAATTTGACTTGATTGTAAATTTCTCATTATTTCATGATCATATTCTTATTCACCGCATTTCTTGTCGTATTCATTTTCAGTGTTCATAGCGCGCATCTTCTTCTGATTAATTGCTTCATGCTGATTTCAACTTCGCGTCTATTTCGTCATCGTTGTGGTCCAGTACATTTCTATGTAAACACTGATCAACCGGGTTGAGGGCACATCCAGAGATTTCTTAATTTTCATCACATGATTAAGGTGTGCCGAGAGCCATCGAAGCTCGTGTATTTTACTATACTGTGGAATTAAACAGATTCAGATATCCGAAACAATGACTTCTCAATCAAGTGACATGCATTCACACAGCAATACCTATTCGAAAAACATTTATTTCATCTGACGGCTTCATCCATGGAAAGCCGAATTTTCGCTTTATTTAAGGTAGTGTGACTAGACTGGACAGCAGCTGTTTGATGATGTTCATTTCAGCTGCTCGGCTATGCGCCGATTGCTAGATCTTTAGAAGAATCAAATTACCGAAACATGCAACAGTTGCCAATTCTTGCCGCAGGACGATTTATTGTTAAGTCATTTCATCAAAAATGCTTTCATCGAAGTTCATCGAAATGAACTTCGAATATTCACAGTGATCTAACAAGTTTTCGATAACTGCCTTATTGCTTGACAGCGCGGCGAAGACGAATTGCACGGTTTCAGCACGCTGTCATACTTTGACACTTTAATCAACCATTTAGAAAATGAAATACATCAAATGGTTCTATCTATTCATTTTGTCAACACTGTCATTCAATCTGAAACAGAGCTACCGATGGCACGCTAAGTTAGCGTCCTCATACCGTAAACCATTGATAATGATTATTCGATTTCTATGGCTCAAAATAGCAATGCAATGGCTTATCAATCGCTCCATGATAGAGTTCTTGAAGTGAAAGCTACCTTAGGCCTCAGCCACACTGCGAGCTTTTCCAAGCGTTTCTGAGCAAAGTGTTTTGCAGCAAATATAAAGTCATCATTGCAGCAGTTGCAGACTGCCACACCGCAAGCAAAGCAAACCAGAGCGATTGATAGCTTGCGGAGATGCGTTTGCTCGCATTTGCTCGGGACGCTCGTGTTTGCTTTGCTTTCAGTGTGGCTGAGGCCTAACCATAGCGTCCTTTATCAGAATATTTGGCAAGTGCTACAGAATTACTCTATAACTAACCATTGTAAATATCCATTGTTCTATTTCTATGTCCTGAAATGTGCGTCTGCATACAACGAATACATTGAATACAATAACTGTGCAATAAGAAATTTCAACAGCTATGTAGCGATAAATTCCTCGATAATATTTATTGCTCGATGAGGGTCATTTATCGTCCGTCAAGCGATAACTTCCTATTGTCAGCCACTGGCATCGTTTAGGCATCGTTTTCATGAAAGCGCATGTCCGTAACGTTCTCCTGTTTTCAATGTCCATGTCCATTCTTGTCCTTTATTATTATAGTGTTGGATTTCTATGGTCGCTACTCATGTTTTATAAAGTCGCAAGTAAATGTGTTATGTTGATTTTTAATGCGATATTCATAAAACATGGCAGCAATTTTAACTGAGATAAATCTGTCTTTAGTTAACAATGACTTGTCTTAAGTTTCTGTCAAAAGTTAACAATGATTCCGTAATGATGAACCTCTACCTCACCGATTCTCCAACTTTTAACTCTCTATTTAGAAAGTTTCCATTTCTCTGTTACCTCTACCCCCAAGATTTATAAGGGCCTGGTTCTTGTTATTCATTAAGTATTTTGATCGCCTTGGTAGTGTAAATCTGGTGGACTCAAATACAAAACATTGGCTACTTTGATTGGTGTAGACGATACGATTGCATCAGCTCTTGAGTACACAAATTACTTGGATGTTTTTCTGCTGCCCAACGTTTGCCCACTTCACCGACTGCGTTTAGAGTCTTGTTGATATTTTATTGATCCAAATGCCTTTGTGATTAATTTTCCAAGGCAGTTCTTACATGGATGTGCGAACGTAGTGCAGCGGACTAGATATGCCGTATGGCATTTTTCGATATAGTGGAGGTGCTTGTCCAATGAGTAGATGAGCACTAGTCAATAATTGAGTACTAAAATGAGTACGAATAACAGTGAATAACAGTGTGCTGACGAGGTACCGGTACCTAATCATTATCAGTCACAAGAAACCGCTTTTCTTCAGGTACTGTTGTCATAGCATGATTCCTTTGCTTTTACAGTATGTCAGATTTCTACGCTATCGCACATAGCGATCGTCAGCGTAAAAATTGAATCATATAAGTGATATGTCTAGTGGCAACAACGATTTGTTTTTGAATGAAGCAGAAACGGATGCTTCTTCCAAGAAAACATAAATTGTCATCAGAAATATTCAGAAACTACATATATATTGGTAATACACTTTGGTCACATATCACGTTTGGGATGTTAAATATTTGAAAAGAAATGCTGATTTCAACTTCATATAAGCCAAGCAAGTATCCTACTCCGTAAATTCAGCATGATAATGCACGCGATCTGGTTTTTCAGAAAGTTTGCGTCACGAAACTCAGAACAATTATAATGCAAAATGTTATGCCATGTTTGTGACAACTCATCTAAGCATACTTTGCACACAGGTGAGAACTGACACCCACATTGACTTGTTGGGAGTATACGGAGTTCAAATGATGCGTGTTTGATTATGCTTTTGCGATTTTGAGTCACCTGGATTTGAGTACTCTTCCATCATTACGGCGTCATCACATCCTAACCAGTCACGCAAAGTTTATATTGCTGCTTTACACAAGCCATAATATGACACAAACGGCAAATGACTATCTTATCTTGGCATCAACACGAAGTTTCATGTTGGTTACAAAGAATTCCATCCTTTATCAAGTATAACGAGATGAAATTCATGAGTTAGAGATGAGAAAACGATACTTCAGAAGACACCTATGGATAGAGCTTTTTATAGCGATCCGCTGAACAAAAGTGTTTATTTTCGTGGTTATGAATGTGTTTTGGAACACTTTCACAGACAAGATGATCAGCAAGTTTGAAGCACAAGGCGCTCGGTCAAACAATACAATTAAAAAATTATGAAGGTATGGCAAAGCAATATGCAATGATTGGCTTTCTTTTTCTTCACTCATGAATAGATAGTCATGTATATCTACAAATTCACAATCTGAAGGTAAAAAGGAGAAAGAATTCTTAGTGTTACTCTAAGATTTACATGTACGTATGTGTTGTGCAATTTTATGCGACTTCTGTAATAGGCAGATCGAAAGATCGATGATCAGCGATGGAGTAAAGAGCATCCAAGACTTTCGCAGTAATTACAGAAATGTACCTCAAAATAAGGTGCAGAATAGTCGATGTGACCTAGTGAAGAAGTTGCGAGCTCGTCTCCAACGTGGACATCGGTTCGATTCCTGGGTCAGGCAAGTGCGGTCGAGGAATCAAGGGTGTTGGTGTATTTTGTTGCTTTAATGACTGTTATTAAATCCTTATTGTGTGTACAGTTTCGATTTTGTTAAATGAACTCGAGTTGTGACCCACATACCACATGTGAGATTCGCAATTTTTTCACTTATGGAGAAATTTACATGGATTTGACTGATAATGATAGCAATACTGAAGGAATAATGGTATTTTACACTCTATCCGTGTCATGTCAACCATGGAGAGGTGATACTCGTATATTTTGCCAAATTAGCAATTCGATGGGTTACTATTGCCTATTACTGTAATGCCCAGCCTTACTAATAAGAGTGCTTTCTCACATGTGATCATATCACAAACTACCTGTCAATTAAATACCGAAACATCATATGATGATGATGATCACGAATTTTATTACGAGTGAAGGACATAATGCTGCTAGAGCTTCAAGGTCTTTTTACAAAAAATAAAAGAAATTATCAATAAAACAGAGACATCATTGCATAAGATCGACACTGCAAACGTCTTAAGTGAAATTATCCAATAAAAAGTCTTTGACAAGTACTTTGAAATTGCGCAGAGATGCCCTTCACGTGGTACATGTAGGCAACCTTTTCCAGAACTGGGGACCCCGAGAAGAGAAATGTGCTTTTGAGACGGAGGACAATCGAAACTTCGCGCCCTGTAGCTGATTTTTTGAGCTAGAACGGAGACGAGAGCGGCCAGGAAGCTCTTTCACAGAAGTAAGTCGATCACACAAATAAGACGGTGCTTGATGGTACATGCACTTGTAGACCAGGACCGCCAAGCGAAAGTCGATGCGGCAGCGGGCAGATAGCCAGTTCAACTCTTTGAAGTATGGAGAAATATGAGAAAAACGAGGCAGATTAAATACGAGACGCACCGATGCATTGAGAATTGCTTGAAGGCGTTGTGTCAAAGTATTGGAGAGGCCGGACAGAGCAGCAGCACAATAGTCAAGCAGGGGAAGCACCAGAGCGGAAACCAGATAGGCTGTATCAGTTTGACTGATAGATCCTCTAATCGAATTTGTCTGGGGATACCGAAGCATGAAGACACCGTTTTCGAAATGTGCGCCGTAAATCCCAAAGTACGACCAATCGTGAATCCCAGATAGCGGAAACAGTCGACGGGTTTTATAAGGTGCCCTCCAACATTAATAGGTTCAAGATGAAGATCATTTAGCCATTGTCGGGTAGCACACCACATGACACTTGTTTTTGCCGGGTTCATAACAAGCTGATTGGACTTGAGCCATGATTCATTGGAATGAATGCAATTGGATACCTTTGAGGAAAGAACGTGTTCGCTGCCAGATTTGCATGATCCGAAGATGAGTATATCGTCAGCAAAAACATGAATGCTGAGGTCGTGATCCTTTGCCACTCGAAGTATGTCCACAGTGTATAGAGTGAATAAAACTGGCCCTAAAACGGACCCTTGTGGAACTCCACAATGCACACGAGATAGGGATGTTTGGGTGCCATTAAAACGATAATACTGAGAGCGTCCAGTGAGGAATGACTTGAACCAGTTGAGGAAGAGGCCGCGTATTCCAAACGAACAGTCGAGACGATGGATGAGGGTGTCATGAGAAACTGTATCGAATGCGGCTGAGATGTCGAGGGCTGCTATCAGGTTCATTTCACCTTTGTCGATAGAAGAAAGGAGCTCGCTTGTCACATCAATGATAGCTGTTTCCGTCGAATGATGTCTGCGATATGCCGACTGGTACTGTAGTAATAAGTCATTTGATCTAAGATGCACCATTAACTGTCGCATTACAAGTCTCTCAAGCAGTTTCGAGATAATACTGAGGTTGCTGATGGGTCGATACGACATTTGATTATCAGGATCCATCTTTCCCTTTTTCAGGACAGGTGTCACACATGAAACAGCCAAAGAGGATGGAAAATTGCCATTGGCAAGCGAAACATTTACGAGGCGTGTCAAAAAAGGTAATAGAAGGTCAAGACAATCCTTCATGATAGCTGTAGGCAAAGGATCAGCATTGGAGCTTTTATTAGGTAGTGATCGAAAAGTGGATGACACTAGAATTGGCGAGACATATGAGAGTACCGATATAGGGCGGCAGCTCGACGGAGAATGATAATAGAGTGGATCGGAGATTGATGTTGAAGATATAATTGACTCAGTTCTATTGGAGAAATGCTGTTCAAAGGCAATTGCACTCAGGGATCCAGAGATTGGTGATTTACCGCGACCGAACAGTGCATTGAAAGAGCTCCAGCGACGCCGTGGATTATTACATTCTGCATGAATCTTTGTGCGCCAGAAAAGTTCGCGTTTGCATTTGAGCAATTGGCGGTATGATGTCTTGCAAATGCGCCAGATATTCTGAGCACTCTCATATTCACTCGATGAACTGTCAGTGTCTTGAAACCAGCGCTCAATCCGACGGAGTAGACGTTTGCCTAGTCGACACTCATGATCAAACCAAGGATCTGCCCTTCTTTGACGAATACGTATAGTGCGGTGAGGAACCAACTGATCAATAATGCTATCCACAGTTGAATTATAGAGAGTTACAAGTTGATCACTGGAAAGACCAGTCCAGCAAGTGGAATCACACAAGATCGAAGAAGATAAGAGCCAGCGAAGATCATTTACGTTGAGGAATTTCCACGGCTGATAATTTATCACCTTGTAAATTGGAACAGACCTTTGAAGACATGAATCCTAGTGTAGCAGGATGTGATCTGAGATACCTGGATCTGAATATTTCACAGGTGAGACGGAATTTTCACTTTGAATGAATATGAGATCCAACATAACACCATGAATATGAGTAGGCCGGTTAACCTGGTTAATGAAACCAAAAGATTCAAACAAATCAACTAAGTTTCTGCTATTCAAATCACCAGAGCGCTCAATATGAATGTTGAAATCCCCAGCAAAAACCACAGATTCAGCTCGTGCAGAGAACAATTCAAGAATTCGTGTCATCTCAGTGAAAAACGCAGATGTAACGGGATAATCAATAACGATCATAATCAATGACAGAGATAATAATTGACTTTAAAATATGTGTAATAGGTGCAAAAGGTGCACATTTGTATTCAGATTCAAGAACTGAAACATATATTTAGTGAATCACAAAACTATGCCGATAAAACCTGAATTTTCAGTCATAGAAGCACAATAAGATCTCAACTTTGCCATGAAGACTTGCATTACAATGTGGTTCATGAAATTTCCTTGATAATCAGATCAATCTCCTCTTAATTAAGATACTAGTCCGGCAGCCAGAACGAGTTTCTGCGAGGAACGAGGCCGAAAGTGAGACTTTCACAGAATGATGTGCATCTTCTGCATACTACGAATCTCCACATCTGCCGAATTCTAGTGAGTTCCTCCTCTTGTCAGACAGGATCAAAGAAAAACACATGTAAATCCAATGGGACGCAGATTGCAGCTTTTCTTTAAAATGAAATTTTCCAAGTTTTCGCGTAACAACTGAGAAGTAGTAAGTCTAGAGTCATAATTTTTGACATGGAATGTCTTCAGGTCATTTTCTATGATGTGCATGTGCTATTATCATACTTCTGATCGGCAATGTATGTGAGAATGTGGTTGAATGTAGATAAAGTTGCTGAAAATGTTTGTGTTTGCCGACATTCAGAGGCTCACCAATTCTAAATTTGTTTAGCTTTATAGACAACGGTGCATGAACATGAAAGGAAATGACTTGAAGACATTCTATTTTAAAAATTATGACTCTATACTTAATACTCTCCAGTTGATAAGCGAAAACATAGAAAATTTCATTTTAGCCAAAAAATGAAAAATGACTCCCATTGGATTTACATGTGTGTGTTTTTCTTTGATCCTGTCTGATAAGAAGAGGAACTGACTAGAACTCGGCAGACACGCCGATTCGTAGTAGGCATAGGATGTATATCATTCTGTGAAAGTCTCACTTTCGGCCTCGTTCCTCGCAGAAACTCGTTCTGGCTGCCGGACTATACCTGTTAGGAAATGCCAATTACTTTTGATATCTATAAAATTCATACTACTTATATAGTGGCTTCACGTCGGTAGCATATAAACACAGGAGTAATTTGCAGATATCTAGTTTTTAAAGAGTGATCAAATCTTTTTTTAGACCGCAGGAATTTTCTCTCCGCAAAAAACTGAATCTTTTCAAATGAAAATTTTCACTATATACACACACTCTACTGACTCTGTGACTTTCGTTGTCAATCTAGACAGCAGGCACGGCGGAACCGGGGCGCCACACGAGCATGTGCCCTGCTAAAAAATTAACACTTTTCTGCCCTTCTCCCACAATTTAATTGATGTTCAAAATTTTCAGACATCTCATTGATTTGGCAGAGCCAAAGACTGCCGATGATTTGCAAAGTTATCACTTTCCACTTTTATCTGTTAAGCGCAATCCCATTCAAGTGAAAACGATCCCGCAAAGAGTGGGATGGAGGTAATTATGTCATACTTGACAGGCAATGGATTAATCAAACAAATATAAAGCAGAATGAACCCATTTGCTTTTAATAACCAGGGCCCAACCAAATATGCATTAACAAGTGATCGTTTTATGCCATGAAAATGCGCTTAAAAAGTAATTTTATGTGATGAAAACTGCATTTATGCAATACCTTTCTGATTGTAGAAATAGCTGCAATATAGTAAGAAATGTAGGCATGTGTATGCATAAATGGTGAATAATCTGTCAGCACTTTGAGTTCATTCCTAATGCACAATGCATGCGAATGTTTTCCTTAGTCATACTAATGCGATTGCTCCTCATACACGCAAATGCCTTGTATTCTAAAAAACGTCTCTCAACGTCAAAAGAGGCAACCGGAGATCGTGACAATAGCAATTGTTCTTCCAATGAATGTCCTTCAAAATCCCTCTCAACCAGCTTCTTGAATCCTGTGTTCTTTTGATGAGCGTGCTCCATCTTGGTCTTTACATTCTCATCAAAGTCAAGATGATAAGTACTTTTATTTTGCAAATAAAAGAGACAACAATCATAATTATAGGGAACAAAGATCAAAAGGCTTCTCTCAGCGCAAGAAGACATCAGCGATCAAAGTCATCGCTGATACCATCGATCAGTTGTTTGGCTTGGACGGATTGCACCTACGGTCTTGAAGCTGCTTCAGACAACGAGGAATATAGATATATTTAGAGAAAATGTCTACGATGCCTCTTGCAATCTCGGTGTCCGATTTTTTGATTAGCTCCTTCAGGTTAACGACTGCTGTACAATCATCCTCAAGTCAACAATCACTTTTTTCATGGTCTGATAATTGGTGAGGTACTATTCCACTGCTTCTATCCATGTGCTCCAACGGGTGGTTATCGGAGAGGGTGGCAGTGACATGTGAGCTTTTTTCAGCTTGTGACAGCGTGAAGGAATCACAGGAATCCGACCAATGAATAAGCAGTATATAGAGCATGTAGTGTCTTATGAAAATAGGGAATCTTCAAGATAAAAGTAGACATTGTCCACTGCTGAGACTTAGACCGCAATCTAAGGTAAAAGACAAAGGAGGAGATAGGTGTTAACAGAGGAAACGAGACACAATCTGTTCATGATGACTTTTTTTCAAGAAATTATCCATATACACTGTATGTATTTAAAAGCACTTATTTACATGATATTCTGCAATAAAAGCTGACATGCATTATGCATATATGGTCGGCCCTGATAATAACAGATATGTCTACGACATGTCAAGTGACTGTGAATTATCTCCCTGCTGAGAGATAACTTAAAGAAATGTTGGGCTGCAATCTACACTGATTGTTTCCGTGGCAAGGGAAATATAATTTCATCAGCCCTTTATCAGTTTTAAGAGAACTTCAGTATTGAAAGTCCACTGTTACTCCAAGGAAACCTATCAGTAGCATCAGGTGACCTTCAAACCTTTGAGAGGGTCCCTTTATCATTATTGCACGCATGTTCGGTATTCAGTATGACATTATGGAGGGTTCCTTCTTAAGTATAAGGATTCATGTGTTAGTTATTGCAATTTATTCTACAGTAGGCCTACTTTGTCTCTAAATGACCTATTGACTTATATATACTTATAATATACACATCAATGCGAGCTTCAACGATATTACATCAATCAGTGCACGAGGTATGGTTCCCTAGAAAAGTAGCATCCCTATGATGACTGCAAGCTGATTAATTGAGACTATTTTCCCCTAAAAGGAAGTTTTGCATTAAGATTAAGATCAAGATGATGCGAATTTGGTGCTAATTGCATAGTAAAAAATTCTGCCGCTTTTTAAGCTTATTCAACTAATACGCGCCAGATATGGCATGTGTCATGCATGTATTTACGCACACCTAGATTTATTATTTTCAATGTCAGCAGCATTTCGAATGTATTATATAGCTATACTATGGTCGAAAAACTCAGACATAAAAGTGTCCTGTCCCTTTCATCGTATTCCGCCGTCCCTGCTAGAAAGTGTAATTCATGCTTGCTATGAGGGACATTTATGCATATCTTATCTTAAATCACACCATGAAATGCATACATTTAATTAAATAATCAATGGTCATTATAGAGCAGATTGAATAGGAGAGTTCGGTTAAATATGGCCCGTAGATCCCCGTGTGATTTTGATACGTCAATAAGTCATAATATTCTATGTGCGATGCTTTCCTTTTTATTTAACCGCATATACACGTGCGCAAAAGGATCATATCGATGAGCAGAGATCTTAAATAGATTGAAAAGCTTTGTTTCATTCCTTTGATTTAAGTCTTCATAGAAAGTTTGCTGAATAAATCCAATAAATCCTTGCTTCTTCCGAAATTCCCACTTTTGTGTAACATAAATTTGAAAACATGCATTTAAAGCAACTTGATGATTAACAATTGAAATTGATAGTTGAATGTTGCAATCAGCTGCTGAAGATTAACTTACCCAAATAAGCGAATGTTTTAAAGAGTATTCCCCTTGCTCAATCCATGGGCTTATGCCCATTTGAAAATCCCATGAAAATCGAGAGTGGTTGACGGAGCATGCGGTTGGAACATGACCCTAATGCAACTTGATTGAATTACAGTTCGGGATTATCCGCATAGTTGACGGTGCATGGTGGTTTCAGGAGCTGATATTCGGACAGAACGCATGCTACAACCGCAACTTGTAGTTCCTGTGAAGCCTATCTTGTCATTGAGGTCTGAAGCGACATGCACAAGCACGAAGATGATTGTGTTGGACCATCTCGTGGGTGGGGGGGGGAGGGGCTTTCATTTGATGCATGGAGTCAGATCATCAGATACTGAAGGACACCATGAATAAGTCCACGGCGGACGAAGCGTCGGACGGTTTACACATTGTAATTTTATTTATCTTATAAATCAGAAACATCGCCATTACAAGGGAGTGTTTCCAATTTTTCGCTAAAAAGAAAAATGGCAACAAAAAGGAATTTCCTCACGTACAAGGCAATTAACGAGTGGAGGTCGTACTGAGGGGAATGATGCCGGGGGCACAGTCTTCGGGCAGACTAGTAGACTAGTATTTGTAGGACGTGGTGACTAGAAACTGGATCAGCAGGCTTCTCTAATTTGCAAATATTTGCTTGTTCGGCGGCTCTTGTGTGTTTGGACACCGGAGACGAAGGGAAGAAAACCTGTTGGGGTTGATTGATGCAGCGATGAATGACGGCCTTCGTTCACAATAATGTTGAGCAGCTACATGTAGATGTAAAATGCTCAGCAGGTTCCGCCACTGGTGACAGGGTAGAAATGCGCATGGTTGGCTTCCCAACCTGGCCTGTTTCTTGATCAGCACAGTTCTCGCGCAGCTACTTCAAGATTCGGAGATGATTTCGATGGGTGAGCGAATGGCCAAGTAAGGTAGCACCTAGACATTTGTAGAAGCCCTCAAAAACCGGACAGTGGTAAAGCGACTTGTGGCGTGCGGATTGCATAAAATTGTATGCTAATTTTATCATGACAGTTGGGTAACGAGAAGCTAGACAACGCAAATATCGTGTCTTAAGTCTCTCAGTGATTGCTGCCAACCTTTTTGCAAGCACCCTTTGTGAATAGCTCTGTCCGTGGATGAAACAATGACCCCAACAAATGTATCGGAATGACCATCTACACAACGCGACATTCTTTGCCAGCAGCGAGTAATTGCCGCTGTCCTACAATTCTTTAGAAAAAGAGTTTTAAAATTAAGACAGTTGCAGTGATACCGGCAATTATAATGTTGTGGATAATCAAATGTAAGCTTCATAATAACTTCATTGTAATAATAAGCACATAAAATTGGATATAGAAGCACCGATCTCAGAAATGATATGCAGAACTCAATATATTGTTATTGCCGTTTGATAATCAATCAACTTAAAGCTGTCAAGCTTCTTTAAATATCCAAGAAAGTCAATGGCCTATTGTATGACCCACGGTGCGCACTGTGGACCTTTCTTTAAAACATGGGGGCATTTGCAACCTTTGAGAAGGATACTAAGCGTAGCACCTAGCACAAATACATTCACACTGATAGATGGATGTGATGTTGATATATTTTAAAGGTTGCAAGATTGGTAAAGTAAAATAGTTTCCTATTAAAAAATCAAATTCGAAAATCGTCATTAAAATTAATTTATCAGACTTCGCATGAGACCTGCTTGTCTGTCTCAGATGTACAAAATGGGAAATATCGATGCTTTAATCCTCAAACAATTCCCAGCGTAGTGATTTTATTCATGGATGAAATTGTAATTCATCAAAATGGCTGATAACTCAGCTAATTCCGGTTTGGAAAATATCAATCCATCTTTGATTCCATGATAACTAAAGTAAATCCAGCCAACTCCGGTAAGGTGCATGGTTACGGTGCATAATTGTATTTTGGATTTCTCAAATATTAAATGTGAATTAATGGCTGAAGAGTACCGGCACTTTGAACTTGTAAATAAACTCACGTTGGGTCGACTGTCGACATTTCTTTCTCAGCAATTTGACAAGGAACTCAAAATGTGAGCATGGATGCATTAGCCTATGCACATATCTCAAAAATGATTTTTATTAATGAAACAATGGCCCGATTGCTTCAGACGCAAACGCGTTAATACACGCGCAGTTGTCCATGGGATGACTCAACTAAACCTTGGTACATCTCAAGTCCACGAGCAAATTGTATTTTATTCCATGAGAGTCTCACGATCACCCGACTTTTCACCCGTAAAATATTTACTAGTGTTGATCAATGTGAGGCACATAGGTTACTGAGTGGTTCATTGGCCAATTTTTGAGCACTTGGCCTGAGGTATATTTAAATTGGCCTAAAACAAATACTAGCTATTGGCATGCTTGCATGATTATTATGTATAATTCTTTACAAAGAATGTAAACATCGAAGTGGTAAAGGGATAAATCTATTTTACATAACATTTTCGGAAATTTTTGTCTTTTCAACTTTGCAACTTCGTTTTCTTTGAGAATTTGCACATCTGATCAATTTTTCACGCTGAATTCGAAAATCATAGTTGCGACCGCACCAGATGAGTATTTGTGCAAGTCTTGTATTTGCACTATATATTACCAGGTGTCTTCTGACCGATAATTTTGTGCTCTCAGTCAAATGGACATTTTGGCCGTTTTACGAGATTTTAAAAATGAAAATCATTGTCTTTTCAAAAGCAAATTTCGCAAGCATGATAACATTATGGTTCTTGATAATCCTGTCCGTCTTAATGAGATCCAGATAAAAAATGTGGTTTCAGCATCAAATTGAAATTTGAGAAAAATCGAAAAGTCTGTTCGAAAGAACACAGGTCATTTTTTAAGTTCACAGATCCATAGTTTATTTTTTTCTTTTTGATGCAACAACTAGACTCACAAATGATGTATTTCGCCGTCTAAAGAAAGTAAAAACATCATTTCTAAGTTGAGAAATGTTCATCGGTCAGAAGACAATTTCACGGGGACAAAGGCTAATCGAAGAAAAATCACAAATAAATGTAAATGCAATCTTGAATTATAGTCTGGTTGAAAGTACGGCTCATGCGCATATGATTCATAACTTTATATGTATAATTTTAGTAGATCACAACGAAATTCCTTCCTTAAGATGGAGTACCTAGTATGACTGAGTGCACTGACTGGTTGCCATTTAGGCATTTTAGTGTTCTCTCTACTCGAAATAGATTGAACTGATATTCCTATGTTTTACTATGAAAGTTTGAAACTTTGCCTATCGATTGACTATCTGTAATCAAAAAGTAACCTTTACACGGTTTTCCTAGCTTAATGTGGCTAAATTTAACTCAGATTTATTAATTTTGCAAATTGGGACATATAAGCAGATGGAACAAAATTAAACACGAAGTATGAAGTTGTTTAACCAGATTGAGAAAACAGTTCTCAGGATAACCATTACTATGAAAAAGTTGTAGTATCTTTTTTATTTCACTATCAAAAATTAGCCAATTACTTGAAATGATATACGCACGATTAATCATGCCCAATACTAGGCCCCTATGCCATTGCTTAGGGCAATTGGCTCCAAAGTTTAATAATAACCCAGTATACGTGTCCTTTTGGAACACACTAGTTTCCAAGTATGAAGTTGTCTACCTCAACATCGCAATAATATTCTCGACGGGCCGAGCGGACTGGAATCGGCCCAAAAATTACAGAAAAAACGGTCTTGAGCAGTGTCGGTTTTTCTGAACTCGCTTTATCCGAGCTGGTGTTTTACAGGTCTGCGTGAACTGCACTGCACGGTTTCTCTCTAATTCTTTGCTCGAGCGGATATTATGAGGATGCTTAAAATTACCTTCAGGAAAAGCAGACTACGTTTCTGTCTGTTGTCTACTCTATTCTTAGTCACTGTGAGCTTTTCCAAATGTTTCCGAGCAAAGCGTTTTGCAGCAAATATAAAGTCACCATTACAGCAGTTGTAGACTGCCACACAGAGAGCAAAGCAAAACAGAGCGATTAATAGCTTGCGGAAATACATTTGCTCGTGACGCTGGTGTTTGCTTTGCTTTCAGTGTGACTGAGGCCTTTACACAGATTTAAAAAAATGAACGGAAAGAAGGACTTTCTTTTATCTTCTATGACAAATAGTCCGTCGAACGCTTTTGACTGGCGTCCACCAGCCTTGATCACAACAGAAATAGAAAAGTGGAATACACTTAAGATCAATTATATCAATCATCGCAGCTAACCAATTCTACAAGAAACGCATTTAGTACTACGGCGGGAACTATTTCAAAAGAATTTTTAAAGAAGAGTGGCATTTAAGGCTGAAGGGAGGAATTCGGATGCTCCACTCTCAATTCCATGAGCGATGGGATGGTGTACTGCATTCATTTCTTACTCTACTGAGCTTGCTGTCTTTTTCGCTGTTTTGTATTTTGCATGAATTAAGCATGATTCATTCGTCTTGGCATGTAGCATTCATGTCTGTCATGTCGTGATCATTATATTTCTCAAGACATTAGTGTCTGACTGGTCTGCTTCGTATCTGCTGATCGATGTGATTGATATCTAAGTATCCTTGTAATCCATCTTGGTAATTCTGTCGTAATAATCGTTGTGTAACGCAGTCGAAAGCATGCGGCTGACCATTCGTTATGATAAGTAATTCCACTGAGTCTGTCCGCCTTTTCGCAAATTGCAAACTGACTGGAAGGCCTGCAATTACAGGGATTAGCAATCGAATGCTGCTTGCGAGGTAGGTGTGGGTTAGGTATGAACTGCAGTGTGAAGCCTGGTTTATACTTCCTCCGTTTTTTGTACAGAAACGTCTACGGGAATAATTAAGCAAAATTGCGGACATGTCTGCGGGATATTTTGTGCGAAAACGGAGACGTTTCCGTATTTTTTATCAGCACACATGAAACGGAGGCTCGAAAATCAAGATACCCAGACATTAGTTTGATTGAATGTCTCTGTATTTCAGTCGACTGAAGTTTGATTGTCAACCAATCAGATTGGTGCTGAAGTGATGACATCACGTGACTTGTACAACTCAAGGATAACTGACTATGCTTTGAACCAGTGGCGTAGCCAAGGGGGACAAGGGTGACATGTCCCCCCCGAAAAGAAATCTGAGCGGGGGGGCAATCTTTGTGGTTAAACATCATTATATGTCGAATTATTAATGTTAGAATCTGAAATCCCACAGTAGCGCACTTGCTTAATTTTCGCATGTCCCCAGTTGCGCAGCGATCTCGAGAGGTGTTCATTTCTGTGAGTCAGATAGTGACGAACATACTTAAAGGCAAGATGTTACATCTGAAGATATTATGCCTTCAATATAGAAACTATATAAACTTGTATATACTGTATGATTTTATGTTAATCGTGCATCATGAATGATCAATAAAAGATAAAATCAGATCATAAACAAATCAGATATGAATGAATGAATAGGACTTCTTCTGATTAACGAAATTATTAAGTATGAGCTTACATTAATTAATCCACATTTATTGTCCCTCCCGGAAATGAAATCCTGGCTACGCGACTACTTTAAAGCTCCATTTCATGCGAATGATTAAATAAATTATAAACATGCATCCGTATTTTAGAGGCTCCGTATCCTACAAGAGTTTACGCAGACTTGTGAGGTTTTCGTAAACGGTTGTGTCTGCGTTTTCAGGAGCTATCTCCGTTCTCAATACGGAGGAAGTATGAACCAGCCCTGAGAATCGATCTTCCGTCCCTTATGGTTGGAGTAACCTGCAGTGTTTGTTGTTTTCGACGAAAACCTGGCATCGCTACATTTCATTTCTACACGTCATTGTCTCTAATTCAAAGAGTATTTGTCCGATTTTTGCTTTTTTTGTATCTTTGCAATATTTGTAGTGCAAATATTGTGAACGGGTAGAACACAAAAACTGCATTACAAAAATTAAAGGTTTTTTGAATATATTACGCTCAAGTACGTGTACCAGAAGTTCTAGGACGATTGATACATTTTTGCAGATTTTAGACAAATTTGAAAATGTGGGTGCGGAGAGATTGCGCATAAGTACCAACAACTAATGCATGATGGTGAAGACTTGATTTTGCAATCAGCATCGGGCGCATGTAGGCGATTGTAGCTCAGCTGGTGTGGCGACAGGTCCAGATAACCTGGGATTTTTGGTTCGAGTCCTACCTGCCGCAGATATTTTGCATGGAAATTTGATCTATCGTTTAACTCATTTCATTCATTGTTAATGGTCTACGTACCTGTGATCTCTAGAGATAGAAATCGAGTATTGTTCGATCAACTTTTCTACAGACGATTTCTATCTTCTATTTCATCTTCAAGGAAAATTATCGCCCATGGAATCCAAGCATTTGATGATTTGATCATCTTTCTTCTAGTGTTTTAGGAAGAAATTAGCAACACTCAAGCAATGCCTCACTTCGCAATCAAAATTTATGAACTTATGAGCAATGATTAAGTAACATTGCACACTCCAATAATATGAGAGATGTGATGCCAACCTCTGCTGTGGCTATTCATTGCTGTATTTTACCCGTCTGTGCTGACTGACTCTACTGAGTGAGAGCTGCTTTAAAACTTCGAAATGTTGATGAACATAAATGGCTACTTCTTTGGAGTGATGCGCAAAAGTAATTTTCCCACGTTTTCAAAGTTGTTTGAGATCTCAATTGCCAGCCTACGTCAAATGAACCAAGAAAACGTCAAATGCCACACGTAGCTGAAGACATTTTATACATACAAAATTTCTTGCAAATTTATATGAATATTTTACATCAAATGTTAAAATAAAGCATCCTTTGATATCAAAATATTACTATATACAAAATGTATGGTCATCATCAATGCGTGAGAGTAATCGAATTTCATACTGACTATTTTGTCCTTCACTACCGCTGAGTTAAAAGGAGATACATGCTTTATGGGCAGTATTAACAAATATTCTTCTGAAGTGGTTTAAAAATATATCAAGTGATATTTTATTCTAAATCTAGTTCGTCTGGAATCAATGATAAAAGCAATAAAACCTTTTGTGCCATCGCATTGTTGAAGAATCTAGATTGAAATAAGCGCCCAAAGCAACATTAACTTAGCATAAAATGTTGAACAGTTTTCATCCCCAGCGAAATGATGATCAAATAAAGCTCGTAACGCATTGTTATATTGACTACTCAAATGACAGCAGATACTTTCTGCCATTGCAATATTTTCGGAAATATCAGTTCAATCACGACATCAAATTACGCAGTCGATATTTAGCAAATGATATTATTGTGTCATCGGAATTCCTTTCTCATGCCTGAGTAGAAGTCTGTACAAGTTTGTAAATTGATTGAAAAAATGGACACCAATGTATCGCAATTTACACAATCTGTTTTCCTTTAATGAAATGCTATGGGAAATCGATATGATGATAACTTGGCATTTTCTTTCAACAATTTTATGTTTCGATGATAGCAAAATAAAATATCCCGACCATTCTATGGAAGAGCTGGGCAGAATGGAAAGAATTATCAGATTTCTAACTATATTTCTCATCTCATCAAATGGATGAGCATCATTCTTCTGAGTAAAAGATTAATAGCCAATGGTTCATAGTTATGTCAGGGAACCCTAGTTATCTGCACTTAGTCAGAAAGTGTAAAATCACAAAAATGCATTCTATGCCTGTGTTCCATTTTACCTCATGGTACGAGACAAAACAGAACATCAGTTTATCAATGCATAACTTAATTATGTCAATGACATTATGATAAAAGTGATTGCAACATCAATATTGAATTATCGCTATATTCCATACAAATGAATGATGAAATAGACCTAATTGTGAGCTCAAATTCTAAAAGATCATGATGGAAAACAAATGCTTCCAGAATCTCATTACGTAATGAAAGCGCTTCTTTATATTTCTCTCAAAATTAGCAAACTATAAATCGCAGCAATTTTCCACAAATTCATCAAATTATCCTTCTTTCAAACAGAAGTTGCGGACAAATGAACTGCTATTGGAGCGCATACTGTCGATGTGCGTCAGAGCCAGGCATAATTGAGCAGAAGATCACAGAGCATCGTTTGAGTTAGCCGATTAAATCATATATTGGTTGGCAAAGATTTTGGCTGTATAGCATTCAAATTTTTGATATTTTCTTAACTTTCCATTTGAAAACTTTCTTTTCTGTATTTTGGTGGAATATTTCTAAATCTTTCAGAGATAATCTGTTATAAACATAGACGTAGATTACATTATCAAGACAACTTGTAGTGTATAGTGCTGAATGAGAACTGATAATGACGCCTCGATGCAAATTCTTCCTGTGTCAGTCACAGTGTATAATCTTGTTCATGCAAATATTATCCTCTTAATTCCCCCTCCCCCGTCTGAAAGATACTTAGCCCCGCAAAACATTATTTCACAGATGAAAGGGCCTGGGTTACAATGTGAAAGAAAAATGTTTAAGTCAGAGTTTGAAGTTGGTCAGCAAAACGTGACGAACGACCCATTCACTCACCCTCAGCATTGAGTCCATGACACATCAACTTTCCACGAAACTCTTATCCACGACTCACTTGACCCACGACTTAGCTTAAAAGCTTGCCCCAGTCGCAATAGACATTTTCAACTTGTACTAAGGAATTTTTGGAAAACACATGTAAATTCGAAGTTGAAGATTTCTCCATAAACATTCATTGGAGCTCTTTTATGACATTCTCATGTATGAGCTCTGGAAATCATCACAGATAAAGCCTCATATTCATGCTTCAGAATCAGACGATGCATGAATATGACAGCCGACGGTTGTCGAAAGCGGTCGCTCCCTTGAAAGGACGTTGCTTTATCTATCAGATGATATGGGTGATTTCCAGAACTCATCTAGGGATTCTCATCCCCTTTTGAAAGCAATGACCACATGTGCTTTCAGTCTTTGTGGATATTTCTAACTGAATAAGGCCAACATCATTGGCAAGACGGCATCAAAAACATCAGAAGAGACCAACAAGGATACAAAATACTTAAATCAATCGACTGAAGCCGACTATGATAGAGGTCTTCATACCCTGTCACTGGCTAGGTTTAAAAACAATGCTTTTAAAAATGTTTTCGAACAAAAAACATTACGTTGCCTTTCTTTTTTTGTGTTTTTTGGTTTTTAATGCTGTCATTTTGTGACATTTTGTTGTCATGCTGACGTTTCTTCTAGAAAGTTTTATAAAAATTTAGGGAATGTTAAGTTGCAGCCCGTGTCTAAATAAAGAAAACCACAGTCACCCCGTTCCTACTGTATTGCTCAAAACTTCTAGAGGTGTATCCGGCGTTATTACCCTGCACTGACGTAGAATGTCCATCTCAAACTGAGTAGATGTCAGCTGTCCCTGTCATCAAATAATTGCGAAACTGGGCCATTACATTTGTACTATTTAAGTCGATGATTTCAATAATAGCATCGGTTTGTTGCAGATTGAATCACGACTACATCTCAACGACCGATGATTGATTGAAAAGCAGGAATGAAAGACTTTTTCAGTTACTGCTACCTCCTGAAATCTGACCCGATTCGGTCTTCTGCTAACGACAAGTTCCGTATTGTTATGCTTGCATGAGTTTAGGAGTTAGGACTGATGAATATAAATATCAAAAGAGAAGTTTTATTTTAACTTCATGTGCCGAAAGTTTAGCACACCTTACATTGCGTACATTCATTCCCCATGTAATTATCCAAAATATCAATGAAATTTCACATATGTTTTCGAAAGCACACAACAGTTGATACTAAGATTGCTATGATATGAAAATTCAATTATAAGTTTCTATAATCGAAAGTTGGATCCAATGTCTTATGAGAAATTCTCAAAAAAACAAAAAGACATGTTTTAAGAGAAGCAATATTTTTTTGAACCCTAATACTGGCAACAAACATCTTTCGCTGAGATTGTCGGATTTGATATCCATCGCAGAGATGATAGTAGTGCTTGTGTTGTATTGATGTAATGATTGTAGATGACATTTTGTTCAATGCGGATTCTGCTGCTCTCTCGAGAAACAACAAAATACAAAATAGTATTAGAGAACACATAGACTGCTCGACTTCATTTTGACAATGTATTAGTGAACTTGCAGGATAGGAGTTATCCAAGAATGAAAACGCATTATTGCATGTGACAGCATTCTTATGTACAGTTGCTTTGAGATCTTCTGCAATGAAGATGATCAAAAGGAATTCACATCTGGCGATTGAAACCTTACAGCTCGATGCTTAATCCCATTGAAATTCAACGAGATATTGCATCACTAAGAACATGCACATTGAAAAAATTACTTCGTGGACACGCCATGATACTCCGACCGCCAGAACGAGGCCAAAATTTGATTGATATTTGGTGGCAACCTCCAAAATGTCGGCAAACATAAGCATTTTGAGCATTTTAATCCACATTTACCCACATTCTCATAAATCGATGATCAAAAACATGATAATATCACATACGTATGATGGGAAATGACCTGAAGACATTCCATGTCAAAGATTATGGCTCTACACTTAGTACTTTTTAGTTGATAAGGGAAAATATCATTCTAACCAAAAACTGCGATCTGCACCCCATTGAGCTAAAATGTATTTTTCTTTGATTCTGTCTGACAAGAAGAGGAATCAGATAGAACTCGGCAGACGCGTAGATTCTTAATAGGAATAGGGTGTACATCATTCTGTGAAAGTCTTATTTTCGGCCTCTTTCTCTGCAGAAACTCGTTCTGGCTGCCGGATTATGACAACAAAATGACGGCTTCTAGTGACTAATAGTGATGTACCGACACAGCGTCAGTGTACATTATAATGATTCGAAATTATTACACTTTATGTATAAACATAAAATCACTTTGTCAAAACAATACACTGTCTTTCGACAAGAATTTACAACTATTGCATGTTTCATTAATTTGATTCTCGTATAATTTCAAAGATCATCCACACTGACATAGATCGATGACCATTAACACATGTATTATAAAAGCACAATTTATATTTCGGACAGCACAACATAGAATTTCTGAATCAGAGATTAATTGCAGAATCGTAAATTCATTTTCGAATTAAGTTAAAGTATTTTGACATAATATCAAATTAATATGATAAGTGTCCAAAATTCGTAATTTGTATTTTGTAAGAATGAGATGTATTTTCGGTAAAGTATCATAATTTCAAGAATCGCAAATTGAGTTATCGAAAATATTTATTGGTTTTCAGAAATCATAAATTGGATTTCTGTTTTCATTGCCAGTAATTCAGATAAAGTCAATTTAAATTCATCGATGAACAATTACGAATTTATGAGGAATTTAAGTATTAAAATTCTGTAAAAAATTACAGCAGCTACTTTACTAGCCGTAACTTTGATAAGTGAAAAGGATTCTTATTCAATCGATATCATGTTGCACATTTACATCACCTTGTGCTGTTGGCCTTGCTGATATGGCTCGATTGCTTTGAGGGGAATGACCGCAATTCCGGCGGCAGAATAAGTTGAAGTCAACTTCGTCAATCCGCGTCTCTGGTTGATTTGTTCTTCTGTCATTTTCGGTTTGTTTCCATCTCTTTTCGCTCCTGAGATTTTCCCTGAACGTATCCAGGAGTGTGAAGTTTTGCACTTTACTCCTGTGGCTTCCGCACGGCTTTCCAGTCTTCTGCACAATTCGAGCACTCCACTATAAGTTCTCGTTCTCGGGATGGGCTACTGTAGGGTCTTTTACCTTCGATTGTCTAAACAGAAAGCAATTAAAGGCACACTCCATTTGATCAATTCTGTCACAGAAATATTATTCCCTCCATCACAGCAACACCAATTGCAAGTTATCTTAAAGCTAGCTACAAAGGGATAGATAGCGCATTAGAGAGATAAACAGCCAGCCATGAATTTCTGCCTAAATGTAGCACCCTTGGTCCAATTGTGCGCTATCGGAAAGCCGACTAGCCTATTGGTTAATAAAAATCTGCCTTTTGATAGTTTGGAAACGCTTTCAGAAATCTTTGGTCACGCGGTATGATATCTATGATTCATACAACTCATAAATCGAAGAAATGATGCCAGTTTGTCAGAAACTGTGGCGACAATTCACACCCACAGAATTAGACAGGTCGTCTCTTCTTCCGTTTGACTAGAAGGGAAGCATTGGAACATGTAACGTTATTGAAATGGCACAATCTCCTGACTAAATACCATAGCAATCGAACAATGAGCAGCCAGTTCAATATTAAACACGTCAAATTGATGCAAATTGACGCAGTCGATGTCAAGTTCTACAGAGAAGTTTGTGAACGTTTTTTCATGCGCCTGCGAACTTTTTTGATAATGATCGGAGGGCCCAACATTATCGAGAAAACTTTTGCGCAATGATCTGAATTCTTTGAATCTGAAGGAAACGTGGCGATCGGAGCATTTTGAAGGAATTCAGAGCAATCCGCAAGCAACACACGACTGTATTTCCTATCTCTGCAAGGTATTAAAAACTTCTTTTTGCCCACTTATTAAGTTCCTGCAAGTGCCATCTGTTTGAATCAGTTTGCACTTCTAGCAAAGTGATACGATTAAACAATCTAATTCTATGGTGACTGTTATCAACCGGATCACACAGCAAAGAGACACAGTCGATGACAAGTTCTACAGAGAAGTTTGTGAACGTTTTTTCATGCGCCTGCGAACTTTTTTTAATAATGATCGGAGGGCCCAACATTATCGAGAAAACTTTTGCGCAATGATCTGAATTCTTTGAATCTGAAGGAATCGTGGTGCGAGCGGAGCATTTTGAAGGAATTCAGAGCAATCTGCAAGCGACGCACGACTGTTTTTCCTATCTCTGCAAGGCATTAAGAATTCATTTTTGCCCACTTGTTAAGTTTCTGCATGTGCCATTGCCTTGAATCAACTTGCACTTCTAGCAAAGTGATGCGGTTACACAATCTAAATCTGTGGCTACACCACTCTCGATTGTAATCGCTCGTGGTGTAACCTTTAATTATCTATGTTTCCGTTTACTTTTTTCAACTGATAGTTTTAGCAAAACTTTTAGAAACTATTAGAGGATCACATTATTGTGAGTGGCGTTAATCATTCTTAATTAGGAATATTTCCTTAAAGTCTGGAAAACATAGAAAAGATCATGAAAGTTCCGAACATGGTTTTATTTTTCCAATTTTGAATATGCTTCTTACGAATCCTAGTGTTTTTTATATAGTGTAAATTCAAGTTTAGGAAGTCATTTGTTACGAGCAACTACCTTCAACTTTCATGGCAACTCACATATTTGAAAAATACGTTGAAATCCTTGAAAGTCAATTCCAAATATTCAATTAACTTGCTGCACGAGAAGCTCTATAACTTCGTTGAAACATCACAAGATTCCGCTCGCAAAATCCGCGTCATTTTTCCAAGAAAGAGTCACGCTATTTACTTTATCCAAGTATCGAGTAATGATTGACATTCCGAGAATCTAATTCTACCACCAACCGCCTTGGGAAATTGGAGGAGTGTACGGGAAAAGAAAATGTCCCTAGATTCAGAACAAAGACGCTACATTTGTTCCTTACGTGACATGATTCCCTTTTCCGTTTCAGTCTTGAAGTACTTCCTCTTTTTATCTGCTTCATTTGTTCTCTTCTTGGAGAGAGGCCGTAGAATTTCTTCTGCTAGATCAGTGAAGTATCATACAGCATCCATTCATTTGTTGCTGCGGTAAACTTGAGGAATGCTAGGCGGGACATCTGTCGATGGAAACTCCTTTTTAATGTTTATCTTTAATCACTACTTTGATAAGTGATAAACTATGACGATAATTCTGTTCTCTGCAATACATTAGAGTGGGAACTTTACCTTTCGATAAGAGTGAATCCATGTCGATCTGATTATTCATGAGACTTCTCGTTACGCTTTCGAAGATATAGAACTGATCGAGGCCATACAATTCGCTAAAATTCTCTAGGGTATGGATTACTTTATCTGTTCTGATATTGTGTTCACAGTTTTATCAAATGATAAGAAATACAAAGCGTTTCAGACTTTAGGGAACTACAGGATAGCTTAAGGAACTTAAGGCATTTGCAATGAATCTTTGTAATATGCGATTATAAAGACATTAACGCTGAGTAAATTAAGCAAGAGGAGAATTAGTGATTAAGGTGCACAGCTGAGTTGCATATCTTGCAACAAGCGGAGCAAATGATTTCATTGTGGTGTTAGATAATGAACCGCAAAAAATTGCAAACATCGTGAGAATCTTACTTGAGAGCAACGCAAAACAGAGATGTTTGTTTGATGAACAATGATGAATGTCTCAACCGCATGCCAGGTAATTCAAAATTTTTGAATTGTATTAAAATGAAGGCATAGAATCTTACTTTCTATATTTTCAAAAACAAAGCATATCGTTTCTGCATTCTCATTCAGTGTTTTTGGTATCGTTCTCCTCAGCTTACGAGCCCATTGAATGAATGCACAATCTCCACTTCGGATATCGATAACTTTCGCCCTGTAAGTTTTATATGTCGGAGGCTTCTTATCATACCACTTATGTTTTTCGGCATCGACTATGCAACATTACCCAAAGCAATGAATATATTTACGCAATAAAATCAAAAAGCCGAAACGCAGCCAAAATCAAGCGACTTCAACAAATCCTGATTTCTGATCCACAAATGTGGCAAAGTAGGCTGATCATCACGTCCCTCATTAAACAGAGTCTTACTGGTAGGGGTCGGCGCAAGCATGCCCACGACTGATGATGCCTAAAATATCGAACTAGAGTAAGTATATTAGGTAGAATTGTGACTCCGCATTTATTAAATCTCCAATGTGTATTATATACACTTTCGATTTTATTAATTGAACTCGAAGTGAATACAATTGGGTATTGCTACCAAATGTGAGATATGCACATTTATGCAGTTTTGAAGAAATTACTACGGAATCGACTGATCATGATAGTAATGCAGAAGGAATGATGGCATTTTACAGATCGTCCGTGTCATGACAGCCTTGGAGAGGTGATGTTTGCTAAATTAACAATTCGATGGGTTGATTACTTTCATGTTCAACCTCAAGAGTATTTTCTAAAGCGTGATCATATCACTAGCGACCTGCCACTGGCAGAGCAAAATAACAAAAACAAAGACATGGATTTCAATTAACTTTAAATTATATACTTTATTATACTTTATATTTTATTATTACTTTATATGCTTTAATTAGATGTAAATGGGTACACTAGTAGATGTAAATGGGATAAAAGAAATGAAACAAAAATTTAGTGAATCACAAATTCATACCGATGAAAATAGAATTAAAAACTTGAAATTTCAGCCAAGAAAGCGCAATAAGATATCGACTTCTTCATGAAGACTTCCATTATAATGCGGTTCATGAAATTCCCCTGACAAAAAGCTTAATTTCCGCTTTGTTGGGATGTTTACCAGCAAACATTCATTCCTTTTAATATCCAACTTGTTTCATACTATTTATAAAGGGACTTCATGTCGGTACTATATAAATCTGCAAAAATTTAGCTTTTTAAAAACTGCTCAAATAATTTTTTGGAGCGCAGGAACGTGATCTCCGCAAAAAACTGATTCTTTTGATACAAAAATGCTCACTGTATACAGATACTTCTTTGAGTCGTCACACAACCTACTACTGTATATACTTAGTCTATCCTATTTCGAACTATTTCCCGTGGTAGATAAAGTGGTTTGAGATATTTTGAAAATCAACAACACTTTGCAATATTTTCACATTCTGACAAATAAAATTAGGAATTTGAGAATGCATATTTCTCTCCACTGAGCAGAACAGGTTTGAGCAAATAGCGCATATCGAATGTACAAGCTGCGTCAATGAAGAGGAAATATTCAGAAATATAGACTGCGTCACAAATCACGTGCAAAACAAATTCGATGTTAAACGAATAACATACGCCCACATATCATTATAAATGAGTGAAAGAAAGTAATCAGCCTTCTCCTGAAACAGGATCAGCAACAATGGTTTTGTATAGAACAATTATGATAGTCATCTTACTTATCACATGGACCTGAAGCAATTTATAAGATTTCTCATTTGCTAATCGTCTCCATTGTTATTGCCTGTGTGTGCATGCATGCAAATGCCACGAACACATATGGGACGGGAGCTACTGACACTTTCTTCCTAAATTCGCGCACAAAGGACTTAATAGCATGGATTTCTAGATCTTGAAACGCTGAATACAACAATAAAATTCCTAGGTGTCACAGACAGTCGCTTTCGGTTGTAGGTGAGGTTAAAGGATTCCCACTGGAATTCAATGGTAAAGTTCAAGAAATATCTATGGATTGTGAAGCACTTGGCAATTTTCGTACATTTTCTTTTACAGAAAAGAAACTATTTATCAGAATGCCATGAAATTTGAAACATGATTGAGTTTTGAACATCAACTTCGATATAAAAGTTGAAATGAGTCACATGATTCAGTATTTGATGTTTGAGAGTCTCTAAATTGAGTAGAATCGTCAAAATGAAGTCAAAACAAAAAATTTACTCATTTTAGAGGCTCTCAAACATCAAATACTGAATCATGTGACTCACTTCAACTTTTATATCGAAGTTGATGTTCAAAACTCAATCATGTTTCAAGTTTCATGGCATTCTGATAAATAGTTTCTTTTCTGCAAAAGAAAATGTACGAAAATTGCCAAGTGTTTCACAATCCATAGATATTTCTTGAACTTTACCATTGGATTCTAGTGGGAATCCTTTAACCTCACCTACAACCGAAAGCGACTGTCTGTGACACCTAGGAATTTGATTGTTGTATTCATGGTCTACAAATTCATGAGCACTATTAAGCCTTTTGTGCACGAATTTAGGAAGAAAGTGTCAGTGAATCCCGTCCTAATAAGCTGCCTTAGAAGGAAAGCTATGACATACTGTAGGCAGTAATGAAATAACATGATCAATTTCATCATTCAATCAGGTCAGATGCCATCTGTGTTTGGATTTGGTCGCATCTACTGTCAGAAACATTTTCCTGCAAATTAAATGAAAGAGCTTTTTCAAATGGAGTTCTATCAAGAATTTCTGGAGAAGATGACAACTATCAAGCCAACAAAAGATACCAATACCCTTGATTTCCCGACCGCACTCGCTTGACCTAGGAAAGCAAACTAGAACTGAGCGGAACGCTTGATCAAAGATGCGAACGTTCACAAAGTTACACACGTTAAAGCAAAGCTCATGCGTGTATTATATTCAGAAACGTGCGATAGATGTAAACATGTCGCTAACACGTGAACAGTTCGATGTAGGACAACTACATAGCGGTGATTCATGACCTCTTCTACAATAAGTATGTTTCATGCACGAACGCTCGTAATAAACGAAAAGTTTGATGTAATTTTACGGTCATCTCCCAACAGTTCTTTAGCGTAGAATTGGAGAGGGCTGTATAGGACTTTCAGACAATCAAATCATTTTCTACATTTGCAAAAAGTCGTTATCGTGAAATTTCTGCTATTAACGCGCTCATATCGCCCGCATTTAAGCCTCTAACGATCGCCTCAGACTCGAGTTTATTCGATAGTATTGAAAGATTTTTCACAAGCAAGTGAAGCTTATCTGATGACAGTTCTACTATAAGTAATAATTTGTAAACGATTGTACACAAATTCCTGATGAAGGACATTGTTCCACGTTCTAAGACTTTCGAAATGATAAAGGTTATATTATAATATATCTATTATTACAGCGAGTGCAAGAATTGTTTGAAGAAGGATCCAAATGCACATCCACAGATGTTGATGATTATCTCATTGCAGGAAATGGGAATTCGTGTGGGTAATGAGGAAGGGATAGCACCATAGAAAAGTAGCACTATAATAATAAAAGACTTGAACGGATATGGACATTGAAAACAATAGACCACCATGGATATGCGTTGTCATGACGACAGTACCGAAGCGATGGCGGCTTCCAGTGGTTGACGATGTGAAGATAACGGCAGCTTATCAGTCTGTTTGTAAATGTTCACGGTTATCATTTCTATTATAAAAGCATTTTGATTATATAACTCACAATAGGCATATATCACTTGCGGCAACAATCTACAGCTATAGCAAATTTTAGTAATTTGATTTTTCTTAAGATTTCTGGTAGCATATACCTAGATTGGTGACTAAATGAGCAGCTGAAATGGCCCCTAAAACAGAGCGAAAAGTCGGATTTCCGTGGGTAGCACATCCATTTATAAAGTTTACACGTTCACCTTATTTTACTGCCTTATCGATCCATGAGAGTCAGAAGAGAATGAAAGAATAGATGAACAAAGGTAGTGAACAATTGCAGTTGATGCGGCGAGAAAATTATCGTGCTACGTGCCAGCCAGTGTCCAGACAACAGTAAGTTAAAGAATAGTGATTAAGAAAAATATATTGATCCAATGTTTAATTGATCCAATGAACAAGTCCAGTATCCAGGATAGTCCGAGAGTTACTGACACTTTCTTCCTAAATTCTCGCACAAAAGGCTTAATAGCATGGATTTGTAGACCATGAAACTCTGAATACAACAATCAAATTCCTAGGTGTCACAGACAGTCGCTTTCGGTTGTAGGTGAGGTTAAAGGATTCCCACTGGAATTCAATGGTAAAGTTCAAGAAATATCTATGGATTGTGAAACACTTGGCAATTTTCGTAAATTTTCTTTTACAGAAAAGAAACTATTTATCAGAATGCCATGAAATTTGAAACATGATTGAGTTTTGAACATCAACTTCGATATAAAAGTTGAAGTGAGTCACATGATTCAGTATTTGATGTTTGAGAGCCTCTGCAAAATGCGTAAATTTCATGTTTTGACTTAATTTTGGCGATTTTAATCAGGCTGCTCTGTTTCGATCACAGTACTTATTATCAGGCAACCGCTAAAGTGATAGCTAGCCAAAACTTTTCGATCAGCCCCAAACTTGGGTACTAGCTCCATACTTTGGTAAGAAAGGCAGCTTTATCTCATCACTATAAAAATGTATCCTAAAATTTAGAATTCAATTTAAAAAATGATATAAAATCTATATCATGACTTTTCTAAAATTTAGATTTGATGCTGTAGCTCCGAACTAGCTTCAAACACTGCAAGCCACGAAAAAAGTAAAAATACATCAATAAATGCTTCAGATCAATGTAAATTAAAGGAAAAATCATGCTCACTCTTGAAGAAAAACCAAACAAACCTTCATGTATATACTGGTGCTTCATTTTTATTTATTATTTTCTAAATTGAATTCTTAATTTTTTATGGAATATTTTTCTAGTACTATAAAATTATTATTTTCATAGTTGTCATAAAGCTGCCTTTCCTACTAAAGTATAGGGCTATTTCTCAGTTTTGGAGCTTGTTCGGATTAGTTACTGTTTAGCTGGTTCTCAATTTAGTGGTTAATTTATCATAATGCGAGTGTAAGTTATAATGTCAGCCAAAGTTGCGCCTTGCACGTGCAATATTCAGCAAAAAAACATCAGTAATGATGTTGCACGTGTAAACACACCTTTCAGGTGCGCTTGTATGTGCAACTTTATTGCAGACACTTTTGAATCCTTGATTGAGTCAGGAAAGAATGGACATGGAAGCAAAGGCATGCCTACAATGCCTTCAATAATCGTGCCCCACGCGTCACCATTCAGTGTTCAGATAATAGTAATGTAATGAAAGGTGATAAGGAAAATTATGCGGTGGATGTCTGCAAAATATGTGTTACTTAGCATAGACATCTTTCATACTAGCTGGTGCATGCACATTCCGAAGCTCTGTGACTTCAAAGAATTTCATATACACATCTGACCACTTCATATGCGCATTAAAGAGCATATAACCATCAATCAGTCATGTGTACAAACATCTCCAACAATGCCACGGAGATAATAAAAATATAAAAGTCGAAATGATCTCTTATAACCACGACCCCGCCAATTTGAGACTTCCAGAATAGATATCGAAAAGTTACAACCGAATTTAAACAGCAAGAGTAAAATGGATAACTACAGAAAATTCTTATTCTTCTGACGTTCTTAATACCGTAGATCTTGATTCTGGGCTTGACCTTAATCTATATATGTATATATATATATATATATATATATATATATATATATATATATATATATATATATATATATAATTCGTAAAACAAGCACAAAAGTTGGACAAAAGTGTCACATATGAGTCAAGAAGATGTTCTTATGTCTTTGCTCAGTTTCTTGCATCCACGCACAGAATGTCTGGTCCACGTTCACCATATCCCCGCGGATAGCCACTTCGTTGCAGGGCAGGACGTGCTCAGGCGTTTAGGCCTCTCCACAGAAACAACGATCGTTTGGCGAAAGCCCGATGCGATGCATGAAAGCTCGATAACGGCCAAAACCAGATCGAAGCCTGTTGATGAACACCCAGTACTCTCTTGGTAGATCGTATCCAAGGGACCTTTTTGTCGGGATAGGGATGAAACGTCGAAGTTGGCAGTTGGGGCTTTCCCATCTTTCTGTCCACCTGTGCTGAGCAAAGTCTTCGTGCAGGTCCGCTCGTCTAATCACGTCGTTCATGTGATCCACGAGAGTTTGTCGGGACTTGAGTCTTCTTGTGCGGGGGTCTGTAGGATTGCGTCGTGGAGCAGGTGCCTTGAATCTGACCTAGCTCGGCTGCCGAGCCTCAACAATTGTTCTTCATGTCGAACATCCGATGGGATGATTCCACTCATGACAGGCAGATTGTCTGTTGGCGTAGATCTGATGGCTCCAGAAATCAGGCGCATGGAGCGGCTCAGGGTGACATCGATTGCGCGAATATGGTTGGTGTGCATCCAAGCCAGGGATGCGCAGTTCTATCATTTTGATAGGACTCCGACTCCGGGGGTTGATAGGACTCCGACTCCGGGTGGCAAGTATGTAAAGCCTTGATTTTTTTTAAAAAAACTGGTAACCTACATCATAGATCATTATAGGATCACCTGAAACTATTTTTAGTGATAATTGCAGTATCAAATATCAATTATTTCCGATGAAAGTTGATCAAATGTCGCTTTAAGTTGGATGCTTACAACTGGGCTCCTCCCATCTTGCTGATGCGTGCTTCACACGGTTTTTTCCAGTCTCTACCAGGCAGGAAAATCCCCCATCCTTCTCCAAAAAATATGAGTACACTTTCGATTTTAGTATGCACTTTAGAGGGGCTATTACACACGATTAACGTGAAGATAAGAAGTAACGTTCTCAAGCAAACTAATATTTTACTTTTGTCTCTGATGTGACCTTTGGTGCGTAGGTGTGATCGAGGCTATGAAGGCCTTTCTTCTCTACTAAATCACCGAGTGAAACGAAAATCCTTTTTCCACTATCACAGTTCAAATTCCCTCAACAATTACAAGCTTTGCATGCACTGCCGTCTCGACTGTACTTTTGTTTGACGGAGAAAGTTGACATCAAGACAGTTGACAGCTATGCACGAGGATAAATAACTTGTTTGTATTATATTTCGGGTCTGGTTGTAGGCCGGAGTCCTATCTTTTAATAGGACTCCGACTCCAGCAAAAATGATCGGACTCCGGGACTCCGACTCCGCATCCCTGATCCAAACAGGGGCGCAGTAGGCCTACTCTGCAGCTGAAAAGGGCAATGCCAGACTGCTAATTCGAAGAACACAGAAGTCTGCTCCCCACCAAGTGCCTGCAAGACGTTGGAGTAGATTGCATCGTCCTTGCACTTTTTTGGTGACGGATAGGATGTGTTGCCTAATCTGCATGCGTAGACCTTAATCTGCATTCACTATACAGATCTATGTGCTAGGCTGTAGATCCTGGTCCTAAATATTAAAAAAAGATGCTTTTTAAAATTCTTGGCCTTTCCCAATCAACAAATAAAACTTCTGAGTGAATTTAGAGAACATAGATGTACATTCACTCACATAGCTCATGTAGGTTTACATGCAGCGGTATGTAAGTTTAGTAGCCTTTAATTGCTAGTAGTTTGCATTTCGCCGATGGATTTGAAGAATTTTCTCCTTTATCCCACTATGTTGGTTGTCCATTAATATAATGCTCCTTACTATCATTAAGGGTAAGGAATACGGATCCTAAGTTTTATGCATTAATTTCATTTAGCCGTCTTGGCCTTTAAACAAGCTAATAGTTAATAATAACCAAATAACCAATAATCAACTTTATGGGATGATCGCTTTTTTAAAATGTCATATTTTCAAGTAATTAATTCGAGCATGCATACTGCACACACGAGTCTGCATGAAGTACCTAAATTGTGATTCTGTGTCATGATATTTCATATCCCCTCTCTGAATACAAGATGCCTGCTCATGATTGCTTACTTAAGAAAATTCATCATATATTTAATAAAAGAATAACAATTCACTTCTGAATTATGAATTCCTTGCTGTAGGAGACGCCAGGAATGCTAGTCAGTGCATCTGATAAGAGTTCGCTGATGTTGTTTGTTCACAGGTTCGTTCATATCCTGGAATTCTTTTGTCTGAAAGATATCTGACATTGCAACGCGTTCATTAAAAAATAGTTGGATGAACAGGAATATCTTGAAATCAATCGCTTTATCTAACTTCGAAAGTTGAAAGATATTTCTAGCGTCTTAGAATTCATGTGCAGGATGTAAAAATTTTGAATTGACTTACTTGAAATTCATAGAATATTCTTGACTGCTTCTCCTCCACTCGATTTCATACTCTTACTCTCAGTCCAATTATGATGCTTGATCTTTGACGTGATGATATTCGTTATCGAGAAGGTGCACTTCTCCACAAGAATGTGAGAACATCAATAAAGATTTCACCACTGTCAGAATCGGTTCAGCTGAGAGATGGTTATGGACAAAATATTTACGACCTGCCCGTCCCCCCCCCCCCGGCAAACTGTCACACCACAGCCGGCTTCGGGACCGCTGCGCAGAACACCCACCCCGACCTGGACCGGTACGCTGAGCGTCCACCCAACCCGCACCGATTCGCAGAGCCTCTACCCGATCTGCACCTCTTTGCAGAGCGTCTACCCGACCCGCATCGCTATGCAGAGCGTCTATCTCCCTTAAGCCGCTAAGCAGAACGTTCACCCGTCCCGTTCCACAGCGCAGAACGTCTTCCCGTCCCGTTCCACTGCATAGAACATCCACCAGTCTTGTGCCACTGCTCTGAACATCCATCCGTCCCGATCCAGTACGCAGAACGTCAACCCGTGGACGTCGTCCGCACCGCAACACAGAACGTCCACCACGTCCCGTGCCGCTGTGCATGCGCAGAGCGTCCACCCTGTCCCGTGCTGCTAAGCAGAACGTTTACCAAGTCCACACCAGCACAACATCCTCAAAAATGAACGCATATCTCTCACTATCGCAAATTGCACGTGTATTTACAACACAGAAACGCTGTTTCCTAATATATTTGCCCTTGTTAGATAAGGAATAGCAAATGCCATTGTTCTCTATCAAAACATGTTGAATCTGAAAAGCTGATCCCTCAACAACAAATATTATTCGTACGTATGTAGAATCTTCACTTCACAAGACAGATACATACACATGTCTGAAGAAGAATGTCGGTATTTAGATCAACAAAAACATTCGAATACAAAAGTTCTCGACGCAAATGCCGACAGCGTTAACATCAAACAACAAAATTGAAACATGCACTGAATCTCTCTTGCGAATTCCGTTTCGTCCTTAAAATTGGAAGAAAACAGCCGAAGAGCGTAATAATCAAAAGATAGGAATAACTGCTCGGTTCAAGTATCCAAATTCGAGATAATGCGACTCTGATATCAGAACAATTTATCACTGGCCCTTTTCTTTGTGTCAAATCGCACTTAAATTGGCAAAAGGAAAACGATTTTTAATATGAAAATAATAGCACCTACCACGAACTCTTGACTCAAGGACACTATGAATTTTTTAAGGTATGCTGTACTATTTAATTCGACTAGTTGCTATTCGTGTCTGATGACCTGACTGAAATGAGTTGAAACTGCAAGATCTTCACTAATGTCTAGTTCCAATCCAATAAAATTGTAATAATGAACTAGAATGTGCAAAATCTGTCATCTTGCCACTACTGGAAGTAGCATTATTTTAGTGTCGCTTTCTTTTTACCAATTTAAGTGTGATTTGACGCAAAGAAAAGGGCCACTAAGTTGAATTTTGTCATGTGTAAAGCAATAAACAGTCAATGCATTCATGAAATATTTAACTTTGATAAAGATTGTTCAAAATCTCCGTGGTAGTTCTTGGCACTGTGAATCTTTTGATCGTGTGGTCGAACCCTGAAAATGCCATTGGAATTCGATAAAAGGGAATCCGAAGTAAAAGCATCACAATACTCCAGTAAAGTCAGACTGTCAGCACCGCTCCAGCACTTAGTTGGGGGATTATAGCGTCTGTCGCGGGGCGAGGAGAATCAAGGAGAAACGCGAGACAGTTAAATGATTAACTATGAGTGGCCACATGTTGTGGCGTAGAGCAAACAATTTCTCACTTGAGATTTGACATCCCAAAAGATTTCGGCATGAATGCGGAAACATGTGTTTGTCGGTGCGATGATTGCTTGTAATTTGATCACACGTGTTAAATGCTACTTGAAATGTACATGTAGAATTCTATAAAAGCTGTCGTGTTAGGAAAGTATTCTGTGTGATTTATGGCCTTCCCTATGTCTTATGTTTCGATAAAGCTGTTTATTATATAGAAGGCCAAGTCAGTGGCGGACGCAGAAATTTCTGGTAGGGGGGATGATTGGTGTTGTACTCAAGCAGTCAAACAGGTGCCTCAATGCTCTAGTTGAATAAATCCGTAGATTCAAATTCAGGCACGGCATTATGCTTTACAATTCAACAGTCATAAGTTACATCTTCTTTTCAAACAAGCTCATTAGTTGACAACAATTTGTTATAGCATTGATAGTCTTTGGTTATCAGCAGTGATTTCAGCCTATTTTCCTAGAATCATTGAGAAATTTCATTAAGGCAAGAAATTTGACTGCAATATTCATGGGGCCTAAGGCTAAATTTGTAATTGTGTAGTCTTTATAAATCCATTCCTTTAGAATGCAATATAAGTTAGTGATAACGCAATAATGTTTGCATATGACGATTACTTGTGGCTTATTAAAGCAGCTATAGCTTACATACGTATATGCATACTATGATCAGCGCAGTAGGCTCTTTGAAGGCCTAAACGATTGAATTCTATTTGATAAATGATCATCGTTTTATTTATAGAAATGATTCATTTTAGATTGCCAAAAATCCGTGTACATGTAGTTGCATTTTGAAATCAAAACAGGGAATTCATGAAAGAATAAAGTCAGTTCGCCTTTTATACTTGTTGGCGAACACATCTATCACATGCTCAATGTCAATTTTAATTTCTGGATGGATGTACATTAAGGCAAGTCCAGTCAAACGTTCATCTGACATTCTTGATCGCAGATAATCCTTCAGCAATTTCATGGCACTAAAGGCCCTTTCTGCAGAGCAGGTTGTTACCGGAATCGTGCAAAATATCTGGAGCATCTTCTTGATAGTGGGCATCCTGAAATAAATTCAAAAAATGTGCAGATGTTTGTGCCTGAATTATTAGTCCTGTCCTGTAATTAGTCATTTTGTAAATTCCATTGTGAAATTAACATAGCATTTTAAACAGAAATGAAAGCAAGTCTGACAAGTAGGGTCTAGACCTAGGACCTTTACTGTCAATATTTTCAATTGCAATAGGGTCTACTAGGTATGTAGCCTACTAAAAGTACATTGAATGCGGAAATTATTGAAAGATCCTACTAGATCACAGTGAATCGCTAACAATTCCAAAGTGTAAATTGGGTTGTGATTTCCACTTTGGCAGAATCGCAACTTTCGAAGGCTGGGAGGAGATCATTCCATGTACTCGAGTTGAAGTTGGACGGAATACCAGTATGAAATGGGATGAAAAGCGAGATCGAAAAGATTCAAGTATGAAGTATTGGTCTTCATTGTCAGAAGGCACATTGGTTCGATGCGTTTGCCGGAGTGCAAGGCGTGGTACATGGATAGTAGCTCCCACAGAGCTTGCTAACCTCTTAGCTGCTTCGAAGGGTCCATGGGCTTCATCTGTCCATTCCGCATCATCCTTGCGCCATGTTTCCAAAGTAGATATGACGAAATCGACGTTTTCCACCGCGTTAACCAAGTCTTGGTTGACAGTTTGCAGATATCTTGAGACGGATGCGGTCAGAGCCATAACCTTCTGGGCACAAGAGAGAGCTACGATGAATGTGGGCTCGGTGATTGAACGCAGGCAGGATCTTGAAGTGTCAGCAGTTTTACGGTCAGTGGAAGACAGGAGTCGTTCGAGACATTCAACTATGTGCCTATAATTGCTGCAGAAAGTGAGCAGTGCATCATGCCGTTGGATAAATCGTGTTTCACAAAATCCTTTCAGACTTTCCATTGAGCTGCCAGCTTCTGAGAGAATTTCCCGGAGAGCTTCTCTTCTTTTGCCGGAGTCATTGAAGAAGTTAGTGGCGTCTTTCACTGATTGAAACATATCTCGAATTTCTGGGACCTCATTTGACGAGTTTAGGACTAAATTCAACACATGACTGCTGCAATGAACATAGATCGCAGAGGGACACATTTCCTGGATCCGCTGTTGAACCCCGCTCACATGGCCTGACATGGTTGATGCTCCATCATATCCCTGACCTACCAAATAATCCAGATCAAAGTTTTTGGATTTCAAATTGTCCATTATTTCATTTGCAAGATTCTCCGCAGAAAGATCGATCACGCTTTTGAACTTCATAAATTCCTCTCTTATTCTATTGATTCCATTTTCTCGGCTTACAAATCTGACGCATAGGCAGAGCTGTTCTTTGTGAGAAGAGTCTGTGGTCTCGTCTGCAATTATGGAGAAGTATCGGGATTCATCAATATCATTCTTTATGCTTCTGAATACAGAGTCTCCACATATTTCAATCAATTCATTTTGCGTCGTCTTTGATATGCAAGTCGCATTCTTGTTTGCCTTTTCTAGATGTTCTTTGAGGACATTATCTCCCGCGTCGACCCGATATGCCAGCAGAGCTCTAAAGTTGCCCTCTTCCTTTTCTATTTCTTTACTCAGATCCAGCTGTCCATGATCGCGATGTCCGCGGAGTGCTATTCCGATCCTTCCGCACAGAATTATTGTTTTGATGATGGGTATCACGCGATTTCTTGAGTCTTTGACATTCTGTCTGTGCTGGCTATTTATCTGAGAATAGACATCCATCGATGGTTTGTTCAAGATTTGCAGGAACAGGTCAGCGAATTCTTGTGAGGCTCTGTGATACTCCGTAGATAGATGGCACGAAAGATATCCTCCTGCTCCAGTGAGATGGCTGTATTTGTTGAGGGGAGATGCTACTAGCTGACCAGGTTCTGTTAATTTTCCTCTGTTGTTCTTGCTGTTTTCACCTCCAAACAGCACACATGGAACGCACAATAATCCTTGCACACTTGGTGAGTATTTGAAACAATCATAGATTCCTGACATGTGCTGAATTCCCAAGTAGACTCTTTGTGGACACTTACCACCTTTCTGCGTGAAAGGAAAATCGAATTCCTTTGTTGGCATCCAATGCTCAGTTAGTAGACTCTGCTTGGTAGATTTATCCAATCTTGTCACCATACTTGAATCTTTTTGACCTTTCTTAAAGACACAGCCTATATCATTGTCTGAGCACAATGTCATATGCTCGCTTGAAGATGGAGGTGTTGATGTGGAAGAAGTGACACGAGTAATGGGCCTGTTGCATGGAGCGTCATCCGATGATGTTGTCACACTGATGCTGTTGTCCACAGTGGATGTATTGGGTTTGGATGATAGGCCTACTCCCTTTGAGAAGAAGTCGGAAATTAATCGCATTTTCTTCTTTGGCACCTCACCAGACATACTTGCTGTAAATGTAATGAAATGAAACTTAGGCCTAGTTAGCTTATGAAAGAATAAAGACTAGTTCCCAAACAAAAAGCATGTAGTCTTGAGCCTATATGTACATGTACAATTGTATATGCATGTCCATGGATAATGGATAACATAGGCCTACAGTAGCTACTAGTTTCAAATAAATGGCATATTGTATTATAAGCTTATACATGTATTAACTGGTAATACAAATACTATGTATTTGCCAGGTTGTCGTCTGTTTTTGCAATCTGCTTTGTTCTAAAGAATTTGCCTTCGTTCTTGTGCCTTATTACAAGAAACAGTCTCATAGGTCTCATAGCTAACTTTTGTCCAAAATTTAATTTTTACTGATTTTTCTTTGGAATTTTATAAATCTGATGTGAAGAGCAAATTACTCGTCATTTTTTGTGTATTCTTGTGGAAAATCAACGCTGAGCAAAATAGTTAAAAAATTGGCTGTGAGACTTGCTGCTAATGTGCGTGTAACCTCAGCGACTTCTAAAAAGTAACTGGAAATACAAGTTCAAATTTTACCCCTAACTTAACTACTTCCGAGATGAGACGCGCTACTGACTCATGACCGGAGCTGCTGGCGAATCGATCGCAACTTTGAACTTCCGTCTCCACTCTCAGGTCGGTCCTTCTCAGATGGCATCCGATCAGGGTACCTGCTAGCTTCTCAGACTGTCAAAGTTGTTGCTTTCGACACTACACCCAGACAGGTCATCCGGACGAAGTAGGGGAGGAGTTCTAAATTTGCTATTAAAACATACAGTAAGTGGTGGCCAGCCGTCACTGGGGTCATCCTACTTCTCATGGCCAAGTCGGTGGTACACTAAGCCCTTGAGTTATTCTTCCTCCGGCGAAGCTTCGATAGCGGAGCTCTTCCGCTTTGCCACCAAAGAGGAACACCCAGGCAGTTACCCGGGGCCGAGGTCCCTCACGCTGGAGTTAGTCGAATCTGCTGTCAGAAACGACGTAGCGACAGGGCTTCTAGTGCCGCTGAGGGGGTTACCCCATACCGTATTGTACCACCGACCTTGAATGTGAATGCATCATTTCATCATTTTCATCTTCAAAATTTGAATACTTACTTCTTTAAATCAAAATAACCAATGATGAAGGATAGATAGGGATGAAAGTTTGCACGAAAAGTAGCAGCAGCAATTCAACTTGGCTCTCCTCTCAGTTGACATCGTTTATAAAGCTATCAAGAACGAATAATGCGAGAATGTGCAAATCATGCGTTCTCATTGGAAATTCAGGAACAAGTGGATAGCTCACTCGCCACTCGCCGCTCGCGCAATTCGGTCGGTCGTCAGGTCCAGAATCACTTATTCAACCTAAACGAAATCTTGCCGGAGTTGATAGGAATAACATCTGCAAATTACATAATTCAAGTGGAACTTCTAAAATCGGCATTAAACAGCAGGTCACCTGCGCCTCGTGCGACAGAGATGCTACAGTTGAATGTAAGCAAACTTCTGCAGAGAACTCTTCATTCCTTGGTTAGAGGTTCTCGCCTTTCCTTAATTCATGTCTCCATGCTGATAAGAAATCCAGATGTTTATTATATAATAACAAGAGAAACTGGGCCAAATATGTTTCAGACTACGATCATTATTTGTACTTTTAAAGAACAAATTGCCAAAATGTATTGCCTGCATTTACAATCCACAATCAAGTTTGAGCTGGTGGGGGGGGGGATGCATCCCGGCATCCCCCCCTTGGGTCCGCCACTGGGCCAAGTGAATGTACGAGAAAAAGACAACTTGGAGATACGTCAAAGAGTAACGTGAACGACTAGTGATGTTTTAACCTACACAATCACACTTGGGATATTCCTTCTCGTTCGAGTTCTAAGGTGGCATAACTATACGAAAGAATAGCGAATCTTCATAACGATTGACTATTTAATTGATAAATACATCAATTAAACTTAATGTAAACATACGCTTCGCTACATGGTGCCGCGACCCGGGATGTCACTGAAAAGTCCGGGAGCCAGCGTGAAGTTGTGCAGGGAACGAGATAGTACATAAAACTTTCACATAGCATAGTACACCTCTAACCTACTGCAAAACTTCGCGTCTGCCGGATCAGATCATTTGCTTTTCAGAAATAGAGATGATAACAAAATCCTATGTATTTCCAATGGTAAAATTGTGACATTTAAGATGTTGACTCCATTTTTTCGAATTTTTGCTCATTAAAGTTACACAAATTTGTATTTTGTTGAACTGGTAATTATAGAAATCATCTACAGATCATGATCTTTCAAATGAGCTATCATTCAGTGACAGAGGAGGAAGTAAAGTGTACAAACAGACACTTTTCGTTGGTGTAACTGCAAATTTTAACATAGAAATTTCAGGAAAATTGTTGATATACTTTAACGAAAAGTGTCTGTTTGTACACTTTACTTCATCCTCTGTCACTGAATGATAACTCATTTGAAAGATCATGATCTGTAGATGATTTCTATAATAACCAGTTCAACAAAATACCAATTTGTGTAACTTTAATGAGCAAAAATTCGAAAAAATGGAGTCAACACCTTAAATGTCACAATTTTACCATTGGAAATACATAGGATTGTGTTATCCTCTCTATTTCTGAAAAGCAAATGATCTGATCCGGCAGACGCGAAGTTTTGCAGTAGGTTAGAGGTGTACTATGCTATGTGAAAGTTTTATGTACTACCTCGTTCCCTGCACAACTTCACGCTAGCTCCCGGACTCGTGCATGTGCTACGAAGTTGATCAATAAAGCTCAAGAACGCAACGACGATACGAAACTCAGTGAGCTGAACGCAATTGTGACTCAACTGACGACGAAACAGAAACTTCTAGCTGACATCGACGCTTCGATCCTAAGTGTGATTGATATAGACTTGATTGACGACGACACACTATCTCCAGAAGTTGAATCCGAAATCAACGAGGCCGAGGAACGACAACTGCTGATACTGACGACGATAAGTGAGTTGAATTCCTTTATTTCTGGGATTAGAGGGGATACGTCTCGCATATTAGGATCTACTAATTCTATTAGCTCCCCTCTAATGATAAGGAATGTTTGATCTCAAAACAAAGGTGTAGGGCCATTCAAACAATTCGAAAAACAGAAAACGAAGTAAACCGCAACAAATTCAATTCGAGCCTCGATCTTGAGTCTTTATCTAAATTACTCCAACGTACTGAAGACGTTACCAATGAACTCAATTGTTTAAACGAACGATTCCTTGATAACATAACGTCAAAGGGCATCGACGAAGATGAATTAGATAAGGAACTAGAAGAAATTGATAGTTACAAAGAAAGGAGCCAAAACCTGATCAGCGAACTCAGAATTACTATCAAGAGCCTAGAATCGCACAAGAACAAAGGTTACAGATCAACGAGATTACCTGAAATTCAGCTGCCAAGGTTTGATGATAACCCGATGAAATTCAAGGCCTTTTGGGAAGCCTTCAACGCAACAATCGATAAACATGACGATTTAGAGCCATGTGTAAAACTGACTCATCTTCTCAGTCTATTAGACAATGATGCAAAGGCCGCCTTCGAGGGCACGATACCAACCAACGAACTATACAAGGATGTGCGTGAGCGCATGATTGAGCGTTTTGGTAGAGAACAGCTTGTAACACTATCTCATCTACGGTCATTGTTTCATTTACCTCCTGCTACGAACGCTTTAAAACTGAAAACGATGTACAACAGCTTTCTCATGCATGTTCGATACCTCAATAACTTACACGTAGAAGACTGGAAAGAATTAATCTTCATCTCATTGCTGTTAGATAAACTACCCCCTGAAGTAGAATCAGCTGTTACTCGTCAACAAGGAAACAGTGATTGGCAATTGAAGGAGTTAGGAGATCTGATCGAGATCGAAATTAAAGCCGCTGAACGCCCTAAGTCAATGATTGAACGACCTCAGCAAAGATCAGGTGGGCATATCACTAAGGCTACTGCCGTTATCGCCTCAGGAAACAGGCCAAATATGAAGGTTACGAAAAGGTGTACCTACTGCTCCACGAATGGTCATTATTCTGAAGATTGTCCCCAAATAAAACACGCTGAAGCAAGAAAGGAATTCTTGAACTCACACCGCCTCTGTTTTACTTGCTTGGGAAGTGGACACACGGTTAAGTTCTGTAGAAAACAAAGGTCATGTAAACATTGTAATGCATCGCATCATCACCCCAGCATATGTTGCGCAAAGTACGGTAGACAAAGAAACAATGGAGAGGTGGTTAGTCAAGTTCAAACCGATTCGACAAATCAAGTCGTCCATGAGAACGTCTTATTAGCAAGCGATGAAGAGATATTCATGCCCTCTGCTTGGATTGATATCAAGAATCAATCGTCGAGCACGATTGTCAGCGCCAGATCAATTATCGATACTGGAAGTCACCGTACTAAGATAACTGAGTCGAAAGCACGAGAATTGGGTTTGAAACCGGTTGACCACGTAACCTTACAGATAGGCACATTCGTAACTGATACATTTCAATCCTTTCGAGTACCTGTAGTTGAGATGTCGCTTATCGGTCGTCAAGGTGAAATGATCGAAACTAAGGCACATGTGTTCCGAGTCCTTACAGGTAGAATTGCACGTCCTGGGTTATCTGGTAACAAGTACCCAATTTTAAAACAATGTCATCTTGCTGATCCTCCTCAATCAAGAAGTGAGGAAATCGCTATCGACGTTATTATTGGATCGAATCTCATCAACAAGGTGTATACGAGTAACTCGACTGTGATCTTAAATCAAAGCCTCAGACTCGCTATTCGAGATAGCATATTCGGTTGGATCATTTCTGGACCTACGAAGGAAGAAGACGAGTCTAAAAGTACGACGAACGCTGCATTACTTACAATCGAAAACCCCATCACATTCTATTCGCATCCTGAAAGCTTTTGGAACCTTGAGTCGATAGGCACCACTGAATCTCCCACGCGAAACGATAGGGATGACGCCATCGATCAATTCAATTCAAATATCAAGTACGCAGATGGAAGATACCACGTTCGATTTCCATGGCGGATGGATAGCCCTGAACTCCCTCTCAATTACGAATTAGCTATAGGTCGATTACGCAGTTTGTGGAATAGATTAGAGAAGGACGAATTGCTTCGCAAAACCTACGATGGCGTAATAAGATCGCAGGAGTTGAAAGGTGTGATCGAGGAAGTTCCCGACTCAATGACTTTTCAAGGATCAAATATCCACTATCTGCCACACCACGGTGTTAGAAAGGACCACAGCACGACTAAACTACGAATAGTTTACGACGCATCGGCAAAAACAAATAAACGAAATACAAGTTTGAACGACGCACTTTATCCCGGTCCTTTACTCCTATGTGATATGACTGGCATTTTACTTCGATTCAGAATGTCACCGATAGCCGTAATCAGCGATATTGAGAGAGCCTTTCTGTCTATCGGATTACAAATGCCTGATCGAGATGCTGCACGCTTTTTATGGGTTAAGGATAACACGAAACCTCCTTCCGATCAAAACCTACGAACCTATCGATTTACGCGAATTCCATTCGGTACGATTGCTAGTCCATTTCTTTTAAGCGCAACTATCTCTCATCATTTGAGGCATTCAAATTCAACAATAGCTGACGAGATTCAGAACAGCATCTATGTGGACAACGTAGTTATTGCTAAGCAATCGACTCCAGATGCCCTCAAATTTTATCATGATGCCAAGGAGATATTCGATAAAGTCGGAATGAATATTCGTGAATGGACCTCGAATTCAAAGGAATTCACTGAATCGATTAATCCAGAAGACAGAGCAAAAGGTGATACAGTGAAAGTCGTCGGTCTACAATGGAATACCACAAATGATAAATTGCACATCCCTCAAGTTGACCTCAAGATCGCAAGTGCAATTACAAAGAGAGCCCTTCTTCATGCTACTGATACATTGTTCGATCCGCTTGGGTTATTTTCCCCCATCACCATGAGAGGCAAGTTACTTTTTCGTGAATCTAATGAACGCTCAAGCAATTGGGATGAACCCTTACCCCTCGAATTAAGAAGACAATGGGACTCACTTATCATTGATCTATCCGCAATTTCCACACTTGAAATTCCCCGTTACATCAGCCAAGAAGACTTCGACACGATTGAATTACACTGTTTCTGTGATGCTTCCGGTCAGTCATACGCAGCCTGTGCCTACATCAGAATCGCCAAAAATGAATCTGTATCAACATCGCTAATACTATCAAAAAATCGACTTGCCCCATCAAAGAAAATCACAATCCCGCGTTTAGAATTACTCGGTGTCATAATTGGTACACGCATTATGAATTATCTCATTGCACAACTTCCATATAGTTTCAATCGTTACTGCATATGGACTGATTCTCAATGTGTCATACATTGGATCAATAGCAAAAAACTTCGCTCAGTGTTTGTTGAAAATCGATTGAAAGAAATTCGAAGACTCGATAAAGCAGAATTTTGTTACGTCCACACTACGGATAACCCAGCAGATCTTCCAACACGCGGAATGGCATTCCCTGAAATGAAAGAAAACACGCTTTGGTGGCAAGGACCAAAATGGTTGAAGCGTGATGAAAAGAATTGGCCTCAGCACACTATCGACAAGGTAAATCCTGCCCACGACGAGATTGAAGAAAGAAAACAGGCCTCTACAAAATCCTCCGTCCTCACTTCACATTCCCGAACATATCCATTCGATTTGAATCCTGAAAAATTCGTTTCATTAGGGGAGTGCCTACGGAGAACAGCTATCAAACAAAGAACGGAAAACAAAATCACTGAAGAAAATACCCCCTTAACAGCACAGGAGTTAGAAAGCGCAAGGATGCTATGGATTTCATCTGCTCAGAACTCAGATATGAAAGAAACGCTCGATGCACTTAAACATAACCGCACGAATCAAGAAATTCAAAAATTGAAATTGTTCGTTGATGATGAAGGCGTTAGCTGAGGAACGAGATGAACGATAAAACTTTCACATAGCAAACAGACCACTCTTCACAGGTGTAACTGGCAAATTTTTGCCATAGATATTTTCAGTTTGTAAATTGATATGACTTTAACGAAAAGTGCCTGTTTGGACACTGTACCTTCATACCCTGTCACTGACAACTGAATGATAACTCATTTCAAGAGAATGATCAGATTTCTATAACAACTAGTATAACAAAATTTTCAACAAAAACTTTTAATGAGCAACTTTTATGAGCAAAAATTCGAAAAATGGAAATAAACACCTTAAATGTCACTGTTTATACATAGGAAACAACATAGGATGTTATCCTCTCTCTTTCAAAAAAAGAAATCAAATCTATCCCGGCAGACCGAGTTTGTTTGCAGTAGGTTAGAGGTGTACTATGCTATGTGAAAGTTTTATGTACTACCTCGTTCCCTGCACAACATCACGCTAGCTCCCGGACTATATCGCACGTTCTATGGTTCGAATCGATAATAGTTCTCTTCCTTATGATGCCAAGTTCCCGATAATTTTACCCAAGAATCACCCTTTCACGAATATGATCATCAAAAGTTATGAAGATTGTGGACACTCTGGTACTAACCATACCCTGGCAGATATCAGACAGCGATACTGGCTGATAGCAGGTCGAAAGCAAGTTCAAGCCATAATAACTAAATGTCAGATTTGTAAAAAATGGGAAGGAAAACCATACAGTCCACCTGAATTTCCTGTTCTCCCTACTGAACGCGTTTCAAAATGTCGGCCTTTTTCTACAGTTGGAATCGATCACTTTGGCCCATTCTATGTGCACTCAAATTCAAACGATCAGGAAGAAAATAAAAAGGTTTGGGTATGCATTTTCACCTGCGCATCGACCAGAGCGATTCACTTAGAATTAGCATCTGACTTATCAGCCTTAGAATTCCTTAATTGTTTTACGAAATTTATCAGCCGACGAGGAACTCCTAGTCTGATAATCTCCGATAACGCAAAGAATTTTAAGCTTGGACATCAGGTCATTTCGAATCTTTGGAGGGACATGGCTATTCAAGAGTACGCAGCAGAAAATCGTATCACGTGAAAATTTATTACGAAGAAGTCTCCATGGATGGGTGGCTTTTATGAACGCCTTATTAGAACAGTAAAGATGGCATTGAGAAAATTATCTGATGGATCCCTTCTCACACAACGTCAACTTGACGTTTTACTGTCGGAAATTGAAGGTATATTGAATAATCGACCTCTAACTTATGTAGGTTCTGATATGCGAGACGCTCTTCCCTTGACTCCTAGAAATCTTTTAGGAATTCAACCCGATTCTGCTCTCCCACCTATTTGTCTTGACGAAAGCGACCCGATCTTCGAAGCATACGATAGAAGAGACACTCGTCAAAACCTCATAAAACTTTGGAGGCATGGAGAAGCTTTGCTGCATCAATTTTGGACTCGGTGGCAGCGCGAGTATCTCCTGAGTCTACGCGAACGGCCCAGTACTCACGAAACTGTTAGACGATCAGTCTGCAACTCTGTCCCTACCATTGGAGACAGAGTTATCATCATGGATCGAAATATACCGAGGGGCCGGTGGCGATGTGGTCAAATCATCAACACAATACCTTCAAAGGATGGACGAATTCGTTCGGCACGAATGTCACTGGAGAATGCATCAATCCTCACTCGGCCAATCAAACTGTTGGTTCCTCTTGAATTCGCCAACAGAGAAATCTCTACGACTTCACCAACTCGCACGGGAACAGATGTGACGTATGCAGATAAGACATCTCGCCCACAACGCAAGTCAGCAGCACGCGCTACAGACCAGATACGGCAACTTTCGCTTGGGGGAATGTCGCGGGGCGAGGAGAATCAAGGAGAAACGCGAGACAGTTAAATGATTAACTATGAGTGGCCACATGTCGTGGCGTAGAGCAAACAATTTCTCACTTGAGATTTGACATCCCAAAAGATTTCGGCATGAATGCGGAAACATGTGTTTGTCGGTGCGATGATTGCTTGTAATTTGATCACACGTGTTAAATGCTACTTGAAATGTACATGTAGAATTCTATAAAAGCTGTCGTGTTAGGAAAGTATTCTGTGTGATTTATGGCCTTCCCTATGTCTTATGTTTCGATAAAGCTGTTTATTATATAGAAGGCCAAGTGAATGTACGAGAAAAAGACAACTTGGAGATACGTCAAAGAGTAACGTGAACGACTAGTGATGTTTTAACCTACACAATCACACTTGGGATATTCCTTCTCGTTCGAGTTCTAAGGTGGCATAACTATACGAAAGAATAGCGAATCTTCATAACGATTGACTATTTAATTGATAAATACATCAATTAAACTTACTGTAAACATACGCTTCGCTACAGCGTCAAAGCTTCATTTGTCCAAGCAGTGGCGGATTCAAGGGGGGGCCTACCCGGCCGTGGCAAGGGGTGTGATACTCAGAATACAAATCTCCATCAGTTAAGTTAGTGTTCGATCTCTTTTTGATTTATCAATCAATGATGACTGATGAGAGAAACATGCAAGGAAATCTGATGACGTAAGGCATTTTCTGTCTTCATCAGATCATGGACTTCCAGATGATAAAAGAAATAAAATAAAAGCGAAGCTGTGTTTCAACAGTCTATAATGCTACTCCACCACCGTTCGTTGTTACTGTAAGTTTCAATCGATCAAGTTATTTTTGACAGTCGTGCATGCCGTGTGGAGTGGATGAGGATTGAAACAACTGATATCGTTTACAGCAGCGCTGGCCTCCACTTGCCAAGTCCAAGTCGGCCGTTTCTCATCCATCACTTTCATGTCCAGGTGCTATTATCTAGAAGTCCATGATCAGACTTAACATTTCAACGCCGTCAGCGATGTACTATTGAATGGCGATTCGCTTGCACACGCGGAGGTTTCTTTGTTGGCAATTGCAATGACTTGTAAATATTGTGTGCATATGCTTGCGAGACTGCGAACTGCTGATTCAGTGTAGATGATTAATGACTAAGAAGGAAACGCTATCCCTCTCTTATATTACATTTAGCTGCTTGTTGTTGACATACATGCAAGTCAAAGTCCACTGTCAACATGAGTGAGAGACCGCCAACGAAACGAAGGAAAATATCTGATTTCTTAGAGTCTGTGAAGAAAACGGATGCTACTTCTACATATCAAAATACTATGAGCACGTCATCGTATAATTTGTCATCTCAAAATCTCTCCTGTTAGTCCTCGTCATCTAAAATAGAAATACAAGGAGAGTCGAAAAATACATCTTCGTCTTATTCGACGTCATCACCCAAAACGCCAGAATTGAAGTCTCAAAGTTTCGAGGTCGACGGAAATGGAATAGGAGAAAGCGACATTGCTCGAGCATTACAACATCCTGGTGGACCAGTCCAAAAAATGAGCAAAGAGAGAAGTACATATTCTTCTGATGCTTGCAGTATTCATTCCACAATAACTAAAGTTGATTTTATTGTTTCTCTAGTAATACTGAACTCAGTGATGATTGTAACCAAACGTCTCGCATGCGTATTACAATCTGCCTCAAATGACTTGATTTCCGCTCTACAACACGTCGACACAGTGATAGATTTACTCAAATCTAGAAGGAATGAAGAGTTCTTCTCTGAATTGTTCGAAAAGATTGAAAAGTTGACAACAAGACCGATACAAACTCCGAGAACAGTTGGAACGCAGGTACATCGAACGAACGTACCATCCACCACACTAATTGAATATTATCGCCGAGGAATATATTACTCTTTTCTTGATGGACTGATTTCCCTACTACATGATCGTTTTAGTGGTCATGCTGCTAGTGTAATGCACCTCTCCAAGCTGCTTCCTAACAATTTGAAGATATTCTTCCTGCTGTGGAATTGTATTCTGAATATCTAAATGGAAACTTGAACGAATTGGAAGGCGAATTAAGACTTTAGTTGGAACATTAAGACTTTACTTAAAATCTTCGCCTTATTACCGGTTTCATCTGCAAGCGCCGAAAGGACATTTTCAGTCTTGAAACATTTGAAAAGTTATCTGCGATCTAACATGTCAGAAGAGCGCTTAACTGGTCTGACATTAGCTTACATTCATCGTGACATGGACTGCGAAAAAAACCGTTGATGCCGTCGTACAATTATTTGCAAGAAAGCAAACAAGAATATCTATGTGACCCGACCCCTTCACTTCTAAGACTGTAAGTACGAACTTTTCCCTCTTGACTCTATATTCACGATGTGTAGAAATTATAGGCGTTTCACGAATATACATGAGCGTTTCATAGTAACATATTGTGTGACGTTTTGCATAGGCTACTAACATTAAGTCTGTTGGCCTACATATATGAGAGAATTATATTTTATACAAATTGACTAAACCAAGTATTAATTATAACTATTTCTGCTTTCGGTTTTACATGTCTTAAAATGTACAGGTTGATATCATTTCAATATTTTATTTTTCATTACTTTGTTGAATGACAGTATTTTCGAAACCCATGACTGTAAGTAAAACCCCCCAGATCTTAAATTCAGGATCAGCCGCTGGGCCCCCCTGTGGTCGAATCCTGGATCCGCCACTGTGTCCAAGTAATTTGAAAGTGTCTCAGGCAATGATTTACGGATTGAATTTTGTGGTATCCAGAGTTCATTTAGCTAGATCTTCTTCAATTAGGCAATCTGTTGTAGTTGCTCTTCCCTTTAACCTGTAGGAAACGCCACATGGGTCCTTTTGAGGGATCAAATTCTTTTCACTTGTCGCTATCTTCTACTTCATCTTCCCCTCAATCAAAGCATTAAATTTCATTCTGACGCAATTGACATATGCAAGCATCTGAGCGACAAGACCTACAGATTAAGTTTTGTCAATATATGCAAATTCCACAATTACTGCACTGCCTAACATAGTGTGGCAGACTGGCAGGATTTCTCGTATAAGTTATCAATTTTTTTCTCACTCTACTTACACAGGCCTTTTTGATTGCCTACCATTTGAATATTATCAGCATTTACATTTGTATTTTATTCTTATTTTTCACATTGGTTTTACTTACTACATAGTGCGATTTGTGATTTAATTCATTATTAATTGTGTTTCGCCTAAGGTAATTGATCAAATTAAGGTAATCTAAGGTAATTGTTTTGCCCTTGCTAATTTGATCAATCTCATTGTAACATGACGTTCATGTTCAGATAACCTTGTATGAACGAACAACAAGGGTATGCTGTCAATAAAACTGCTTTACAGCGGGTAGACAGCAGCAGATAAACCGTTGATGCTCTCGAGGCTACGGACACAGGTCTTTTTCGGATCCGGGAGTGATCTATAACAGTATTTTGACATGAATAATTCCGATAGAACGTCTGTTGCATTGAAAGTTGTTTAACTAATTAAGCAAGCAGTATAAACTATGGGTTCAGGGGAGAGTTTGGTGACTCCATGGAGTAGATCGATTGCCAAAACCACTATGAAATGCTGGAGATTTCCTTTCAAACAGCAACCTGTGGAGTGATGCTGCACAAGACACAGATACAATGTATTTTGGAGTGGAAACTGTTTGAAAGAAAATCTTCCACTTAGGTATTACTGAGTAGTCTTCCATGTACAAGTCAATCTTATCAGTGTATTTTTGAACACTACTCAGGCGTTATTTTGAATAAACAACTTTAGCGATATAATTAGACTGCATAAATGATTTCAATATGCAGGAGGCGATTCATCAGATGTCTAGTGACTGAAGGCACTGGGTTTTTTTAGGGTGGAAGAATTCCTGTGAGTTGGGGACCTTTCGTCGAAAAATTGACGCAAAGGATGGTTGATAGTTGTCATAACACTGTGAAATAGGCGGTTCCCATACCTTTGGTTGGTGCGTGCCAATGTAGTAGTAGTTATTGAGTCTGGTCCATGGGAAGTACCGAAAATTATTCTAGAGGCTCGTCTCTCTACTTTGACAAGGAACTTGTAACCTTTTTGGGACATATTGCAGCAGCACGGATGGCAGTAGGTGAGAAGGGATTGGATAGTTTGTCGGTAGACTCTCCATAAGATCTGAGCGTTACAACCTGCTCTTTTCAGATTTCTGAGGACAAAAATGCGTTTAGAGGCCTTCTTGAAGATCTCCTTGCAGTGAATATCCCAGCGAAGATCCTTTGCGAAATGGACACCGAGGATTTTCATAGAGGTCACGCTTGGAATGACAGTTCCTGCAACGTCCGCAATTTCTTCGAGTCGAATACCAGTTCTGGTGGCGATGTCCATCACCACGGATTTGGAAGTGTTCAGAGGAAGCCCCGCTCTAGCCGACCACTGGCAAATGTGTTCGAATTCGCGTTGGAGGTTGTCTTCGTGTGCATCTCGCATAAAGTGGAGTACAGTTACGTCGTCAGCGTATTTAACATAACGAGTGTTAGAACACACAGGACGTAGCGATGCGATGACAGCACAGAAGAGGTACGGTCCGAGCACGCTTCCCTGAGGAACTCCGCTGGGTGCGGAGAACCATTCGGAGGTGGCGTTGTTGTGCACGACACGCTGGAGTCGGTTGGATAAGAAGTCAGTTATCCAAGAAACAGCCTCAAAAGGTAGCTTTAAGTCGATGATGGTGGATAGGATGGTATTATGGGGCAGTTTGTCGAAGGCCTTGGCAAAATCAATGGAGAGGACACGCACGGCACCGGATGACTGATCGAGATGACGGAGAATGCTCATGTATGTAACGGTAGTGGCACATGTTGACCCCGAGCCAAGTTGGGGTAGGTAGGTCAATATCTATCGTCATGTAGTTATCAAAATGTATCGTCAATGTTTTGTAGATAGGGTGCAACCCACTTCACGACTATCCTTTCGAGAGTTTTGGACAGAAGAGGAAGGAGAGAAATGGGGCGGAATTGGGACACAGTTTTCGCGTGTGGTTACCTTGGGAATAGGTTGGATGGCGGCGATCTTGAAGGAGCTGCGGACGCGGCCTTCGGCCAGACTGCGGTTGAATAAGATGGTTATTGGAGGAGCAAGAAGATGTGCAAGACAGCGGAGGACCCATAAAAGGATCCCATCAGGTCCAGAATTTTTCGGCTAGATACAACGAAGCTGCGTCTCGACTTCATAAGGAGATAGAGCTACGGGGTGTCTAGGTAAATCCTCAGTGGATGGCAATGGCGTCTTATCAGTCGGTGGCAGCTGAAAAACTGACTTGAAGTAAGCTGCGAACTCGTCAACAGAAATATCGGCTTGGAGAGCTGTATTCTTCTTAGGTCGCCTGCCGACACAATTGACAGATTGCCAGAAGTCTTTGTTATTCCTAGACGCGGCGGCTTGCTGCAAGTGGAGACTTTTGAGGAATTTCTTGTGTGATATGACTTCTTCACGCAGACGAAGGTATTTCAGCCATTTATTTTCTCTTTGAGCAAAAGCTCGGTCGCGGCGAGATATGAGAAGTTTGAGTGAAGGCTTCATCCACGGAGGCTCGTTGGAGCGTAGTCTGATAGTCCTCTTCGGGAAGTAGAGATCCACTAAACTTTGAATGGAGTAGTGAAGCTGAAGAGCACATTGATCTAAGGAGTCGGAACCGCTCACCATTGAAGTCAAGTCGACCAGGGCGGCAGCATGTGAGAAGGAAGCAAGGTTTGACTTCGTAAGCCTACGTACTTGAGTTTTAGTCGTCGTAACTGGAGGAGAAGGAGATGGTTTCCACAAAACAGCACAGTGATCGGAACGTCCAAGGGGCGGAAGTGTCACGGCTCTGGTAGGCTGCTTCGTGTTAACAAATATCTGGTCCAGAAGATGGGAACCACGTGTTGGATCTCCGACGCAAGGAGTAAGGCGTGTAGGCGAGCACAATCTGTCGCTCTGTTTGCGGATGTCATTGAAGTCACCGCACAGCACGATACGTATATCTTCAGACTTGCGTGAAGATGAGATCAGAAAATCGTCATTGAGTCCAACAATAGTCACGATAGCGTCTTCGTCCTTTGTTGGGTTATTGAAGAAGGGATGATAGACACATATTAGAAGTGTGGAATAAAGATGGGCAAAATTTCGGTAGCACAATTCTGTAGAGCTGGAGTATCGAGCGCAGTGATGACATTACAATTGAGTTCGGCTTTCACGTAACATAAGATTCCGCCTCCATTGCGGTTACGATCTTTCCGGGAGATTCTGTAGTTATCAATTGCGATAGAAGTATCAGGAGTGTCATCGTCCAGCCACGATTCTGTAATAACGACAACATCAGGATTGACTTGCCCAGTTCTCAGTTGAAGTTCGTCGAATTTGTTGGTGACAGAACGACAGTTGGCAAGCAAAATGGAAGGATAGCGGGAAATTGGTACTCTCTTCCTTCTGAGTTTCCGTTGAGCAGCGGCTACGATGGCTGTGACACGTAAAAGAGAAGACCGGGTTGAGTCATACGCTGATTTTCTTCCTCCATCGTTGGATTTCCGCTCACTGACACGGGAAATCCTGTTGCCTTGACGATGAGTGATGCACACAGGAATGGGCTGCACGTCATCAAGCGAAGCCGATGGAGTTGCATCTCTTCTTAGCAGGCGGAGGAACCACAGCTTTCGCTTGACTTGTCGGGATAGGGGAAACTCATTGGAACGCGGTCGCAAGCGTAGGAGGTCTCCAGGTGAGTAACACAAAGAAGGCATCGGCACTGAGGGTTATGTGCATGTAGCATAGGCGCGAAGAGGCGAGAATAGGGAAGAACGGCGAGCGAGATTGCGCAGAAGGAATGAATGGACTTGTGCATGGAGCAAGAAAAGTGTTGATGAGCTCAAGCGACTCAGACCGAGCAAGATGAAGGGCGAGAGTACGATGACGGCGAAGCACAGATGACGGCAATTCGAATGGTGTAAGAAATAGTGTGAATAGAGCAGCAGAGAGAGATAGATCGATGAAAACTACACCGATAATGCTACTACACCGATTCTGACACTACACATGGTGGATAATGGTAATAGTGGATGATTGGAAAGTGGATAATGGAGGCAAACAATAGAACTACAATGACACTCTACTACACCGAAAGCAATGAAATTATACACACTATACCTAAGACTAAATATGGAAAATACTATTTCTTCACTTGAATTTGCTATCGCCAGTTTCTTAATCCGTCTATAATACTTCATGTAATCCTACATTTCTTCATTTGTTCTTCATTTGAAATACAATACATCGATCACTGCTTCAGCTACCGATTAAGGGATATAAAACATAATACTGCAGTCCGTCAGTCATCAGCAGATACTCGTCTAGTTGTGTTTCGACCCCTAACCTGAACACTCAAACCCAGACGAGCGGGGTCCCACACATAGTGGCTGACAAAATACTGAATAGGTAATGATATGTCTTGAAAGATATGCCACAAGGATAAGTCAGATATCATTCAAATGTTACGTTTCCCACATATAAACTGATTCTGTCATTAAATTTATACCATCAATAAACACATTTTGCTTTTTGCGATCCGCACATGTAAACAAATCCCGTACATCAATCTTTGCCTTTTCGATTCCCACAAGTAAACAGATTCTGTTCATCCTTGAATCCCATAAACATGTAATCGATGTGTGATAAAATTGTAATCCGCCTTTACACAAACTTCGCCTCATACATCAAGACTTAACAATGGGAGTTCTCTCAGATCCTGTAAGCTCTTCACCGCCCCCCACAACTGATCGCTATTAGGGAAGCATCCCGTGAATTATCATCTCGCCGAGTATAGCAGTCATTTTTGTTGTTGAAACATTGTAATCAACTGTAGATTTCATATTCGTGTGATTGATAACAGCTTGATGATCATAATCATCATTAAATTCATAATTGCTTTGTTTACGATACTATTTGATAATTTGAATGAAAAAAGTGCTGTTTCAAAGAATTGAATTTTATGGGTTCCAAAAAGCGCATTAATCCAGTTATATATTAAATACATTACAAATGTAATATATTAGTTTGTAAAATGATAATGTCTTATGACAAATACATCGATTGAAGGCTTGAAATTCTACGTTATTTGAGCAAAATGATAGTTCACTAAAGCTACATTTGTAAGTTTATCTTCATAATACACTCTGGAAGCAAATATAACAAGGTATTAAAAGTAGATTTAAAAAGCAAATTTGAAAGTAGCAGAAGTGCTCAACGCCGAAGGGCCGTCTAGAAATTCACTTTATGGCTTAATTTATTCTACACTAACCAGAATAATAACTTAATTTATTCTTGCTCACTCTGCGGATTTTACTAAATAATATGAAGAATTTGGACATTTAAATAATCTTTCCTCTCTATAGATGCTTGAAATGTACTTAAGTATGTGCGGATAATTGAGTTTTGCTCGGGGTTGAAAGGTGAAGACTAAGAGCAACAATTTTCTAAATATTCTATAAATAGGGTAAAAATTTTCATTTTCTAACTTGTGAGGTTAGTCAATTTCATTTGTGATTGTCACTGATGAAGTAATGACATAAAAGATTTCTGAGAGTGTAACTAAGATATAAATACCTACGATCTTGTCCTTTTATTCCTCCACTAAACTCAGTTTGTTTTGCAATCAACTCACTGGTTCATTTCAGCCGTCCTGTTTTACATTTGTTAGGGGACTTTATCAGGACAACATCAACGAGACTTGTTCTATATGCAAGATGAAAAAGCTGTATTCCAGAGAGACTTGATGTAAGATTGATTTCATGTTTCACTGAACCAAACTATGTCCTTTGTTTGCATCAGTTGTAAGTTGCACGAGTAATACAAGACACGATATGGAATTTCTTTCGGAAGTCATCTTTACACATAATAAAAAGATAGTTTTCCTTAGCACGCAAGTAATTAGTGCATATTCGGGAGACAATTAATATAATGGATATAACTGTAGGTATTAACACTTGTACAACTGAATATTCATTACTGCTGCAAAGTAGATCTTTCTGCTGTGAATTGAGAAGTGTACACAAAGAGATAAGTGAGCATAATAGAAATTCTGCGCATCGTTTTCTTGAATTCTTCTCAAGAGTTGAGTTTCAGAATTAGTCCTATCCCAAGCCATTTAGACCAGGGATGCGGAGTCCTATAATTTTGATTTTGAGCACACGTCTTGATGTGTGCTTCACACGATTTTTCTCCAGTCTCTACCAGGCAGGAAAATCCCCATCCTTTTCAAAAAATATGAGTACACTTTTGATTTTAATATGCGCTTTAGAGGAGCCATCACACACGATTAACGTGAGGGTAAGAGGTGATGTTCTCAAACTACCGTAGTATTTCATTTTTGTCTATGATTTGACCTTTAGCGCGTAGGTGTGATCGAGGCTATGAAGGCTTGTCTTCTCTACTGAATCACCGGGTGAAAAGACAATCCCATTTTCACTATTAAGGGTCATTCCCTGAACTATTTCAAGATTTGCATGCACTGCTGTCTCTGTACTTTTGTTTGACGGAGAAAGTTGATATCAAGACAGTGACAGCTATGCACACGAGAATAAATAGTTTGTTTGTATTATATTTCTGGTCTAGTTATAGGCCGGAGTCCGGAGTCCTATCATTTGATAGGACTTCGACTCCGACTCCAGCAAAAATGATAGGACTCCGGGACTCCGACTCAGCATCCCTGATTTAGACCCACTGAGGGACTCCTGGAGTTCTGATTTTCATGCATCAATGACTCGGCCGTCCCTTAAATCACTGCATGAAACATTTGGAAGAATATTTCAACTCACACCTTTTCCGATGGTGGTTAGCAGTTTTTGCCAACTCGTTTATGTTGATACTATTAATAGCAATTCAAAATTTGAATTCCATTTTTTAAAAAATTGAAAATTCAATTTTTGAGTATCTGATCGAAATCAATGCAGATGACACTGAAAGCGGATATGTCTCGACCAGTTCTCGCATCAAAACGTCTCGAGACAATGTTCGGAGTATATTTGTTTGAATTGAGGAAGTTAAGTGACACTGAATACAACTCAAAAAGAGATTTTTGGAAATACATGCAAACTACGTGCATACCAACCATAGACGTGAGAGCTTTAACCGCAAGCGACGTAGCCGTGCGAACTTCAACCGCAAGCGACATGCCTTTGCGAATTTTGACCGTAAACAACGTAGCCATGCGAACGTTGACCGCAAACGACGCAACCGTGCGATCTTTAGCCACAAATAACGCAGCCGTGCGAACTTTGGCCGCAAACTTTAATCGTAGCCGTACTAACTTTGTCTCTAACCACTGCGATCACTAATTTGCAAACCGGACTGTTTTTCATGCGGTTTGCTAATTTTAACAACACTAATGCCACAATTATGCGCAATCACTGAACGATGGAAGCTCATCACTTTGATCCTGATTGAATTTGTTAAATATGGTTTCTTTCAATGTCACTGTCTTATTGACACAATGAGCAACTTTCGATACTTGCAGCATTCATTTTGGATTAATCGTTCTGGTGAACATTTGAACTTATTGAACTATGTTAACATCATCGTCTCGTATACATTTACTCTTTGCAGTACATGGAGTATCACTGGATTATTACAATCAATGGTGATATGCATTATAAATTCAGCACACTCTCAAAGTGTGTTATGCATCTGAATACAAGTCAGGTTAGAAAGTCAAACATATGCTCTATCAGCATTTCTTCAGGATGGTCCGAAAGGAGCGTTGATGAAGACTCATGTCACATATTATTGTTCTGCATTGCAGATGCTAGAACGTATTGCGCAATTTTATTGCAGAGAAGACAGTAAACTACTGTCAAACCAACCGCTTTAATTGATCAATAATACCTTTTAGCCAACCGTTGGTGTCGAGATTGTAATTATCAGCATCTGATGCATGTGTGAGCGCGTTCGCACCTTCTCCGATAATTATGATCAGACAATTTGTTCACGTATATGTTGAATTTCGTTGCCACGCAAACTAAAAATGTAAAATTCTGCAATTCGAATAATTCACTAAGCAACGCTACAATTTGGCGTGGGGCTGATTTTCTATGAAGGCTGGCAAATTCGCGGTCGAATACTTGTCAGTTTTTAGTCACAGATTAGATGGAGACTCTTTATACAGGATTAGCTTTTCGAGTAACTCCACGAGATGGTAAGAAAACAGTTCAAACTGCAATCCAGTTGACTTTTAATCTTATTCTTCCCAGTTACGTATTTACTCTCTGAACTCTACCGATGCGAAATGATAATTCTGAATTGAGTGCATTCCTGTATTCTCCACAGAGCAATAATTTTTACTGTGCATTTCCGCTGTTAAACGTTTGATGCATATTTGCTTTTATCAACAGAAATTTTGTGAAACATTTTCCTTTGGATGCCTCCATGCCGTTTGATTATGCTTAGCATATCAAAAACAGGGCTATATGCTCACGTCCAAACAGGAAGTTGTTGGTTGGATTCATAGGAAAGGGGATGGCCATGATAATTGTTGATGCACCTTAATCATTAAAAACTTGCATCAATGTACTTTGCAATTTCCTGATTTCTATTTACATAGGACTACAACGCATGCGATTTTAGTAGACAAAGTTTATTTCATATTTATCCTTTCTTGATTCTCATTGAATTTTCTACCGTTTGTTTCTTTCAATTTGACAAATTTTGATAAAATGTGATAGTTACAGGTAGGTCTATTAATATGCATGCGTTGTAGTTTTACGGGATGACTATCAACAGACAATAGTTTCATTTGTGCCCTGTTCCTGATATTTCAAATTGCAGGAAATATTACCTACGTGCATGATTTGCGATTGATTATTTGCAATTATATCAATTATTTATCAATGAAGTAAATTAGCAGGCCTAGATCAGAGTAATGTTCTGCACTGAGAAATTTGAATCAAAGTCTATACAGTAATCACGAGATCATCAATATTCGCACGATGAGAAGGACTTCTTTACATACATCTCCATTAGCGAAAATTAGGTAAAGATTAAAAATTAGAGGTACTGAGGGCTCCTTTCACACAGCCCATTTGTTTAGGCAGTGTAGAATCTGACAATTTCTCTGCCACTTACATTATATATATATATATATATATATATTTGATCCAATTGATGTTACATCTGTAGAAACTTCGGCTTCTTATTTGAGCAGACTAGACTGTATTTGTACAATTATTATCAAGCAATGGCTAGTCGAGCCACCACTGGTCATGGGGAAAATATTAGGTATCAAGATTGAATTTCTCAGTATTTCTGTGTTCACTTGTATGGGCGACGATGAAAATCAGTCGGTAGACTCATTTATCTCTGTGATGTGCTCACAAACGCTCATTTCTATAAGTAGTTATGCATCATTCTCACTGACTAGACATCATTTCTATCCACAGCATTAAACTGTTCAAGCTCATCAGTTTATTTGCAGTACAAGCGTAGCTTACTTTTTAATATTAAGAAAACATCGGATAAATTCTTACGATAATAATCGTGTGGTGCAATGATATCTCGGAAAGCGTCTACATTCTCAGTAGATCGCAAAATGTGTTTCGAACTGCAAAAGCAGCCATCATACACCGTTCATGTATGGGTTAGGGGAGGCACACATTAAAGGCAGAAGTCAGAATTGTACTAACGAGTTCATATAATGAAAAGTAGAGTAAATAGATTAATTAAATGTTGAGTTGCCCCCTCATTTGAAAAATGGGGACAGACCTGAATAGCTGCCATTTCATCCAATATCAGGAATCATCAGCAGTCATCATGTCTAGCTCACATCTCTCAGCATCGACACAACACCCTATTTAAAGTCGCAGCCATATCCGGGTAAATTTGAGTCAACAAGTTAGTGAAATTTTGACGGGTGTTCATTAAATATCACTGCAAACACACTACTGATAAGTCGCCCAAGTTAGTACGCCTGTAATGATTAGTAAATGTTGCTTTTTGCAAACACAAAATAAATAGAATAATTAAATATTGAATTTGGATGAAATGGCAGCAGTTCAGGTTTGTTCCCATTTTGTAACTGAGGATGCAACTCGAAATTGCACTAACTTGCTAGTTGCAAATCTTATAGAGGAACAGTGATAGCGGGGTTGCAAGCAAGTAACAGGGCTCACCTCCGCATAGCATTGGATCAAATAGAACAAGTCAGAAATCATAAAGATGAAATTGGTCAAAATACTTTTCGCTTTTGGGGAAGAGATATTGGAATACCACTACATGACCTGAAATAAAATTTCATGAATTCTGTTTAACGGTTAAACGACCACTTCTGTGAGTTTGCAATCCATTTTCATGAGCTCTACACCAAATCTTCCATGAATTATTAACTTAAATCATCAAATGAAGTACCTGAAATTTCACTCTACGCTTCTATTGGATTAAGCATCAGTAAATTGTTGCAGTTATTAATGCCTTAATGCCACGATGTTAATGCAATCATTGCAGCAGCAAGTTATCTTTGCGTGTTCCACGCAAATCTAAAATATTATCTAAGCCTAAGCCTAGGCCTTAGAATAGTAAGCTTCAGAACTAGAGTGCAGATCCTATATAATTTTACTTTCGCACTTTTTAGATGTAGGCTACAAGCAAACGCAGGATACTTATGCCATCATGTCTATACATTTATGTTATGGCACTCTCATCTAGGACTATTATCAGAAGTTTTGCTGGCTAATATTTGTTACAAAAGCTGACTTGCGATTACTCTGTGAAAATACATACTGTACATGCATTTCCAAGCAATTGTAATGCTATTTTGTGTAACCATATACTGTCTTTTAAACTTATTGCCTTGAATTTTAATTTGAAATATGTGTGACCATTCCGCATTGGCACTTGACTATTTTCAAATAAATCCTGCAGGAAGTGCATACTTCACCAAAAAGATGACCTTTTTCATTCCAATCTTCTATCTTCTGCTGATGGTTCATGATATTCAGAATGTAGAGAATTTCTTGACCGATGATTCAATTTCAAACGTTCGGTTTCTGGAAGTAGCAATGTAATAATTACATGTTATACACCAGGGATGCGGAGTCTGAGTCGGAGTCCTATCATTTTTGCTGGAGTCGGAGTCCTATCAAATGATAGGACTCCAGACTCCGGCCTATAACTAGACACGAAACATAATACAAACAATTTATTTGCTCTCGTGCATAGCTGTCACTGTCTTGATGTCAACTTTCTCCGTCAAACAAAAGTACACAGACAGCAGTGCATGCAAAGCTTGAAATAGTTCAGGGAATGACCCGTGATAGTGAAAAGGGATTGTCTTTTCACCCGGTGAAAGTAGAGACGACAAGCCTTCCTAGCCTCGATCACACATACGCACAAAAGGTCACATCAGAGACAATAATGAAATACTACGGTAGTTTGAGAACATTACCTCTTACCCTCACGTTAATCGTGTGTGATGGCTCCTCTAAAGCGCATACTAAAATCGAAGGTGTACATATATTTTTTGGAGAAGGATGGGGGATTTTCCTCCCTGGTAGAGACTGGAGAAAAACCGTGTGAAGCATACACCAACAAGATGGGAGGAGCCGAGTCGTATACATCCAACTGAAATGGACATTTGATGAAATTTCATCGAAAATGATTGATAATTGATACAGCAACGATCACTAAATATAGGTTCAGGCAAGCCTATAATGATCTATGATGTAGGTTTGCAGTTAAATTTTCAAAAAACTGGGCTATACTTGCCAGAGTTATACTTGCCACCCGGAGTCGGAGTCGGAGTCGGAGTCCCATCAAAATGATTGGACTCCGCATCCCTGTTATACACTATAGACTACTAGAGTGTCAAACTTCTTGTGTTCAGCCATCGTCCCTTGTCAGCTGAAAGGAGATTGCTGAAACATTCACTGGCATAAGCATCCGTGCATTCCCACGCGAATATATAGATTGCCCACAATAATTCAGAGCATCTGTCTGAAGCAGTCAACCTCAACTGTCAACAACACATTTAGTCACCAAAATCACACCATCAAACAATCATAGTAAATGGATGTGACTTGTCCAAACATCAGATTGATAAGTTGACAAAATAATAGGTGAAATTTGTCAATATTGGTCGACAATTGAAAATCAAAATTTGATGAAATACAAATTTCACGTTAATTTAAAACTAAATAAGAATGTTTAGGAAATCTCACTTTGACGAAATACACGAGAAACTTGAATTTTCGAACCAGTCGGGAATAATGATGTATCAAAGATCAAACAAACGTAGGTGTAATAACACAATATACATGCATTAGTTCCCTTAAACATTTGAACGCTTCGTCTATAGTTCCACTATTTTGATATTTTGATATTTTGCAATGCGATATTGCAAGACTCAAGCTAATTGTGAAGGAAATAGATATTGAAGAAGATAATCATGTACTAAACTTATCACTAATTAAGGTAACCTTGTACATAAAGGCTTTGTACAACAACATAAAAGGAAGTCATCCGAAATACAAAATCGGATTGCCTACTTCATGCACTGCAGACAGTAATTAATAAAAATAAATGTCTCGCCATATCTTGTGACATTTGAATCAACAGAAGAGCACTCAAATGAGAATACGAATTTTCTAATGAAAGTTTTATCTAATGGAAGTTTTTTTTATTTTATCTCGAAATAGTAAAATGTGAATTCACGGCGTCACATAAAAATGGTGGACTGATCGGATAATAAAATATTACAGCCGACTGAAGATCTAATTTATGTATTACTATTAATAATGTATTATCATTCGAAACCATATACAGATGGACAAGAAATATTTTTTCATTAGAAGATTATTTTATTAGATTAGATTATATGGAGATCTATTAGGGATGTTCTAGAGCTAGATATATCGAATACCTAAATTTCAGTTTTCAGTCATTCTACAGCATTGTACAAAATCAAGCTTTTCTTGCTATAAGTTCGAATGGAGATCTGCTAACATACAAGTACAAGTCCTATTCACGAAGAACAATAGCAGAAATTTCTTAGAAGTAAGACATGAAAATCTTGGATACCTGTGTCTAACCATATTGTTGGCAAACCTGTCTCATCTAAAAATAGGTCAGTTTGTTTGCCACGAAAGAAATCACTATTCAATAGAATTGATTCTTAATCTTATCTTCAATGAAAGCTTCATTTCAAGTTCTTAAACCGTAGCCAAATGCTCTGAGGTTTTCTCATCAACTAGTCGAAATGTGGTTTATCATATGAGTTTATCAAATGCTCATGCTATTCATAAACTTCAAAAAATAATATTTAGCCATTAAAGCTGAGTCTATTTGTGATGTAGTCAACTAAAATAACTCAAGTGTGCAACTTTCAATAGTGTGTGATTTATTTGTGCAATGGAATCCAAATACGCTTGAATAATTTTAATTTAATTTGTAAACAGAATGGGAACCGGACCGACTCCGGCTGCGACCAGTTTTATTTAAGGTTAGCAATCATTTTGATGTTACTGAAAATTACAGGCTTACTTAAATTTTCGATCATGCAAAATATTTCAAGATTCACTCAAACTTTTTTCTCTTCCGAATTAAAGTCATATAATGTAAGTAATAGGGCGCAGCTAAATTTTTCTGAAAGCTATAAAACTAAAATTGCGACGTTAAATTTTTGTGAATCCTCCCAATCGCCAGAATGATAATTATGTATGCAATCATTGCGAAAATAACAATAAATCAAAAGCTTTACTTGTATGCAAAAGTAGAGAAATAATGTGCACTAAAAAATAATATATATTTCGATTATCTGGAGTCAAAATATGCCAATTAAATTGACTAGTCATTGAGCAAGCTGAAGGCATAGCCTGAAACAAACTTTGCATGTTGGAAATAAAGTCACGTGAGTTTCCATCTGTCTATAGTCTACGATCTTTGATGTTTGTTATTTGTCTTGCAATGTCTTTCATGTGCTTTCATGCCGCATAAGTAATTTTAGAGTTTATTCTTGGCTCCATAATTCAATACAAGGGACCTATAAAGAGTGATTGAAAAGAAATTCAAAAAACTGCACGACTTTACTTTCTCATATTGTCCGCATTTTGTGAAATTTTCGAAAATTTCCCGGTTTGCATTATGCGTGTGCAGAGTTACAAATTAAGTGCATTATTTATGAGTGAATATAGTAAGTACATGTTATGGCGCAACATGACTTCTCGCTCGCCAAAATTATTTAGTAAGTGCCACTGAATGATTACTTGCCTGCCGTCGTTGCGACTGTGTGTGGTGTATGAGCGCTCTGTTACGGCGTCTGTGTGTGGTGTATGAGCCCTCTGTTATGGCGCATGTGTGTGGTGTATGAGCGTTAACCATAAAAATTTTTATGCGGATCCTGTTACCCACTGCACCACAAATCATATTGAGGCTTATTGGTCACGAACAAAGATAATTGTAAACCAAGCAGAATGGCATGAAAAGGACCGTCATACCGACCTACATGGATCAACAGATGGTTTGATGGCTACCGAACGAATGCATCTTCAGGACCTATGTGAAATTATATGTAATTGAACATATTTCACAAAAGTATCCCATGTAAATATCTGTTCAATTTTTTGACGTAATACATCATGTTTTTTGCATTTGAATGATTGCTTTTCATGTTATACATTGGCGGGCGAGTAATCATTTAGTGGCATTTACTGAATAATTTTGGCGTGCGAGAAGTCATGTTGCGCCCATGTTTTTATATTCGTAAATTCACACATTCACATCACGTAGGCCTATGACTGCTTTTCAAGCTGGCATTATGACTCCCATCGCAAAGATCATTTCCATGTTATCAATAACTCTCGTCTAACTTCGGTTGGGTATAGTTGCGTTGCGTCGTTGTTAAGCGCTGCTACAAAATGATTTTTTGACAATTTCTGCTTTATCATTATTATTTCTGTAAGGATTCATTCTTCAATTTCAATATGAGCAGTCGAGAAGTGGATACTGAAAGGAGATTCTGTGATGAAATGACTGTGGAGAAGGATAAGCTGAATGGGATCACACAATATTGAAGCTTAAGTGGAGTACTTCACCGTTGATCTGAGTGACTTAGCTGTAATAGACATTATGAAATTGATATTTAGAGAAATTGACCATGATAATCTGCTTTCCAATAAGATTGCGCTTTACGATAATTTATGGAGAGGTGGAGATTTTCCAATTTAGTGATTTAAATTTTATTGATGAAGAAGTGTTTGGATATCATGTTGTTGCAACAAAAATGTGAGAAATAATACTAATTAGGCTTCCGACGCACGAAAATTAATGATGCAATCCAAAATTTATGTCGCCGTTTCTGGCCTTGTCAATTGATGAAAAAATAAAATCCTGTACGTGTGTTTTGGAAATCAAATGCTAGACTCATCTGAAATCCGAATTGCACAAACTATCATTGTCAACGATGACAACGATGGTCGTGACGCAACTTGCAGGTGCGTAATGCAATCAATTTCAAATCGTAAGCCTATTATCAATTTTTGAGCATTAAAAGACAAATTAGAATTATTTTACACACTTTTAGTCAAAGCAACACGGACATCTTCCGGTTGCTTTTTTCTATTCAAAATTAACTTTTTAGGCCAATTTTAACCTCGACAATGAAACAACTTCAAAATCCATTATTACTCGTTTTCCTATTATCTACAATACGCTTGAGATTAAATTTTGACAATTTTGAGACTATCACTTGTAGATTTTAGTAAATAGATTACCTTTTAACCCGCTGATTCAAAATCTGATTCCTCCTGCTGTAAATTAGTTAGCAATAGATGATGCTAACATGACAATTTTTGATAATCGCCATTATTTTTTGTTGCCCTAACAATGTCATTTCGTTCTTTTGTAGATTTATTGTTGGGAATTCAGAAATTTGTCTCAAAGAATCAGATATCGACTAACGATGCATTTCAAAGGTAGGTGTTCTATGAGATCTTCATCTGAACCAAGACTGTTTGAATCATCTAAAAGCAGAGGACTAACCAGTTCCAGCTAATAAAATGCGTGTCTAGAAGGATAAAGTTATTGTGACTGGATTTATAATAAGTGCCCTCACCTCAACCGCTTTCAATCATCGAAGTATTATCAGAAGTCCTCATGTGTCAATTCTTTCTTTTCATTGGCTTTGTGGCAGTGTTTTGACCCATTGTCATGAATTCATAAGCTCTGAGTCCTATTCCAACAAAGTAATAGTGAATTTCACAAACATTCTGTAGCGAAACTACAAATATGGGAATCTCGAATTATAATCCAGCAATAAAATTGATTTCATGTGTTTATGAAGCGTCATTTGGATAGGCCGGTGTACGTCATATACTTTTGTGTAGGTCTGAAAGCAAACTTGACAAGCTTGATATAATGTATTTGTTCTATCCCAAATGGAAATCTTGTCTTTCTCAAATGAAAGAAATGGCTGATCTTCACAGATAGAAATCGTGAATTTCCATCAAGCGTGCACTATATCAAGAACAAAAGAAAACAAAATAATTAAAACAATTAAATGGCAATAGCAGCATCACTTAAGCAAAGTGTCACGCAGACAATTAGAAGCGATGTCATTAGACTAGTGTTCCTATCACTTATCCAGCACTTTTCGATAAACAACTTTGTCAACTTCACTCCACTTTCCGTGGTCAAGGAACTCAGTTTTTCAATCCGGCAGAGTCGCTGCTACTTTCCAGTGATTACTCGTACATGGACATGCACAGTGTTCAGCGAAAATGATCCGCATCTATAAGGGCTTACGAGTTTGGTATTGAATTATACACTGTAAACTGTAAGCAGTCACTTACCAGACAATTTATCAGCCAAATCAGCATTTTGGCAGATACTACGAAATAACAGAGAGTTTCCCGTTTATCAGACAATTTTTGTCTCATCGAACGGACTAATTTGCATTATTACGTCTACTGCATATCATACTACTTATGTAGAATATAAACTTTTGTCAAAATTGAATGGTATCCTTAGTGTTTTTCCACTATGTGAATGTGCAATGCTTAAAACTACTAGGGTTCGATTTAAGACCTTAAGGGTATATTTACTTCCCTAAAGTCAAAAAAATATCAGAGCGATTCACGATAAGAACATAAGTGTGTGTGTGTGTGTGTGTGTGTGAGAGAGAGAGAGAGAGAGAGGAGAGAGAGAGAGGAAGCGAATATGGTCACACGAATCCAGATATAATTTCCCGGTGTTTAATCGCTACAGAGACAATATTCTTAGAAAGGTAGACAGTATGTCTGCTGTTTTGACTGGCAATTGTCTTATTGTGGACTCTGAGCAGTTACTTTTGATTGCCTATTTTCTCAAATTGTTTATTGTAATTGTCCGTTCATCATGGCTGCTATTTTGGCCGGTAGGCCTATTTGGCTGCTTACAGTTTACAATGTAAGCATCGTAATATGTATGTTTAGCAGATTCATCATCTACACCAAATATCAATTTCCCAACCTTGTTGTAATAATATCATCTACCAATTTTCAGGTGAGAAATACAAGCTTTTGTCACTGGCCTCAATTTCCGTAAAGATATCGTGCAGCATGTTTGCAACTGAAAATTATAATGAAAATGTGGATTTTGACTTTTTTCATAGATTTTCCGATTCTTATTGTAATTTCAAAATTATTTTGTCCGGATAAACATGACCCTCAGATGTTTTATCTATCATTTAAATTTTCAAGGGAAATATTTTGATATCAGTGAAAAATATTCTTGATACTACTTATGCGAATAGAGGCATCGAACCAAGTGGTTACTTTTGTAGCTCAAATGCCTACCCATCTAGACTACAAACCGCATTCGATACCTCGGATCTATCGTTTATTTAATTTCATTTTTTAATTGCATTCACAACATGTTTTAAGATGCCTGGGAGGACAATCGATCCCCGCTACTTGCCTGAATGTCGGCGGTCACAATTGTGACGTTTAATTTCATTGTTGTTAACTTCATTTACCGTATTTTGGAATTCCGCATCTTATCCAGATTTTATGAGAAAACCCGATCTTTTGATCAATAATCCTGTTCTTCACATTAAACATCATTATCACCCCCACATAGAAAAACTGCCTATCCCAATATAATTAAAATAAAGCAATTACCTAATGCATTGCACACGACTAAACGTGACCTTCGCTACATTCATACCTATGTGAGATAGAGGATAAAAAATACCCAGACTCCTTACCAAGTATAAATATAGAGAAAGTCATTACAAGACGTGTGCAGCACATTTGGCAAGCGTTGTATTTTAATAACATTAAAGTTTGATCGTTAAATCTAGCAAAATCATTCATAGAGAACATGCCCTTCAATAAATTTTGGATCTTTATTATTATGCATACCCTTTCATAACCTTAATACGAACAAGTTTGTTTAACGGTGTACTACTGGTCATTTACTGTTAAGAAATATCAATGTGTGGTTTGATCAATTAGATTACAGCATCCAACTTGGAGAAATCATTAGAATATAGATAAGATAACATACTACTACCAAAGTCATCTTCCTATAGTCATTGTTCTTTATTCTTTTAATGAAGTAAAAGCTCATTTCATTAATTTCAGAGTTCTCACCTTCTTTTTGAGTATTTGGCTATCTTAAAGTCACTCAAATTACCATGAAGGACATTCAGCACCTCAATCAACTCCCACAGGAAATGAAGCATCTTGTAGACATAGACAACCTAATCTTAATTAAACTTCAGTACAGGCATGTAAAACTAGGAAAACTTTCCAAATTCTAAATCGCTGGATATCGTCAATGTCAACATACCTATGAACTTCTAAAATCCGTAAAAATGTTGGCCACACTCAGAGGTTTAAAATGATACACCACAATTAGAAACTGGTTGGATTTTCACTGATCTGCAACACTTTAAACAATAAAAAAATTTCAAATATTTAGCCAATGTTGATATGTCTAATATGAATCTGCATCACACTCATTATAAAACTTTTGATGAGATTTTCTTCTCTCGAGAATTCCGATATATTGTGAATCAGATATTCTCAGCATAGGTTGCCGTTTCTGTGTCTCATTCGGCGTTTGACAGTTTTTAACTTAGATGGTATAATTGTCAAACGGCTCATTGATATCAATGTTGTGTTGGCATGAGGCGGAAGTACCCAAAATCTAACTGAAGGAAGTCAGATTATGATAGAGTTTATTAGCACTAATCTGATCTCATTTGCAATCGAGAAGATATGAGAGTGGCAATGTCGGTGAGTAGAGCGGTGGCACTATATCATCTGTCATTCAAGTAAACTAGAAGAAACATAAAAAACGATGGACAAGCGTATTTAGAGGGAGAGAGAAATCACAAAAATCACTAAACAGTGTTCCAATTCAAAGTTTTCATTTGACAATATCCCAGTTATATGACATGACATGAAGTACGCTTGAATAAATATTGGCTCTTTTCTATGCCTCTTTTCCCTCCGGCAGTACTATAGACTGTGAATCATAGGCTACCTAACAGATGAAATGCTTGATATCAAAAGCTTTATTTCCTTTCATGTGACAGCAAAGCAATCCTGTAGGTTTCTATCAGATGCTTCTTTTTCTTCTAATCTCATATATGTCAAGAGTTGCATGTTGCTTTTTGCTGCGCTACAAGTAGTAAGATCTTAACATTTAAATATCGAACTTACAATAGTGAATTTGATTCTATTGCATGTAATTGTGAATGAATTTTATATATAAGCAACAAGTTCACATAAATAAACAATGTATGCCAAGTTATTTGGAAATTAAGATTATTACAATTCCGACCTGATAATGCATGTTAATTCATAAAGTAAAATTAACTGATGCTTGATAAATATAAAGGAACATCCATATAATATTGCGCAATGGTAATATCCAAGATAGGTAAGATCCAATAATCTCAGTTAACTCAGCACATATTTAGTGAGACTGTGAATCAAGTCGGAACATTTGGGTGGAGGTGACTGCGATATGACTGTGATATCATCTGTCTTAGTAACAGATGTATACTACATGTAAACTAGGGTCTAGGGATGCTGCAGGAAAAATTTAGTAAATCTACTGCTGCCCATGGCATCCATAAGTAGTATTGATAAAAACCTTAATATGAGAAGTTCCAGTAAAACTATGGGTACCATATCATTCAGGCAGCCGCTAGCAGATGGGTCTAGTAGCCATGAAAGCCAAACTATCTCCATTTGGGAAGAAAGTTAGTTACTTTTGATGAGTAGGTTTGGCAGCGAACATTATCTCATTTGGTAGCTCTCGGTTTACAGCAGAGTTGGAAGTGGGTCAACAAAACTTGACCCATGACCCACCTGACTCACGGCATATGTGACCCACGACCCACTTGACCCACCGACTTTTCACGAAAACATGACCCACGACCCACCTGAACCACATGCTGCAAGGGTGAATGATGCTAGTGGAATTTCCTTTTCTGGTATTGGTTTGTTCAAACCCGGAGACGATCAATTATCAATCAAAACCAATTCGTATCGTGTATTATGTTCATTCGGGTAAGCAAGTCAACGCGAACTGAATCTGAGCATTAGCACATTATACACATGATACACACATAAGACACAATTCGAATTTGGTGCCGAAGGGGTGGAGAGCTCTTATACAGAGCACAAGAGCATTTATGTAAGTCGCCACTCAGTCTTTACGCCGCATTGTCTGATTGGGAAGAAAGCGAGGCGCGCGCCAGGCGTGAAATCGACCATTGACGGAAGTCCCATGCAACAATCCCATGAACCGAAACTGACCTGCGCGGTTCGATGACGCAATTATGTTAACGGGAAGGAATTACTCATGCAAACGCAACATCATACCCGACTTAAGCAAACTAATTAAGAAAGAAGGAAGAAAAATACCTAAAACATCAGAACAGGTATCATCTTTAGTTTTATTTTCATTTAAGATTCTAGGTCTATCTGGGTAGAGGCCTCTCAAAATTGTTGTTTAGATTAGTTATGAAGAGTCAAGTGTATCATATCACTTGTCATATGATAAATGGATATGTAGCCTCATCAAAATTATCTTATAATCAAAGTTCATGCACCACAAATGCCGATCGGTTCTTAAAAAATTTAAGCGATTCTGTTTCTTGTTTTAATTCTTGACTATCCTTTTTAGTGCTTCCTATTAAAGTTGTAGAGAGATGATTAGTTAAGTTGAGGGCCCTACAGACTAAATTTCAAATTTTACATTTCTTAATCAAATGAAGTCAAAAAATAAGATTGCAGTAGGCCTAAATCATCTATTCATGCATTTGTTATGTGAGATACTACATGTGTGAAAATTATCCTAGAAAAATCGTTAAACTAATATTTTGTTGCTTCTGATGGCAATCGATTCAAATTTCATTAACTTCCGCTAATGTCAGATTTAAGTAGAAAGTTGTATATTTGATGTAAGAATGACATTTATTGAAAAGCAAATGGAGTAATCATGCGTAACGCGTGAATAGAAAATTGCACGATGACAAGATTGTAATTCATGAATTAGATTACCAAGTACATACAGATGAACTGAATTATTTGAGTGGCGCTACATGTACGAGTGCGTTGTGATAACAATCACTAGTGACATCGTGTGAATATTCCTATTTTTATTGATACCAAATCAAATATCAAAACGAAACTTTTATTGATACGAAGTGTCAAAAAATATCTCCTCACAGAGCTCTGCCGTAATAAGTCTGTGTGAAAGGGATAAGTCTATATCAATGACTGTCGTATGCATTATCGTATTTCAGATTATCATGTATCGAATGAGCAATGAGATGCATGGAACATGTATGATGCGAAAGTAGATTGAATGGCTAAATACTTTAGATGTGAAGCATGAATATTATCGAGATATTTTGATCAATTACATATTTCGAGAATATTTAGGCTCAACCAGAGGAAATTTTATACGAAAGACCAACAAAATCAAACGAAACAAGCAAAACGAAGGTCAGCTGGCATTGCAAGAAAATTTTCAAGATGAATAAAACCTCAGAATACCTGATTTCTTCAGTAGCTGTATAGTCTCTGAAATCAAGGTCACACATCATTGGGTATCGTCAGACATAGCGACAGAGAATCGAGCATGCAAATTTTACTCAAATAACTTCTCTCCACCAACCAACATTTCTAAGTAGACAGCAGCAATTGTTTTCGAGCCTTTAATTTGTGTGAATTCCTCAGGCTTGCCGTGGGAATGGGAATTGCCATGAGATGGGAATCTTGCTTCAGTTCATGGGAATCCCATGGGAATTAAATGAAAATTTTGATCACCAAAATAAGATAAATTTAAATCTTATTTGAAAGTATCAACTCTTTTTTGGTTTGCAAAGGTTGTGAGAAAGCGAGAATGCAGGCTGTAGTTGCACTCATCTTACTGGATGACTAGGCGAAGCCGCTCATGAATGACGCACAGATTGAAGTGAAAATACAACATTTATACATGTACATTGTACAGGTGTGTCTACAGTAAGCAGGCTGTCCTTGTCTGAAAAAAGCATGATTCTGTCAGGGTGACGAAACACGGGTCGGTAACCATCATCATAACACTTCTTTTCTTGGCTTATCAATCTTATAAGAAGACTAATATCGGTCTTGAATGAGAGAGAGAGAGAGAGAGAACCTGGATTATGTAATTATCTGATGATGCTGTCTGTCAATTCGCATCGTCAACCGACGGGAGGAGAATCAGTATCCATGTCAGTGAACGACCGATTCTCTCGCCCCATGCGCTGCATGATCAATTTCACTTACGCAACTTTTGACAATTCAAGTGAGGGAATGTGAGCTCGCAAAACATTCTGTTCCCCTGATTGACGCTTGGCGATGATTCATTAGGCTGCAGACCGAAGAGGAACCGAGCTATATGATGTAATTATAATCGTCTGCAACTTCAGTTCCCACTCTGAGGCAGGTCGTCGCTGCGATGTCTTCGAACAAGTTCTTCGAAGTAGACAAAAAACTCTGCAACAGCACATTTCTGCTGCTCGTGTATCATTTGTTCCGCCACCGAAGTCATTAACCAGTGGTAGTGCCAATCTTGATTCGAGGATAAAGGCCGTGCAAGTGGACATATCACCGGTTGCCGAGAGCTTAGGAGACGACAAGAAACCATTGTTGACCCTTTCCTTCACTGTGATGCCTGTAAGAAATTGTTTCTTTGGTTTAAGAAGACAAGAGGACAGTGGGTCAACCAGAGTGGGGTCAGTGCAATAAAGCGCCATCTCGAGAAAAACTGCGGACCGGCGACGGCGACGTCCAATCAACTCACCATTCACCGAAGTTTTCAGTGTGCTTCATCAACAAGCAAGCCTCCTCTTCCGAAAGAAGCAAATGAACAATGGCAACAGCATGAAGTGAAGCTTGTTTGTGCCCATCCGACTGTGTCCATCAACGCCATGGCTCAAATTGCATCTCCTTGCGCAAACTTCGCTTCTTCGGTAACGCACAGAAACAACAAGATCAATGACTATTCCATCGGACGAAATTACATTTCATCGTGGTTAATGACTGAGGGAGAGCAATCCTATGCAAGTTGCAACATCATTTTAGAAACAGTCTCAACGATCCGGATGCTGGTGTATCATGCATGATTGATTTTTGATCTGGAAGACATGAACATCGACTTTCTTATTTTGCTATTGTTGCTTGTGGACTCGATAAAGATTGGCGTTGGTTCAGTTATCCACTTAAGATTTGTGATTTGGATGATGTACCACACGACGCTTCGTTCACTTTCAAAATTTTCGAAGAATGCATTAAGTCACCGGATGATGAAAAACAGGGTGAGCTCTCTCAACCTATCTTTATAGTTAGTGACAACGAACCGAAAATGGTCGCAGCGTTCGACGGCCGTTTAGACGACGCTGAACTTGGGTGGTAGAATTGGTTGTACCGAACATGCCTTGTCGACTTGTGTCAAGGACGTTTTCGAGAAGTCTCCACCAGAATTACTAAGTGGCATGCTGTCTAATCTGACTTCTGTGGAATCTTTCTATAATGTACGCGACCAAAATGCGAAGCGACTGAAGCGTGCTATTCCTGATAAAAGCACGACTCGCCCATGGCGCTTTCAACATTCTCGACTTCGATCTGCGGTGGACAACTACACTGCATTTCTGTCAGAGGAAGACTCATGTATCTGACAATTTGCCACCTTTACCTTCACTGAAATCTCTGTTGGATATTATGGAAGCCGTCAAGTGCTTCTTTGACAGAGTTGAGGTTGATGAGCCAACTTCTCATCTATCTTACCTGAACTATCTTACTTTGGATATTCACTTGTTCCAAATGCAGATTAGTGAAGAAGTGCCTGCCATCGCTCGGGAGACTTGCTGCCTTCTACGAAACCAGATGAGAAAGAAGCTGTGGTCATATTGTGGTTCATCATTTGCAAAAGCGGCTTGTTATTTGTCAGGCATTGATGTCTGCAACACGGCTTTGGATATGGTGAAAACTCTTAGATATTCCAGCAAAAAGACCCGAGAATTGCAGGTGTTCATGAATGAATGGGAGCAGGAGATGCAAGGATTCAAATCGAGTGTTGTGAACTATTTGAATCAGCTGCTTGATTCAATGCATATATCTGATATCCCCACGGACAAAGTCAGTGATAACCAGGAACGTGAGCCCTCGACATCCAGTGATCCGTTTGAGACATTGTTTGCTCCACGCCCAAAGCGCATGAAGACTTCGCTTCATGAACAACTTGAAGCAGAAATGTTGCTTTTTGAGACCATTCGTGTGGCCTCCAGACATCCGACCAAGGATTTTTGGAAAGAGAAAGGATCACAAATGAGTCAAAGTGTGAAAAAATTCTTTTTCCCACCCCAGTGTCATCGGCTTCTGTAGAAAGACTATTCAGCGAGGCGGGGATTCTCTTATCAAAGCTTCGAAAAAGGCTCAAGCCTGACAAGCTCAGCGCTATGATTTACACAAAATATGCTTGTAAGTTAGAGACTGTATTATAATTCAGTTCCTAGGTTTGCATGAACATTTGTTATTCATTTGATATATTTCATAACAACGTTTGTTAATCCATTGACATTTTTCTAGTGCATCGGCTATTCTCTTGATGGCCTTCATTGCCGCATGGTAGCGTTTTGCGTTTGTTAATCCATTGATATTTTACTTCAGTATCTGCTATTCTCATGATTGTTTTTATACCCGCATTTTGTTTGTTAATCCATTGATATTTTCTTGAGTATTTGCTTTTGCCTTGATGGTTTTCAAAGTGACGCTTGTTAATCCATCGATGCGATTTACAGCCATACACGGGAGGTTATTCATAGTTAGATAGCAAAAAACAGATTTGATGCACTCCCTAATTTATTGGCAAGTTTAAGTAAAAGGTTAAAAAGAAATTTACACACCCGACGTTTCGTATCACAGATACATAATCATGGGTAGAGAAATAGGACAATGCAATCATTTAAATACAAAGTCAAGCGTTAAAGACTGTTCATCTCTTGTTTTCGATTCAACTTAGGACAATAGCGATCAATGCAGTTAGCTTCAGAGATACGAGTGCGAACAGGGTCAGATTGACGATCTAGAAATTCAATATCAAAGTCATCAATACTTAACAGACAGTTAGGATGATCACTTTCGGATTCAAAAGTGCGCTGTCGGACCACATCATGAATGATCATCCTAACTGTCTGTTAAGTATTGATGACTTTGATATTGAATTTCTAGATCGTCAATCTGACCCTGTTCGCATTCGTATCTCTGAAGTTAACTGCATTGATCGCTATTGTCCTAAGTTGAATCGAAAACAAGAGATGAACAGTCTTTAACGCTTGACTTTGTATTTAAATGATTGCATTGTCCTATTTCTCTACCCATGATTATGTATCTGTGATACGAAACGTCGGGTGTGTAAATTTCTTTTTAACCTTTTACTTAAACTTGCCAATAAATTAGGGAGTGCATCAAATCTGTTTTTTGCTATCTAATCCATCGATGGTCTTCATTCGGCATCACGCGGGTCTCAAAGTAACGGTTGTTAGTCCATTGATAATTTATTGAAGATCTGCTATTCTTAGATTGTAGTACTGTCATTCGTAGGCCTTTATACATAATAGGGCCTACATTGGAGAGTTTTTATAATATATAGCTTTCATCAATCCATTGATATTTTTTAATGTTTGATGCCTTTTTAGCAGCAACGTTTGTCAATCCTTGGACAAATTTTCAATGAATGTTTGTTTCTCGAATATAAATTTGTCTTTTTGCATTTGTGGCTTTATCATCAAAGTTAGATAGAATTGGAATTACACCGTACCTAAATACATGGGATGCGAGCGAGCGTATTATCACATTCATAAATCAGTAGTTGTTTTCTGTTGATAAGTCATAGAAATATGCGTAGGCGAAGTATTGACTTCATTGCTTGTATACAGGCACTCTACTTGTATTGTAAACTTAAATATGATATTGCGATGAGCTAGAAGTTTGCCATGTTCATCACAAGTACGGCACCGCATGAAGTGAATCAGAGTGAATAGACATGCGAATATGTGTATGTATGGGCCTATATGTAATCGAAGACTATTTCGATGAAGTCGTCTTTATTGATTGACTAAACCCTGAAACAAAATGATAGATATTTTTGATAATTAGCAAAAACTTGCAATTTTTGGAAATTACAAAATAAGATAGATTGATTTGCCAATACTTTTTCATCCAAAAGATAGGTCAACTAAAAGCGCTTAATCTCATCAGTTCAATTACGAAAATCCGTTAATCGACTTGTAGTCCGAAAGAAGAGAACCATAAACCGAATATTGGAAGAGTAATGAGCCATGGGAATTCTGATGGGAAATACTGAAAAATCCCGTGGGAATGGGAATTCAAAATCAATTCCCACGGCAAGCCTGGAATTTCTCCCCCTTTCGAAACTGTATGAGGCGTGTGAAAGTCAATAGTGTTGCATATTTTGACTGTGTGCATCCATCAACCCCTTTTAGTGACACTGACTCAATCATTTTTCATGAATGATAAGAATACGAATAAATGAAGTTTACTGTATTTGAGATCGTCACATCTATCATGGGTCAAACTGGTTGGAAGTGGGTCAATGAAGTCTGACCCACGCTAAATGTGACCCACCTGACCCACCTGACCCATGACCCACGACCCACTTCCAACTCTGGTTTACAGTGTAGCCAGTTATCTCGTTTGGGTTTCAGGACCCAAAGATGGTCATTACTATAACTACCGATTTGACTGCATTTGAACAGATATCGAACAACACATGGACTGTCGAAACCCGATTTACAAGGCGAATCATTGCGGCATGACAGTTACAATTCGATTCCAATTACATTACGCTTCCCTTGGAAGTTAGTATGTGCACAGATTGTGACGTCACATAATGAGTCATCATCGCTGTCAGTATGAGTTTCCCGATATCTTGTACATCATTAAACTCATCCACTTAACACATGATGCTATTCGACTTCTTGCGATCCCAGCAAAGTGCGATACTGGCGGGGGAAACTACAAAAAACTATTACTGTAGAATAGAGCCGAAATATCATTACCGAATTTTCATTAATATCAATGAAAAATTGAAATGTGATTATCACCCTCAGCTAGTGCTCGCCGCAAAATCAGTCATTCAAAATGCAGAAAAATTGAAATAGCGAGTAGAGGTGGCAGTGTGCCACCAAATGTACTTTCTCCCTCCATTTTATCTTCTTTTAACCGGATAAATGAACCCTTTCCATACGGGGGTTGCGTATGCTTCTAGATATAATATAAACATCTAATATTAAGCATCGAATAGTGCATAAGAAATTGAGCTATTTTATAAATGTTTCTTGTATACGTTTTTACAAGCAATCGCGCAGTTGAATAGTAATTTGTGTGTCTCTTCCTAATCACTTGGATTTTTCAAGTCGGCCTGGCTATCAACAACCACATTTGGAGTTAGTTTGAACTTTAGAATATCACAGATAGGCAGATACATAGGGATGTTTGCTTTTTAGAAGAAAATCTACCACGTTTCAAAATACGTTCCACGCTACATTTATTTGAGTTGTATTACAAATCAATCCCATCAGTCTATTTTCGTACTCAAAATTAACTTTTCAGCGCTTCAAATGAATTGAGTTTGTAAATGGCAATAAATATTGTTGAGATTTATAACCGAAATTCGGTATAAGTCTCTAAGCCCACCGACTGGCTAATGGCGGCAGCTGGTCAACTTGGACCGTTAAACATCCTTCGATTTCAATATAGCCCACGTGAAATACAGCAATGGCAGGCCTATCAGTACTCCGGATATGCATAAGTTCCAGATGAAGCACACCGATACTGAATTTTGTCAATTTCTATCCTAAATGATCTTCAATCAGGTTATAAGACAATTATTCGCTCATGATAATGCATTTTGTACGTGTCTAGAAGAGAATGAACAACAGCATACATGCATTATCACGCATGCGTAATAATGTTTTCAAGAATTGGAAAAATCTTTCGATAGATAGACTAAAGAACACGCAATTCATGAGAAATTCAATTAATGTAGGCCAGAATATATGATTCTAGAATCTTTGTTTCAGACAAAGAAGGGCTCGAAACTACATGCATCATGTAAATTAATTAATTGTCTGTAGATTAGTGTCCACGTGATGTTATTGCCGTTAAGCCAGCTATGAGAGCTTCGAACTATGAATTACGAAGAATAAGCTTCGCTTACAATCAGCATCAAGCAAAACCTGCCGAGAATTCAGCGATAGACTTATATAACTTAAACTTATTGCGCTTTTCCAAATAGTTGTGTCTTTTGAAAACCTTATGAAAACCTCTTAAAAAATCAGAAAAGCAGCAAAAGCTTTATAAATTTTCCTGTTGATTTGTGGCGGTTATTCTGTGGCATCGTCAGCCATCAGCAATTTTGTATGTTCACAGTTTTAAAATAAAAGTACACCTTTTTATAAAGTGCACTGAGTAGCCGGTCGTTTGTCCAGTCACTCTTCAAATTCATAGGTGGCGGCCGGTTCCCACCCTGATGCTTTGCGAGTTGTGCATTCTGTTCTTACACGAATGATGGCGATAGCAGCAACAGATTGCTGACAAAAAACAATTTAACAGTATTTCTGTCAAATTGTATATGCATAATTTGGGTTGTTAGTAAAAAGAAATCAGAATTGTACATTTACTGAACAAAACTCGGACTTGATTTATTCATGCAGCATTAAAGAACTGAAGAGCTTGGGAACAACGTAGACTACGTTCGACCTTCACGAAAATTACAGATTGCATCCGCTACATTATCGCACAATGAAATTGCAGAAATTCCTCGGTTTTCTGCATTTGAAATCTGTCAGATAGGTTTTGTCTGGTCGAAAAGCGATTTCAAGAATCGAACTACGTAAGGCATATCACGATTTAGTGGAAAAAATTGTCCATCTGCACATGACATGGTATTCTTCTGCTTGACTAGAAAGGAAGCATAAGAACTTGTGGCGCTAATGAAATGGCACAATCTGCTGACGTAAAGTCCGGCAGCCAGAGAGAGTTTCTGCAGGGAACGAGGCCGAAAGTGAGACTTTCAGAGAATGATGTGCACCATATTCCTACTGCGAATCTGTGCCTGTCGAGTTCTAGTTAGTTCCTCTTTTTTTCAGACAAGATCAAAGAAAAACACATTAATCCAATAGGACTCAGATCGCAGTTTTTGGCCAAGTAAAATTTTCTATGTTTTCTCTTATCAACTGAAAAATATTGAGTCTATGGCCATAATTTTTGATATGGAATGCCTATCATGTGTATGAGGTTCCCTGCAGAAACTCGCTCTGGCTGCCAGACTAATAGTATCATAACAATCAAACAATGAGCAGTCAGTTCACACCAAAGAGACGGAGTCGATGTCAAGCAACGAACGTATTTGTGAACGTATTTTCGTGAACCTGCCAGCTTTTTTAATAATGATCAGAAGGACCAATATTATCGAGAAGACCTTCGTGCAATGATTTGAATTCTTTGAATCTGAAGGAATGGTGGCGATCGGAGCATTTTAAAGGAATTCACAGCAATCCGCAAGCGACTCACGACTATCTTCCCTATCTCTGTAAGGCATTAAGAATTTCTTTTTGCCCACTTAGTAAGTTCCTGCATATGCCACCGTTTTGAATCATCTTGTACTTCCAGCAAAGTGATTCGCTTAAACAATATAATTATGTGCTCTCATCAGGAAAATCGCATCTTCATGTCAGTTTTTACAGAGACCAAATATATATCAAAATCAATAAATTGTGCTGCAAGATTTCTTGAAAAATCCACATTGATTAAAATGTTTAAAAATGCTTGCGAATCACTTGAGAATATCTATAAAGATTAATTGATACAAGTATACTAAGCTAGCATGATTTTCACGATTCACTGACTTCGTCAAAAATCGTTAGAATGAATGAGGCTCCAATTTTTTACTGCGTGATGAAACTCACCTTCATATTTATGTCGCTGCAATGTTTACAACTGCACTGACTGGCTTTTTAGCTGGATTCAATGTATAACAGTGGATTGCAATATGCAGCTTCAAGCTTTGTTCTGCTTGTGGCGAAAATTTAAAAATAATGCGTGATGACGGTGTCTTTAATTGATAAATTAGACGGATTTTGATCTACAAAGTTTCGAATCTTGTCCCAAAGAATTGCTTTATTAGATTTCGAAACATTACAGAAAGATTGGCCATTCCAAATCCCAAGCCTAACTAAATCAGTTTTCTTCGAAATAATTCAAATAATATCAGCGACTATTTCGATATCCAAGGGTGATTGTATACATATGATAAGCATGAATATGATACTGCACCATGATAGGTGATCGTTTTCCACGATTGACGTCAGCTTCCTACATCAAAGCGTGTAAGACAACATTTTGTGACAAGCTAATTGTCTCTGAAATATGATTTCTCAGATGAGTACATGCGGTCATGTCATGGTTTTGCATAATTCAACAATAAAATCCTATACTTGCGCTAAAGCTGTCAGTAATTGAACTTTGACAAATACGATCGCGTGTGCAAGAAATTGAATTTTGAAACATGCGGAGTAATGAAAATATCAATTAGTTTCATGGCGCAGATTTCGCCATAGTCTGAAGATGCAGCTACATGAGGGAGGTCGACAAATTGGTATCTTATTGCATGCATTTCAAGCAAATCTTGTTAGTCTATCGACAGTCTATCATGTCAATTTCTTTTCAGTTTTAAGCATTGTAAGCACAGTAGTTTTGCGAAGATTTAAAACCTTTCTTACTAGCAGGGATACATCTACTGACTATTGATAATCTTTGTTAGTAGTGTTTAAATAAGCAATATATATTACACAGAAAATAATGAGGTATGCGTTCACGCCTTACGTCTGCAATGATACAAGCATGTAACTAAATAATTATGGAAGAATAATTTTTGCTGCACGAGCTGTACTTTCCATGGATGTGAACAAGCAGTACCGTAATAAACATCATCTAAATTCAAGCAGGTGCTATTGTCTTCCTTTCACTGCATTCAAACTTATGCTTGCATTGCAAGATTGCTTCATACATGCAGTATTTCTTATATAAAGATCGTGAAATAATTGGATTTCTTTTCGTTTTTTACATTCATTAACATCCATAATACATACAGCTATGAACTCCAAATCATTAGGTTTGTGAACATTTCACTGATTGATTCCTTCCCATTCACATTACATCTTCAAACAGTACCTTTGAACGTTGATGTGGGTCAATGGTGGCCCGTACGTTCTATTCACAACTGATTCTTGCACAGTTGTAGTGTACGAACTATAACAATAATCCATGAGCTTTCCTAACTTTCGACCATTTAAACTACTCTTTTTTATTAACCAGAGAACGCACAAAATCATTTTCTTCGACTCATTTTGACCTCACATCTTTATCACAAAATCTCGAGTTTGCTTTACACCTTTTAAATCGTTTCATAGCATAAACGTTGTAAAAGTTCATTTTCACAGCCAAAATTGTTTATTAAAAGAGAATATATTGCGATTTTCCATTATTAACATTGTACTATAAAGCGCATAAAATTCTAAGTAGTAAACAATGCTAGCAATTTTTAATTCTTACAATTCAGACAAAATTCTCTGACTGGTATGTATGTTGACCGTGCACGAACTTCTTACAAGAGAAACGAACGTTCTGTGTCTTATTGCGATTGTTTTTGTCGCAAAAATTGCAATTTCTGCGCTTCCTAGAGATGGCACCTTCGAGTACCCTTGATGGATGAAGGAGTATCAAAGATCGCTTATCCTTTAGACACTCGAGTAAATCAGTTGTCACTTCATGAATAAAATGAAATTGAGATGACTGATTTTTAGAGTCTTTCCAAAGAAAAAGTGCATTCAGCAATGTGATATCTAGCACAGGTTACAAAATACTGCCAGTGGCCATCGGCGGGGGCCATCTTGGTAGAATAATGCTGAAGCATTTAATCTACCTTATCTACACCCCTTTTCTTCATGTTATATTGAAGAATGATAAGAAGTTTTCTCTTTGTCGAGGAGTTGTCAATGGACGATGAGAACTTCGAAGAAGTCAAGAGCAACACGATCATATTTCGTTTCTAGATATAGCTGACAACAGCGGCCTCTCCTTCATAATGGAACACAAGCACAGATGAATATTGCTCACGACTTCCTGGACAATGGGTCTCATTTCGTCGGTATCGTCGGTATTTGAGCAAATAGTCCCGAGATTCGTCATACCTTTTCTCTGAACTTTCTTGCCAACTCCAGAGAGATAAAGAAATTATCCTCGACAACTTCAAGCCCACTCTCTTTGAAAGGTTCGACGAGTTGAAGGACTGTTGATTCTTTAACTGTCTCTGTCCGTACAACGCCTTCTTCTTTTCCAAGATATTTTCATATGGTCAATGCGCAATGACTTGCTGCATCAGTCGCAATCCAAAACTTTCTACCAAATGTATATGGTTTGTTTTGAAGAAAAGCACACCGATTTGGTGAAGAAGACCTGTGCTCTAACCAACTAAGCTACGAGCCACTTACACAGCTGTGTCAATTGGCAGGATCAAACCCTCACCACCACACATCAGTTGTCAAGGGAATAATAATCAATGAATAAATAACTCGTCACAATTGTGACCGCCGACATTAAGGCAAGTAACGGGGATCGATTGTCCACCAAAGCATCTTAAACCATGTCGTGAATGCAATGAATGCCTTGCTCGTCAACTGTTGTAGTCTCTTGCAGTCAGTAAAAGCGAAGTATAGTATTTTGGAATTTTGTGAAAAGTTATCTTATGGGAGCAAATTTATCATTTCTAAATCGAGCACGGTCATCGAAACGTAGGGTGCGAAGTAAACTTTTGAACCTTTGAAATCCCATAGTTGGAGGGAAGATTGGTCTGCCAAAGTCCTTATTCCATAGGTGCTGCAATGGTTCGGTATCTTGATAGAGACCTGGCAGGTGCATGAGTCCAATATAAGCGTACAGTTCGATAAAGTCTGCTTTCACGAAAGAATCTCCATAGATCCGTTTTTCCCTCAGCATTTGTAGAATCGACAACTCACTGTCATTGAAGATTAACTTCCATGCGTCGACTAAAGAGTTGATTCTTTGTAAAGCATATCTTGTGGCACCACCTTGTTGTCGCACGATATCTTCTCGTTTAGCTGGACCTCGTGTTTCTGGTAGATTTCTTGTTCAAGTATCACCACTAGGAGAAACGACATCTGGTCCTGGCTCGACATCCTCGTACTGGTTGCCATCGCTTTCGCTATCAATGTATTTTTCGATATTGAATTCTTCTTCGTCTGTCGATGTTCACACGAAAAAGAGGGTAACTGCTTATGTAGGATGTACTTTATTTGAATGCCACGATAGCCCTTGCTTTGAATGCATTTCAATTAATTACAGAGTAATGAATCCTGAAAATGTAGAATTCATGCATATTTGAGCTAAATATGTCCGGAGTTATGATCACCAACTGCAGAACAGAATGTAGCAAAAATCAGATTGAGATCAAAATTGTATATATTTGATGTGATAACATGATAGATCTACGTTCACATGGTTTATGATGCATTTCCCAGGATGTGCCGCGACCTTATGTCAATTTCCATTGCAGTCAACCTCAGATGAACAATCTATTTCTATGGTGTTGAAGGACATCTGTGGGAATGAAAACTCGCATTCTCATCAACTCTGCATATGCATCGATTACGTAATTGTCGCATAGAAGTGGTGAAAGAAGTCACAGCCTAGCGTGTACTTCTTCACTTGCAACCACAGTTATCAGTCATAAGTATGAAAGGCATGACAAGTGCGAATTCTGTGGAAGCATTACATAAAGCCGATTTCTGTTCCTAAATCCATACCATCCACCATCTGTACCATGAATCTATGCTCAACAACTCAACAATCACATAAAATGAATAAGTCCCAAATATGGAAGTCCCCCTGATGCCAAACCACAAAATGAACATTTCAAATATCAGAACGCTTGTTGATGTCTAAGCAGAATAGGCCTGGACCTAGTCTTTGACTTGCGATTGTCTTAAGAGCAAACCATTAAAGACGCACTCTAAATAATCCTTTGATTCATAGAAATCGTTATGCAATGTCATTCCCTGTATAACGAACTTTTCCTAAGTCATGGACACAGAGATGTTCATGTACTTCTGTCCAAGTGCAGCAATCTTGGGCAGCAAGAGAGTGTTATGAGTCAGTCTATGACAAACTTATTGGTGAATAAAAAGCGGGCTGCTGATAGTTAAGAAACGCTTTCGGAACGTTTGTTCACGCGGTCCGATATCTATGATTCATGCAACTCATACATCGAGGAAATGCCGTCAGTTTGTCAGAAACACAGATATAGATTCATTTGCGTGTGGGTTAGTCTACGCAGAGCGGACATAATTCTATCTCAGCCATTGTTTACAATGGTAGCAAACAGCCATTCTGGGCTAAATTATTTGGAGTTATGTCTGTTTGACGATACTATTAAGTCATATCTAAATGTTGATATCGATTATAACTATATCAACATCATACTGAAGTATAGAGCATTAAACCACAACTTAGAAGTTATCACCGGCATTTATGGAAATCGTTTGAGGTATGAAGAACGTCGATGTGAGCAATGCAGTGATTCACGGGTAGAAAATTTGCATCATTTTATGATTGAATGTTCAAGATATCAGAAATTACGACAGGAACTAGCACCGATATTATGCCACTGCAAAAGTACAACTGAGTTCTACAAATTGATGAACACGCATATTCCAAATAATCTTAAATGCATTGCTAAATTTCTTCAAAAAGCTAAAGAGTTGCGACAGTCTACTACATAAAACACAAACTGAATGACATTTAGAAGCAAATTTTTCACCTCTCCTTCCTGAATACGATTTCTTTTATTGTTGAAATTGACCGCACGCTTGAAATGTACTTTTGATGTCTGAGTTTCAATAGTTGTGTTTGAAACACGAATGTTTTTGTTCACACACATGTTCCCCATATTTTTCCATGTTTCCCAAAGTATTTGGAAATAAACATTTATTGACTTATTGGTAGCAAGCAATAGAAATTGACATAGATATTCGTCTCTGGCAGAACTTGGGCTTGAATTTGCGTTACCTTCAATGGAAAATTTGTCTTCTTGCCCCTCGAGACTATGTGGTTCTGACTGTGACCGCTAGTACTGAGGAAAGTCATCTATAAACCCAAACACGCAGACAAGACAATTTATCTCTGTGGTCAGAAAAATAGGACGACAATTCGGTTGCACCATTCTCGATTAAACTCGAGAGTTTCGCGCTCGTGTAATAGCTCGTGGTGTAATTTTTAATTGCTCAACAACTCCTTAGACAGAACGATAACTGCGAATGCTCATCAAATTGATTGTACGTGTATATGCATTCAGGCATAGTCAATTATATGCACAAAGCAGATTATACAGTATGCTACAACTATCATCAGCATAGCATAACATCATAAATCATTGACCTGAGAATTCTGACTTTTGAAAGTTCCTTGTAAATATTAATTATCAATGTCTGACGTACATTCGATGATAAAAACAATCAGTTTGAGTAATGTTGAAAGCTCAAAGTCGGAGATAGCATTCGTTTGAATTTTATCTGATCAAAAGCGTTCCGACTTCGTCGTTGTGCTTTCTTGTTTTTAGATATTATTCAGCTCGAGATCTATCCCATACATGGGATGTGTTGACAGATAATGTACTTGTTTTTGAATTATCGGTCAAATATCTGTGTCGCTACGCATGCAAGATTTTCTTCACCGATTGTTCAAAGACTCGTACATCATCTATCACAGAATGCTTTTATCATGTACAATAATTATAGCAAAACCACGAAATAGAAGGTTTTATGTTCGCGATGTGCAGCAAGGTTCAAGTTAACTGACCTAGCGATTATGAAATATTCTTGCTCATCGTTCTTCGACATTAGTCTGCGAAGGGGTTTTAAAATGTTTCAAGCAAAATACATGACATTTTGTCGATTTTTTGTTTGTGATTGAAAACATGTTTATTTATTTTCTTTTTATTGTGTTCTTTTTATTCCAGCACTTTAGATAATTTGGGTTCAATTGAGCAACCTATTAAATGAGTCAGCAACCTTAAAATATGCTTTGTTGTGTAAATAGAGATAGAGTGATAAAAATAAATGAATAAATGAATCATGCTGTACAAGGCAAGCACTTTTCTAACATGTGCATGAACTTTCTTATGCCACTGTTGTTATGCGCCCACTGTTATTCTTTTGTGCTGATCCTGAATGCAGAGCGCTACTATAGTCTTAGGTTTTACCTGATCTTGGTTTGAACCCAGCTCTCCCGGACGGACAGCGAACACTCCACCACAGAGCCACAATGCATGCATAGCATTCTTTTTCGTGCTATCTTGACATTTGTTCGTGTCTACTTGGTAGCATTCTGAGCATTCGCATTGACTTCACTGGAAAGCCATTGCCATGGAAAAAATCGTAATCGTTGACTCATCTGTCATGGTCTCCTCTCGTTGTAGATATAATAATTACATGCCTATCGACAACTATATAATACTCGTTAATTTCTGGAAGGGTCTACAACACGATTTAGAAAAATCTTCAAAAATAATTTTTTAAGAGAAGTTTTGAAATATGGCTCTAGTACTGGTCTTTTTGTCCGAGACAATAAGAATCCTTCTCTCATTATACAACTGAAAATCCAATTGCACTAGTCACATGCAATTAAGTTATTGTCGACCATCAGTTTGAGCATGAAGCAGTCGCTTGATAGTTGCTGACGATGTAGGCCGAAAAAATACGTCTTCTATCTCAGTAAATTAGGGAAACCTACTTGAAATTAAAAGAATCAGATCAAATTGTCGAACCATTTATATATCACTCTCTTTTTTTGAAAATCTAGCAAAATCGAAGACAAAACAGCAAAAATGATTACTGCCAATGTGAATACAGGTTTTTGATTAGAATTTTGGTCATTGCTCTATTAATCAGTCACTGCTAGCCAATAAGAGAGATGTACATGGGTACGGAGTCAAACATGGCATGTGGAGTAATGTCTTGTGTCAAGCACAATCGAGAATGATCTACAACATTGCAGACTTATATAAGTGAAATTAGTAGGAAGGTTGAAAAACTGCTTTAAAAATGAACGGTTACGTGTATGTGATCGAATACGCCTGCCAACTGACTGCCATCGCCGCCAATCGTCTGCAGTCGAACATTTTCTCTGTAGCGGTCCCATGTGGAAATGATTCCAGGCACACAGTCACATTCCCATGGGAAATTTAGATACCCTTGCTTTATCGCATTCCCTGGGGGAGTATCCTGGAAAACATCAAAATCCGATGCCATATGATATTAGAGGAAGTGTCTTATTAGAGTCTACGTGCTCTGTTATGCTAATAAACAAAAATTAAATAAAAATACATGCTTATTTCAGTATCAATTCTAGTTGGAAAAAAATTGATAGATGCGTCTCTTATTGAAAGATATGTATATTGCATATTTATGCAAACTCTGATCCATGTCAAAAGTGTCAGCTAGCATTGTTAACAAGCCTTCATCAAGTCTGCCGATTGTAATATAGCTTACTCTGCTCATTCAGAAAGAACATTGAATTGCTAGTTATATTCATAAGCAATCTCTTTCAATTTTCATTTCCGAATCTGAAAATGATGCTTTGGGTTTTCGCAACGAATTGCTTAATCAAGAATAATAATTACATGAAAAGCAATGTCTTCGAAACCTTTGGTGTATCTCATTTGCTAACTCGTCATTCATTTGCTGCTTTATATTTTTCTGTAGCAACTGATGCATGTTGCTTCATTGTTGATACCATAAACCGGATTTGAAACGTATTACTGATCAATGAACATAAAATCCTTTCTCTTAATAATTTTCCACAACACTTAATATACAGATGTTCTATGTTTCACGTCGTTATGAAGACAAAGTAATAAACACCTCATTTAATGAAAATAAATGTTCTCACGATTGAATCATTCTGTTTAATATTCCAACAAATTATGGGAAAGAATTTTTACAATCAATTAAATGCTGGCAGCGTTAAAACAAACCGAACGAAAGTTTGTTCTTCGATTAGACGAGAGCTTTTCTAGGCCGTTATAATTACCCAGAAAAATTGTACAAATCATTCGTTAACAATAGCCACAGTCATTTAAAACTTCAATCTCTTTTACTCATCTCAATGACGCCATCAATATCATCCTATGGCGACCGTTGAGACGAAATAACTGTCTAGCTTACCAATTTCCATTAACTTCGTCACTATAGCCTCACTTTCTCCGCGGTTGACATTGTTGAAGATTAGTTAGTGTTCTTCTCTCAAGTTGAGTTGAAAAGACAAAGAATGAGTCGAGTTCTCATCAGCACTTAAAGTGCTTTTAGGATCAATTCTTCGTCCTCAAAGACTTCTAAGACACATTTCACGCCGTTGTGGACATTTAGCGACATTTATAATCTTAGGCGATCTTTCAGTTGAGGTGACGTTCTAACCTAATGAACAGATTGTTCGTTCCCAGGCTGGGAATTGAATTCCTCGATTCTTTTTACATTTAAGTCAGAGAACTTCTTACTTCTTCAGTTCATAGGAGTTCTCGAGCGAAGATTACTTAGAGATAGAATGTCAATTTAATGAAAGCATATATTCTGAGAATATTGAGAATAAAGCTATTTCCCTTACGTAACGAAATTACTGCGAGTCATACTCTTTGACTTGTTGACGCTAATAACATAGAAATCACACTAGATGTCAATAAAGGAATAATATCCACTTATAGAGGGCATAAATGCATAGGTTACGAGGACGCATTTTGCATTTATGTCCGAATTATGGGTGTTCTAACTTAATGAAGATTAAATCTATGGCAATGCCTATCTACTCACAGTTATTCTTAGAAATGATAATCCGTGTTCTTGATATGGACACAGTATCGAAGAAATTTTCCTGATGCTTAATTTCTATGTAGATTTGACATAGAGTGCCTCTTTCAGAAAATAATAATGCAACTTTTAGCTCAATGCAATCTCAAGGTAGTTCAGCGGAACATTGTCATAGTTTGGACAATAATGAAGCATGGATGAAGACTATGAATGAGAGAAGACTATCCGAGGACGCGTTAGCGTCTGAGGATATCTGCTTTATTTGTCCGATAAAGCTGTGACAGTATTCCTACTGTAATGCATGATATTGCAAGTCTTTCTATGTCCACAGGTTGATAAGCTCCACGAAGCAGGTAATTTTTTTCGCAGGGTACTTTATTTCAGCAGGATTTCTTCGCAGGGTATTTTTCTGCATACTAACTAAGTAACCAAATGTTTACCTGCCCCTCAAAAGGGGTTACGTTGCCCTGTAGGAAATTAAGGAGCAAGGACTCCATAAATAAGCGTCAATCCATGATCACTCTTGAGTCTTACACGGCATCATCTATGCATCACCTTCACATTCATGGAGAAAATGTTCGAGAGTGGAAAGATTCGAAGCAAAAATTGGCTATTTGGCAAGAATGTGCTTTTCACAATGTAACTGTATTCATTCATGACAGATCTTTGTATCTTCACAATATTTCAAAAGGAGCTGAGGAGACCAGATCTCTTCATGCCAAATGATCCTGCGCGATGCTGTTCTTCGAAAATTATCTGATATCAGAGACACTGCAATTTCTGGTGGACAAGAGGAGAATTAAAAAATGTAATGCAACGGAGGCAGCACGGATGTGCAGTGTTCAGAAACTGAAACACTTCTCAACCAACGTTTGAATTAATCTCCCCAGAATGGGAAGCGATGGTATAATCAATAGTCTGATAATTGCCATGAACGGCACGGTCATTTTTGATCAAACTTGCGATTGCGAACTTCATGACTGAAAGAACATCGTTTGCAGAAAACTATCATTACTGACTTACAAAGGTAGACTTTATAAAGATTTTTTTCTTTTTTGGTTTTGGTGCTCACAAGGTGAAACATGGGCCCTGCATGATACGCCAAACACCAAAACGCAAAACAAGGCTTGCTCCAGGACAGTCCGAACTCGCACTTGTCAAGCACAAGATCACGAATCGCAATGTCATTCTTCTGGTGGCTTTAACAGCGAACAAAAAGATCTCTGTCGATGCTGCTGATTCTGAGACGTCAATGGATGCTGGCCAGTGTATTCGAACTTTTGAATGAGTGAGTGAGTGATCAAACGAGGTTTTCTGGCGTTTACCGGTGAACGAGGGAACTCAGCGAGCGTGATGTTTCAGTTTCCACCACTGAACTGAAGTAAGAATTTGCCGTTCATGAACTGAATGACGAACTGAAAGAATGTTTTTCTAATTGTTCCAATTCCAATCAATATATTGACATTGATTTACTGACAGTGCTCTTCCCTGTGTCCACAATTCCAATTATTTTGTTGTCTAGTAATTAAATTCTAAATTTCATATTCTAAAGCCTAACTGTATAGGTGGTATCTCAGATATCTATGTATATATATACATGGATCACAGAATTCTGTCGATCCGTTTTGTATATGATCCTACCTTAAAGTATTTTATTAGATCATCAGCAAGCATTTTACGACGTCATTTTCTAGATCATCAACAAATGAGGACACTAAATTTTGGTGGGAGCAAATGAATCGAAAGTTGCGGAAAATTTATTATCGCCACATATAGGTTGCCTTAAATGATAATCGTCAACAAGCAAAGATTTCGAGTAGATTGATATTTTCTATTTAAATGTCTCGATATCAAATTTTCAAAACTCCTAGCAAAGACTTGCAAGCTTTCAAATTGATATACTGTGCATGTATATGATTTTGGCAGGTTCCTGGTTTGAAGTATTTTCAATTTTGGAATCATGCAGATGAGTTATGCAAGGATTTTTCTCATGTCTCAAAGTCACTAATGTTTATTCAGAAAAGTGCAGTTTCGTAAGTATTCAAAATTTCATCACAATCGCAATTTTTTCGTCTCACACGTAGGCCTAACATACATGGCCGCAAAATTCTTAGTTATCATTGATATAAAAAGAATATACATCGAAATCCTATTTTTTGTATCAGGCGGAAAATATGAAAAACTCCGGGGCATCTCTTTGCAGAAATTGACCATTAAAATCATTGATTTTCATCCAGCACAGCAATGAAAATTCATAAATTTATAAATTCAGTGATGATAACTCATACAATTTTTTGAATTGACGAGATAATTATTATCAATAATTGGACCAATTACTTCTGCGGACAATGTGACGTTAAGTCAATAGATTGCCACTTTGCAAAGCAATGAAAGATGGCGACAATGCGAGATCATAGGCGATATAGATAGCGGCTTCAACTATTTAAAATTTAAATTAATTGTTTCCTGGGCTATTAATTAAGCTGCTGACATTTCGTCAAAGCTAATCTATCAGTAATAACCAGTAAGTGATACTCTTTGAAAACGGAAGGCAAATAGAATTTTTAGATATTGAGTTGCTTCCTCACTTGAAGATGAGAACAGATTTGAATATTCGAATTTTACTAATAATAATCATCCGCCTTCGAGGAAAAAGGCCGCAACCGCCCTTCCACATTTGTACCGTCTCACAATGTGAAGGAAGCAATTGAACGGCTTAATGCAAATTCAAAATGAGCGGCAAACTGAGTGAACGAAGAAAAACGTCAGATGAACGAGGAATCAAATGAACTGAAGAACATTGATGACGGATGCACTGAATTTGTGCTCAACATGGCGAGTTTAAGTGTAAGCTGAAATCCCGAGCAATGCACATTTCCTCTCTACGGTGGCAACATGACAATGCCCACTGCCTTGCTTCTGCAAAAAATCTTTCAACTTTTTGAGGGACAAAATATTTCTCGCAACAAGTAAGCGCCTTACAGTTCTGATTTTAATCAGTGTGACCGCTGGGTCAACAGACTTTCGAAGCAAGCGCTCCAAGAAGTCAAAGTTTCAAACGGAGACGAGACATTCACTGCATGAGATGCGGCAAATCCAGGGAGAACATTATGGAAAGTTTAAAAGCCTTATGAATTGTTTCCTGTCGTGCTATCGCTTTCAGAGGCAATTACCATACCGATGTAAAATTAGCCGAACTGGTGTTTTGTTTTATATTCTTTACTATCTTATCACCTAGAAGGCGTGTTAAGCACACATTTTCACATTTCTTGCGTATTCACAATGCTTAAATAAAGTACAACATTAAAAGCAAGCCTTGTTCCTATAAAGCAAAGTTAATTCCATGTTGTTTAAGGACCTGTTCACTGGTCAGTTACGTCATACATAGATCAACGTAATCTGAAAAATCAAACAACAACAATTCATGATGTTGAAATGTCATACATGTAATGTGCAATACGTGTATTATACTGTAATTTTAACAAAAGACTTTTAGAAATACTAATTTACCGTTATATCCTAAAGCTCTATTCAATGTATAAGGTAATTTTTCATTTATTTTAATCGCTTCGAAGATTCTAATTTTCAAGTTATTTCTACCTTGATATTCAACTTAAAAGCAGTCATGTATTTTATTGCTGCATGTAGTACATCTACTTAAGTGAGTACTTTCTGTCGAGTTGCCTTTCATGTGTTCACTTATGCGTTGGTGAAATCGTCTTTTTGTTTCTTCCAAGTATTGAAAATCTTTTACCAAAATTACAGTATAATACACGTGTTACGCATTACATGCATGACATTTCAATATCATGAATTGTTATTGTTTGATAGTTAAGATTACGTAGATCCAATTGTAGTATGACGTAATTGACCGGTGAACAGGTCCTTAAACAACATCTTATTTGTTACAGCGAAAGCAATTCACTTTACACAGTTAATTCCAAATTTTTGTGCTCAGGCTACTTATTATGGAAGAACCCTCGAGTCTGTACACTTTATTTTAGCTATTAGTCATCCTGGCTGACCTATTAGAACGTTTGAACTCATTCTTTATCGAAAAAAATTTCCTTAAACAAATTATCAGATTGCTACGAGAGGATATACAACAAATTTTCACAATCAAAAAAGCTACAGAGCTGATCATAAAAAACGCACCACCTAAATTACGCTGAAATTCAATTGATTCTCATACCTTCCAGTCGTGTCGCACAACAACGTGCCATACGTCATTCGAGAGCTTGCATTCTCAGCTTTCAAATGACTTATGATGGATTTGCATCCGTAACTGCATTTGCTGACCAGTGCTCAAAATTTGAAAATCACTCAATTTACAAATCGCAAATTTTCAATGAGAAGGTATGTGAGTGTGATAAGGAATCGGGCATGGGAAGAGCGAGCATTTTCTGAGCTCTCTTATGATACACTGACCATCAAAATTGGTGTATTTGGAAAAAATTAATGATATTGAGAAGTTATCACAAAATAATGACTCTTTTGACAGGAAATGTAACATTTTTTCTCGCTATTTCATCAAAACGGCTCATTTTTGGTATCTTCAGAATCCTTTCGAGTAGGTAATGCAAATATGTGAGTTTTATTCAAATAGGTTCAATAGTTTTTTTCAAACTTCTTCAGTATTTTCCCCATAACCTATAAAGTGCACAAACAACATGCTAGGTGAACGAAGGTTCAAAACAAAAGAATTAGCGATAGCATGTCCTTCTTCTCTTACAGAGACTGCAGAATGTTTACTTTCCATGTTAGTGCACTTTAGAGGTTATGAAAAAACATTGAAAAAGAAGCGGTGAACATTTGAATGAAACTTACACATTCGCATGCATTCGTTGCATCGAAAGGATTTTGAAGATACCAAACATGAACCTTTTTGATGTAAAAGTGAGAATATAACATTTTCAACCAAAACAGTCATAATTTTGTGTTAACTTCTCGATATCACTATCTTTCCTAGTTTACCTATTTTGATGACCAGTACACTATAACAGAGCTCAGAAAATGTTCGCTCTCCCCGTGCCTGATTCCTTGCCATACTCACATGTCTTCTTATTAAATGATTACAATTTGTAAATTGAGTGATTTTTAGATTTTGAGCACTGCTCAGCAAATGCAATAACGGATACAAATCTATCATAGGTCATTTGAAAGCTGGGAATGCAAACTCTCGAATGATGAATGGCACGTTGTTATGCAACATGATTAGCAGGCAATTTAAGCAATTATATCCGTTTTTATGATCATCTATAACTCATGGAACACGATCGCATAAATATCCAAATTTACCAGTTTACTTATAGCCAAATGAATGTAATAGTTGATAGCATAAAAATGAAATGCATGTACATGTAAGATAAACAAGAATATACGAGCATGCTTGCAAGCACAAACTTTTACTTTACAATTTTATTTACATATTTACTTAAAGACTTAGCACAGAAGCTCAGACTTATATAAACTTTAGACCTACTGCCAGAGTTGGAAAAGTCGGAATTGGAATTAATTCCGACCCGGAATTAATTCCATTTTTCGTCGGAATTAGAATTGGAATTGGAATTGACGATATTTAAATCTACTGGAATTGGAATTGGAATTGACCTTGATAAACCTCAATTCCATTTGTTCGATAGACCTGTGATAAATCTATTTGTACAAAAATTGAAATCACAATACTCGGCGGTTGTGTTAACTGCACGCAGAGATAAGAGAGAGATAGATCGACAGAGGGAGCTTTATTCTATAGTCGAATAAAAGGTGTTTTTTGTGACTTCGATAGGCCTACAGCCCCGGACAATGTTAATTCAGCGATTAAGCAGACAATGAAAAGACAATCATCTTTGTTCAATCTGTTATTTAGTTATTTATCAAGTAAGATAATTAATTAAAATAAAACAGTTGTTGAATTTAGTTCTTGATAGGATAAGCACAAAAATTGGAGATTAACTTAATTGTTGTACACACGAAAAACAGTTGGTTTGGAAAGAGGAAATATAACGCTGCATTAAAGGGCAGCAACCCTGTCAGTTCAAATCACAATATAGACAGTGTCAACAAATTATTCTAATAATTAATTATTCAATTACATGAAATATTATTCAGCTTCCAATGACAACAATTAACAATATTAATTTTTAAGACTATAGTTATATAGATACGATACGCAACGAAAAAAGAAAAGCTTTAAACTTACAGTTCACTTCTTAATGTTGAATTCACTCCAATTCGATCGGACTCACTTATACCAAAATAATATCACAAATATCAGTGTCACTTATACCGTCAATCTTCAACCGCGCTCGCTGATGTGTTGCCGTGCACGCTTCTGTGTTGTTGTTCGCTGGCAGTTGTTGTTGCTACTTCTGTAGTTAAGTTACACCGCGAGATCCCAGAGTTCTTCTAACAGCTGCTGAAGATGTCGCATGTGTTGTTGTTGTGTCAATTTCTCATAGTTTCTAATTTATACAAATTTTTGAGACTTGACCATAAAACCACTTTCTTTTGAAAATTGAAAGAGTTTTCTTTAATCTCTGCTCGTTAGCTTTCGACCACATTTCGCTCTTATCACGGAATTTTAATCTCCTTTTTTAACATGGACCATTAATCAGTTTTCATGATATCATTTTTATCGACGTTTTTTCTTTCATCAACAATCACGTAATTCGCACATTGAATTTCTTTCTTCTGTCAGTTTATTAATAGATTTATTCGCATCTCATCTCTCTCAGCGTTTGATTCTTTGCTGATCGTTAACTTTCTTTTCTTTTTTTCACGAGATATTGAATATCTCGTTTACGAAACGAAAATGGCGTAGGCTGACCGGTTACATATACATGTATACATGTACACAAGAAATATGAACTATGAACATGAAAACGCACATAGGAACGACGCAGGGAACGGGACACAGGAACAAGGAGGATAGGATAAGGGCACATGGGTTAGATTGAAACGAACAAACGTTAGATGCATTAACATAATACACTATACGAGACATGCAATTATCGGAATTGAATCTTATTATGGAATTGGAATTGGAATTGAATTGAACTGTTTCGACTGGAATTGGAATTGAAATTTCTGCTCCGGAATTGGAATTAAAAAATTTTGGTGGAATTTTTCCAGCTCTGCCTACTGCGCTCTTTGAGATTTACCCGTGGATGCTTGGAATAAAACTCATCAAAGTGAGCATCAGTACGAGCACCAGTGCTCGTAGAGAGTATAGACTTACTCCTGAAATGCTGTCTTAAGCGTATAGTCCTAAAGTGTCCTCTCGAACAAATGGTTACATAGTAAAAATGACTTAAAAAATTCCGTGATTGGCAGCATAAACGTAAAAAAGATAATATTACAATGAGAGTATAAAATAATGCGAGATACGAACGATAAGTAATTTTGATTATTTTATTGATAACGATATTACAAACTAAATAAAAATCGTTATTCAAATGGTCATGTAGTGCAGTAGATGCACGTATTGAATTGAAGCCGTGTGTAATTTGAATTCACTACCGTACTATCGAATGGATTCTGCTGGAGGAATAATTGCAAAGGACAGTCAACATTATCAATCGAGACACGGAGAGAGAGAGAACAGAATTTAATTTTTTGTGGATAATTCAAAAATTTCTCTTATTCTAGAAGTGATTTTTAATCCTTTCACTAATATAATCCGCATGATTCCCATAACACATTTTAGTTCACATAATCATCATCCACTCTACAGGTCGCAATGAGCCAGACGAAAGACGCCATGACTCAGGCCGGCCTCAACGTAACTCCGGATCCTCCAGTTCCCCCTCGCAAGTCCGTCACCTTCTTCGCTCCGTCCGCGCCATCCCCGCCTGACGGCACCACCCCCGACCGTTGCGCGCGCACTTCTCCTCATCCTCCATTAACCAATAAGCGCAGTGGGGAGGATTCGTCGCGCACATCCGAGAACACTACTGAGCAGCAGCAGGAGCGTAGTGAGTTCCGTGTTGTGGAAATCGTGAAAAGACCGGGACATACTCTCGGATTTTATATTAGGGAAGGACGACCCGGCCGCCGAACAACAACCGGCATTTTCGTCTCGCGTCTCGCCCACGCCTCTCCGATCGAGGACAGTGATCTTCAGGCCGGTGATGAGATCGTGTCTGTGAATGGTGTAGATTTGGTGCAGTGTTCCAACCTCGACGATGTCGTGCTGCTTATGTCCATCCCCAAACGCCTCAGACTGGGCATTGTCCGACGAACCAGCGCCAAATCGTCCCGACTGAGCCCTGAGGAGGCCTGCCCGCAGAAGATGATCCGAAAGAGATTCGAAGAGGAGTACACCGACATCGCCCGCAGTGCTGTCGCTTCTAGTGGGCCATCCGGCCATCATCCAGTATACGGAGAATCTTTGCCACAGCGTATGCTTGATCTCAAGCGCCTTCAGCTTGAGCAACAAGCGGGCGAAGATTCCAACGATAGCGGTCTCTCGAGTGAGCACTCAGCCACGTCGCGAGAACCTCATCCTTCTTCGGGCCATCTGCAGCACCAAATCCTCGGCCCACCCCCTCCACCCCTCGTGCCACACGCCTACGACCCCATGCACGGCCTCTATCCCCGAGGCTACCCTACCCGACCCATTCCCAACTCTATTCCCACCACAGGCATGAAGGAGCGCCATTCACATCGGACCAGAGCAGGCCCCGTTTCTCATCGTCGGCCGGGCCCATCTGTGATGCCTGGCCCTCGCACCAGGGGTCAGTTTCCCGTCTCCCCGCCACCTGCCGCCTTCCTGCCCGACAAATATACGATGGACGCCGGTTACGGACTTCAGAACGTGCCCTATGATCCGTACGCAACGGCTCTTACACCGCATGGACATTCACGACGCGCTGGACCCGGCACTACTTCAGCACCACCTCTTGGCTACGCCAGTGATTCTGAGGTGCAACCGCACACATACGCCTATGCGTCCAGTCAGCGGAGTCATTATCCACGGCGGGGTGGGCCATCGTATTCTTCAGGAGAAGAAGACAACATATACGCTTCTCCGAGGCAGTCCCGAGTGCTGCTGCCAGCTTCCACTGCGGCTTTCTCTGAGGATGCTCAGTACTGGAGTCGAAGACTACACCAACTCTCTCTGCAGCCAGCACCACCTCTTGAAGATGCGGCATTTAGCCCTGGACATGAGCCAGTTTTGAGCACAGCCTCAGAAGGTAAGTAGAATAAAATCAATACATTAATTTCATTTCTCACATTTCTTATTTGCTGCTAGTTAAATAGAGTGATTAATCTCCTTTAAATCATTGGTCAAGATATGTAAGAAAAATCCGTTTTCTACGACCACTTTTTTTTAAATGCAGAGTAAAATATATCAAATACAGGATATCAAAGTTTCGGCGTGAACCTAGACAAGGGTGGTAGCTTGCTTGTCACCCCTGTAAAAGGATCACGCCGAAAATTTGGGATTCTGTATTGGGATTCAAAAAGCGGTCTTAGGAAAATGTGGATCTTTTTTAAACAGACTGATGCTTCAACCACAAAAACTGTAGCATGACTGAGAGGACATTTTCAGAGATAATGAATCAGAGATTCATTCAGAGATTAGTTTCGGATATATTTCACATTTATTGAAATAATACTGTAAATGAAAGTTTCCGTTTAAGTCATGCGAAAATTTTGAATAATCCTGTTTCTTAGTTTCATTAAAACGAAGTTTTCATAATCAATTATCATTATGCTGCAAAACAACGGTTGAACTAGTATTTCATAGAAGCGTCGTGTATTTACCAAATTGTGTTCGTGAAATAACCCCAGATGCATCCTTACCTTTAAAAGCTGTTTCGCTAGAGTCTTCAAATATAAAGATTAGAAACAACTACAACATGTTGTTGTAGCTTTTTTCTTTCATAAAATTAGTCGAAGGAGCTGATGCGAGAAAACACTGATTGAGCAACATCACCAAAACCATGACTATCAATGTGACTGACTACTGTATATCACTAAAAACACGACATCTGAAAAAATTAAAAGTTTTAAAAAATCTATGAATTTATGAAATTTTGCGCTTTGAAGAACAATTATAAACAATAAAAATTATGAGTGCTTGCAAATATAAAAAACATCATGATAAAATACGAAAAAGAATTGTGTTCAATGATGAATTTTAGTTCTCGACAATATGGCTATCATTTACGATTCATAAATCGTACGATTCAACATGGGTGTCATCGTAATGGCTATCTTTTACTTTTAACAAGATTTTCTGACAAGTGTTTAGAAAAAATAGTGATTGCGAAATTCAAATAGATTTAAAATTAAATTATTAATTGTACACCAAAATGTATGCATTCATAGCAATTTAGTTATGATTTCTATATCACTTCAATAGCAGAGCTCTGCATAATTCCTGTGAAATGTTTATGTTAGCATTAAAATGATGAATTTGGTACAATTGTCAGACTTAACAATAGATAATCCAAAACAAGGAAGCAATAGATGATCCAACACAAGATCATGCACTTCTCTTACAACATGAATATCTTGGGAATGGAAACTGTCAATGAACGGAATGGCTAAGACAATTTTGCCTGCAGTTGAACAATTCAAAATGTAGCCAGTTAATTTATCTTGGTCCGAAATATACATGCAGCTCAAATGTTGCGCTGTGCTAAATGCACCTTATTTTATGTTATACAAGCTTTCGAAACGCCTGACATATGCTCGTATATTCATGGTTTCAATACATGTAATTTTTTAAAATAGAAAAATTCAGCGGATTCTGCTCTCCATTGTACATCATAATGCGCTCCGATCTTCCATGTTCTCGGATCGCAGAAGCTGACAGATAATTGAAAGCATGATATTCCACACCATCTTGTTTTGCCCGATCTGCCTCAGACTATGTCTTGGTATAGCAAAGCATGACAAGGGTGCTTTGGCTCAAATGAAGAACATCTCATGTAGGTGGCCCTTTTTCTTTGGATGTTTCTGTGGGGACATTCATTTAGTATTTTTTTGTTGACTTTGTATCCATAGATAGCATATTAATATTCAAATATGCAGCTATGTTATATCTCACAGTTGAATCAGAGGAATAAAGGTCAGATATTCTTTGCTGTATTCTTTACATCGAAAGTAATATATGTGAGCAAAAGTAATCAAAAATGTCAACTGCAAGGATGAATACGTGTAAAAACTATTTTTTGATCGTTATGTGGGAAGGTGTCACTACCATCACTACTTATCAATTTTACAAGTAATATGAGAAGATCATGCACAAATTTCACCAGCATCAATGTCGATAAAACTTGTATAAGTGATATGTATTCTGTATCTATCGCAATTATCCTATCAAATATCATCTAAAGAAGTCCAAAGGCCATAAGTTCTAAAAAATGAAGCTTCGCTAAATTTTCGTTCTAAAAAACAAGCTTAGACTAGCCCAGAATGAAATTAAGATACTGAAGTAACGTTCGGTTGAGGGATTAAAACTCAAATACAGGCACACTAAAAAAATCCGGCGTGAAAAAAATCCCTTCAGGCAAATAATGTAGAGTTGAAGATGATCACAACACATGCAGATTGCACGGATGAGCGGATTTCATCTATCCTGGGTTGCGTTTCTTTGAAATAATGTTGTGAAATATTAAGCAGAGAAGCATCCATACCGCCATTTTTTCTATGCCCGCTCGAATTTGCACTGTGCAATCTTTTATGAATACTAGCCGCTCTACAAAGTCAGAGTAATAAACTCAGGGTTTGGGTTGACTCGCGCATTCACTGAGGTTGTTTAACTATTCTGAATGTCACATGCTTGCTCTATGGCAGGGGTTCCCAAACGTTTTTGCAGAGGTCCGGATAAAAATTATTGATGAACATGGGGATCATAATATTACATTTAATAAGCGTGTGAATTGCAAGAAACAAGATAAGAGGGAGCAAAATTTAGATATTACAACAAGTCGTGCGATTCACTCGTAGTGACATGAAGCTCTCTTTAAGAATCATTTTATTTTGTCTCAGATCTTGCACTTTTATGTAAGTTCTATGGACAAATGTCATCCTTTGATTCATTCACAACACATACGTTTGATTTCAAAATATTTAGTGATGTACCGTACTTCTCTTTTGTGCTGATCTTTCTACCTCCACTTCGCACTGACATTTGGTTGCGATAATATTTCAGAAGTAATTTTATATTAAAGCAACGGCATAGTCTAAAAGCCTAAGAAATTACTTAACGATTTTATTGCTCTATATCAGGCAATCTTGAGTTTCAGCTTCCAATATTTTGAGTAGGAAAAACACTGAAATGAGAGAAGCTATGAAATGAAATGTTCTCATAAAAAAGATCCCTCAAGAAAGAATTGATGTGAAACACGAAACTGATTATGCTTCGCACAAATATAACTCAAGTGTGGTTCAAATGTGGTCTGTAACTCCCATCCTAAAGGACTGATTAATAAGCCCGATTGGTAACGAAGCAAACTACAAGGAAATCGCAAGATGTTCATCACGAGATCATTGCGGTCCATAAAAATGAAGCTGCAGTACGGAATTTTGGGGCCCTTGCTCTATGGTCATAAGCTAGCTTGAGGTCATGAGTGCCTGATCCCCAACCTGGCAGCATAGTCTATGGCTGCTGTGAAATTTAGTGCTTAATTTGTGTGAGGATATCTTTCTTGATCACATATCAAGATAACAGATCACAAATAGATGCAACGGTTACGCATTATTGTGTTCATTGTGAAAGAAAAAGGACGTGCTTGAAGTTGACTTCCAAAATTATAAGTTTTGGAGCGCAGCCCCTAATTTCCTATTGCTTCTTTGCATCGATATACGTAGATTCGCTTGACATAAGACTTTCCTGGAACGCATCATTCGCTTATATCGGGGTATTACTGCTAATGAAGCCTTGACTTCACTACTCCCCGATATTGGTGGCTTGGACGGTGCTGACACAGTCAGACTTGTCAAGCGCTGTGGCACCTTTAGCCCGGAAGCCCTTCATGCCGACTTCCAATGACACTTTCGGGATCACTGCTGGTGCGACCGAGACCACTAAGTTGTACACATTACTGCACCACGGTTGCATTTAATAATTTCAATTACTGCTCGACGGACGATGAATGACCCTCATCGAGCAATAAATATTATCGAAGAATTTATCGCTACATGGCTGTAAAAATTTCTTATCGCACTGTGGTTGTGTGCAATGTATTGGTTGTATGCAGACGTTAACTTCAGGACATAGAAATAGAACAATTGATATTTGCAATGGTTAAGTACGGAGTTATTCTGAAATACAGGTTTTCCTACACGACAACGGCAACTACCGAATCAAGAGCGGCACTTTAATTTCTAAAACGTTAAAAGATAAAATATTACGTCATTTCAGAGCGACAACAATAAATAAACTGCAGCAAAATAGTTCAATTGTGTCTCTATCAGATTAATGAGCGGTATTTCACGTGAAGAATAAATGATATCTATTCGGTTTAATCCAAAGCCCTATATAGATGTCTTCACATCTGCTAAATTAACTGTTCAAGTCAACCGCAATAGCCATGACGTCAAAAGTGGAAAGGGCCGAGTATGCGAACTGGTATCTGCACACGATCAACGCAAACCATCCGCCAACATTTATTTTTGTAGACGAATCCGGCTTTAATTTATGGCTCAGTCGCACACGAGGTCATGCCAGACGGGCAGAGCGAGCTGTCAGGATTGTTCATGGACAGCGCGGGCAGAATTTTACTCTCATCTTGGGGGTCTCTAATAAAGGTGTCGTCCATCATGAATTCTACGAAGGCGGAACCTCCTGTGAGAGATTTAACTCCTGGCTGGAAGAAGCGTCCGTTGCGGCTGGGGCTGGACCTCGTGTACTCGTCATGGATAATGCTCCGTGCCACAATAGAGCCCGTGAAGTCAGATTGCGAGAGGGACACTCTATTAGATACTTACCACCCTACTCTCCATTTCTCAATATCGCAGAGAACGCGTTTTCCATGTGGAAAGCGGCTTTCAAGAGAGAAGTAGCTGAGATTCGTGAGCAGTTACACAACTACACTGGACAACAGCGGAATTTGACTTTACTGCAACTCGCCTCCCAAAACATGAGTGCCATCACTGCAAATAAGATGGGAAGGTCTTCCAGACGTATGGGCAGATTGATGCCTAGACTAATTAATCGCGAGGATGTCTTACAAAACCATCAATGAATATTACGGTACTTGTTTTGTTTCATAATGGAATAAAAAATTTCAAGATTATCAAAAATTTTTCGTATTGACTTACCTTTTCGTAAAAAGTTTTTAATGACTTACTGTATTACCTTGATGAATTAAAATAATTATCAAACTTTTCCTTTTGACATATTTTACCTTTTCGAATTAAAAAAATTATCAAAACTTTTTGTATTGACTTACCTGTTAAATATAATTGAATATGAAAAGCCGTTTATGATTTCAGGTTGCCGCTCATTAAACTTATAAATCCATTAATAAACTCACTTATTATCACTACCGATTAAAAACAATATCATTCAATTGAAAGCGCCGCTAATTAACAGAAATACCGTTGTTGCATCTTAAAACATATTCTTTAATCTGATAGTCACATTGTCGAACTAGAAAACCTGTACTTGCCAAATATTTCGATAAACAGCGCTATGATGACGCTATGATAGCGCTGACCTTGAGATTTCTAAAATGAAACATATGACAAGCCATAGAAATCGAATTATTATCAATGGTAATTTTCTACCTATGCTTTCAAAACGTTCTACTGTGAAACTGAGTCTAATTGGCATAGCATCATTTCATGAAGCTTTACGCTATGAAGACGCTAACTTAGCGCTCTATCGGGTAATTTTTTCCTATTGAACGACAGCAATGATATGATGAGCAGATTGAAGTGTTATCTGTACTTAATTTTCTAAATGGTTGATTAAAGCATCAAAGTATGACAGCGTGCTGAAACTGTGCAATTTGTCTCCGCCGCGCTGTCAAGCAATAAGGAGTGCGATAACTATCACTTAGTGACGAATAGTCCGCTTGCCATCATGATCCACATTCGCTCATGACGCACATGTAAATAGGCCGGGAGCTACTGACACTTTCCTCCTAAATTCGTGCACAAAAGGCTTGATAGCATGGATTTGTAGATCTTGAAACGCTGAATACAAAAATCAAAATCTTAAGTGTCACAGTCAGTCGCTTTCGATTATTATTAAGGTTAAAGGATGCCCAACATTCAAGAAATATCTATGGATTGTGAAACACTTGGCAATTTTCGCACATTTTCTTCAGAAGAAAAGAAGCTATTTATCAGAATGCCATGAAATTTAAAACATGATTGAGTTTGAACATCAACTTCGATATAGAAGTTGAAGTGAGTCACATGATTCAGTATTTGATGTTTGAGAGTCTCTAAAATTGAGTAGAATCGCCAAAATTAAGTCAAAACATGAAATTTACTCATTTTTACTCACTGATTTTACTCATCTGTTACTCATTTATTCATTTATGCATGTGTCGAAAAGTTGATATTACCATAGCCATCAGAGCGCATGAGCACTACTTTTCAGTCTTTGTTCAACTTTTCAGTCCTTGGTCAGCACTTTACAGTCCATGGTCAACTTTTCAGTCTTTGCAGTCAACACTTTGCAGTTCGTGAACTTTTGTGCTGCAAAGAATATTTTCGTCATGATTTTATTTTCTCGATGTATTATTTAGATTGTAATTACGCTAAATGTCCTTGACAAGTGCCTAAATCTAGAATTTGAAATATAAGAGCATTACAATGTGCTCAATTGTATTATATCGACCTAATGCAGAATCGAAAATATGAAATTGGTAAACGATTTATTATTAACACAGTTATCAACATTAGTGTTATTTTGGTTTTCTCTCAGATAGCTGACAATATTCTATAAAATTGACTCCTCGATCTTCGTATCTTTTACAAACTGTTACTTTCTTCATAATTTCTGCGGTTCTTTTCATTTTTAAGTCGCTATTTGGTTTATTAATAGATGTGACAAATACTGGACACTGATTTAAATTCAAAAAGTCTTCTATTGGAATGTTTAGTAGCCTGTCTATTCCTCGTCCATAGATAGAAATATTATGCATTTCCAAGTATGGCCATAGACTTCTTAATGCACATGGTATGGCCGACAAATAGGACGCTAAGATATCTAAAATATTCCAGATGGAGATGCATGCATAGAAATAAATTACATTCACTCGATCAAAAAGTCCTTTTCAGTACTCTGAGAGACATCATTGTCTCGATCGCTGCGCTCTCTCGACAGCGATATCACTCCTCGTACTGAAAAGTTGACGCTTTAATCTTCGTGAAAATAGTTATAGCAAACATTTTTTTACTTATACTTGGGTTCCTAACTTTGATATTTGTGATTGCAACCGTTGTAAAAATTTTAATTTACGACAAGAGAAGAATATTAGCACAATAACTGCCTCTTTGTTTACAGTATATTAATGCAAGTAGCTTATCATGCTATTCTCTGTGAACATTTACATTGCATCCGGTGCACATCAACCAATTCAGCAATTATCACCTCAATGCAATAAACGCTATGAAGATAGGAAACATGAGTGTCTCGCTCTAACACCAGTCCGGAACTCAGTGGACAATGATTTAGCAGTTCATAGTCTTCAATTGTCTGAGATTAATTTGAGTAGCGTTTGCATATGATAAGACGTGAAAAAAGAAGTTTGTCCACCAGTTTATCCACCTGCTTATTTCACTGTGAAGCAAATTGTCCTTATTCGCTCATCAGAAACTTATCATAATTTGTGATTTGATTTGATGGGCGATTTACAAGTCTATTCATTAATTATTGCCATTACTCTGTCTACCTATTTGAAGAACAAAATGATTTCTATTCTTGCTAAAATTTCTAGTCAAAATTTTTCACTTCTTAAAAAATTAAATACAATCAAACTGAAAAAGTGAAATGATGAGATGATTTCAGTGATTTTGTCTGAATATGCAGTATACATAGATAGATATCTACACTACGGTATTAGAATAGAATAGTGTTATATTTGTCGAATGAAAATCATAGTTTTACACCGAGTTATTGCAATTCATTAATAACAGTCAAATGGTGAAAACATAAGCAAGAAAGAGTACAGTGTCGTGGTGAGCATGAGAAGATTACATTCAGAAATCACTTTCTACATAATATACTTGAAACATATGGGACAAACGACTTTTTCATTTTGTCTGTACGACATAAAGGAATGCGAGGCGAGCCAGTGTTTGTCAGACGAGATGGCAGTAAGTCATGAATACCGTGATTTGTGTCCTTTTCAGAAAATGTGTATAGGCTAAATTCCTGCTCAGGTCAATACGTCGATAAAAAATTTCATCGGTTTTACAATTACATTTTCTTTTTTCCTTGCCATAGATAATAAAATGTGCTCGTTTATCAACCCTTTCAAGACAACGTGATAAATTCTTGCTTAAATTTACAAATAACGGACAAGCATATTCAATTATGGAACGATGTATAATGTATACACAAGATGAAGATCAAATTCATTTATAAATGGTCGTAGTCGACGCAAAACATAAAACCGGCAGTTAACAACCTTTAAAACAGCATCGACATGATTGCGCCAACTCAAATCATCAGAAACATTGACACCAAGGATAGTGACATTCTTCATTATGTCGAATGGTATGTTGTACAATGTTGGACTTCAAAGCAACTTATTTTTAGACATAACATCGCTTTAATTTTTGAAAAGTTCAAAACCATGTGGTTTTGCTTACACCATTTTTCTAATTCGTCAGTTGTTCTTTACAACAGAATCGATAGCAACACAATCATCATCATATATTGGTATCACAGCCGTTAAATCATCAGCGTAGTTAACACAGCATGTTGAATGTTGTGAATAACCAAAATCGCCAAAATAGCAAGCAAAAATATAAGAAGCAAGTACAGAACCTTTAGGTATGCCTGATACAATTCTATAAGTATGGTGACATTTCATGAAAATCTTTGTGCGGTAGATCGTTTAAAAAGATAATAAACACACGAAATATGCATGGGCTTAACGAGATAGCACATTTATGAAGCTGAAGTGAACGTACATAATTACCTACAGGTAGATTATACTCGTGTTATCCAAACAAACAAACACCTCTTTCTACGGCGGCAATAGGAATTCGATCAACAAGTCAACCATTTTTTTTGTTTGACAGCATCGAATTCGCAGAGCCTAAAATCATGTCAGGAAGATTCAATCAATATATCATACCAGAGGATTGTTGTAAAAGCCCACTTTTGAGAAATGCAAGTACAAGTATTCTATCTACATCTTAACTCAAATGATTCGGTGCAGGTTTTCACTTTTCGGCGTGGGCCAGGCTTGTAATTTCAATGTAAAGATCTGGGTCCTGCCCGTGTAAAGTTAGCAAAGTCATTTGAATACACCGCTGCAAGTTTAACTTGAATAATCAATATTCATATTTCAAGTAACACTCAAGATGCTTTGCTGTTCGGAATTAAGGTTCATAAGATCGTGTGCATAGTTATCAGTCGAACGCAACTTTTTGACGATTGAAAATATGGGCTAGCGTTTCAAACTGTAATTATGACTCACGCCCACAAATGAAGTTTCCATAGTTTCAGCAAATTATCCCAACAATAAAATTCTGTGAAAATTGCGTCACAGAGAAGTCCTTTTTTCATGACTTGTTCTGCTGGTCTTGAAATCCATTCTCAGAGAGAAGTTAATGCGTATTTCTGGGAAGCTCATATCCTTACCAGCAACATCAAATGATAGCGTTCGTTATGATTGACATGTTTGCAAACCCAACAGATTATATTCTATGATACATCAGCACAAATATGAAAAGTCAAATTTAAGAGGAAGTCGAGGGAAATAATCTTGAAAATCGGCAGCCCGATCGTGTTTCCAAATAGCAAGGCATGTACCTTGTCCTACTATGGGCTATTTCTGAGGTAACAAATATTTAGAGGGAAATCTGTCCAGCGCACACCCCAGTCATCCACCTATTTGTAGGATATTGAGCTTAATTAATTATGGTGCTACATTGCGATAACACTGGAAATACTTTATGCAGCCACATTTCATTTTGCCGCAACTTTTCAGATAGATCAAGCATGAAGCACCAAGCTGAGGAAAATTTTGTGTATGTAGCACTACCTTATCACATGGCCATAGCATTAGCGTTATTTCACTTATCATGCATGTTAAACGTTGTGTAACATAGTTCTAAATGATAAGTAGGCCTATATATTGCATATATATGTTTAAATAATAGAGATCGACCACTGCAGAAGTGCTTACAATTCACTGTGATTGGTATAAATTATTAAATGAAGGATATAAGGAATATAAGGGCATGCAGCGCTTGAGAGTACGCTTTACCATCAATGGAAAATTTGATTAAACGTCAGATACACCTGCACAGCACTGGTTTCTGACAACACAGGTTAATCTATCTACGAGTACTACCTAATCGTGTGAGTGCTGACTATCGTAAGCACTTACTATTTCTTAAAAAACTAATTGTCACAAAATCCACATGTCAGATATTCAAGCGTGTCAGGTATTTAAACAAAAAATTCAAGCGTGCTCTTTCGATTACATGCGTTGGATTTCAGGTAGTCTTTCAGATGAAGGAACAAGTGTCATGAAATTTATAAAGTACCGGGGTATGTCTCTGGTTCACATACTTTCCTCTTAAGGACAATTATATAATATTATGAATAATTCCTATCACCATAGATTTTGCATTCCAAATATGCATTTTTACTTGTGTGCACGATAGCTGCTGAGATGTAGGATGTTCCAAATCCTCTTGAAACAGCCAATCCTTAATTCAGCCTTTATTTGCACAATTTGACAGTCAGTAACACTTCTAAAATATGGAAACCTGAGCGAACGTAGAAGAACCTGATTTGTCACGAGAAACCACGATTGAATCCACAAAATATTTCGCTGGATTACGAGATCGCGGAATGGAAATTAATAAACAATTGATGTACATATGAATTTTTACTTAACATTTCATAATGCTAGTATTTTTTATATCTTCATATTCTCTTAATAATTTGAGATAATTTGAAGTCCCATCAGAATCAATGGATGCATTTCTAAAACAAATTGTAACATCTTGACAGAACTTGCTTATAAAAATGCAAGTAGATTCACGAATTTCGATGAGACTTCAAATTATCTCAAATTACTGAGAGGAGCTGATGATACAAAAATAATTACTTTGTAAAATGCTAAGTAGAAATTTGTGGCCAATTGCATTTTAATTTTCATTTCCCCGATATCGAAAAGACGTCGAAATATTTAAAGTATTTTTTGGAGTTTCGTGTGAGGTATTTCAAATAGTGGTGAGGAGAGAGAGTGGAACACATTGAACATGTGTTTGAACTTTTCTCGCCAGTCTGAGCATACACGATGGCATGCACGATCAAAGTGCATTAAAAGTGCAAATTTCCAAGATGCCATTATCATAACTACTTGTGACTTTTACAAGTAGTATAATTATGTGAACCTTCAACTTTGCCACTAACTAACATGACGGCATGCAAAAATAAAATATGCGTCATGTATCAATATATATACTCGGCTCGTCGTGCTGTATTTTGGAATGACGCTCGGATGTCGTGGTTGAATAGCAATATTTCTACGGAATATCAACATTGCATCTCGTAATGGAAATATGACAAAATAACGTTTAATAGTAATTACGGTGCCTGACCACAAAAGTGGCCGCAAATTCGCCACAATTATTCGGCCTTATACAATTACTCAACAATTATTTAATTCGTGGAGATTTCGTGGTGACTTTCTTTGCAAGGATTTACAGGTCTGGCAGATTTGGTTGTGCAATGCATAGCTATCAGATGATGGATGATAATGAATCATTCGTAGCTAGAACTTCATCAGTTTGGTAGGATGAGATACGCTCTCCAGAGGCAGTGCTCTCTGAAATATGAGGACATTTTGAAATTCTATCCGGAGTGCATTGTTATAGGTATGTTGACTACAAATGCAGTCAGTCGAATCCATTTCATCGCCCGTATCACATGTGATTCACAAGATAATGACTTCGGTACCAATTGATTTTCTGAACTGCTTTGAAGCTTGAGATCGTCTCGTGTTAAGTTCCTTCAGTCAACGAGACCGTCATTACTACCGAAATCTCTTATTTTCTAAGAATATGATCGATAATTGTCTAGTGCATTCAATCATCAATGCATTTTGTTCTGAAAAGTATGTGTACATGCCTAGAGAGTGGTTTAATCCATATGATATCAAGTTTTTTTCAGAAATTACCGTATTCGTCCTATTAGAAGCCCCTGCTCTATTACAGGCCCCTGTCCGATTAGAAGCCCCCTTCAACTATGGAATTATGAGTGATGGACTACATCATATCAGTGTGAATACACTGCACATAAATGTCCTATTTCTATGGGCGCACGCTAGTTCACACAGTCGCGTGACAAAAAGTAGCGATTTGTCTGGCGTTTGTGTACGCAGACGTCTGCTTTCGATGCTCTCGATCATGGTTGATTTTGATAGGATGAGTTCAAGACACTCCTTTGCCGTACAGAAGAAAATCTTCAAGAGGGAAGGGTGGGAGGAAAATTGGGCTCGTACAATCGGTGTTTAAGAATCAAACAAGACTGCAGCGGGAAATCCAAACCATCCGAGCAAACTCCAATTGTGCAAATGGGTTGTTTCTGCCTGGAGTTCATTAGAAGTGGAACTCATCAACACGCGTTTCACGTTTGTGGCTTGACCACTTCGTTGGACGGCTGTGAAGACATGAACATTCATGCTTTAGAGCAGTTAAATATTCTTGACCAGCTACATCGACGCAAGGTTGAAAGCACATTCGACATTGAGGATTATGTTAGTTAATTGGATGAAAGTGTATTTCAATGTGTCGAAGTCCATGACGATGATTCTGAGTGCAAGTGCAAATTCTAATTCTCCCTATGGCTATACGTGCTTGGATTTTTAGTAATTTACCGGGTAGTTTTTTCATTGCAGAACTATTGCTTTTATTTTTTGAATTAATAAAACAGCTTGCAGAAATATGAAAAGTAAATGCGGTACAATGTAATTGTTAAATATCAAAAAATTCTGAAATAAAGTAATAAAATCCCCGCTTCAAATAATCGGCCCTTCTCACTGGTTCAACAGTAATTATAAGCCCGGGGCTTCTGATATGACGAATGAGGTATTTTCTTAAATGTCAAATGCAATTTTGCAGGTGTTCTGAGCATCGTCAGATGTTTACAGTAATCTGCTTTCTTCTTCGCAACGAAGAACTTAAGAGTTGAAATTCTTGTATAAATGATCACCGGCAACAAATGAGTCGACATTAAATCACGAGCAAAAACTAAATAAAACCAGTAAGATTAGTGTAAGAAAAAGAATTTAGAAGTTGATTAGCATCCCATTTACCAAATCTATATATATATATATATATATATATATATATATATATATATTCATCTGTGTTTTTTCTCATGAGGTTTATCATCACTGCAACACGAATGGCTGATTCCCACAATTCTCAAACTGGAAACACTGCTGTTGATTGATATATTTTAATAATGATTTAAATAATTCTGACAATAGCTTTTCTCACGAAATTGAAGCACAATAAATCAAGTTGTGAAGTACACGACTATGATAAGTCCGCCATACGTGGTGACTAATAAATAGGACAATTTTCCAAGTAGTACATTTTTCGTAAAGGCGCTGTAGTTGATTCGTCGGCTAAAGCTGTTGTTTTGAACTTCATCAGAAGTCTTACGGCTACGTTTGAAACACGATTCCGAATTTGATAGGATGCTGTTATTTTCAGACGACAAATTACGCTATATGATTAAAAATGATGTAATAAAGTGTTGTATGCCGGCTGTATCACTTCACTGTGCAATATCAGTTATTATTTTATTCACGCCATGTGACATGCATGTGATTACTACACTAACGCAATAATAGAAACACAGAATTAAGCAAAGCACATTTGTACGAACGAAAATACAAAAGCAGACACGTATAAATGACCAATTATTGTGATATTAAGTTCACTGATGCCTTTTCAGTTTCAACTATGACGACAGAAATATCCCAGAGGTTATCTAAGGCTACTATGGATGTATAAGTATTGGCCTTTGTATAATTTTATATGCTTTACTGACAAGGATTCTTAACATAATAAGTTAATATCGGTTTCTTATTGCTTTTGCTTTTGCCTTCATAGTATTATCATGATCACTTCATGATTGCGCTCTATCTGCGTGTTTTCATTCGTATTTTGTCGTTTTATCTCAAAATAATTCCTACTGAGCCAATAGTAGCAGGTATTTACCAGTGTTATAATGCTACATGCCTCCTTAATGCATGTTCCGTGCATTGCGCTTTCAACTGAAGCCCCTTAAAAACGATTAAATTAGAATCAAAAGTTACGGCGCACCGATGTTTTTAACAGGTTTTAAATCATAGTTGATGCATAGAGTGATCGTACACAATGTTCGCATCTCATTAACATCTTATCCAGTGGCCTTCTTTTATAAATGGAATGAACAAAAGATATAACGGTATCTCATCATATCCCCTTGGCAATAATAACAGTTCGCGTATGACGGATTCAGTTACCATGAGAGCAGAGAACATCAATATCCTCAAAACGAAGCTATGTCTGGTCTAGACTGATAAAAAGAGTACATTAAAACATGAATAGTAGCAATTGATCGACTTGCATTTTTAAGAGAAGGGATCTTCTAAAATTAATTGAATTTCATGTAATTTTGCGAAACAGAATTTCAAAATAGCACTCCCTTTCTTTTAGCCGAAATTACAGGCATGTCATATTTTTTCACTCACTTATTCAGTTTTGTAACATTATTTATAAAACGTCCACTTTAGAATCGTTCAAAAACCAGCAGGCAAGCAAATACACTACGCAACATCGAAAAGTTTCCACCATAGAAATCTACAGTGTTCACTCTTAATTCAATGTCAGACACAGCACGACGGATTGTATGATGATCGCTCATGCCGAGGACACCGTCTATCCATAATGATCTTTAAAAGACACTCTTTTGATAAGCACCGCCTTATGGATCGACAAATGACAGAATCACAGCGCTGGCGAGCTTTCGGAATGATAGAAGTCAATGCTTCCATCCTCGAAGTAGCTCCGGCAATGGATAGATCTCACACAGCAATAAAAATGTTATTTCTTGAGTTCGTGGAAACGTGCAACACGCACGGAAAAGCAGAAGAGGCTCGCGATAGTCTTCAGCTAGGGCGGATCGACGCTTGATTCGTTTGGTGAGAGGCAACCCCACGACGCCTGCTCCCTTACTCCGGTTTTTGTGGCGAGAGCGTGGCTCATCTGGGTTTCCTTTAAGTGCTCGGACCATACGTCCACGCATACGGGATACGAGCATGCGATATTGGCGAATGAGAAAGCGATTTCTTCCGTTTCCTGCTCATGTTTCAACAAGAGAAAAATGGGCAATTGAACGAATCAATTGGCGTCAAAACCCATGGCAGAGGGCTATCTTTATGGACGAAAGTCGTTTTCTACCAGACGTCTGCATGCTCTGTTATTGGCAAGGGAAGCTTGCACCCGATACTGATCCTGGAATTTGATTTTTTTATGTTCTTTAAATACATTGTACCTATATTGGATTCAGCTATCGTTTTTCATTAATGCATTACAATAGGGCATTCGATTTTGTTAAATTAGACTTCTATGTGTTTATCAATGAATATGTAATGGTTAATGCACGACAGCGTCGAGACCGCGAAGCGAAGTCGTGCATTAACTAACTTGATGCTACATTCCACTGTGTATTATGACGCCACGCTGGACTCTTCGCACTTCAGTTGAATCTATAGCGATGGACATTGGAAGCAATTGATGAGTACTTGTCCACAGTATTGAAGACTCGAAGGAATCATGTGCTTTTGCATAGCCATTGGTCGATCTACTGTAAAACTTTTCTGGACAATAGCAGTATATAAATGCCATTGATAATAATTCGCTTTCTATGCCTAGAAATAACAAGGTGCAGGCTAGCCGATTACAGTAATCTCAAAAGGGAGTGATATCTGATCGCCGTTTGTCAAAAAGTCTTTGTTCTATTTCTATGTCCTGTAATTAACGTTTGCATACAACGAATACATGATGTACAACCACAGTGCGATACAAGATTTTAACAGTCATGTAGAGATAAATCATTTGATAAATGTAGACATAGTAACGCATCACATGCACGTCGTGCAATAATAGTTATCAAATATGAACTACTTCTCTTATTTCATTAATGCACGGCATACGAAATTTTGGCCGTATAATGGTCATGCAGCATTAAGATCAGAATACTGCATGTGACTAGTCGCACAGTCATCGGCAAACTGACAATTAATCACACGACCGTCCATGAAGAATAGAAATTCATAGAATGAATAGTGGAAACTTTTCGATGTTGCTTAGTGTAACTTCTAGTGTACGTAGCACTTTCAATAAGTTCAATCCTTTTAATTCTTCTATTAACGAGCTGTAAAATCTGTGATTCTTTTGAATAATTATCATTCTTTTGAGAGACGGTGTGTTGTCTATAAAGTCACATGTTCTTAATAAGGTGATTTTTTCATAGGTTCTACAATCCGTCCATTTAGACATCGCTTCCAAGAACATTGTCATAGCATTGACAATAGAAATAGTAAAATTGCTCTATCGGTTCATATGTCTTCGGTACACTTTGACCAGACCTCTTAAATAGATGTCTTCATATAGTCCTTTATTGATATACTGAATAACCCAATAAAAGCTAGTTTAACTGAGAATGACTAGATAAGAAAATTGAAGCCTAAAATCAATCGTAAAGATGAACTGGTGTGAGTGATCATCGTGTTACCTTATTTAAGTGCATTGCTTCAGCCATTGCAGGTTTTTACTTTTGTGTCTTGATAAATGCACTGAGTGCTGAAACCGGTCCACCTGTCTGCATAATTTTAGAAGTAAATATAATTTCGGCTAAAAGAGAGTGAGTGCTATTTTGAAATTTTGTCAAGCAAAATACTTGATCTGAAGAATCTCCATGCGCCATCGTTAATAATTGAATTTCAATTAATCGATTGCTTGGTTATTCCAATTTAACTGCTTGATGGCAAGCAATCTCAAATACCAATTACAGATTGTAAAAAAGTAGTAGATAATTTGATAAAACAAAAATAAAGAAATTCGGTCAATCAACGATAATGTAGCTGCGATCGCATTCACAACGGACTGTAATTGATTGCATAATTGCCCATGTCAACGAATTAATTGACTAAAATACCAAATGCAACACATTGATTGCTGATTGCTTATAAACAAATTTTTTTTTAATTTGATTGTTCTGAACAAAGTATAATTTACGCCCACATTATTCAGATAGCCATTTCCGTGACAGTTTATCAGAAATTCATGAGTATGGCATTTTATACGATGAAATAACACCCGTTTCTTCGGCATTAAAAATGAGTTTGCTTCATGAAATTCAATGATATTTGGGAAGCCAGTAATTTCGTGATTCAACCAAATGGACCGGAATTTATGCTTTTCTGATTACAAGAGTATACAGTGATAAAATCAATTAATCATCGCCGAAAAGCAATCTCATGTAAGAGTAAATGGCGATTCTATATTGTCGTGACAGCTCTACCTTATATCAAATTGCCCTGAACTTACAGCTTCAAGAAAATAGAAATTCTTAATAAGTTAAATGCAAAATAACAATCAATTTGAGTGGTTCAATAGAATTCCTTAAAACCAGATTCGCTGTAACCATCGTCAAATGTACTATTTTAGCTCTGCGAGATTCAAATCATGGTAAACCTGCCAGGGTGGATCTATTGTATGGGCACTAAGATCAGTAATGCAATTTGTGTAAATGTCACTCTTACATTGATCAGCTTTCAAGATGACTGATATCTCCTCCTCTAGAGCCACAGTATTGTAGTTGTAGCTGATTTCAGGACAGTTGCTCTCTGCTACAGCATGAGATATCATAGGCGAGCAGATTTGAATCAACCTGTCCATATTAATCAACATTATGATATCAGTTTTCTTTCATTTCGAACAGTTGTCGACATTCGATTTGCAAATTTTTGCTATTTATCGGCAATGTTCTAATTTGGCTGATGTTCTCCTAGGCTTGTTAGTTTCCCGTAATTTTCTGGACCCATTCTTTGGTTGATCGACCATTCTAACTTTCATTTCCCACAGCATAAGTCAGTCCTTCGAATGTATTTTGATAATTGCTGTCATCAACTTGCATGGTTGAAATAGTTTTGAAAACTGGAATGAATGCGCAATTATCAATTATGATAATGCCTGATCCACTTAGTAGATAAAATTTGCTCTTTAATCATTATTTTCAAAATGAAGCCAAATGAGGAACAAATGCAACTTAAACTTACGAAGTATATAACAAAAGCAGATCCACAGTTTCTATCATATCGTTGTCAAAAGCATTTCTTCTGATTCGCAAAAATCAATTTCGGTAAAATTAAGACATTTTTTGTTGAATATTGAATCTTTCACGGGATTCTTCTATTTGTTCAGCTCTAAGAACACAAATGAGTTCTATTGCCAGAGTTTTGTTTACCTGCCGCTCGAAGAAATGGCCGAGAAACTTCGTGTGCTCTTGTTTCCATTATTGTCAAGTCTTTACACAGGCAACTTCGATTCTTTCTTCAAGTGCGTGCCGTCAAAAATTGGCTTCTGATTGCGGTTTCTTTGTGCGCAAACGGTATCATAAAAATTAATTACACTCGAGTCGAATGAGGTAGGGAATCTCAACTTGATAGAGACATGTGTATCCTACAGAGAAACATTATTTTGAACTAGATAGGCAGGCAGGTGCAAAATTAATCTTTCCCTATTTGAGCTGTGTCAGAGGCAGTGATCAAATGTTTTAGTCAGTTAGACTTATCAAAATGTTTGCTGAATGCTTGAAAACAGAAAATGTTTATAAGATTACATAGGGTCTCGATATTTCACATGCAAAATAGCCCAGAACCAAATGTGAGAAAAGCAAAATACAATGGAAATGGAATGTTTCTGTCACGGCAGAAAAGCCACAATAGCAACAAATGCGCTCTAAACCGCTATAAACGATGCATTGAAGGAATGTCATTTCCTTTATTGTGACACTATTTAGCGAGAGTATTACAGAGCAATGCTTTCATTTTTTCAGTTGGATTTTTTATTTTCCTAGAATTTAATACTGACATGAAACCTGCGATCAAAACTACAACTTCGAATTAATTTGGTTGTAGCTCAATAACATATTCAATTGTAAAGATTTCGTCAAGAGAGTAAGTACATGCATATAGTAGGTAGAGTATCTACCCAAAAAAGTGTCAGCAAACAGTGAAAATTGTTATAACAAAATATTCAATTTTTCAATGAAGATTATGTTCCTATGCGGTTATATGCTCCTATAGCTATGTGGTGCTTGAGATTTTGACATGCATATCATTAGATACCAAATAGAGTACTTGATAAGAAGCTTAATGAAAAGGAATTAAAGTTTTGAATATATCACCTTAGCTATTTGTCATGTTTTGAATGCATGTGATTGGAAAGAGCCAACACTGAAAGACGCTGATTTTATTTTCTTTTCCGTTGTGTTTTACAATTAATTTCAGTTAACATCCGTTAACTTAAACTAATTGTATAAAATAACGAAAAAGAAAATAAAACCACCATCTTTCAATATTGGAGTTTATATTGATTATTATGGAAATATCATGAACAGCATTATAATCAGAGCCTTGATGCAAAATTGAAAATTCATTATTTTACTTGGCTCATTTTTAGAGTTTGTTTGTTTAGCAAATTTAGATAATGACCCTTCTTCCAGCAAGATAAATGGCTCTGTTAAGTTAAGACGCTTTCCCAAATCATTAGCTAACTGAGTGCATTCTACCGTCATAAAATCACTGAGCAGAATTGAGTTACAAAGATTAGAATCATAATAATGGTAATACTCAATGTGGTAAGACTCTATTATGCTCGTGTATGTGGAATTTTCTTAGATATAATTCTATTATATCTATCTCGGGTCAAAAGTACCCACATTCACATCCGAAGTTTAGTGCTTGCTTCTTATCTGAATAATGTTGTGATACTTTTACGTGTATATCTGAAAATTAATTGTGATCATAGTCCTTGATTAAGATATTTTACTCTTTCACTGCCAGGTAATTTGTGACATGATCAAGCACAAGAAAGTACTCTTATTGATAAGTCTTTCATTTCCATCGAAGTTAATTTAAGGAAAGGCTACCTCTCCAAGATAATCATGAATCTGACGACTTGTAAAATGTAACATTGCTAATGAGCAAGTAGGTTTATTAGCCAATATTTCAACCATAATTTTTCTATGAAAGTCATTTATATATCTCCAATGCCAAATTAAACGGTTTTTATTACAGAATTAAGGTTGTCTAATTTGCTATTTTATACCATTAGGGTAGGAGCATTCCAACATCCTTCTTCGCATTCCTAGTAAAAATGACATTGAGTTGATTCCTTTGGTTCATAATTTAGACTCCTAGATGTCTCAAGCTTCACACATTTTCAAGTTCTGAGCTGTACTAGGGACGCCTAGATATTTTGAAATAAAGTTGAGAATCAATTAAATAAATTAATTTAATAAAATTGTCATGACATATCTCTAGGTCATTTCCTGTCATGTGTATGTGATACTATCATACTTCTGATCGGCGATGTGTGCGAGAAAGACTTGCCAAATCTGAATGTATGTAGCTTCATAGATAAATGTTCATGATCATCATAATAAAATGATCTGAAGACATTATGTGTAAAAAAGTTATGGCTCTAGACTTGGTACATTAGTTCCTTGGAGAAAACATAGAAAATTTCATTTTTGCCAAAAACTGTGATCTGCGTCCTATTGGATTGACATGTGTATCTCTTTGATCCTGCCTGACAAGTAGATGAACTAACTACAACTCGGCAGACGCGCAGATTCGTGATAGACGTAGGGTGTACATTATTCTGTGAAAGTCTTATTTTCGGTCTCGTTCCCTGCAGAAGCTCATTCTGGTTGCCGGACTGAAGCACGATGGACGATTTGGAGGGCACCGACAAAATCATGCATTACTTTCAAAAATGTCTATGGTATATTATTATTGCACGAAATTTCTATGGTGAGAATATTTGTGCGTATTTGTGGAATAGATATCTGTGTCCTCTGGAAGCTTTATTGAGAGCAGAAATATTAATGCCCTGAAATTTCTATTTACCATAGATGAACATGAATTTTCTATGATAACTTGTATGCTTGTAGCATACATGTTCATCACATCATCAGCTTTCTTTTCGCGCGACTTTATTGCGGTTACAATGGAAGTACAACTGGCATTAAAGCACGGTGGAAGCAGACATTCATTCGGGCACTAACGTGCTGTCAGATTATAAGCATAATGCTAGCTTTGAATTACTGATATCTTGCTTCAGTAGTTTGGTTTGACGGTTAATGCTATGTTGTCTTGGGGGATGAAGCCATCTGATTCTTTCACGTGGGTTCTTCAATTGAGAACTTATGTTGTACTATCGCCCGTCGATAGCTCAGTTGGTATAGCGTTGGCCTCGAATGCCAGAGGTCGGTGGTTCAAATCCACCAAAAAGCGCAGTTATTTTCCGTCTGCTGAGTTCTCAGATTATCGTCACTAAAGCCCTCTTCAGATGGATAACCTACTTCAATGTCTTCTAGTGGCCAAACTGTCATTTGCTCCGCCGAATCTTTAGAAATAAGACTTCTCTGCGATATATATGAAAACTCTATCGAGGGTTGGCGATGAAAGGCAGGAATAAATCACAGCATGCATAAAAGTGATGGATTCTTCTTTTGCATAAACAATCGGATGCAACATATCAAGATCTACAACATGTACTAGAGTGGTAATTGTCTTGTCGATAACAAATCTAAATCAACTCAATCGCAACTGCTAATCCTTGCAACTTTGTAACTTTTATCAGAATTCCAAAAGCTCCCAATACATCATTATTTACGATATTCAGCTGCGGTGTATATTTATGAAAAATCATCGATAACAAAATGGATAACATATTCACGACACAATTTATTTATTGATTACTCCAAAATAAACGAATATTTATATCTAAGTGTTGAACATCCTTTGATCAATGATAATGAGTTGTAATGAATTACAATGCATGCAGAAGTGATGTAGTTGTTTATCCGGCACGTTTGCAAAGTGAATTAGAAATTGTGATCGATTCCAAAATCAGTTCGAAGCCAAATTGATGAACTGCAATTGAGACTCATAAATGTGTTTCATTGTTCCAAGGACAAATTTGTTGTACATTTTAGCAAAACCTCTCTGAAAGGAATTTGCAAAAGGATGACAATTATGATTACGAAAAATGTTGACGAAACTGTTTTGTTCGCATTATCGATTAGTGTTTGAAAAAAAGCATCACCGCTTGAGATTCCATAGAAATGAAATTACTTTGTCAGATATTCCAACAGGCGGGCAAGGATCAACAAGCGTCCGTTTCAAAATCCATAGTGGTAAAAGCTTCAATTAGCGCACATTTCATGCTTCTACCTGGCTGACGTATCTTTGCAACTTCTATTACTTTATTCTCTGACAACTCATTGTTGCCCTCTAAATGACACTTTGCTTCCCTCTTCTGTATTTCTATTCGGCAACAGCAATACACTTTTGAAATTGCACCACATTGCTTCACATATTCGTGCCATGCTTCGTGCAATGCATATATTTGAATATATTCGTGTGTGCATATATATGCACGCATTTATATGATACTTCAGACTTCAAATTTCAAATCAAGTAAATCTACTAGAGGATCTAGTTCTCCGATAAATCTCTACAAAACTGCATAGCTATCGTAGTTCACATGTCAGTAACTTAGCTGTCTACTTGTAGTTACACAGAAATCTTCTCGGCAATCGGCCCGGAGTTTCTCCCTGTATACTACTCGTAGACAGCAGGTTGTTGTACATACACCTCACTGAAAGTTTATCAAAGATTTCTACATCCCTCCGTTATCTGTTACTAGCAGTTATCAAAAGTCTAATGTTCATAGACTTCTTAAGAGTAGCATGCGATAGCATTATAACATGGCTTTTGACGTCAGAAATATCTGACAGTCTCGGCTGCTAACACAGCCTCGTCTATGCATGATATTTCTTCCCTTAAAATACATGATATAATGCTACTTTCTATGAAGTCAGGGGGCAAGAAAACATAGAAATCCAAGGCCTCGAAGAAGTAGAGGATTTTTGCGATCTTCTCGCCGGCCTGGATTCATAGAATAACTTATTTTCTGAATCTATAGCAAATGTCCAATAATCAATATGACTACAATACATGAATATTTCTATGAAAGCTCATCTTACCCTCCCAGAAGGCAAGATAAAATATATTGTGCGTAATTGACCTATGGTACAATGTGGAAAAAGGAAGGCAACAATGTATCCCGTAATGATGATTTCTCTATCTATGCATGTGAAAGACTTTTTTGAAATCTCAATCAGTTTATATCTGCATATGCATTCATAGTATTGCTGCTCAGTTCATTTCAATTACGCACAATAGTATTAACATAGATTTTTTCGGGCAACAATGTAGGACATTTTGAGGCTCTTGCGCTCCCTCTAATGTCCTACATTGTTGCCCTCAAAAATCCATGTTGATGTTATATTGCCCTGCGACATTTTTCATAACATGGCACGCAGATTTAAAAGGTAATACGGTCCCCTCTTCTGTGTTGCTATCATAATCATGCGGTCAATTCCTTGGCACATCTTGCATGTGGTATGAGTTCATTTCATAAAATCGATCACATTGGGGATTTAATTAATACTGAGATGTTACTCTACCTAATATGGATGTACTTGTACTTGCTCTGTCATTTCGTCTACTGTTGATGCTGGTGTTTCATTCTAATTCGGAGAGGAGCGGTTTTGTGTTTAATCATACACTTCCTCGATAAGTACTCAGCTTTTTCAAGGACGTTGAATTAATTTGTACAATCTTGTATAAGCATTGCAACTGCAGAATCAACAAAAAATCAGTATTTGTCTATTCTTGATAAATGCACGTTTCAGACTCATTTAACATACAGAGGTACAATGATTTTGAAGATATTCATTTCGTTCATTTGTTTGATCGTCAGTTAATGATAGTAGGGAAATAGTAGCAAGGTACACCACGGAACAAATCATCCATGATATCTGTCAGTCAAAAGTCATGACAATGCAAACTTATACACATGTACTAAAATACATTGACTTCAGAAAGAGAACAAGGGAAGCACTTACATCTAAAAGCTCTACTTCCTTTCAAATTGATCACCCGTTAAAAGCTATAGCAAATGAGGGCAAGTTTCGAAAGCACATGAAATCACAGGATATGAATAAGGTTGATTAATCAAATGCAGGTGCTTGACAGTTTCTAAAGCTTGTAGTCTATTTGAAATATTTGAGAAGCTCAGAAATCTGCCGTAAAGATGTGTCTTAGCTTTGATGAAAACGGCCAGTGGCCGTGATTATAGATTGAAATGATTTTATCAATGAGCAGAGTCTACAACCACGTAGTATGTTAATGTCCGACATCTAGAGAGTTCACCAGTGCGTTAAAGGTACGTATGCAAATCTATCTTTAAATAAAGTTTGCTTAATGAAAGTACCCCGACACAGTGGCAAGATGCTTGACTTTGCGATCTTTCTACCTTGTGATCAATGTTCTTAGAGGAGAACTAAGGGCCTCCGGCAACGGCGACCCGCTTGATACTTAAGAAGTGAGCGACCCCGGGATGGCGACCACAGCGGTGACCAATTGTCAACATGCTGCTATCTCGTTCAGAAGAATATAATAAGGATAAAAAACCAGCTCATCTTTTCTTTTCACTATCCATTCACTGATTAGACATTAAGAGTATATGCCTCACATGCGATATCCCATATCGTTGAGCGATTTTCTATTTCCATCATAATCATGTTGATTAAAATAACAGCATTATTAGCAATTATTAGCAGGTCATTATTAGCCACCAACTCACCTTTCTCCAGTAACTTTACAAATCTTGTGTTAACTTTAGTCAATTAAGTTTTGAATGAGATATAGCGTCGTCGCCGCGACCAGGAACACCAACTGGCGGTAGTTTATTCGCTTTGTTCATGTATTCATGTGCATTGCTTGCGCAGTTTTTTTAATCTCACCTTGGGGCCTCCGTTGCACAGTGGACAAGTGTTTGGCCTATCGACCTTAAGGCCTAAAAGTCAAGCCCCGAAACCATCATTGGAAGTCGGCATGAAGGGCACCAAAAGTATCACGATGATCCAGAAAAATCTCAGTTTGACAGCAGTCAACACATTCAAATCTCTGATGAGGGAGTAATTACACAGAAGCTTGAAAATGAAATGTTAATGAACATGCTACAGCTAGATAGCAATTCAGTTTGTAAAGACATTCCCTATTTCACAACTATTAAGTGATTATTTCTGATAATAGTTCCACCTTGCAGGGATTATCAAAAATTGATTGCAGTATAATTGCTCTTTTCAATCAATCAATTAATTGAAATTGGCATTCGTGAACAATCAATTAGCTGAAATCAAAATTTCATGCAATTACAAGGCAATTAATTAATTGGAATTGAAATTCTATACAATCAATTAATTGACATCAATCAGGTGGCCTTGATATTTGTTGTAATAGTTTTTGCATCATTAATGAACTCCTAGATATTAGAAGCGTGTGCGCGCGTGTCGCGTCCTGCTGTTAAAGACCACCTTACGTGAGAGTAGTGGACTCTAGGGAAGCAAAAAATTGTCCAGATACAGGAACTCTCTATGCGAGCTAATTACTAAGCAATCAATTAATTGTCATTGCAATTACTGAGCAATCAATTAATTGAAGTTCAATTAATTTTTGATAATCCCTGCCTCCTTATAACCACAAAAGTCCATCAGCACTATATCATCCGTCTATGCGTACAAGCGCGCACTGTCACTCAGGTCGAAAAGAATTGCTGTAGGTTGAAATTCACCTAACAATTTACTATCCAGATTGATAGTGAAACGCCAGACATCCAATGAGTACGACAATGAGAGAGAACTGTTTCTCTGATTTTATTATTTGTTTTGTCGCAAGATTTGAATTTAGAATTAGAAATTTGATTCAGGAAGCGCATAGGCTAGATTTGTCTTCATGATAGAATTCAAACCTGGTTGGGTCAGACTTGTTATTAGAATTTCCTTCTTTCCGTCGCTCACCAATAGTCAGTATTGCGTCATATTCAGTTTACCTAAGCTCCTGCGACTAGCCAGAGACGGAGAGAGATACGTCGGAGAGTCCAGAGATCGATGTCCCAACATCTGTATGAGTTGTTGGCATCTTCCTCCCTTACCAGATTTGCCTCTGAGCATCCTAACCGGCAGCGGATCGATAGAACGTGGCTGGATCGTCGTCGATGCAGCTTTTGAGTTCCCACACACCTTAACCGACATCCCTCCCTTCTCCCAAACAAAAAGACTTAGCGGAAGTACACTGCAGTGAGCGCAGTCGACCCCATGGCCTCCACATTCCAAATGAAGAGGATCAAGCGACTGCAGAGACGCCCCAGCGTCGCCACCTCTATCTGTGATTCCTGAGCACAATGGGGATTGCGGGCTCTTCCCGCCACTCGCCACAGACAAGTCTGACAACGATGTTTTTTGCAAAAATGACACAGGAGTCGAACCATTTGGATTCTTAGCCTGAGTTCTGCAGCTATTCAACGATGAGAAGTCTTTGACCGACTGTTTCAGTGATCCTCTCATTTTTCCTGCCAAAAACTCTTCATCAAATTTTTCAGAATGAGTTAATTGTTCAATCAAGTATGTCCCTAAAGCCAGATGGAATCCAATTGATACAAGGGCGTTTCCCGTAGTACTTATTCGAGCGCATTCCTGAAAATCCAATTATCATTGTCTACAATTTACCATAAAACAATTATTCATAATAAACAGGAGTTTGTCTTTCATAAGTCGAAAAAAGAACATTACATGCTAAACATGCTACAAAACGATATATGACATTTTCTTTAAGGACGGATATTTAAAAGAAGTAAATGACAAAATGATATGTTGGAACACAAAAAAGCATTTGAGAATGATCTCAAAGGACAAAATCATCATTTTTTGGTCATGATTTAGAAAGAATCTTTCTGAGGTTAATGCAGTTCCAGTGGCATATGTTCACTTCCACTAAAATTGGCATATACTCGTAATAAAAGTTAAGACTTTAGTACTGATTCTATTTTGAAGCTTGAGATTTCTACATTTAGCTGTGGGATGGCATCTGTTTTCAGTCCAATCATAGAATAGCGCGCGCCCGCATATTAAATTCAAATAATTATCTACTTTCTATGATTTAGATTATTGAAAGACAGTCATCGTTAGTTTTCCAAAATTTGTTATCACATCATTCACGGTCATGGTTGAAATTGTGACGTTCTCGAGGACATTGAAAACCGTCGCTTAATACTGACTTGCAAGGTCTACAGATCTTCAGAATGCGTGAAAAATCATCTACTCCAGAAATCCCCCATTTTTCAGCGCTCAAACTGAGGTTATGATTTAAACAAAGTCGAGTATATGATACAGGTGACGCGGCATTAATCTGAAGCTTCCCTTCTATGTACTATGTACTTGCGAATTCAAATATTCCTTGATATTTAAGTACATTATGTAATTGAACTGAAAAGTCTTCGGCCGCAAAGGATATGTCACATAAATTTGTAAACAAAGTCTCTATATTCATGTCATTATGCTGAAAGTAAAAAAGCACGATGTGTATTTTTATTGAGAACGATTTGGAACCGTTCTTTAGAAAAACGCCCTGTTTTTTACACTCGCCAGGATGTGACAGTTTTCGACTTATGACGTCATCTCTATAAAGGATATGCACACAGCGCATGATTGAAAAGATTTGAAGCTAGTCTAAAAATAAAATCTATGATTCGTCGGATACCTATCAAACATCAATTACTGGCATGTAGAATAATTGAAAAACTTTATTGGCAATTTTTGTTATAAATAGACACTAGAAATGCTCTCATTTATTTCTTGCTTCGTTGCAATTTAAATGTCTGTGACAAACGTAACTACCAAAGCATTGGCAAAAAAAGTCATTTAGATTTAATCCCACGTTCTCTTTCCTACTTCTGACTTCCACAAGAATTCCCTAACCACACACAAATTAGTTTACATCTCGTTCGCTTTGGACATTGTCATCTTGTCACAAAAACACGTCAAGAGACTTGACTTGCGTTTCATATTACCGAGATGATAAACTGTTGAGATTACTCGCTCAATCAAGCTAAAAGTGCAAATCTGTTACAGGTGAGAAAAGATTTCTCTGTGCTACTTTGAATTAGTCATCTGTAACAGTTTCGCATTTATGATTATCAAAGGAAAATACAGTAATGTTTAATTGTGTAATGAAAGAAATGGCATTGCGCTTCAAAAGAAATGTTATATATGGAGTGAAACGTGATACGTGTCACCAAATGTACGCCAACAGTTTATCGCCCTCTTCATGTGTGCATCAGAGAATATCTAAGTACATTTAAGTTATCAATTTTCATTAATTTTTCCACTATTTACTAATGATACTCTCTTAACTTCAAAGAACATATTCATGAAATGGTCATGAAATCTAATAGGACTTTGGGCCTTATAAAGAGGTCTATTCGCTCTCGTGATCCTCACATTCTTCTGATCATGTACAAGACATTTGTCCGTTCCATTCTGGAATATGGAAGTGTCATTTGGCATCCTAACATCGACAAACTTTCAAATCAAATTGAAACTGTTCAAAAGCGATTTTGTAATTTTTTACCTCAGTTACAACGTTTGAACTACAGATCAAAGTTATTGAATTTGGGTATTCTTAGCTTGTCTGCCAGGCGACTTCGCTACAGTTTGATTTTCATGTACAAAATTGTTAATGATTTAAATGGTTTGCAAGCTGATGAGTTGTTTGATGTTTCTAAGCGAAGATTTTTACATAATCTTATGTTAACTCCTTTGTGTAAGCACAAGTACCGCAGCAGATTTTTCACAATCAATACTGTTTATCACTGGAACCGTATGACGTCTTCTGAGAGGAATGTTTCATCGATGTGTGATTTCAAACGAAGTGTCTCTTCTTATTTTGAAAGAAATGATATATGGTAAATTTATAACACTAATTTGTGAGTCGTACGTTATTCTACGTTAAAGCACTGCTCGCCCTTAAAGGGCAAATATTTGTCAAATTCATGTTTCTATGTATTCGATGCGTAACTTTTTTCTTTGTGAATGACAAATATAACATTATTATTATTATACTTAATAGAAAGGACGACAAGAGCCCGGCTGAAACACCTGCTGTTGTATGGAAAAAACATATATGTGTGTGAGCCTAGAAATTCTGCCGCAGTCATGTTGGTTGATCCTTTTGACCAGCCAAAAGACTGAAAGTAACAGAGAGATGTCCCTAGACTTAAACAATTTAGGTGCAAAACTTCCTTGGTGGTCGTAGCTAGATCTGGCCGTCTGTGGCTGCCAATGAATTGTTTTGTTTAAATTGTTCAAGTCTGTGGACATCTTCAAATGCCCAGGCGCATTGGCACTCTGCGATCATTATGACATGAAGGACCCGCTTGTCTTATTGGTTGATGACCATCTCCATTGAAGAATATGCAGAGAAATTCACTTAGCAGTACCAGTAGTCACTTCTGATACAGAAAAATAGCATTCAACAAATAATGTATTTGCAGTGGACATGATGAATTAGACTATACAACTAAGTTCGTTTCAAGTGTGGCGAGTACAATAAGTGTCAATCCAACAACGACAGTCCGGCAGACTTTTGATTCTATTCTTAGATATCTATTTTCTACCCATTTCTAACGCTGCGTTAGCAATATGTAACAGTCCACAAGTGATTGCTGATGGACGCATAGCTAAGGCGTACTCTCAAATCTGATGATTTTTCCCCGGGAAATATAGATTTAAAATATTGCTTTAGCCTCACACTGAACGTCTCAGTAAAAAAAGGAATAAACAAAGCCGGAGCTAATATTCAGCTTCTCCAGCTTCAAAGAAATGCCAAGTTGCATACTGGCTACGGATGGTCCATCAATTATACAGCGAAGCATTTGGCTTCAATGTGACTTGGATGTACATTGTTAACTGTACAAAGTAAAAATCCGCTAAAATTAACAGCCAACATGAGTTTATCTGTTTTTTCAGTCTAAACAGAAAATATTCGCCGCAAAAACAGACGCTGGTCATATAATATCAACGGATCTGAACTGCAACGTCATCAATCATTAAATTGTGACGCATTAACAGATATTTTCTGTGAAGTTCAGTGGTTATCTTTGATGCTTTCTAGTGCGGTGCTCAGTTTACAGTGTAGATAATACTTACAATCAGCCGTATGCACAATAATCTCTACTTACTGCTGGAGCGTAAAATTCTATGCCGACGTAAGGATTTTTCTGTCGCATCTATGTGCAAATATATAGAAATCCTAGATTTCAGCTTCTCATTTAGCTTCGCTTTAGGTTGCTTTATGTTTAATCCAACACTTACTTACTTCCCTGTTTTTCGTCCTTGTCCTTGAATGGGATCAGACGGTTGTTGCTTTCTGATGGCGCGCCTTTACTCCTGTCGATCGTAAACCATTGCTGGATTCAGGTCCGGAGCGCGAAGATCCTCGGAGATCACTTGCGACCATGTATTCCTTTGTCTTCATCTCGATAGAGATATAGCCTTCTACATTCGACCTCCAACTGGAAAATCTTTTCGTCCAGTCATTCTCATCTCTTCCCAGAATGTGGCCATACCACCACAGTCTTCTTCTTCGCAGAACATCAGAAAAAATTCCAAGTTCTTCTTTATTTGGTCTTCACTCCTGTGTCCATCAGCCAGCCTCACACCGCACATTCTCTCACCATTGTTTTTTCTGTTCTTTCAATCTTCATGATCTGATCACTTTTACGGCCCACGTCTCACTCACGTACATCATCGCGGTACGAACAAAAGCAGATTGCACCTGGCCTTTCATTTTTCAGGTGGGAGCTTTGGATGACAGGAAAGGTGCAAATTCATGGAACTTTTTCCATCGACACTTTACAATCGAAGTCACTGCAAGGTCGGATTTTCTGCAACAGCGATAGAAAAATTAGAAATTGGTCACATATGAAATTACATTGTTTTGTTAGCTTCTGTCGTAATTAGAATTTGACAAAGTAGCTGCGAGCTATGAACAAGCATTCTGTCTATAAATTCGTTCATAAGCATGATTTATATGTAAGCCTCATTACATCTCAATGATTTGCTGTCATTAATGCACCTCGCGCACACACATGTGAATGCCATCTCTTTTTAACGCAATCAATTGTTTTTTCTTTCTCCTACATTAATTGAGAAGTACATTCGTTGCCACAACCATCCCCATCTGATGTTTTGGATCAGCGTGAAATATTTTCAGTTTTATTTTTTCTTGGTAAAGCAAAGCAGTTGCTTCTTCAATGTCAAAGAGATACCGTGCTGTCGTATGCAGAACAGATTTGAGTTAAAAGCCCATATTTGTCTCTTGTAGTCTTCGCTGCAGGTATGCGTGTGTGAATAGCACTTCACATACTCTTGACTTGTTATAAAGGACGGAAGTTGTGGAAAGTATGAATCTTTCCATGATGATTCTAGGATGTTTTAATTCAGCTCTTACATTATGGTTTTTATGATATATTGCACTACATCATTAACACCATACGAAATCATCAAACTCATGCTAGGATAAATTAGTTAAATCAAATAGGAATATTGATGAATATTTCTTTTGATTTTCACCGACCAAAGTCTCATGAGAGATACAACTTTTTGTCACAACGTAGTCAATCAACAGTTATATCGTCTTTTAATCAAATCTATCTGTATATATTTCAAAGACGCAATATATTGCTTATTATTGCTTCTTTCTCTCGATCAGGCCAGGTAGACAAAAGCAGTCCTGCATCAGTCTACGTCCCTACTCTTGGAAAAATTCTTCATTTAATTCTCTTTTCTAGAACACACCTCCCATAGGGAATGAAGAAGAATCTCGTCTTCATAGACTGCTATCGCAAGCGCCATTTGCAACCGGAATTACAGTCACCCTTTCTTGTCTCTTGAGGATGGTCGGCTTCAAATTGTGATTTGGCACAGATGCTTTCTAAGATTTACTCTTCCTTTTCAATGGAGCTTCAATTTTCACAAGTAAAGTAGGTCAGGTAGTAGAAAGGCGTCAGAATACAGAAATGAAGATCAATAAATATATCATGATTCAGTGCTTATCGTATACGCTTTGATTTATCTAGAAGTTCAGGATAGTAGTATCATCTGTTGCAACAATAAATTAATGAGCAGTGGATTATTGCTACCCTGACCAGGCATGTGCATTAACAGCGATAGTTTCAGTCGCATCGACATGAAGTTCCAAATTATTTGCACCGCGTCCTCGTGCAAGTGTAGTTGATGCACATCTCCTTATTCAACTGTTGAAGAAAGATAAAATCATAGACATCAGTTCATCAAATGACATTAGGATCTTCAAAAAATCGCAAGGATTCTGAAGATACCAGGCATTAGCATTCCTGATGAGAAAGTGAGAATATGACATTTTCAGCCAATGGTCAAGAGTCGCGAATTTGTAATGATTTTGTGATATCACTATTTTTTTCTAGTCCACCGAATTCGAAGAGAAGTATATCAAAAAAAGCTAAGAAAATCATGGATTTTCTCGTGTCTGACTCATTATCATGCTCACATGTCATACTCGTATTATTGGACTATTTCTTAACTTGCGATTTGCAAATTGAGCGATTCGGATATGAGTTTATCACAGCTTGTTTGAAAGCTGAGAATGTGAGCTCTCGAATGATGTGTGACATGTTGGACAGTGTTAGAAAGCATGAGAACCAATCGAATTTCGACATAATTTAGGTAGTTAATTTTTTCTGATGAACTCCGGTTTATTAGCTTTTTATCAGACTTCTGCTTTGAGATGCAGATTCAGAGGCAAATTATACTTTAGCATACATACTGTGATGTCAGAGAGCTAATTTCAACCAAACTTAGACTGCAGAATAAGACCCCTTTAGTCAGATTATAAATATAATTCATTCGTATTATGGCTATTTGGTGACAGCAGATTTCGTTAAGATACGTTGATCAGAAAAACGTATAAAGTCGTTTAAAGTGAAATTCCTATTCGCAATGAAGATAAGATTCTCGTAGATAAAATCGCTTTCTCGAAAAGTAGATAAAATGCCCTGATGTAATTAGTATTTACTAATATCTGAAGGAATTCACAAGAACAGAAAGCAAACTGGGATATTGCTCAATATTAGTACGAAGAAATGCTCCATCTTCAGGTGAATAACATTATACACTTAAATAAATGATGTATAGATTCTCTGCAGCATATCACGCTCGATCTCTAACAAGCAGCACTAAATGTCAAATTGGCTTCTTCAACTTTCTTATTACTTATTCATGAGCAGCATCCTCAGTTAAAAGATGTCAACAGATCTAAATAGCGGCCAGTTCATCCAATATCAGCAATCATCTCCGGACCTAGTTCACATTTCTCGATATCAACACAACCTCTTATGTAACAACATGCAGCTATACTAGGAATAGTTTTCAGATGTGAAGTTAGCATATCAGACTAATTTCCTGGGATATTCAACTGCTTCCATCGCACTGCTGACATTAAATCTATAACAGAAAGCAGTATTGACAGCAATGTCATTGAATATCCAAGGAAATTAATTTCATATGCTAATTACGCATCTCATATTCAATCTCCGAAAGTTGACTAAATTAAGTCAAAAAATAAATTTTTTTGAAAGATCGTCATTTCAAAGCTTGAATACAAAACGTCGACGGAGCAGCTGTGCAAGTTGGTGTTGTTTTGCTGACAATCTCTTCGAAAAAGATAAATTAGTCATTTAAAACAAACCGCATGTTGCTCTCTTTCCTAGTGAGATTTCTTCGATGTGAATTAACTATCGGAATCTTATCAATGGGTGAGAGGATATTGTAGGATTTCTCAAGAAGTTTTCATGAACAAAGAAACTTCAACAGGGGTGAGCAACATCCGACTTCCTTCGCAATCGTTTTAATGAAACCGACTGCGTCCTAATCTGTCTAGCCTGCTGAGACAATAGGCTGTTCACCATTGCCTTTGAAGCATTGCCGCGGTTTTTAACACAAATCTAAAATTGTTCAAAATTTCTTATAAAATTGCACGAAATCTTCTCTAGCACATGCCAACTCTTATCTTACCCTCACATAGTTTCTGTCTGACGACTCGGCAAGAAATTAATTATCAATTGGATATCTCCTTTTATAATAAACACGCCGATTCACAGTCAATTATTCACAGAAAATGAAAAAAAGGCTCCCCAAGTAGCGAAGTTTGATTTTGGTGCTTATATGTCATCTCCCTTCCCAGGTTTTCTAAATTGTTTATAACTTCATCAATCGCCACGAAACTTCACGTACTAGTATGAGAGTGCTCTTTCTATTTACTCATGAAATTTCATATCGACTGGATAAATACTTCCCAAATTTGAGGCATTAACCCATTAGTGCCTGGGAATTAATTTTTGTAGATTTAATTATTTTTGAACATTATTAACCCCGACAACATGAAAAACAACTATCATTTCCCTTAGAAGCGTTTTGATAAACAATCAGATCGATTTTTAGGATTGGGTCGTTTTCGACCCACTCGGAACAAATAACCCTAAAAATGTTTATTATCAACATTCAACAAATAATTAAAAAAAACAGTTTAGCAAGAATATACAAACCAAAATGGACAATTTACAGTAGTTTCTATGGCAAGAATATACACAATTATCTATGCAGTTTGCTATAAAAGTCCCGGTACATACGTGCAAATTGCGGACTTCGACTAATTTTGACTTATCTGACTGCAGATAAATGAAACAATTACAAGTGCATACATACTGTATATATAGAAAAATGGTTTATAAAGTATGATAGCTTACGAAGCAATCCTCGTGAAGATTTACTTTACACTTCAAACAAGATTTCACCGTTTTGTTTCCACATACTCGACATCGAAGTCGAGATGAGGAGCAAATGAAATGTCATTTGCCATCGTATCGAGGATTTGTATTCTCGGTCAGGCATGAAGGTTGATATCTCTTCGGTTTGCGATCCTTGCCATGTTTTTGTAAATATTCCAGCACAACGCGTCTCCTGAACTCCAGGAAATCCATATTTGAACCTTTTGATTCCTTGAATAGAATCCAGGCATTGTTCAACGAGATGTCAATGTCCCATCGAATCAAAGGGTTCCACCATTTTCGACTCCGTATACGGACCTTGTATCTATTGGTATATTGGTTCATCCTATCGGACCCTCCCATGTACTTGCTATATTCCGAAACGGAATGAGGTATACGACAGATATGCTTTTCTTCAAATTACCTAAAATAGCAATATAGTTCAGTTACACACTACCTGGGTTCGAGTTCGTACACTATCAAGAAAGTAGTTAAATTTTTATCTATGATATGGTCCAGTTTTTGTTTCGCATTTCCTATTTTCGTCATTACGTGAGCTGAATTATTTTCAAGTGCAATACGTTACTGGTAAAATTGAAAAACATGAAATACTAACTAATAGGTCTTATTAAAAAACGTATGTTTCTACATGTGTTTGTAGAGCTTTGGAAAGCTAGTTGGATAATTTGCATCATTGAATAGGTAAATTGAATAGTTGAATAGATAGCAGTCAAATGAATCAAAAAGTTACTGATTGAAATATGGTATTACAAATGATAAATTTACTCTATCGATATACAGAGTTAAGATAATTCTTACATTTTCTTTGACATTGTCGCCATGTTGTATAATCAAAATCCTCCATTTGAAAAAAAGAACGATTAAAAATTTTGAAATATCAAACAAAACCACAGCATGTAAAAGAAAAGTGTTATATATAGCATGATTTTATCAAAGTTTTGTCTAATTATTCATCATAGATTTCATGAATCTTATGCGAATTTTGGGGTTATTTGTTCCGAGTGGGTCGAAAACGACCCAACATCAGTTTTGCATAAAATAGTGTAAAAACTCATTAGGAAATGCATTATAGATGCATTTCTAAGTGAAGTTAATGTGACAACGAAACAGAAAATGCCCATAAATACTTTTGAAATATCGGGTAAAAATATCTCTGACATTTGCGAAAAAACCTCATTTTTTATAGATTTCAAAAATCGACAAAAAGAAGCAATTGATTCAGTTTGAGAGCAAATATCTCTGATCACATTTCACAAGATCATCTTGAAATGTCTGTCATTACTCAGTAGACATAACATACATAGTATATGACAACAGGCACATGAAGTAATTGATTAGCAGTTCAGAAACATAGCTTTGACAGAGTTGGGTCGTTTTCGATCCGCTCGGATGTAATGGCTTAATATAAATTGTGAGCGATCTGGACTGTCTGAGACTGTCTGAGAATAGTCTGAGAAAACTGAGATACACGGTTAATCCTTCCTATCTGATATTTTCAGCGACCGGTGACAGAAAGGGCAGGGTTATAAAAAATAGTAGGACCATTTCAAATAACGTCTGATGAGACGCGCTCATGCTTAACGTGTTGGAAAGTTCTTCTTCTGATCCAATCACAACACAAAATAAGCCAATGCTTACTAAATTAGCAATTCGACGAGTGATTCAGTCTTAGAAATAAGTGCACTTTCTTAAGAGTGATCACATCACAAAGTATCTGCTACTGAAAGACCAAAATATCATAATCAAAGATAATTATCATAACTACATGTATTTTTAAAAGATGTAAATAGGTCCACATTTGTATTATTCAGATTCAAGAAATGAAACATAAATTTAGTTGACCATAAAATCATGCCGATAAAAATTCAATTGAAATCTTGAAATTTTAGCCAATAAAGAAGCACAATGAGATCTCAACTTTTGCATGAAGATTTGCATAAAATGAGGTTCATGAAATTTCCTTAATAATCAGTTTTATTTCCGTTTACTTAAAGCACCTGTTAGTAAATTGCCATAAATTTTGACATCCAATAAGTTTCATACTACTTATAAAAAGGTGCCAAATCGCTAGTATACAAACACAGGAATAATTTGAAAAAAATGTAGCTTCTTAAAAATTGATCAAATATTTTTTGGGCCTCAGGAACTTAATCTTCGCAAAAAACTGAATCTATCGATATAAAAATATTCTCTGTATGTTGACATATTTTTAGTCGACTCTCTACCTAGTATATACTCACTCTTTGGAATCCACTGCTTTCCTCAGTTACCTCCATCTCGAGTCTTTACGTCCTTTCAAGAAAGCTGTAAAGAATTTCTTTATGACTAACATATCTTGACATTTTTATGTAATGTAATTTTTAATCTAACTTCTGCAAAATGACCTTGAAAACTCTGATACGCTACTCATAATGAAAAATCGTGATCAAATCTGAAGTTTTGTGATAACATGCTGGGTGACAACCTCAGTCCTCGGAGCAGTCTCGTGTCAAATTCTAGTCATGAAATGCTGCGTGCACCAATCATTAACGACAGAAAAAATGCAAATGAGATATTTCTGTCAACCGAATTATTATTATTAAAATGATTAGAATTGCCCCGTATTTTAGATTTTGTAGCTGCTGCTTGCGTACGCATACGTTAATACAAAAGCTCTGCTTTTCGAGGTTAATATAAGCCTACTATGCTATTGGCTTTAAAATACATGTAAATTGGCATGCTAAAATGGTAGGATAGGTTCCGAGGCAGACGACCGTAACATCACTTTGTAGTACTCCATCTCACTCATGGTCAGCTCTTGCAAACTCCTCAATGAACATGTGAAGTAATCGGGGAGGCCGGGAAGATTGGCGAAGCCTCTTTATGACTGGGTATGTATGACAGCATGACTGGAAGCTAAAATCGCCAACTAAGAACTTTTTGGAAATAATTAGCAACTTCAAAGTAATATTATACTGATATTTTAGATGTGTTTTAGATGTTTAGATGTTTTAGAGTCCACTTCTATATTCAACAAACAAACAGCAGAAAGTTACAAGATAAAAGGTAAATGAAATTACAAAAAGATGCATGAAAGTAATGCGGCATACTACCTGCAAGAAATTACAAATACCTGACAAGAAAACCTACAAAAATTTCAATTGATGCTACTAATTCATTATTTTAGACCAAGTCATCACCAACACAATTTGATCGCTTATTAGCAAGATGTTTAAATTAAAAGCTTGAACACCGTTTTAAATATACTGCAGGAATTATAGCTATCTGTCGAAGGCATAAATTGGAAGATATCCGAGGGCGCGCAGGGCATATGTTTGAACCAACGACGTTGGAGCTAGAGGACGTGCAAGCATACCCTCTAACCACATGGCCACCGGACCATCTGTTGAGAGCGTGAATTTGCCAGGAAGGCACTGCTTAAACGCAGGCATGTGGAGGGTGCACCGCATTCTGCAATCACTTAATACCGCATCCGAGATTGAGACGCTTCACGCAGGCGGTACTCATTACATCTACTCATTAGCAGGCGCTGCTCATTACTCCAGCTCCAACGTCGCTGGTTCAAACCTACCCACGACTGATGAGGCCCAACAGGCCGAAACATGTCGCGTGGTGGTTACATCTGTTGAGATTTGATTCATATATATATATATCAAACGTAGGAAAACGTAGGACATAAAAACAGAACAGAACTTGCAGCTCCATTGAAAATACATTGAAATTGGCGGGCATAGATTAGAAATTTCCGATTTGTGCCCGATAACCTTGATAGAAGACATGATATGATGTGAGGGCATGAGTAAGCTGATCACTGGATGTGTCGGCAGATCTATGGAAATTGAATTGATGAAGGATGATATTTGTCATTCTCAAACTTCAAACTATAAAACATTGTGTTACAGAAATGGGAAGCAATGTTGGAAACCAATTACCTGCAACCCTGTCAAGCATTAAGAGACAAATTCCTTTATTAAGAATAGTTTCATTCTTCAATATAATTTTTTTACTTTCTGACAACACGCACTGGTGCATTTCTCTCACCATATGGCGTAAATGGTTCTACAGCATGATTTCAAGTGCTTGGAGAATTAAGCTACCCAGCCACTAGACACTTCTACCGATATTCATTGTTTCGAAATATTTAATCATTAATATCTTCACAATCCTAACTGATGTGCAAAAATTTAATTAATGATGAAAGATATGTACATGTAAGACTTTATGCCGTAATTGTGCATGTTCATCACCACAATATACATCCGTATCGAAATGGTAGTGAAGCAGGAAGGGCATGATTTCGTTTCCCATATTGCGTACTTCCTTTGCGCAATGACTAAATTTAAGATCCCTTAATCTCTCATTTCAGGAGTTTCCACAAAATAATCGCACTTCCATTAATTGATTGTTGCAATCAAGAATCTGTTATGATATTCTTCTCTTAGAACTGATTCAGTTTTCATATTTAATTATTAATTTTGATTTTACTGTACAAAGCTATGAATCAGTATCAAAATATTGTTGCAAGTTGTGATGCTCCATGAATATATTGTGGAAACTACTTGAAGTGATACAATTTTAGACATTTGAGTAGATATGCGCCATCTTGCACAAAACGTATTTTCATCTTAAAAGGCTCAAACTCACTGCGTTCTATGAGGATTTAGTCCATTATTTACTCCTCTTCCGCTTTCGAGAGACTCCATCGAACGAAGCCGAACGTGTTCCATCCCAAAATTCATTTGCGTCAGCATTTCTTCCTTCCTCAGTAGCATTGACATTCATAGAATCCCCGGGGGTCTCAGACAACTCCAAACAACAACGGGAAATATTTTTGGATTTGGCATCGATTTATGACAGAGTAGTTTCGGTAGTTCACCATAGCTGCCATTAACATGGTTTTCTATTTTCACATATCACATCCTGTAATAACTTTAGTTTCGCTGCAAATCTTAGAAGCTTCTGTACGCATTGATAAAATTGACATGCACTTCTCGGAGTTGTGTAGATGCACAAAAATCCGACATTCTTTAATAATAAAGGACTAGAAAGGATAGAGATATTGAAAACAATAGTGCATCGGGGACATGTGTTTAATTGTTTACATGACAACGACACCTAAGCGGTGGCGGCTCGGTTTCCCATGAATGACAATAGGAAGTTAACAACAGTGCATCAATGTACTTTGCAAATATTCACAACTATTATCATTTCTCTTTATATATAAAGACATTTTGATAAAATGAGTTGCAATAAATCGCCTTACGCCAAGAATCTGCAACTGCTACATATTTCAGTAATTTGCTTCTTCTAAAGAGCTAGCAATCAGCGCATAGCCGAGCGGCTCAAATTACTATCAGCAAACAGCTGTTGTTCACTAGTCTCACTAACTTAAACAAAGCGAAAAGTCGGACTTGTGGTTAGATGCCCCACTGCCCTTCTACGCATTGATGAAATTGATGGGCACAGCTCGGAGCTGCGCTGCGATTGCTGGACACTTCATTGCGCTTTGATCCAATTGATAAGTACTGCGCTGAGTTTCGCTGCATATCTCAGACAACACTTCACTTCATTCTTCTTCTTCCTCCTGTTCCAGCTAGTTAGCCGGGTTGGGGGCATGTGTCATGCTTCTCCAACGTCTTCTGTCGTCGAGTCCAACTTTGGTCGCATCTTCCTGAATATTATTCCGCCATCGCCTGCACGGACGTCTTCTCCTTCGGGTTCCGTTCACCTCTATTTCATTCACCACTTTAACAGGATTGTCGACCTCCATCCGCATGAGGTGTCCATACCATCTTAAGTGTGTTGCTCTTGTCTTTTTGCAGATGCTGGCCACTCCAAGCTCCCTGCGGATCTGTTCACTCGTCAGTCTGTTTCTTATCGTAACACCTCTAATCCGTCTCAGCATTTTCATTTCTGTTGTCTCCAGCATCATCGTCTCCTTCTTCCTCATCTTCCACACTTCCGCTCCATACATTAGCACTGGTCTCACGACTGTCTTGTAGATATTGACTTTCAGCTTCCTTGGCATCCTCTTGTCCGCTATGACTCCGCTCACTTCTCTCCATTTATTCCACGCAGCTTAAATTGTGCCCTCACCGCCAACTCTGATCTTCCTGTTTCACCCAAGGTCACTCCCGGGGTATTTGAAAGCTTCGACTTGCTTTAGCTCCTGTCCATCCCTGTCGACAATTCTGGCTTCTTCTGCTGCATACCATCATTTCTGTTGTCGGACGACACTTCATTATGGTGCAAAAATTCAATAATCGCTCTCAAAAGTGAGTAGCGAAAATTGTTTGCTTGATATCATCTTTAACATATTTAACTAGAGAAAACACTGTTAAAAGAGCAGGATGACAAGACAGATTCATTTTTCAGATTTTTTTCTGAATGTTAACTCACAATAGATTAAATAATGTTTTTGAGACGTTTTATCGTGTGTTAGACAATCGATTGACGTAATTTACAATATGCTTGAAAGATTTCTCTTGCTGGAGGAAATATTAATCATGGCGCAATAAAACAGTTGTTGCTGACAAGCCAATTATCGGGGTAAGAGTAGTGAGAGGTCTCGGGTTCGACTGTTTAGGGCATGGCATGACACAAGAAATCCTCAGCGGCTGTAATATTCAAATGAAAGAAACTGTCTCTCTCTCTCTCTCTATTGCTCATTCCTCTTCAATGAAACACAGAAAATCAGTTTATTGGAATTTTGCCATCTAGTCTTCGTTCATGATACTTGCTGACTGAAATCATACAAAACTGTAGAAACATGTTAAAGATTCGTCATTTACTGATGACAAACTGCTAGATCGGAGGTACACAGAATAAGCCATCGGCCATCGTTCGCAAGCCACGTCACAATCCTCCATAAGTCATAAGCAAGAAGCCCTAAGCCGCAAGCTGTAGCCATAAGTCATCAGTCATATGTCAATTTCACAATATTTTTTCTCATGACAGATAATACAGGCAGGCAGAAGAAGAAGAAAATATGTGATACTCTTCTAATTTTTGCAAGAGCATATAGCAAAAGCATTAAGAATAAAGCGTTCACTAGGTGACATGCCACGCTCAATCACGCGTAATTCACTCGTGAACCACGCGTAATTACACATGACCCCAAACATCCGTGGCTATGCGGGATATTGTTGCAATATCTCTTATATAAGCTAGCATAGTTGGCAGTCCTGTTATATAGACTTTGCGTCTCATGTGTCTGCATGCAATGTGATAGGACCTCAATTTCATGCTCAGGGAAGACAGAACATGCTTAGCGGTTCATCCGTGGTTCAAGCGGCAGCGCAGACAACCGTGGACGACGCGCAAACTATAAACGCTCGCCCGGGCGTATTCATAAACATTTCCCATGTTTTAACAGCATCAGATCAAGTGATTTCTGACTCTTAGTGCAGCGCGTATGTACGCGGGTAGAAGAATAGAATGTCTTTAACCACGGATGTTTGGGGTGTTCCGTAATTACGCGTGAATCACGCGTGGCATGTCACCTAGTGAAGTTTGAATGCAGTGAAAGGAAGCTTGAATTCTGCTTGAATTTAGATGATGTTTATTAAGGTACTGCTTGTTCACATCCATTGAAAGTACAGCTCGTGCAGCAAACATTATTCTTCCAAAATTATTTGGTTATATGCTTGTATCATTGCAGAATGTCCTCATAGATGTGTCATAGAATGTCCTTAACCAAGGATGTTTGGGGTGTTCCGTAATCACGCGTGGCATGTCACCTAGTGTTATATCATAACGTCTGTTCTATTGAAGGTAATCGCCCAAGGATTCCCAACCGCGTGACGGCTAGTGACTTATGGCAAATAGCTTATGGCTTGTGGCTTATTGATTACAGTTTATGGCTTATTCTGCACGCCGGTTCTCATTGAAACTTACGTGTTGGAACTCAATTTGCGGCTTATGGCTCATGCTTTATCGAGTGTGCCCTGACAGCACAATCTATCCATCACTTATCAAATGAGTAAAGGAAGTCAAGATTGCGTGAATATACAAGAAGAGCACCATGAATAAGATTCATCACAAAATTATCGCTAAAAACACATCTTTTTGATTGAAAGAGAAGTTCTATACCAAAAAACGTTATGGCATGTGAAAGGTCTTGTTTCATTTGTTAATTTGGTAGACTATTTATGTCATGTCTGTTTCGTTGTGGTCAGTATATTTGAAAATTATGTAATCCTGGTAATTTTATTTCCTGATGTCCACAAAAGGAATAACACAAAATGCAAATTTTTGATTGTTGACATTGAATCAGGCTTTTAATAGACTTTTGGATAATATAATGTATGATTTTTGAATTTCGACAAAATTATAGAGCATTTTTATTGAAGTTATCTATAACCTGCCTCATTTCACATTCTTCCAAGTGACTATGAGATAAAGAAATGTAACCGTTTTAACACATCAACTTTTTGACTTTTCTTCTACTTAAGCTATGTAGAATTCTGCCCGTAAATACCATAGAGTGTCGGTTATCTATGAGGATACCTAGCCAATATCAGTCACAGGAAGCCTCCATCTTCTAATACTGTTGTCATGGCAACGCGTTTCCAAGGTGTAATATTGTTTTCAATGTACGTCCGTTCTAATCACTCACTTTCACAGGCACCCTCTTCATCTGTTGGTCCAGAAGGGAAACTTCGCATCTTGTAGTGCTAATGAAATGGCACAATCTGCTGACGTAATACCATAGCCATCGAACAATAAGCACTCCTATATGTGCTAACTTTCAGACATTCAAGCTGGACTTCTGAACAAGGAAATACAGACGATGTCAAGTTCGTCGAGATTGGAGCATTTAGAAGGAATTCACAGCAATCCACACGATTGTTTTTCCTATTCCTGTAATACAGCAAAAATACTTTTTTGCCCGCTTAGCAAGTTACTTTTTGCCATCATTTTGAATCAGTTTTTAGTAAACTGACACGCTTAAACAATCTAATTCTGTGGTTCTAATTCTTTATATCAAAGTAGTATCGAGTTTATTAATGTCACATTCACAGATGACTATAGTTGAAATTCATGTCATTCTTGAATTTTCTTGTCATAGCAACTATTGGATGTCTTATGTCCCCTTTGTAAATGCAATGAGAGCAGGTCTACACCTTTAAAAGGAAAGAATCAAGAAGATTTGCAATTATTTTCACATGACTGCTTCACTATCCAACAGACAGTGTACGAAAATACCAACTATTGCCTTTTTGAATGACTATGACGAGGTCCTCTTCTCTCATAAAACATTAATGTAGCGCTATAAGTGGAATCACTCCAAGTCATGTTTACCCTCTACCCTCACATCAATGAGAGAGTTAATGAGCATTTAGTCTGCTCAGTATGATGACGAAAATATTCTTCATTACCAAATCTCAAATTGATTGAATCAAGACAGATTCATTTTCATCCTTCTTTTTTCTTCAACCCAATGCTCTGTGCTTCGTCGGCATAAGAATTTCATGAGTGGGATTGCCAATATTTCTTGGCTCACGCATCATTCAACCTCATGTTGACTTGCGAAAACCCTTTCTCTTCTAATGTCGTACGAATTATTGATGTTATGGGCGGCAGGTAGACCTTCCTGATATCAGTCATTAGAAAATACAGTACAGATTCGAGGAAAAAGACGACTGTGTTCGGCATTATCTCCGTTGCATGTGAAAGTCAACAGCAGCTCATTTATTATACAGATGTGAATTACGGTAATTCCAGATTATCTTTGGAACACGAATTTGTCTATTGAAAGAGTGCTAACCCAAATGCACAATCCTGCTATTTTGACTCAGATTTCAACTTCAGGTTTGATAGGACCCGAAGCTTACTCACTGATGGTACATAAACAGAATTACAGCATAAAAAATGATTTTTCACATATCAATAATCAATTAAACCATGCGTCATAAATATTTATCATCAGTGGTGGCCGTTAATAGTGAGCACGATGTTCATTGAATACCGAAACAATTTTAAGAACAAAGTTCTTAGTATAACCATTGCATTCAAAAATTTTCAGAATTTTATCAATTTCATCATGAAATATATTACAATTGCTGGCTACCGTATATGCTCTACTCAGCATTCCAATAACCAGACCCCGGTGCCACGCTCTTGGACAGTTTGCTTCAAAATTTAATAGCACATTTGTGAACGTTTCTTTTCTAAAGATGCTAGTTTCCAAGTTATTCGTAATATTTATTTTAACATCCAAGTTAAAATACATTAAAGTACATTTAAGTACATTTAAATATGTACAAAAAATGGTTAAAAATAACATCAAACAAATTGATGACATTACTTGCAAAATTAAGGATCAATTGTCCTGGTTTAGACTTGTGGTCTTAAAACTGACAGTGATACGTAGTATTCAACCTAAGTTGAAGGAGGTTGAAAATAAACATAATGACAAACTAAAACGGTTATGGTTAAATAATCGGATCAAATCTCCGGATTGCCATGTTAATCTGAGTAACTATGAATTAACCCTAAAAGAGCGTGAAGTACTAAGGTTTGGCTTTAAACATAGTGGGATTCCTAAAAATATTTGTAATGATAAGATTAAATACCAATTAGAAAAAGTTATTGCTGTTAACATTAAAAATGAAAATGAATTTAATTTAACACCAGTGGTAAAACGTGAAATTCAGGAAGCTGCAACTCACTTCTTTAAAGCTGGAAAAAAGATATGTAATGATAAATACAATCGTGAAACCCACAAAGTACTGGAAAAGTTGGCGAAACGCAAGGATATAAAAGTGTGTTCCTTTGATAAGGGGAATGGATTGGTGATAGTCAACTCATTTGAGTACAACAAAAAAATGAGTGATATTTTAAAAGACGTAACTAAATTCCAAAAAATTGAATATGATGAGGATGACATTCGCAAACATCCGACAGTAACCGAGGAAGGCAGATTGTATCGTTACATTTATAAGTATTTGCGTAGATATATTGATGAGAAAACGTACAAGTTTATTAGTCCTTCTGGCTGTGAGCCCGGTAGGCTCTATGGTACGGTGAAAGTGCACAAAGATAACAAACCTATGAGACCAATAATAAGTACTATTGGCTCTGCAAGTTACAATTTGGCAAAAATTTTAGATAATCTAATAAAACCACATATAAATTCGTAACATATGTTGAATTCTACCTCTCACTTGATAGAAGAAATTAATAAAAATCAAGAACTTTTTCATGACAAACATATTTTAATTAGCTATGATGTTGAATCATTGTTCACGAACATACCTGTAAATGAAACAATTCAGCTGGCGGCTAATTTAGTCTATGATAAGAATTCAACTAATGAGCCTTTGTTTGGCAGGGATGTATTTAAAAAACTGTGCCTGTTTGCCACGAGTGGTCAATTTTTATTTAATGACCAAATGTTTAAGCAGATAGATGGTGTAAGTATGGGCTCCCCCCTTACTCCTGCACTCGCAAATCTATTTTTGTCACATATGGAACAAAATTGGATGAATGAAGAATGCAGTCCACTTTATTACGCAAGATATGTAGATGATTGCATTTGCGTTTTTGATGATATAAAGAAAGTAGAACGGTTTCACCAATTTTTAAATAGACAACACAAAAATTTAAAATTTACTGTAGATATTAGAGGCAATAGTATAGCATTCTTGGATGTTAAAATAAATATTACGAATAATTTGGAAACTAGCATCTTTAGAAAAGAAACGTTCACAAATGTGCTATTAAATTTTGAAGCAAACTGTCCAAGAGCGTGGCACCGGGGTCTGGTTATTGGAATGCTGAGTAGAGCATATACGGTAGCCAGCAATTGGAATATATTTCATGATGAAATTGATAAAATTCTGAAAATTTTTGAATGCAACGGTTCATTGAATACCCTTCTACTTTTCCTTTAAAAAAATTGTACCATACATCTCTTGTACCTACTCTGACTGCTATAAGCTATTAACAAAACACAGCTGGTGTCATCTGTTGTCTTTATAAACCTCGATAAGCAAGTTGACCTCAAAGTCAGCAGAAGTTGAAATTGTCTGCTGGTGATTCCTTCCGCTCTCTCAAATGCCAATCATATTCGATCTATTGTTCGACAGCAGCTGATGGTTGATGGTTTGCTAGAGGAATAGACAGCAATACAATAACTATACGCAGTGTGCATCGAATAATGTCAGTCCCTCTTCTGACTTATTCTTCAAATCAAATAGCAAATTATGGACGACGCTTCCTTCCAACACCATAATAGAATAAGCGCTTTTAGGTAGAACGTCCCATTGTCACAGCCGAAAGTAAATGAATAACTGTGATGACGTGTATTTGATTGCTTAAACTCACTAAGACTACATGACACAACCATCGATTTTGGTTGCCATCGAGCGCTTGAAGGCTCTGGAAGCCGAAAGCCCATATGATTTGACTTTTGATTTAAAAAAGCTTTTCAACCAAAACCTTGGGGGGGGGGGTTCTACTTTACATCTGATGACAAAATTATCTCCCGACGCGTTGTCCATTATATTCATTTAATTGCCTGATGCGAAATTTGTCGAAACTCATGAATCAGATGGCCTACAGAGAATTTCAGTGAACAACAAAGTGGCGAAAAGTGCCTCTGAAACCGTGCACCTGATGAGTCAGTTCTAGGATGATTCCTGCTTGAAGATTCGGAAACAAAAGAAGGCGGAGCATAGAGATGTTATCCAGCATTTCCGAAACCAGCGAAGGTTTGAATGTCACAATCGCAAATCATGACAATTCTGATCTGTGTTTCGATATCTACGGAATTGTGCACAACGGATTTGCTGGAAAAGGTTCGACAGCTCATCAAATCAAATACCTCAAAATTCTGAACAGACACAGAGAATACTCTGCTCCGAGAAAGACCTTTGTATAATGGCTTCACACCTTAACAGCAGTCCAGTGTATGCAGATGCCTATGAGCATGTTGATTTCTGACGAAAAGTCGATTGTCATTCTCTTTCATACCCTGCATGCTCCCTATCCACCAGACCTCGCACCATCTCATTCTATTTTTCTAAAGCTTGACATTGCATTTAGGCTAGTGAAAGTAGTTCGATGACATTGCTGCTTTTCAACAGTATGCTCAAACAACTTAAAGAAACATCTCGATCATGGGACATCAAAACTGATTTGAACAATAGAAACCCTTGATTGTTGAATAAATCTATAAAATTGGACAGATCTTCTGATTTATTCCAAGTGAATTTTTTGTGTTGTTTACTTTGTCTTTAAAAATCAGTAAGATAAATTACAACGGAATTTTTCGATTTCAAAGAAGTGATGACTCATTTCAGTTTGAGCCGAAAAAGAAGTTATTTCTTCGAATACCATATCTATCTGCGCGACACTTTGTTCACAGAAATCATGATTATGCACTTAATTAGAGCCTAATTAGACACAATGAACTAATTATACAGATGATGTAATGAAATGGTCATCATGCACAGTTTGAGCTTGTCGGTGTCATGTGCAGCTCTGATCTGTCTTGCTCACCACTACATTCCTATGATATACATGCAAGATCTTCCAAGCGACTGCACTCATACTTAATATGTGTACTTAAGTTTTTGACTCCGCAATTGAAAGCGTTTTTCTTCTTGCTGCTCTGTTATTTTGCAGTCTCAACATGAATTACCAAAATATTGCGAACTCTTTATTTCGACACCCAATAGGAACAATTTGTTCCAAAACTGAGAATGTGCATGCTCGAACATTGATCGTCTTCATTGGAAGAAAGAGAGGTGCATTTAGCACAATTTATCAAAGTTCAACAGATGCAACCACTACAAGACGTGTTTCATCCTGCTGAGCCTCATCAGCCTTTGGTACATTTGAACCAGTGACATTGGAGCTAGAGGATTTGCAACCACATCCTATAATCGCAAGGCCACCAGACCATCTGTTGAGAGCGTGAATATAATGTAAAGTAAATTGTAAAGCATAATTTTTCCAGGTTTCTTGACAGGAGTTGGATTATTTAGCAACATAGTCTAGGACTTACTGCCATGAATCAGCTGAAATTTCAAAATATTACTAATAGATTGCTTATCTACACTGTAAATCGCTGGATACGAAAATTACATACAAACATATACCAAAATTACATACAATTTGAAACTAACATCTGATACGAGATTCTCGTATGTTTACAGAGATCTGGTATATTTTTTATACCAAATCTCATTTACCTTCGTATGTGATTGGTATGTGATTGGTATGTAGCGATACGAACTATTCTATCTGTGATTGGATGTTTTACACTGAAATACGAATTGTTGGTATGTTTTATGTACGAGACCCGATGCAAATTCATCCTTCTTCGTATGCATCTGGTACCCATTTGGTATGTGCAGCTTTAAGTTACATAGCAAAAAAATGTGTGTATTACATACTACTGTCAAATAACTTTTTTCAGTAATACCAGTCGCGAATATTTTTTGTTTGATAGAGTGATATTTAACTAGATTAGATTTATTGTGAATTATATGCCCGCGAGATTGTCGTTGTTGCTACTTGTCTAGCAACATTAACAGGACGTTTAGTTAGCTCTACTTTAAGAGCCAAGTTGATTAACGTCAATTCATTCAAACGATATCTTTCGTGCAATCATGTTGACTTATATATCTCAAACATAACTATTTTTGCGTTTAATGAATTATAATGTGTTTTTATTTCGGATTGATAATATGCCTTATTTCAAAATTACATGATGCACAATTGTTGATGGTTGAAATCTTATTGATTATTCATAAAATGCCTTAGACTTACGTGTATTAAAATCGAATTCAGTATTGAAAGAATGACTCTTGAATGTCATTATCTCACTACTTGCAGAACAGTAGTAACATTAGTGTGATCTTTAATGACAAAAGTCCTGAAATCAAGATACTTTGGAGATGATTGATGATTTCTTTAAACATTGTGCTGGTATGGCTTTAGTATGTAAAGCATACCACATTTGAAATAACATACGAAAAGCATACAAATATATACCAAGAGAATACAGAAATATACCAAAAAAATATATTGGTATGCATCCTTCGTATGTGATTGGTATTGAGCGATTTACAGTGTACATGTAATTGATCGAATAATGTAAAGTCATCATGCCTTCATTTGCTGAAAATGATTTCCTTGAATTGCTAGTGGAATGAAGTGATTATTTGAAAAAGTTATCTGAATACAGTCACAGCATAAACATTGTTGTGAAATTGGACAAAATAGATTGGTATAAAAGAAATGAAAGCCAGGAGCTGTTGTTCTCGGTGTTACCGATTTCATTGCATTTCTAGTCGCATTCAACCTCGCCAGACATAGTTGCATAAAATAAATGAAATGAGTAGCAACTATCTTTGATCCTTATTGAGAAGAGGCTTTAATTTAGAAATGAAGTATCTTTCTTTGCCTTCCCTCTCGGATATGGTCCCGTTATCTGTAAACTGATAAATAGGCGCAACTTCAAATCCAATATCATGGTCCCTAGCACATGCAATTGCAGCTGTTTGCTAACATACATGATAGTTGAACTAGGATTATTGATATGTTGGCGACGGACGGACGGAAAGTTTATTACGTATGATATCTCCAGCTTGGCAAATCTGAAAATCTGAGAACCTCTTGCATTTCAATTGCATCAGTTTCCAAATAATCGCGACCAGATCCGAGAGGGAAGGCACAGAAAGATGCTTCATTTCTAAATTCAAACCTCCTATGAAAGGGGATCAAAAATAGTTGCTGTTGTTCATATTGCATGTTGTAAAATAAAAATCGACCAGATTTCCAAATATGCCTATGCCAATATAGTTCTCAGCTGGGCTGCTTGTCAAGGAGCATAATATTTATGTGATGATTTTATGCTATTTTAATAGAGCAAAATATATCGCAACCCCGAAGAAATATTTGTGATCTGCATCAATAACACCAAGCTTGATTATGTTGTGACTAGATGAAGCGCAAAATGCAATTGTAAATAAAACATCTCCACAGATAGTCCATACAGATAATCATTGTTGGTAGATCTGTGAATTATATGATCATTTCTGATGACAGATTGACATCCTAACGGGACATTGTGAACAAAGTGGATCATATTTGCGGACAATGTGTCTGAATTTCAAGTCACGTTGATGAATCATTGACTTATAATTAATGACGTGCCACTTTATCATTCACGATCAAAGAAGGTCGCGAACTTCCGCAATTTGGTGATGAACTTGATGAGAACTTTTGAATTTTAATTTTTTCATAAATAAACTGCAACATCGCCCGTGCTACAAACACCAGCAGCTTGTTTACACAGCATGATCTCCTGAATTGACCAGAAATTGATGATTGACCAAGAAGTCGCCCCAAGAATATATGGTTTGATGACATCAAGAAGGATATGCGAAAGTTTAGTCTTCATAACATTAGTCCACAAAACTTGGAGGAATGCCATTAAGGTGGACTAGTATTCGACGACTTCCAACCATCGCAAAGCAGTGAAAAGAAGACATTAAACGTGGAGTGAGTTAACTTTGTAATCACATTTGATAAGAATAACGGAAGAAAATTCTTTCCGTTGTGCAACGATAAATGAAACGGTCTCTATATTGAGGTCACAGTACTGCAGTCACCCGCGATGATTTACTCTCTGTGTGGTGATATGTGCTGTATTCATATGAATGTGTTTAAACTATCAGTTTCTGACGTACAAGCTTGCAAAGAGGCAGTGGGAGTTTGAACTGACCTATAAACGAATTGTTACGAATTCCGCATTCTTGATGTCCTAAAAAAAGAAAACACAATTGACTGTTCATCTGAAGGCCTTGATTAAACTTAGTCGCCGAGTACACTTTCCAATGAAGAAGGGCCATTTCAAAACCATGACTGATCCACGTTTTAGGCACATGGTTTACCATAGAAACATGAGTTTCCATAAAATATGACAAAATAAGTCACTTCATCTTAAAAATCCCATAATGCATCCCCTGAAAAGTTGACAATTGGCGCGTACTCTGCCTCTTCATAATTTCCTATGATAAGCATGGCCTTGTTTACGTGCAACCAGTGCCAACTACCGATTTATTGCTCCGAAGTATGTGTGAATACTGAATATACATTAGACTGTTCTACTTGAACCATTCGTCACTCATTAGTCTTCTTTTGTTACAAATAAACTTATGATGGGGAAACGTTTGGAGAAGAAATTATAGATCGTCCAAATATTCTACTCGTTATCATTTCCAACTGTCTTCCCGTTTTACTTCACTCTCAACCAAATCTTGTGTTATTCTCCACTTGTCGTTCCTCCCTCTCACTACAAATCTCCTACACAATTTGACAACCTCAGACTGAGTTAGAAAGTCGGAACTCGACTCGACGCACGCTAAACTTTTCTGGGATGGCAATACCCTGCTTGATTAGTCCAACTGACGCACCCTTAAGCGGTACTTGATGCAGACTGGGATAGTGAAAGCGTACAACAGCGAAGCCCGTGTTAATTAAGTCTTGATCGCGCACGTGACAACCTCTTATTGTCTACCGCCGCGGGATATTCCGATGTGAACCGCGAATGACAAGGAAGGAGAGAAAGAAAGAATCGATCTAAATGAGCCTCTGAGCACGCACTGTTCCTGCGAATCAGTGGAAATTATGCGCTAGTGAATCTTCGATGTCTATGTACTTGAATTGTACGGAGACTAGCAAGATAATAAGAAGCAAGATGAATCTAATGTTTGCAATTCAAAATAGAGTCAAAGTGCACGATTATATAAATCTAACTGAACTGTATTTCATTTGTGAAAAAAAGTTTCAAATCTTTCCTTTTGTTTGAAGTAATACGCTTTTTTTAAATGCAAAAACTTGCCCAACACGTTTTGTCTAGACTGATCGTAATAAGCCCCTTGATACAATCAGTCAAGATGAAACGTATCGGTGGAGTTTTTTTTAATATAAGTTTTTCATCAAAGAGGATGAAATTAAATTGCTTGTCTTTCACAAAATGTGACTCCTCCCTTACGGAAGTGTGAAATAACTTATATAATTTTACTTCAAATTGATTATTAGTAGAGCGGCAAACCAAAGCGAAGCTGAAATGGGTTTGAAATTTGATATACTGAATACGGTTCAGCATACTTAACTATTCAAGAAAATGAGCGTCTGGTGTGTCCTCGTAAGAGGCTGTAGTCACTGGGCCGGATAACAGATCACATGAAATCACGTCACACTAACTGAAATGGGCACAAGATAAAGTTATATCTAACATTGGTAAACCACAAAAAATGAGAGGTGAATTGTGATGCAGAGAGCCACACAAATTCCGGGTCGCTGTGTGGAAGCTTAGAGAGTCGCTGCTCTTTTTCGAGCAATAGTTTGCTAACCACTCGGAGTTGCAATCACGTACTAAAAAATCTTTACTGCAGAAGTGCAAACTTTTTGAAGTATATATTTGCCTAGCCTGAGATCGGTCGGCACAGTTGTGGGCAGCACTATCCGCGGGCTTTATTGTTGTTAAACCGATATTCCTAGGCATCCAGACTAATGAAATGTAGTGCTGCCAAACTCAGGGCATTGAGAATTTCAAAGGAATTACGAGCACCAGTCATTGGAAAGACATCGATCGGCAGTCGGTCTGACTATGAGGTGGTCGCATGTTAGTCCATGGTTGGGCAACGGCAAGTTACTACAGCTCCATTCATTTCGCAAGTCAATTCTTCGAGCGCGTGACTGTCTGAGAAGCGTCGCGTTTTTAGCAGTGGAACTGAGGCATTTAACCCTTGTTCAAGATAGGGAGGCTCCAGTCTAGCCTCATGCACTCACAGTAGTTGGCAAAGATATGTGCACGTGGAACAACCGGGAAAATTCGGATGATTGGATAATTGAAGGAGTAGATCATCCCGGCGTTCGTCCGCGATAAAAAAGGAACAAAACATAAGTTACGCATGGCTTCGACGATCGAACGTAGTCACGTACAGTGACCTACTCAGAAGTTCCTCCAGGAGGGGCCACGAATTAAATTCATTCGAAACTGGCCTATACTGCAGTGGTAGATTATTGCTAACCCACTTTACTGAATTGAATTGAATTGAATAAATTTCATTTATCCTATACTGACTTATACTAATATATTGCACATTTGTGATATACTGATAGTATCTTCCGCAGTCAAATATTGTGCAAAAAATAAAACGAAGCAGCTATGCCAAAATTTTTAAAACAAGTCAAAATAGTAATTTAAATCTACAGGTCACAAACAAGCAGAAATGTGCTTGGTATTCAGTAGCTTGTTGATCAGGATTCTTGTTGAAATACGTTGAGATCAAATAAAGAATTCTTCCTATCAATACAACAATTTTCACAAAACGCTGAGTTTTTGAATTTGAAATTATCTGAATGCTATGCATGTATACTCAGTGACAAAAAGAATGAAACAAGTCCTGATATGAATACTTATGACTTAAACTTGGTTGTACTGTACGTTTGTTTGTTGTTTGTAAAAGGAGAACTCGAATGCTTTACTCAAAAACATTTAATTTGATACTCATGATTTTATCAACTTAAGTTAGAAACGGGTGTGACCACCGCGAGCATCCAAACAGGCATCGATGCGTGAGGGCATGGATGAGCACAGTCGCTGGATGAATGCCAGGTCTAAGAGGTTCCACTGCTCGATCAGTCTGTCGGTCAACATCTTCAAAGACACTAGTGGGTGGTTGTACCTCTCCCTCACTCTGCGACTAAGTTCATCCCAGCAGTGCTCGATGGGGGAGAGGTCGGGAGAACGTGAGGGCCATTCCAAGGTTGGGATTCCACTGCTTGCTATCCTGTCAGACACCACTGAAGCTCGATGGGGCCTTGCGTTGTCATCCTGAAAAATCAATTGATTCGATGTCACTGTTGGAACCACGACCGGTGTCACGATCTCGTCAGCATATCGCTGTCCTGTCAATGTTCCTTTAACTACGATTGCTGGTGTTTTTTCACTGTGCCAGATACCGGCCCAAACCATGACACCACCGCCGCCGTACCAGTCGTGTTCTTGGACGCAACATGGAGCAAATCGTTCACTTGGCAAGCGATGAACACGGATCCGACCATCGTTGAAATCGAGAGTAAACCTCGATTCATCAGTCCAGAGCACACGTTCCCACTGACTGTCACTCCACGACTGATGACCTTGACACCACGTCACTCGTCTCCTTCGATGTTCCAGGCTCAGCGGAGTTCTCACAGCGGGTCGTCGAGACTGTATACCAGCTTCTCGCAATCTTCGATATGCAGTTCGAACGCTACAGGCAACGTTCCCAGCAACCTTCCAGTACGCAATTAGCTTCGGGACGGACACAAATCTGTTTCTTTTAGCAGCTAAAACTAAGCGTGCATCTGTCCGCTTGGATGATACCCTTGGTCTTCCTGATCCGTTCTTCTTTTCCACATTTCCTTCTGCTTTCCAACGACACCACCACCTCCATACAACGACCCTTGAAATTTTCAATTCTTTCGCAACAGTTGTAGAACTTTGCCCACAACGCATCATCCCAATTGCCATTCCTCTGGTAAAGTTATCGTGCGCCATTTCATAAGTCAAATCTGGCCAGCAGTAGGTGGTGATTCTGTTTAACTTCTAGCTGTTACTGTGATCAATATCAAATTTTGAAATTTGATGGTCCTATATCATTTCCCTTATCATATGGAGTTCAATGGTGATACATAGAAAGCGAGGTATCATCTCAAACCATAGAAAAAAATGAAACAAACTTCCATTTAAGTCAATGATAGTTGGTTTCATTATTTATGTCAGTGATGTTTGAACTTTGAAATTCAAATTCAAATATGATTTTTATAATTTTTTGTGCTTTATAGTTCTCTATTTAATCATCAATTATTGGAAATTTTCAGAATCATGTTACGAAAATCTGCGATTTAGAGTGCAATTTGAGTTGAAATGAAAGTTTGAATTATTCGACCTTTGACCTCATCTGATACAATGATGTAATCCCAGTCATAACGATTAATAATCATCATTATATTTACCACCTTGACCTGGGGCGTGTTCAGAAAAATATCCCAGTGAGCGAGGGATAGACAATATTCCTGAAGATGTTGAAATTTTTCAAGGCATTTTTCACCTACAAATTCCCCCAATTGTGATTGCCTCATGTTTTCACAAAAACAAGAGGCTTTTTGCAGAAGAATATTAACCTTTGACAACACACACGGAGAGAGACCGGCTGGTGCCTCATTGGTTCTTTGTCAAAATGGTATTCTCTCTTTGCAAGGACATAGTCAGACTTTCCAATTGCAAGAGGAAATTAATGTCCGGTTAAAAATTTAGCAAGATCATTTGTCTTGGATGTTTGTAACAAATTTCATGATCTTCAAATTTAATTTATAGGTTTTCCCTTAGACGGAATTATCAAGATAGAGTTTCAGGACTATTTTTAGAAGCAACATTTTCACTTTATACCTTTTTGTTTCCTATGAGAGGAACATGAATGTAATTCACATTTAATGAAGTGACGTCGATACGTCAATGAAAGAAGTAGACTGTCAGTCAAGCGCATAAATTATTACGCTATAGATCTCCTATGTTTCAGTGATGGTTTCCTCTTATTGAACTTTAATAATAATAGCAACAGTATCTTTTCAAAAAGTGGTACTGAAGTGAGAGAGTAAATCAATAACAGTGATTAATAAGTTGCCCCGCAGAGATAGATTGCTCAGATGAATCTAATTCTGTGAGTAGCCCATCTGGGCACAAAATCAAAAAAGTTATAAGAGGCACCAAATGGCCTCTACAGCATAAAGCTTTCCATTATCTGAATATTTTCATATTAAAATTCATGAAACTCATGAAATAAAAATGGTCACATATTAACGAAACATGAAGCATATTAACTATATACAACGCACTATTTGTCAGTGACCTGTTACATAAATAGATTACCCAGACAACAGAGATTCCGTTCACTGAATTACCTAAGTTACTGGAGACTTTTTTCCTGGAGATGCCTAATATTATTATAAATTTGTCCAATTTGATGAAAAAGTAAAATCTCAATTGCTGCGATACATTTTCAATAATTCTCAATCATTCTTTTAGGTTTCTCTCGCCTGCCACACGATGAAGCCTTTGAGTCCCTGTCAGACCATGCCACAACTGGCCATTACGATAATTGGTCCTCATCGCTTCCCCCTGAGCTTGTGTATCGTCGTAAATCGACCTCAGGAGTAGACTTAGCCCAACACCGCTTCTCTCAACTCGGGCCCGTAAGTGGGGCTGGAGAGACTCGAATGGTGCCGCAGAGTGCACGCTACACTGCCTCAACACCGCCAACCATGAAGTCCGTCTACGGTCTACGCGGTTCGGGTAACCCTGTCACTCCTCCTGGTATATCTCCGCGAGATCGAGGAATTGCCAAACATTCTTTATCCGAATGGGAGCTTGCACGTTTTCAATCTCGATACAAAAAGGAGGATTTTCATGTATACTCTTCGTCTCGATCCGTCAAATCGGGGATGGACGGCAGTGAAGCAACGACTCCAGGCAGTGGAGTGGGCAGCAGTCATGTTGATGGCGTTGAAGGATACCTGGCACTTACTCTTATAGCCGGCACTGGCCTTCATTCCTCCCACACATCGCTCCGTGATATATATTGCGTCGTGGAAGTCGACTCAGTGCGCAAGGCGCGATCGATGATTCGGACCAGCAGTGAGTGCTTTGAATGGGACGAAAACTTCGAATTGGAAATGGTCAACGGGAGGTATCTTTCCCTACTTCTTTATCAGTGGGATCCACGCACACGTCACAAACTGTGTTTTTACGGAAACCTGAGTCTTCGAACTCTTGTCTCCAACCTTACCCAGGGCTATAGAACCTCCGAAAAGGTGGCGCTCAGGTTAGAACCGAAAGGAACGCTCTACATGGACATTGGTCACGTGACGAATGCCGAGGCGTTTCAACGTCGACCTGCGGCTCATCTGAAAGCTGTGTTTGGTGTTCCTTTAGAAGTTGTTGTCCGCAGGGAGCAAACTGACTTACGTGTTCCTGTTGTGATACAGAAATGTGTAGATGAGATCGAAAGGAGAGGTATGGAAGTTGCAGGAGTCTACAGGCTGACCGGGTCCGTCAAAATGAAGGAACATGTGAGGGATGCGTTCCTGTCTGGTGTACACGATGCTGATTTATCCACAGAGAAGGTGCCTGATATTCACGCAGTAACCGGTGAGTAGTCTCTTAATCTGCTTGTATTCGGTTATTCTGGTCATATTAAACTGTTCATTGGAATTAAATCGACTCAATTGAAGCAAACACAGAAATCCGATTTTTGTTTCTGATTTAGTTAGTAGGAATAGTTGTTTAGTGATGGTTACTTTAGCTGATCAGACAATTATTATGCACTGTATTTGAACTTTTCCATTGAGGTTCGATAAATTTTCAAGGTCTAATTTTTTCCATTCTTTCCATTCTCCATGTTTTGCTAAACATCATCTTGATTTCAAAACAAGACAATATGTCATAGAGCGCAATGTGCGATTTTTCCCAAAACAAAAATGATTTTAGAATGATATATTGTTTAATACCTTTCTCTTCTGGTTAGTTTTAATCTTCTCCATGAACCATCAACACAAAAGCAAATATGAAAATCAAAATATTTTGGAATACTTTGAGAAAACAAAATTTAAAAAAATCAAAACACAGATTAAATGAGAGAAAATACGAATAGTTTGTTTTGAAATTTAAAATTAACGAAATTTGAAAAGTCATCCGGATTTGATCAAATTACATAGACCATGAAGGAATTTCCTGAAGGGCGTAATGATTATTATTTTTAATATTGTGTCCGTCCTGTCATTTCCGTTCTATATAATGTTCTCCTAATATTATGCATATGCACTTTGCATCGCATTTCTATGTGAGTACGTAAAGTTAGAAACTACGTCTGTCTACGTGTCCGTCTGCAGATGATTCCAGTTTGGATGATTTCATTTTACTCAACAGATGCCTTTGATACAAAGGAAGTTCTACACGTGCAAAACGAATCCTAGTCATTTAGGCCCCATGTTCTATGTTATTTTAACTACAAGATTACAGTCAAAACCAAGAAAATGTTATGATACATAGGAGCCATACATTACAGAAATATGCTTGGTTTCATCGGAGATGCCGCAGAATTGTCTAGGGAGTGGTATGTTGATTGTTCGAGAATGTCAAAAACACCGGTTCATGTTATTTTAACCACGACGAGTTGCAGCGTGTATGAGGTATCAAAAGACTGCTAATTTTCTGAAACCACCAGAAATGTCAATACTTTTACAAGAAATTGTAATAGTTGTATTTAATTAATTAAATAGCAATAATTCAAAATTGGACCTCATACACGCTGCAACTCGTCGTGGTTAAAATAACATGAACCGGTGTTTTTGACATTCTCGAACAATCAACATACCACTCCCTAGACAATTCTGCGGCATCTCCGATGAAACCAAGCATATTTCTGTAATGTATGGCTCCTATGTATCATAACATTTTCTTGGTTTTGACTGTAATCTTGTAGTTAAAATAACATAGAACATGGGGCCTAAATGACCATTATTTCTGGGGCCTAAATGACTGGACACCTGCATAACGTGTAAAATGTAGGATATTTGAATCTAGATATTTGAATCAGGCCTACTGTACAATCTGCAACTGAAGATCACAGTTACTTCAATGCTCGTTCAGAGTTGGTTTTTGATAAAAAGGCATCTATAGCATCTAGCAACTATGAAAATGATTAGTCATTCAGGTTCATAGAAATGCGAACGTCTATAATATTAAAGAACAAGGACGGACATGTAGATGCATGAAAAACAATCTTGCATTGTGGATACGCGCTGCCATGACAACTGTAGCCAAGGTACGGCGGCTTCCAATGGTTGACAATGATAAAGTACCGGTGCCGCTTTCAGTCGACTTTGGGATATTCATATTTATTACAAGTTCTCTTTGTGTCTAATATCATTTTAATATCTTGCCTTTCGCCATGAACCTGAAATTATTACAGGCTTCAATAATTAATTTCTTCTTAAGATCTTGCAAAATGAACATAAGGCGGTGTCTAAATAAGCGACTGAAATACGATTGGTGGATTTAGTTATACAGCTAAGAACTTAAACAGGAACGGAAATTCGGATTTCTATTATAACACAATCAAGCATTTTGTGAAGTTACATGAAATGATACTTTCATCCATCTTCACTTTAAAGAAAGTTCAGTTGTATATGAATTCAACCATTTCATTCACATAGCTATGATATCGATTCATTGCACACTTCATAACGAATTTCACAACATTTTATAGGCCAATGCATGTTTTACAGCCAACCTGGTAATATCCATGTCGTGTCGTACAATATAACAATCATGCCTAGATTTTGAAAGTATCAATGTAGGAATACCACATGAGATTTCAAGGTAAGTAATGTACAAATCAGAAGCCGCGTTTGCGGCCGAGCAAGTTATTAACTGATGGCATATCTTGACGCATTGATTACTGACTACACCTATGAGAGAAAACAAGAATAAGATAGTCTTGAGAAGGCGAAAGCACCTACGGCCAACGATGGGTACTGTATAAACACCTTTGTTTTGATGCGAATCGGTGGAATACAATTCTTATTTTCTCTCATCTAAATCATTGATTGATGAAATTTGAATAAAGTTACATGTATTCTATAAATGAAATATATGAAAATAATCTTTGAAACACGTATTTTTTTCTATTGTGCGAGAATTGGAAGATTGACATTCTATTGATAGCTTGGATTTCCATCCTTATTTAGAAACCATTAGTAGGTCTATTTTGCTGGGATTTGACAACCGAAACGTTGAAATTCAAATTGATTGCAATTTTATTAGGGATGATGAAGCTAAATTTTAAAAATCGAGTTTCAAAGCCACTTTCAGCCTATATTGTAATCAAGCACTTTGCAAATTGTAAATTGTGTTCTGTTAGCCAATTTTCTTCAAAATTGATTTTATAAGGACCAATAATCTGCAAATTGTGAATTGTATCTGCAAACTCAGCTAATCTGTATTTGTATCTGTCACTCTGTCATCTGCAAATTTGGATTTTATGAACCAGGAATAACGATGCAATTGTAAAATACTAGTTCTCATTTTTGCCGTCATCCTTTGGTACGTTGAACTGCTTATATTTGCGCATTTGACTAATATTTTGCGCCATACTAAATGCTGCATTGAAATATTGAAACTTCGATTGAAATTAGCTGACATACCACTCAGCCAAGTTGTGGATACTGAGTTGCTGCATGAATTTAGAATTAGGCTTGTGAGTGACTGCTTAATCGAATCACAGTCAATTCACATGACAATTAATTGTTGCAAATTTCTGTGATATTGCCTGTCGTCATATTTGTCTCATTCTAAAAATAACCGTGACAATTTACCTAAACAGATTTACAATTGAGAGATTTCGGAGCGCAATGGTAGATAGTTCGTAAAATTGAAGAAGCCTTAGCCTTTTAAATTGCAAATAAGTTGTGAATTGTACATAGTAAATTGCATGGGTGCTTGTGGGTTATCTCTTCCCCCATTGCCTTCAAATTGATTTAATTCTGTAAATATGAACCTGTCGACACAAAACTGGGAAAAGCGGTCGCTGAGGATATTTTCTAGCCACTGACAAAAATGCAAATCACACATGCACTTTTTGAATTAGAGACAATAACTTGAAGTCTAGCAATGTCAGTCTGACTTCGTTTGACCTTGTCGTCTGATCAGATAGCAATAGGTCAGCAAGTTATCTTGTGACGGCTCGTGAAGTGATGATGACCTATACCACATCCCTTACACTAGCATATTTATTCCAATTGAAGATATGTGGTAGGGTCGTGTTCGTCTGAAGATTTGGAAACTGATACGACGAAGGCACGAAGAGAAATTGTATTCCTCTTATGATGGTTCCTCCTGCAGACCAACAGTACAGTTGTATAATAGAGAATGTTCACGCTAAAATTTCTTCGAATAAATCGAACATAGGGTGCTGTTGTGTATTGGAAAGTATTAGGCCCATTAAAAATGATTAGTCAAAAGACTTACAAATCAAAATTGGATTCATTTCATTTAATTTCAAGAATGACGAAAAGCAGCTAAATCAATTAGGATATTCGAATTCCCATGACTGTTCAGCATATTGTCTTCATCTTTTGATTTAAGCAACATATCATTTAGTCTGGTTTCCATTTAGATCGCTTCGTCGCTCAGTCGCACTACCGTCAAGTGAAAAGTCATGCACTTTTTGTTTACCTTCCCTATTGACGTAGGTGCCGGTATTCGGTAGATTCCAACTCTTCCAACTCAAGATTCTGCTCGAGACGCTCGGGACGCTCGTGTTTGCTTTGCTTTCAGTGTGGCTGAGGCCTTAAGTGTTTCAATGCTTCCTTTCCAGTCAAACAGAAGAAGAGGCGACCCGTCTAATTCTGTGGTTGCATGATTCAGTAATTTGCTTCTTTCTAAAGATCTAGAAATCGGCACATAGCCGATCACCTGAAATTCATCAACAAGCAGCTGTTTTCCATTCAAGTCTCACAAGCTTAAACAAAGCGAAATGTGAGGCGAGCATTTCTATGCAAGCATCATGTAGACACTTTTCGTGTCTATACTTGGGGTAGCAGAAACATGTAGCAAATTATTCATCAATACATAGCGGTCTCCATGGCAAAGTGGTTAAGTACTTGGCCTAGCGATCTTTCGGTCCAGAGGTCGAGCCCGAGAGTGTTATTGGAAGTCGTCAGGAAGGGCATCTGGGCTAGAAGATCACAACGCTCCAGTTAAAAGTCTGACTGTGTCAGCACCGTCGAAGCCTCCAGTATGGGGAGTAGTGACGTTAAACCATCATCACATAGCAAAAGATGCACGAATTTATAAAATAAAGCAGCAATTGAAGAAATGAAGACTGAAACTTAGCGGAAACTTGGCACTTTGCTCTACCGGGAACTCCGCATAAGCGGTGAAAATGTCCCGACGCAACTGTCCTGCTAATTTTGAGTTCACTATTCCATCAATACATTTATTTGCCGTGGCTGAAATATGAAATCATGTATGACAAAAATAAAGTCATCTTCATAATCATCAAAAGCAGTCGTCTGACCTAAAACTGTTCTCTATAAGAGCATTTGGGAGAACCGAAATTCGCAGTCAGTCACAAAATTAGGTTTTTGACTGATTTTACTCTAGCGCTCATTTTCAACTCATTTTATTCTCTGCAATATGCATTCAAGTAATTGATAGCAATCGACTGACACTCACGCACATTTGATCATTCTCGGCTGATACGGAGGTTGATGATTACAAGTGCAACCTGAACCTCTCCTACTGGATCAGAATGCACGAGAACCGAGGACATAAGATTTTGCAAGTAAGCTGGCTTGGCAATAGCGGACATTTCTGTATTTTGAGTATCTGTGACTAGACCCCCGTCCCGACCATTAATTATCCCTTTATCTCCAGGCGACAGCCTCATCCTTTCTCCATCCTCAGCAACTCTTCTTCATGCGAAGTGAAGATATCCGAGCTAGCGTCTTCAAGATGGCGCCGAAGTCACATTGCACTTGAAGCAGAAAAGAAATCATCAGAGCTATTGCTAAGGCAAGTCGAATGAACGGAGCGGAGGACACATTCGTTCGTAGTAGGTTGGAAGCGAATTTTTCCCTCAGATGCATTAATATTGATGAATTTGTCGAGGCGACGGGCGCAAGTGCGTGCGCGTTACAAGAAGACTGAGCATGTTTACACGTAGTCAACTAGCAAATGAAGGATTTAACCCTTTCATGCATAACAGGAGAACATGGAAACAAGAAAGAGAGAGAGAGAACAGCTCAAATGTTCAGATAATCATTTAGCATTGACACTGCTGTTCAATTGGGAAGTTCACTTTCTAAAATGCTCTTAAATCACCTAGCGTTCACGGGGAGAATCATCCATTCATTCTGAGACGATCTCCCGAGATATATAATTCCTGCCCAAGTATACTTAGTTAAGATTTGTGTCAAGGTTTGTCGATTCATTGAATAAACATTGAGCAAATTGACGTTTTTGCCCTACTATCAAGGGATCAGTCTTGTCTGGAGCAATCGAGGGCATTGAATGGTAATTTTGGTATGCGAAAAACCCCCAACACGATTCCAAATTTGCATAAAGCATGTTCGAGTTCCAATCATCCCAAAACTTTAGGCACACTTACTATCTATTCACACACAAAATTTCATCGTATTCTGCTGCTTCCATTTTGAATTAGAGGCATCAATGTGCAGCGCAAGTTATTAACGTAGATCAGAAAAATTCCGATTTTCCAACGCGCATACACGTGCCTACGAATGGATTGTTTGTCTTGTCTATCATCTTGGTGGCAATTAATCGATATAATCCCGTGATTTTCCATGGACCTTGCCTTATCTAACACGAGAAGACTGTTGTTGAAATTTTACTAGGTCTGTCTTATTTTTTGACGTCTCCGCGAATATCATTTAGGCACTTCATGATCCTCCGAAATCGCCCACACCTTTCACGTACGACGTTCATAGTCTTGCGGTTGGAGGACAATCGACGTTCATGGTCTCGCGGATGGTGGATAATCGACGCTCATGTTCCCGCCGATGGTTGATAATCGACGTTCATGTTCTCGCGGTTGGCGGACAATCGGCGAACGAATAATCATGATCGAAATTTCTCCCACGGAAAGTTTGATGATTCGAAAAATATTTCGAAGCAATTGCAATTCATCAATCTGATACCATTAATTCTTTCTACAACTTTTCTTGTACGGCGCAAATCCACGGCCTCTAGTATGACGACACCTATGCCATCAATGCATATTCAATTATTTAGTTTGTAATTTTGGAAAATTTCAGTGAAGTTGAAATTGTCAATTGACCGAGTTTTTATTTCTCCAAACAACTGACAGGAGGACGCTATAATCCGGCCGGCAAGAACGATTTTTTGAAGAGCACGAGGCCGAAAATGGGATTTTCACGTAGTGATGCACAACCTGTGGATACCACGAATCTGCGCGTCTGCAGAGTTCTACCCGCTTCTTCTTCTTGTCACACAGGAGAAAAAACGCGTACAAAGCTAAATGGAGGCACGTAGAAGTTTTCTGTAAAAAGACATCTGACTCTCCTTTCTGAAAGGAAATAAGTCTATAGTCATAATTTATGGCGTGGTATTCCCTTGATTCACATCATTTCATGTGTTATTACTCTGTTATGCTTCTGATCGGTAAAGTATTGCCAATGGGGTTAACTCTGGCTAAAATTGTGCTAAATGTTGTGTTTGCCGACATTAGAAGGCTCGTTAATTCCAAATACGTTTAGTTTCATAGACAAGAGTACATGAACACATGAGCTCAATACCTGAGGACGTTGCATTCTAAAAATCATGGCTTCCGACTTAGTACTTTTCACTCAATCAGAGAAAACATAAATAATTTTCATTTTAGTCAAAAGCTTCAATCTGCGTCCTATTGGATTAACATGTGGTTTTCTTTGATAGTGTCTGACATGAAAAGGAACCTGGCAGAACTCAGCAGACGCACAGATTTGTGGTAGGCATAGGGTGTACCATACATCATTCTGTGAGAATGTCATTTTCGGTCTCGTTCCCTGCAGAAACTTGTTCTGGATGCAGTGCTACCAGTTAGAGAGAAAATTATATTTGGATCGTAAACAGGCAGCAAATTGTAATGACCAGTGTAAATGCTGTTGTGGATGCTGAAAGAATCAATGCACAAGAAAATTTAATTTAGCATATATATTTTTTCATGTTGATATGTACAGAAATACATATACAGTTGATCCATGAACTTTTGTTATCTTACATTTTCTGGTAATTCTGATTCACTCATTAGTATCATATCAGTAGTATATTAGTAGCAAATCAAAATTTGATCGTCTATGATCATTTAAGTAATTGAGCAGCAATTCAAACGGTTCCAAAGATGCGATGAAATATCAATATGACATTTGTGGATGTAATACATACTGAAAGTTAATGAAAATCCTACAAGATCTCATGTATTTTTAATTATTGGCATGATAGACAGTCAAAAGGTTGTGAGAGTATTGACCAGTTGGTGATGACAAATCCCCCTCCACGAAGAAAGCTTCCGCTTGCTTTCTGTCTTTCCATGTTTTGCATTCATTGATATGTTTGACAGTAATTTGGTTTTTGCGCATTCCTGATATGTCATTGAAATACTTTTAATTTTGCTCCTCTGAAAGGTCAAATAAATGATCACTATTTAAAATGTTACTTTGGTGGTTTTATGGAGTAATTACATTATTTGGTGATTTTTTAGCCATTTTTTGTGTTTCTTGGAACATAATGGCCATATGACTCAGCATCAATAACCTGTAATGATCTAACAGTGAACACAGCTGTCTGAACTGTGCATGCTTCATCCACGCTACTCATAAATGTATAGGCAGTAATATAAATGTATATAAGAAAGTAATTCTACCATTTTTAGAATCATAACATCTACGGCTGCCAAGGAATTTTCGTGCTTAAATTGTTCAAGTCTGAGGACATTTTTCTATTCTATGTCCAGGCGATCTGGCATATACTTTTTATGCATATTCTGTTTTCATCTTCTGTCCATTTATTTAAACATGTGTTTTGGATATCTTGATATCTCTAAGATAAAATGAATTTATTACATGAGCATACTTCTTTTCAGCTGGCAGCTTGGAAACTTTCTTAAATGCCTAACTTCATCATATTGCCAAAGAAGCGGAATATTTCCAAAACAATGCAAATTCAAATTTTTAATGCAGTTATGACATGAAATCTCCATACAACTATAAAATAACGAATTTCATTGCTTTTGACTTCCCCGAAAATTATTGTGTACATATGTATACATGCAGTAGTCGAGGAACCAGGATCGGGATCAAAGTATCCCCGGATTTTGATGTATAATGATTCAATCTTTCTGAAATTTACTTTTGAATAGTTTCTGGTGTGGTGGTATCGCTCTTGAAGAACTCTTTCATCTTGTTAACAGCAATTCGGGAATTTGAAATTTGAACCCTAGACTTAAAGAAATCTCGGACATGCACGTAGATGTTCCTATGCAAGACCCATACAAAGGGGCCGATCTTGATTACGATGATTTCATTTCGACGACTCTCTGATCTACTGATGTCTTCAATTTTGTCATTCCATTTTAAATGCTATGCTGTGTACATTGTAGTACTCCGACTGAATTTGATAGAAAAAGTGGTGATTTTCGCCAGTTTGCATATCGAAGATAAACAACTTTATGATGGCCACAAATATTTCAAAAATGAATGTTTGAATTTGACAGCTCGATCTTGAAATACTTAATTTCGAAAATACAATTTTTACACATTTTTCAGCAACAAACTTAAATTTGTCGATACCAAGCGACATGTTGTAAGCTGCAGCTGCGATAGTTGTATTCAATTATTATGAAGAGACCCATCTAAGCTGACATATGTATGCCAAAACACGGTGCAAATTGATAAGCCTGCTACAGTCTCGCATCATTCATATAACTTCAATGCGTCAAATTATTCAAATAACCTGAAAATAAGTTTTCTCTAACCGACCCTGGTTCGTGCTGAAGGTTATCTTGCGGTATTCATCTCCTCATGATGATGTGATATTCCTACTTAGTCGACGCCCTAGTGAATAGTCAACTCAGTGCAATTTTTCAATTTTATGTCTCTGATCTTGATATTCTGACAAGTGACAATACATACACTAATGTAAAACCTTTTAACTTGTAGAAGCTCTTGCGATATGTTTAAATTTTGCTTCACTTGTGTATTCCTCAAACAAATGCAATTATCTTCCTCATTAGTAGAAAATGCGATCTATTCATTTCCGTTTGATGTTTACATGATGCAAATTCGTACTTCGTTTTCATATTTAGATAAGTATCACCGTCACTCCTCGAACTGAGGTATATTCAGCACTTTTCTACTTTCAGCAATTCTCAAGGACTATCTTCGCGAACTACCAGAGCCACTCTTCACCGACTCGCTTTACCGGATGATTTTAGATGCTGTTCGAGTGTCGACTCCCGGCGATGCGAGATCCGGCGCAAAACTCATGCTAAACATCCTCGACTGCCTGCCTCCTGTCAACCAGGTAAGTGACACACCCGCTGTCGTGGACACCGGTCGTTCGGGAAGATGCTGGGAATATCGGGCGTCAATTTGAGGAATCAACACGACTACGATCGATGGAAGAAATGAAATTTTTTCAGTGAAATAAACGCCTCGGAATATTCAGCGTGCGTGCGTGGGAGGGAGTTGAAATGGGAAAGAATTCCTTCATTAGGGGAGCGGTGTGGAGTTGGGAAGTAGAATCCAAGTATCACGCCTTTAGGAGACTGTCACCTAAGTCAGCAAGGCAGTGAAGATCCGAATAAACAATCGTTATTGACATACGAGGGAGATCGTAGTCCTCAACACGTAAATGGTCCGAAGGTAACCATGAAAACGACGGTTACGAAGGAATTGTCCTCGTTCAGGTTCCAATAGGTAATTCGAGGGAGAAATATTCCCAATTTGTAATTCAAACGAAATCAGAGCATCTCGTACGGAGAAGCTCGTTCTTCATTGCATCTATGCATAAGTTACTAACTCTACTGTATCAAACTATCTGTTTTAGGGTTGCAAAGAACCGATGCTGAAGTCAGGAATATCTATGAATAGTATGTTATTCACAGACTACGTGCTGAAACAAAGGCTGGTGGTGCAGCATTATCTGCCATCAACGTTATAATAAAGAAAGACTGGCTGATAAAAAGGAAAATACCAGGGTGAAAATATTCGATGCTGGAAGAACTAAGTTTCTTTTTCGCAGTTTTTTGTAGACAAGTTTCCTCTTCTATGATGCAATGTACACTTGTATTCTATTCTTTTTGTCCGACTGCTCTTGTCATAGTAATATCGACATCACATTATGCAGACAGGCATCTTATCTTAAATGCACTTAATGTCACCGCACAATCGAAGCAAGTTGGTTGAGACCAATGACCGATAAATGAATTTGATACATGACTCATTCTAACCCAATCATTATCGTTAAAAGGTGTTAGCGATCGATTTGTTACTGGGCGTGTAGATAGTGCGGACACCAGAATGATTTTCTGCAGGGAACGAGAACGAGGAATGAGACTTTCACAGAATCATGTGGACCTCGAGGCTGCTATGAATCTGCTCGTCTGCGGAGTTATACCCGGTTCCTCATCTTGTCAGACAGGAATTAAGAAAAACGCATGTAAATCCAATCGCAAGAAGATTGAGGTTTTTGACAAAGCTGAGATTCTCTAAATTTTCTCTGATCAGGAAGCTCACCAGGTCTAAAGCCATAATTTATAGCATGGAGTATCTTCTTGTCATTTCATATCATATTCGTGCACCATATCTGTGTACGAAGCTAAACATTCAGATTTTATAATAGTGGCAAGCACAGCATTTTGTGACATTTCAATTTTTAGATACATTTAGCCACAGTCTCGCTTACATCACCTATCAGAAGTATGATAATAACACATCTACATGGTATCAGATTATTTGAAGACACTTTAAGCTTCAAACTTGTAAACTGAAAGATCCAAACTTTAGGATTCGTCATATACATTCGATGTACATCATTCAGAGAAAGTCTCGTTTTCGGCTTCGTTCCATGCTAAAATTCGCTCTGGTTGTCATTTTAAGGCAAGGTGTGACAGCATCTGGACTTCTCGCACTCTGATTAGACCAAAAGTACAAAGTACTATAAAAAATTAGAAAAAAGCGAAGTAAATTTTAATTTTTATACTTTTTTGAATTACATTTTGACAAGAACATGAGGAACTTAAAGACATCATCTTCCCATGACTATCTTTATATATCCTCAATTATCATTCATCATGAAATTTTCAGTACAGATATTTTGTATACTTCGGCACATCGTCCAGACACAAATTAGATCTTCAATCCCGGCTGTCCAGTTTCCTTTTATTTTGCACCTTGAAACCGGCTGTGTATCTGAAATAGCAGTCATTAAATAAATCTCAGCATATTGGCATAATCGATATTTGTATCTCCATATTTGCAGTACAATATTCTACATTCCACAACAAATGTTTGCATCCGTGACTGTTCAAACGCTATCAATGTCTATTAAACACTGAAATGTGGACTATCAATATTTTCTGCAGTATGAATAAATAAAACAGTAAAAGCTCTCTTTTGCATCTCATTCAAAGTTGTCATTTTGGATGTGTCAGTGCTTCCGATGACACTGCAAAATACATAGATGAAACTATTTAATGAATCAAACTATGTGAAAGGTGAAGTACATCTAAAACAAGTACATAAACAAAAAGCATGAATAATGCGTTATTTGCAACTAATTCCAAAGAGATTAAGGTCGGGTGTTTAGTTGGTTGCAGATAGTGTTACAATTTAAGTTCGATCACTGTATTGCACAATTTGCACAGCATATTCACAATAATCAGATAATAGGTTTTGTACAATTCTGCTAGAACTTCATCAAAGCCAGTGGCTTTCCCCTTATGTATCTTCTAATGGCGCCCTCAATCTCGCTCTCCAGAAATATAGGTCAGTCGCCTGATGGTGATTGGCTATCATGACGTTCATGACTGTAATTGTCTTCATGAAAGTAGCATATTTCTATAGTTTTGTATCTCCATAGGATGTCCTGAAAGGCAGTCAAGACATCGTTGTCTTTGATGTTTCTACATTGAGATTGTCGGTCATTTGTTAAGGCTTTAATGACTTTGTGTGCCTTCTTCGTGTTGTGGTATTGAAGACTTCTTGCATCTCAGTGTTTTCGCCTTATCCCTCTTCTTTGCTCTCCGTATCTTCCTACGAGCCATTCGGCATCTAGCCTCTCCGCCTCCTTCTGCGTTTGCCTTTTTGTTTCTAGCTCTAAGCGACCTACCTCCTGGTGGGTCCTAGGAGGGACAATGAATCCATGTTACACAACAGGATAAGTGACGTCGATGGGTCCCGAATCCATTACCGACCGAGTGGCTTGATTTCGGAACTTAGCCTTCTCATATGGGAAATCACTTAAAACCGTTTAATGGGTTTTCTAATAACTTAGGGACAGGGTGGATGCCCAAAGGTTTGATATCATTTATTCCATCAGGGTTCCACTAACTTCTGCAGACACTGGGGTAGCCAGGTTAATTGACCGCCGCCTAACGCTCGGCGTTAACCGGACCTAAGTGCCTCTAGCCAAGCGGATGCCAGAGGGTACCTGAGGGAGATCGAGAAGGAGGTCAGGAATTCAACTTTTCCCATCCTGCGCTGTCTGCCGTCTTGCACCCGAAAAAGTAGTATGCTGCTATTATCGTTTTGTAGTTCGTTTTCGTAGTCTACTATTTACAGTGTAAGTCTAATACAACTCACTTAAATTTACCAACACAAACATACATACATGCACATATACTTAGTGCAGAATTTATCAAAATTAGAAGATTTTTCAAAATCTGATTTTGTTCGAAAATTGAATCTCTTCATATAAGATCAATTGAAAATTTACAAATCATGATGTCCTGGTGATCAGCTGTAGTGAATTTTACAACAGTCATCAACTATTAAACAAGCAATCTCGCTGGAAATAATTGCGAGTTGTCTGAAATCCATTGGTTGCACCTTTATTACAAAGTAGCGAAAATTAATTATCGTGTAATCAATCAACCGTTATTGCATGATAGTGAACGGAAACTAACGCTGTGATTCGCTTTAAATGTCATCAGTGAAAAATGTACTAAAGCAATAAAATCATTTGTAAATTTGTCCTGTCAGAATTCAAATGAGGTCTTCCTTTAGCATGATAAAACGTGCAATCATTAGAGTTGGATGTGATACTTCAAGACATAGCTAGAATGACAATGAGGTATTAGAGTTCATTCTTGAATCTCACGAGGCGTGATAGCTCAGCGGTTAGCGTGCTGGATTTCAATGCTAAAGGTCATGGATTCGGTTCAAGCCATGGTGGGCATGTATGCAGACGAAAGATAGAATTGATATTTAAAATCGACATTTTCTCGCAGACTTTGTAAGCTACATGTGCATATTTCTTATGTTGCACCATTGATGTCTCCAAGTCAAAATGGTCTTTTAACAAAAAGGTCATGAAACAAAGTTTTGACAAAACTGTGTCTGGGAAGGTTACGAATTGGAATTTAAGTAACAGAAACGTTTTCAGCAGCATATAAAACGTACATTTAGGTTTCTGTTAAAATTTCACCAAGATAGTCAATGGTCTCTGTCAGGTCATGGAAGTAAGCGTAAATAGTTCTACTGCCAAAGCCTACTGAGTTCTCGGCAAAAATTTCAACAGATACGTAGGTTTTAGATGTTGCTGATGTTGTTTCTGTTATCAAAATTTTATTTTGTGGCTTTCCCATGAGCAGTTTTATGAAGACCATTTTGCACGAAGACCATCATGACTTGACACCCTATTACTAGCATCAAAAAAGTAGCAGGAATCCCTGATTGAAATTTTAAAGATATCAAGCGATTAAAGCAAGGGTTCCCAACCTTTTCATGGTGCGTACCCCAAAGTAGAAAATCATAGGAATTTTCATTATTCCGCGTACCCTAACTTAACAAATGAAAAATACAAGAAATCAATCACAACAAAAAATTTAATTACGAGCATAAATATACGAAAGTCGTAATTGAATAACACAAAGATTTAACTAGGCGTAACTGACAAGCGCAGCGAAAGCCATGCTCAAACATTAAACGTGCTATTTGTTTGTTTTTGATCATTACTGTGGGGGGAGAATCCGCATTCATACAAGTATGTGGTTGGGGTCGAGTTGGTGGTCGCTAATTAGCAACGGTTGCTTTAAGGCCAGATGATGACAATCCAATGCGGAACGCGCACAAATTTTAACAGTTCAACTGACCCATGAACAGGAAAGTAATGAAAGTAAAATTGAATTATAATAAATCTCCCATATTCTGCGTACCCCTCAAAATTCCTTCGCGTACCACAGGTTGGGAACCCCTGGATTAAAGTAATTACATTTTTAATAAATTTAGTGAGTACTCGAAGATTTTTGAGTTACGGTTTTGTAATTTTAGCATACTAATCTTATGATGACTATCGCAATATGAAGTGATAATATAATATACAGTATGCATTAAATATAGGCCATGTATATAGCTCAGAAACTGTTCAGAGCTAGTTATGTGGCTTGCATATGTTGTTTTTTAAGTTACGTTCTATGTGTACCAATTATTTGTATCGCATGTATATCGATTTGATTTATTCATGATGATTTACAATATAATTGCAATATTACACGATTGAATCATGCAATTTACAGCAGTCACATTACAAAGTGCTTCACATGCAATGCATAGAATGAGCTGCTGTCAAAACTATCAGCATGAAAGTAAATAATGAGAAACAGTTTAAATGAAATAGATCAAAATTTTAGTTATTGACTCTGATTTTCTAACAATCCATCAATTATTCGCAATGAATCAAATCAATTTGAAATTCGACAAAAGTGGATGAAGTGGCAATATCTATGTTATCAGTAAATCCATGTTGGAGTTGATTGATGACTTGTTTGATTCGTTGACACAATCACGGGCAAATTGAGTCTGATATCGCCATCACATTATTACTAACTGATGAAGGTATAAAGCGAGACGCGAAGGAGATTGTAAATCGCTGTTTCTCCTCTACCATTCCAGAAAGTCATTTTTTCCTAATCTTTTTAAAATTGAGGAATTTTGTTCTCGGTCAAGTCTTTGTCTTTGTCTTGGCAGTCGGTCAAATGTTTTCGACGAACCTTCAATTTATTGAGAAATAAAATTAAGGCAACCTGAGCTCTACGGAAACGGAAGAGAGGAATGTCAAAACTTGAGTTGAAGTAAGGATCAAAGAAAGGAGAAAATGGAATATTCAGTAGATATCCTAATTTGACATCTTACTTCCAACGGCAGGCATGCTTTTAGGTTTTCAACTTGCACTAAGTGAATCAAAACATCAGCGGTTCGGGATTAATGAAAGTAGCAGCATACCAAATCATGTGTTGTGGTCCTGTGACTTAGTTGTCAATGTCTTTAACTAGTGATCAGAAGGTAAAAGGCTCAAATCTAGACGAAAAAAAAGGTTTATTTGGGAGGAAGGATCTACTGCTCCACCACACAATCATCACAACTTTAAGTATCTACGTACTCGTATCTGGTCAACTTAGCTCAACACTCGAGTTTGAGTGCGAGATGATTAAAAATACAATCCCTGGGGGTCAAACTACAATTAACAGGCTTCGAACTACATACAGAAAGGTATTAACTTTTCTACACCTTCTTGATAAAGGAATTGATCAAGGTTGAGGGTGGAGACGACGAACTCATACATGTACGTACAATTTACATGTATATTCTTCTCTTGACCCGATCAAAGATGCTTGTAGAAAAATATTTGAGAGGCTACGATGAAATATCTAGGTATCATATGCCACAAAATGATCATAGGAAATATATACTTTTACACAATTATACATTGAATTTTACGAACACTAGGATTTGAGTTAGAGATTCATTCATCCCCGCACAAAACATATAAGGTTGGCGTCCTTCCCTTCGCATCAGTTAAGCTGTCAATCAACTAACTTTATCATCATTAAAAATCAATAAATCAATCAATTGCATATGTTTCACAGCAGCAATCAATTAAAAGCGATTATTTTTCACAGCAGCAATCAATTAAAAGAGATTCTTTTTCATAGTAACAATCAGTTAATGCGACTCATTTTCATAGTAGCAATCAATAAAATGCGACTCTTTTTAATAGTAGCAATCAGTTAGATGCGACTCTTTTTCATAGTAACAATCAGTTAAGTGCGACTCTTTTTCACAGTATCAATCAGTTAAATGCGACTCTTTTTCATAGTAGCAATCAGTTAAATGCGACTCTTTTTCATAGTAACAATCAGTTAAATGCGACTCTTTATCATTGTAGCAATCAGTTAAATGCGACTCTTTTGATAGCAGAAATCAATTAAAAGCGATTCTTTTTCATAGTAGCAATCAATTAAAACCGATTCTTTTTCATAGCAGTGATCAATAAAATGCGATTCTTTTTCATAGTAGCAATCAGTTAAATGCGACTCTTTTTCATAGTAGTAATTAATTAAATGTGACTCTTTTTCATGGTAGTAATCAGTTAAATGCGACTCTTTACCATAGTAGCAATCAGTTAAATGCGACTCTTTTGATAGCAGAAATCAATTAAATGCGACTCTTTTTCGCAGCAGCAATCAATTAAAAGCGATTTTTTTTAATAGTAGTGTTCAATGAAATGCGATTCTTTTTCATAGTACCAATCAGTTAAATGCGATTATTTTTCATAGTAACAATCAGTTAAATGCGATTATTTTTCATAGTAACAATCAGTTAAATGCGACTCTTTTTCATAGTAGCAATCAATAAAATGCGACTATTTTTCATAGTAGCAATCAGTTAAATGCTACTCATTTTTCATAGCAACAATCAGTTAAATGCGACTCTTTTTCATAGTAGCAATCAGTTAAATGCGACTCATTTTCATAGTAGCAATCAGTTAAATGCGACTCATTTTCATAGTAGCAATCAGTTAAATGCGACTCATTTTCATAGTAGCAATCAATAAAATGCGACTTTTTTTCATAGTAGCAATCAGTTAAATGCGACTCTTTATCATTGTAGCAATCAGTTAGATGCGACTCTTTCTCATAGTAGCAATCAGTTAAATGCGACTCTTTTTCATAGTAGCAATCAGTTAAATGCGACTCTTTTTCATAGTAGTAATCAATTAAATGCGACTTTTTTTCATAGTAGTAATCAATTAAATGCGACTCTTTTAATAGCAGAAATCAATTATTTTCAATGCATTGAAATTTTGAATACACTAGTCCTACCTACTACAAATTGTTTCATAAAAAATGGATCACCCTTAAACATCGCCTTAACTTCAACTTTGTCTAACTCCGCCAAACTTGAACGAATTTCTCTGAAATTTGGAAGATATGTCAGTTGTGCTTACTAATATCATTGTTGGAAATTTCAAGCATGAATATTGAGTTGTTATCCTGTTATAGATAAAAAAATAGTAGATAATTTGATCTTCATTTAGCAATGTTACACAAAATCATACCTCACTCTTATAAAATTACATTTGTTTCCTTTGCTATGTAATATGTTGTTCTACAAGCCAAAAGCTATCAAGCAAAACAAAAATAAAGAAAATCGGTCAATCAGAGCCAGTATAGCACCATTATTCATCAACAATAATGTAACTGCTACATGTGATTAACTGGACTTCATGTTCCATAGCTTCCTGACTTCGTTGCGGTGGTGTTGGCAGCACTCCTGATTGCTTTCAGCTAGAAATCTATCTCTTACCGGTTGAAAACAATACAAAGCACAAATGAACAATAACGAGATCGCATTCACACAAGGCAAAGTGTCAGCCTTGCTAGAACTAGGGTTTTCTTTGCGAGCTACAAGCAAGCGACTAGATGTCCCTTACACAAATGTGCATCGATGGCATAATGATGATTTTCGACTCTGTCGTAAAGAGGGATCTGGCCGTCCACGCAAAACATCGAAACGTAGGGACCGCCTAATTTTGAGATTTGTTAAAGTTGATCCAAGTCTCTCGTTAACTGAGATGGCTGCACTAGACTCGTCTATTTCTAAGTTCACTATTCGTAGAAGACTTATTGAGTCGAATTTCAAGAGCTGTAAGAGGCCCTCTCAGATCGAATTATCAGATCAGCATACAAAAAGACATCCTCGATGGGCAATGAGTCATTGTCACTGGCGAAATCAATGGGATCGGGTTGTCTGGTCTGATGAGGCATCAGTCCGTCTGAAGGATAGTGATGGTCGATTGAGATTATGGATAAAATCTGATCAGGAAATTCCGAGACATTTACATCGTCCCCGGGTACAAGGTGGTGCGACTCTACTGATTTGGGCTGGCATTTGGACCAATGGCCGCTCTGAACTTCACATACAGCAAGGAACCATGAATTCTGAACGCTATGTGAATGTTTTACGAATGAACATTGGCCAAATTACAGATCAACTTGGTGATCCATCGACTTGGTTATTTATGGATGATAATGCTACGTGTCACAGGAGTAGTAGAGTCAACTTATGCAAGTCTCAATTAGGGCCTAGGACATTATCTTGGTCAGCTCGTTCTCCTGATCTGAATCCCATAGAAAATGTATGGAGTATTCTAAAACGTAACGTTCGTCGTTCACTGCTACCTACAGATGGCGTATCACAACTTACGTCACTGTCAAAAAGAGAGTGGAGAAAGTTAGATCAGTCAAAAATCAACGATATCATCGAATCAATGCCTAGACGAATTGGTAATGTCATTGACAATAAGGGTAGGGCCACAAAATATTAGCTTCTTAAGAACCGTTACTGTATCATAGCTTATCAGATTATATAAGGACATTTAAATATATAAGGGACATGAAATAACATGAAAAATGCTTTCTGTATCATACTTATGTTTTATTTAGTCAAATTTTAGGATGATCCACTTTTTATGAAACGGACTGTATCTTCATGGATTTCTATGCCTAGATTATTGCTCTGCCTGAAGTTTCTGTATGTTTTCAATACTTGTTGCTGCAATATATGACGGTTAATTAATCATTGAATGCTTCACAAAGTTACTTTTTCTAACACGAGACATTTCGACACGCCTTGTATATCTCAACTGCTTCCTTAAGATCTTCATAGTTTTTCAGAACTATCGCTATATACACCTCTTTGTATGCTACAACTGCTGTTTGAATCTCTCTTTGCCGTCGTTAGCTGGCTGCGCATGATAAGTGAGTCTGCGGGAGAGGAGAACGAGCGTTGAAAATGACAGTAGTTTACACTGCGGAAATCGAAACTCATGATCCTCACTGACGTGAACATGGAAATTAAAGAAAATATTGTTCGTTTCATTACTACCTATTAGGCCTAAGAAAAGAATTAGTCGCAGAATCCCTACAAGAAAGCAGTAGGTTTAACATGATGTTTTTGCCTCTGTGTACTCCATCATTTCAACACTCTTGTGAAATGTGTTTTTACTTCGTTGCTGATTTGATCTTGCTGTCACTAAATCAATGCTAGATTTTAGAATTTTGCAGTTACATGTATATTGTGACAGTCAATGCAATTTTCGTTTCTGAAGATAATTTCTGTAGGCCTAACACAAAATGGAGATTCAAATGATATTCGGCAGTTATTATTGTGAATCTCCGACCCTCTTCTATTCCTATCTGTTGGCTGCACAGAAGTAGATTGTTTATCTGAAGTTGACTAGAATGGAGATTGACTCAAGGTCGTGGCACATCCGAATGAACTAAGTTGGGGCATGAACCACCAATGAAAAGCTTAGAGTTACACATTTTAAAGAGTCTAACCCAATGATACGGCCGTTGGCAAGTCTATCTAGCTGAAAATAATGCGTGAGATTTATGTGTCACTATTGTGCATTGCATGACATGATTTAAGATGCTTTGATGCACAATCGATCCCCGCTACTTGCCTTAATGTCGGCGGTCACAATTGTGACGAATTATTTATTCATTGATTATAATTGCTGTGACAACTGATGTGTGGTGGTGAGCACAGAATTAGACAGGTCGTCTCTTCTTCTGTTTGACTATAAAGGAAACACTGGAGCATGTAACGTCAATAAAATGGCACAATCTGCTGACATAATACCATAGCAATCGAACAATGAGCAGCCAGTTCAATATTAAATACGCCAAATTGTGCGAAGCTTCAGTGACTGCTATCAACTGGATCACACAGTCAAGAGACACAGTCGATTTCAAGTTCTACAGAGAAGTTTGTGAACGTTTTTCCGTGCGCCTGCTAACTTTTTTGATAATGATCGGAGGGTACAATAATATCGAGAAAACTTTTGCGCATTGATCGGAATTCTTCGAATCTGAAGGAATCGTGGCGATCGGAGCATTTTGAAGGAATTCACAGTAATCTGCAAGCGACGCACAACTATTTTTCCTATCTCTGCAAGGTATTAAACATTTCTTCATGCCCACTTAATACATTCCTGCATGTGCCATTGTTTTGAATCAGTTTGCAGTTCTAGCAAAGTGATGCGATTAAACAATCTAATTCTGTGGTGGAGAGGGTTTAATCCTGTCAATTGACAGTCGCATAAGTGGCTCGTAGCTCAGTTCGTTAGAGCACAGGTATAGTTAACCTTGTTCGTAGGTTCGAATCCTGCCAGCCGCAAATCTTTTGCATGGCAATTTGATCTATCGTTTATTTAATTTCTTTGTTGTCAATGAAGCTTAAATTTCATTCTAGAGATTTTATTGTTATCGTATACACATACAAAATCCGACAATGCATAATATTGATGGACAAGAATGGAAATCTTATTTGAAAACAGCATTTTGTCGTGGACACATGTTGCATCCAGCATGAATTTTTTATCTTTCATTACTAGACATCGGCAATTCAAGTGAATTACCTGAAATATATTTTCCACCTAAATTCCGGTTTTGTCAAAGCACCTAAATGTTGTCTTTACTGAACTTTGTCAAATATTGTGATGGATGAAAAGATGGATACCAGTACACCCGAAGGATTTTCATCCTCTCATGCTACTGCTGCTGCGTTTAAGTTCTCTCTACTGGTCAATGCAGACGTTGAGAGATCGTTCACAATTCATCGAACCATCTTAGCAGACAGAAAGCAAATAGGCCAACTGAGCAAAGAAAGTTGTCATTTCTTCAAAACTGCAAAAATTTGCATATCTCATATTTGGTAACAATACCCAATTGTTTCAACTCGAGTTCATTCAATAAAATCGAAACTGTATGCACATTAGGGATTTAATTAATACTGGCTTGCTATCTGCCTTATATACTTACTCTGTGCCATTTATTAACATTTTAGATATGAGTGAACGTTTAACCTGAATCTGATACAAAAAACTTAGGGGATGGAATTGAAAACGGATAGGTTGTCGCGTAAAACGTGGAAATAAATCTTACTGGTATTAAGATATTCAGCCACAAATTTGCAACTCAATTGCATGCATATGGAACTGGTATGAAAATTCATCATAGAAGCTGAGAACGTTTTCCAAAAAAGCACTGAAATATAATTTCAGTTATATTTTTGATGGGTTAATTTAATTGTTTTGCATATTTCCTGTATACAAAGTTGTCAATTTCGACGTGGATATCATCATCTATTATTCTATTGAAGGGAGAAATCTGGTTTTATTACTTTTAAACTTTTATTTTATAAGTTCTGGAGTAACTCATCATGTCACGCAAGAAGGCCACACAGCTGTCACGTAAAGATGATTGTCAGATGGTTATTAGCAAATTGAAATGTATCATTAAGCAATTGCACAACAACTTGAAATATAGAATATAACATTAAGTCCAAATACGGTACATTTTGCGCATCATGCGAACAATAAATTTAGATACTGTTTTAAGCACATTATGACAGAAAGACGTTATTTCCATGCATACAAAATCATCAAAAAGAGTAAATCATCTGATCAAAATGATGTTATTTTTAAAGAGAAATTATTGATCGAGAATTAAAGTGCACTGAAATGTTACCAAGCTAAGCGGATCATTTAATTTCTGATACTTCCCACGCCCCATTTCACGAATATTTTAGATGTGAGTCAGCTCTCTCATATTTCAGATGCAAATCGTACAATGTATTCTACAGTCTGACAAATATTGTTTGTTCTTCATTTAAGTCTATCGTATATTATTTTCCATCAGATTTTCAGTGTTATCTTGTCGAGTAATTGGCAAGTCCTTTGAACTTTCTGTAGAAATTTCAGAGTAATGTTTTTCATGATATATTTTGAGTAAAATATTAATGGTCAATTCGGTAGTATTTTGAGATCCAAGTACATGGACTTCTTAACAGCGGCCCATATGGAGGACTCAATTTCATGAAATCTCTTAATCAATTGACATTCAGAAAATCATGAAAATTAAGAAATTAAGGATGTCATTTGCTTTGTGACTGAACGCGTCTAGAATCTCCTTGCAGAACTATTTAAAGCAATACAACTTGCTTTCAAACTTTTCATAATGCTGTGCTTTATAATATTCAGTTGACGCATCAAATTTCTCTAGTTTCTTAACGTCGAATGAAAAGACTATAAATCAAATACGTTAGGAATAAAAAGTTGAAAGATCTCCAGAGGATAAGAATTTTCGTTTCTCTGCTAACTCAATTTCGTCAGCTTCCTCATTGAACGTCTTAAATGAGTCTATGTATGATCAGCAACTTAAGTTCCGCCACTTTTGCGACAATTTCATATTATGAATATTGTTATTGACAGATTTGCCAACATTGTCCTTTCACTGATGTTTCTTTTGAAGCTTATCTTCTCTAAAGCCTATTTTTAATAACACGCGTCGAACTTTATAATGACAAGATATTAATGATGGAGAATAGTGAATAGATATTGCACGGTACTATAGAGTGGTGAAATGATTGCTTCTATTTATCATGAGCATTCAAATTCACTGGATTCCAAAGATCGGCAATGATAAAATGCTATCATTTTATAAGGAGGAAAAATGATATATGATGTCATCGAAATTTTTGTTCCATTGTATTTTCTAATCATGGATTCTTCGCATTTTGTATTGAAGCAAATTTAGTCTCTTTCGCTTGTTCTACCCATGTCCTTCCCCACAGCTTGATTCATGTAGCAGAAAGCAAAAGGCTATTGTCTGTCAGCCTATCTATCACACAGATTGTCAAACAATGCTAGTCTAAAAACACTATTTTTGAATTTGCTTTATCTGACTTGTCTTAGTTTCTATAATACGAGTATACAATGTAATACAAGCTTATGAATGAATTATTAGTAATATATAAACGAGGCTTTGAAATTTGAAAATACGAGTACGGTCAAAGCTCGACATTTCGGACTTGGATAATTAAGATTCTGTACTCGTACATGTATAGTGTATATCTCACATATTGCAGGTTACTTCAAACTTCCAGTAGGTTTATGATTGAACATTGAACTCATTAATAACTGTCTTGATGTTTTTGAAGTCTTGACTGTAATCTAAATATTTCTAGCCTTTTTTCGTACTTTAGATACTGTTAATATACAGGGTGGCGCACGTAAACCGCCGGATTTTAAACTTTTATTACTCCTCAAATGTTCATTCGATCGTCATGAAATTTCGACTCATACTAGTTTGGAGTATAGGATTTATGATGATTATACCTGTTGTACTGAGAATTGTCAGAAAATTTTGATTCTATTGACCAAATGACATGCACTCATTTTGTTGACATCGAAAATCTAGATCACAAACGAATCTGCACAACGAAGTGTGCGCAGTCTTGAAGTGAATATTGTTCAGTTACTTCCATGTCATATAAAATACCATTCGACGATTAAATCACTATCTGAAAAGAATTGAACATAGAAGAATGGATGATTATTCGGTTGCAGAACGAGCAAAATGCGCGGCTTGGTACGAATGGCTCAAGAGTCCAGTGGAGGTACAGAGGCTTTATCATTCAGAGTATGTCAATAGCGCGAGAGCACCGGATGCCCGTACCATAAAGCGGTGGCACACAAACCTGTTGACCAGTGGTAGTGTGGTGACTGTCAAGCGGGACCGGTCATCTTCTGAACGAATGGAGCAGAATGTGGAACGAGTTGTGCAGCACTTCGAGGAGGACCCGAAGTCAACAAGGAGCGGTATCTCAAGATGCTATAGGAGGAATTTTGGCCAGCGGTGAAGTCGGACAGAAGAGGCAGGAGTGTCATATTCATGCAGGATGGTGCACCTCCACACTGGGGACTTCCTGAGCGTGAGTGGTTGAACAAGAAGATGCCTAACAGATGGATGGGACGTGGATCTCCTAACATGCCCTGGCCACCGCGTTCACCTGACCTGACGCCTTGCGATTTCTTCTTGTGGGGTTTTGTCAAGTCCAAGGTTTACCATACACGACCAACATCCATGCAAGACCTGAAGGACCGCATCATACAAGCATTTCAAGAAGTGACAACTGAGATGTGTCGAGAAACTGCTCTGGCCTACCAAAAGAGACTCGAATCCGTCCTCGAGAATGGAGGAGGACACGTTGAAGTTCGATGACTACTAACACTTTTTTCCTATGTTTTTCATTTAATAAATGTTTTCTATGTTTCCTTAATTCGTTTTGGTCATTATTGATAAAGACGTGGGGGAAATAAAGGGAAAAGTTTATCATTAAATTTTACATGTTAAGATACATTGTTGGTATGTCAATTTTACTACATGTCATTCGGTCAATAGAATCAGAATTTTCTGACAATTCTCAGTACAACAGGTATAATCATCATAAATCTTATACTCCAAACTAGTGTGAGTCGAAATTTCATGACGATCAAATGAATATTTGAGGAGTAATAAAAGTTTAAAATCCGGCGGTTTACGTGCGCCACCCTGTATATAAAAAAATAAAATTTTCGTACCTGTTGGCCTAACCAACTGCATATTGTAGGCATATTTGAAATTCGAGTGTATAAAGCTTCAATCAAAACTTGTGATGTCTAATGAATAGGCTATAGGCCCTACCTAACTTTTGATATACAAGAAGCTTTGTATTACTAAACTGCTTTCTTCGACCTTCAATTGTTTGGAATGTATCGATGCTGCATGTAATCTCATTTGAATTTCATTGCGACGAGCAGTAAAAGTAGCATGGTAGAAGTGTAAATCGAAAAATTCGGATGACTAGATAGATCTATATTTACGGTGCAAGCCATCGTATATTTCACTAGAAAATGGTATATTTTCATTATAAAAAATGATGCAAAATAATATCATTGTCGATCATTGGATTCTGAATGTATATTACCGCAAACAGAAAACTTCATAATGTCAGTCTGTCAAACGGAAGGCGAAATCTTCTTTAGGATTTGTCAGCCAAAAAGTTAATCAAAATATATTTACCTGCCCAACGCTTTGTTTATTCACGCTTCTCCGAGAGGCACAATGCTAAATTGTAGGTTAAGATAATCAGCACAGCGACAGGGGTAAAACTGGCACAGATAACTTCCGCGGTAACTATTTTCTTCAGCTAATAAATCTAAAAGAAAACCTCGCTTTACATTCAACGGACTGATTGATCTCTCTTTTTACAATCTGAATCTATCATTATTCACAAGTTTTTGTTGCTGTTTGATTATTTACAGAATCGGCATGCCTTAGATTGATTGCATTGAATAACAAACAGAATTAGACATTCTGTTCATCCCATCTTTGTCATGTCGTCACACTTAAGCAAAGCTGTGCGGTGAAACAATGAATGCGCATATGCATAATAATGGAATTATCTTAATAATGTAATCATAGAAATCCGACTTTTCGTTTTGTTTAAGTTAGTGATACTAGAATGGGCAATGGTGGATTGCTGATGGTCATTTCAGCCGATCATTTAGGCGCCGAAATATGTCAATGTTGCTAGATCTTAAGATGAATCAAATGACTGAAGCCTGAAATGTAGTTGCAAATTCTTGCAACAAGGCGATATATTGTAAGCTATTTCATCAAAATAATTTTCTGTTTTGAGTGAAATGAGAATAATCGTGAATGTTTACAAAGTGCTTTGATATACTGTCGACACCTTCCCATTCAGCCACTGTAAAGCCGACATCGCTTAGGCACCGTTGTCATAACCACGCATTTATTATTGTTAAGTGTCGGATTTCTGTGGATATGATTCACTAATTTACAGAAATTATTTTTTCCTCGAATACAACTGAATATCATCAAATACGAAGCCATCATGAAATAAACAACACATAATATTGAATGTAAATCTGTCGGAATCTTCTGATAGGAGTCTCGTATTTTACTGCTTTTACAGTTGATGCCCCTTTCATTCCAAGAGAACTTATACTCTTTTTTTCTGATTTCTTTGTTTGGTTGATTATGTACATGTGAAAGTGGATCATAACCGCTGTTGATTCAGCGGTCCTTAACCATACATACTAGTTGTCCTAAAAAAGTGCCGGAAACTAACCGCTTATAACTTCATTTTCCGTTGGATTCAGCTGACTTTTTGAATGCAAATGTAAAATACCCATTACTTTTGTCTGCAAAGTTTGAAATCTAAATATTTAGCATTCTTAGAAAAAAACGGATACAAGTTCGAATTTTGGTAATTCTAATGGCGAAATTCAAGATATCGGACACACTGACAATCAATTTCCATCCATCAATCGTGATCATAGCAAATTATTCAGCATGATCACGTAAACACAGAACATCAAAGATAATAATAATCTCTATATTCAGAAAAATATACGCATTGCATATTACAGAAATGTATAACAACAACAACGGCACCCTAGCAAATTTAACGAAGATTAAATGTTTGCTGTTTCTGTACAGCTAAAAAATGAATAAATACTATAAAGTAAAGGTAGTTAACAATAAAGTAGCTTGAAAGTTAACAATTATGTGTACAGATTGAATTAAATTGAACATCAAGATTTATTGCACTGTGCATAGACATCTTGATGTTAGTATCTTGACAGGAAACTTCCCTAGAATCACTTTTCAGCGTAAACCTGAGGGTCTACATAATAATAACGGTGAACTGTATGAGTGAACTAAGGAGTCCGGAGCATATTGCTCGCACTTTACGCAGACATGATATTGCCACTTTCAAAAGATATTCAGTTCGTTATTTCCACAGTTTACTCTCCAGATCAAAAGAGTAAAACAAAATTTTTCCACTTTGTATAAGCCATTTAATAAACTCAGTGCGATCATCGGTCTTGATCTCGGGTTGATCTTAAGAAGCACTGTAGAGTGGTATATGAGATTGGTTGTCGGAACTGTGACAAGTTCTAAATGCAAACAAAGAACAGCCTCTATACTCGACTCCAACAACATCAGGCCGCCAGCAGATTAATTCAACCGGAGAGATCAGCTATGACGGAACACTCGATCGAAGAAGATCACGTGATCGTATGGCGGAATGCGGCAGTACTGGCATGACAGACGAACTGGCGCCGAAGAGTGTTTAGTAAAGCGTATTTCACAAAGCGACGAGAATGTGCAGCGCTGATACGATGGGACGTCTGACCACTCTGTATACAGTATACATAAGACCTTCTAGGCCTGACGACGTATGCCTGACAAAGCATGAGAATTGGCCTATTATTTTCAATTATCTTGTCTTTTATGAATAAAACGTCGGATTCAAGTAGCACACTTTTTCTTTCAATTAACCTAATCCCAACATGCTTCAAAATATTTATTTGTTCACTTTGAATTCATTCAAGATTCGAGCTCCAATTCTTCTTTCATCGTTTCAGTGCAAGTGAGGTCTCTGACATAGTGACTGTCAAGTGGTTAAGTGAATCTTGTCAAAGCTTGCTCCTGTTTTGAGGCATCTCTTCTATAGTGAATTTCGATAGGCCTTCCTTAAGATGAATTGTTTTTTTAAACAACAACTTTGAGTTTAATTTTTGAATTCATGTTTTTAATGTAACTGTCAATGTATGTGAATGTTTTTCTTTAAAGCAATCAATCTCACTGCAATCAGGTCATAAATTTGCATCAAATTCAAATTCATAATTGGATTCCCATAATGTAAAGTTTGCTTCTAAGGAAGAGTGTCAGAGTGAGATGAAAAACTATCAATTCATAACATATTGTATATATCGATAGAGGAATAAATGAATGAATAGATCAGCACAAGTTTTCCATAATCATTCATTTCCTAGAACGCTAGAAGTTTAAAATAGTTCGATGAAGCTGTGGAAGAATTTATTGCGGAATTGTGAATAGATTCCAGAATCTTAAATATTTGATGAAATTTCTTGATCTTCTCTCAAGGGGCATAACCGGATTGCAAGGTCATATCCCTTTTTATTCTCCTTTCTCAATAATTGCTACTAATTCAAGCTCATAAGGAAGCTTTTCAGTCGCGGTTGGATAAAGTGGACGCACGCTTCAATGATAATACTGATCGATAACTCACCAGGGAAACACAGACCGTTGAATTTTTTACCAACTTCAAGCATATTGAAAACTTGGTTAACACACTCTCTCTTTATTGCCATGTATCAGTTTCAATATTTAGATTTTGAACCGAAGTAATACAATATAATCTTGCAGGGCAGCGTAGATCTAAAAACGGAGTTAACAGTGAATTTGAAATTTTTAGCAGCATTTTCTATTAATTGCTCGTGTAAATAGAATCATTAAATATGAAGTTGCATTATCAGTTCAACAACTCTGAATGTCCACCAATTCCTCCAATATCTTGAATTATCGTCAAGTTACAGCTCACATCCTTCAACATCAGCCTCCTGTTTGATATGCAACCATACTTGGAGTAATTAACTCGAAATAACGTTGCAAAGTCAATGTCTTGCACTAGAAGCTGACTCTGCATCATGTTGAAAATAGCAATTTCAAGATTCAAATGGTCCAATTAGTCCGGGAGCTACTGACACTTTCTTCCTAAATTCGCGCACAATTGGCTTGATAGCATGGATTTGTAGATCTTGAAACGCTGAAAAATCAAATTCTTAAGTGTCACAGCCAGTCGCTTTCGGTCATAGGTAAGGTTGAAGGATTCCCATTGAAATCCAATGGTAAAATTCAAGAAATATCTATGGATTGTGAAACACTTTTCGTACATTTTCTTTTGCAGAAAAGAAACTATTTATCAGAATGCCATGAAATTTGAAACATGATTGCGTTCAGATCATAAACTTCAACTTTTATATTGAAGTTGATGTTCTGAACTCAATCATAGTGACACTGACACTGACACTGTATTTGATTTTTGTATTTAGCGTATCAAGATCTACAAATCAGTGCTATCAAGCCATTTGTGCGCGAATTTAGGAAGAAAGTGTCAGTAGCTCCGGTCCTATGCTGAAAATGACATTTTTTGATGTTTCAAAGCAGCAAAATCGGTTACAGAACATAGAAGTTAGCAACAAGAATAAAATAAAACAAACGATTGATCAAATCGCCATGGAAAAGATGTACGGCTGGTAGGACTCGAATTGCGACCTCAGCTTATCAAGACTTGTAGCTTCATGCACCAACTAAGCTGCAAACTGCTTTCATGCGACCGCGTCGATTGGGCAGGTAGAGAAATTGAAAAGTTCGCTCATCAGAAATTTCAAAGTTAAGTCGTCTGCAGATGAAAATAATACAAACATCACACACCAAGTGACAGTAAGCCGTGGTGAAGGAGATTTGAGGCAGCATCGATTCGTGAAACTTGTATATGCTAATACTGGCACTAAAACGCGAACTTTCATAAAATCAGAATAACATATCCCTATACCCACATATGAACCTGAACGCGAAGTCATCGAATGGATGAAAATTAATTTTCAGGATGAGACGAATAACAATCACTCACTTAAGACGTTCTACTTTCAAATTACAACTTTTAAATTAACAGAATCTGTAAACAATGAGTTTTATTTACTTACACCGTTAGAAACTACGAATAATTTGGCTGTATTGTTTCCCGAAGGAGTTATAATTCCATAGATTGAACATTTTGCTGAACGGATAGCGAACTAGAACAAAGTCTCGTGAATTTCTGTTGACTAAATCTCGGATGTCATAAAATCAATTTCAACGACAAACTTTTGTTGACAAATGTGAAGTAACAAGTGACTTGTCATTATGTGTGACTTGCTTCTGCTCTCCAGATGTTTGCCGTTTCAATGCTGAGTTACATTCACTGTGTACAAAATTGAGTCAAATTACATCTATGGCACAGCAGTTACCGTTTTCCTCCAGACGCTGCGGAAAGCAGGAGTTATTGAAATTTGATTACATTGCAATTGATTGGTATTAACTGTCCGCGATTAATTGAAATCAATTGTTTGAAATTCATTGTTCCCAATTAGTTAATTGGTTCTAACTTGCAAGAATGATGATAGGATATATATGTATGAGCTTTATTTCAGCTAGAATGCTATGATAAACATTATTTTGGGTCTATACAACACAAAATTAGTGAATACTATCAGTCAAACTTAAGGCGCATATACACGGATTCACGTAGTGAACTTCCACTAAACCTCACGCGACACCACACACACCATCTGCTTCTAAGCGGCCACTAAATTGATACGATGGCGCACGCGCAATTGGAAGCGTGTGTCTGTGTGTGCAGCAGTGTGTGTCTGGTGGCCGGTCACTTAGTGAACTCGTGTATATGCGCCCTTCGATTTATAATCGATTTATAGCTGACTTTACTCTCATGCAGAATCATTACGACCAACTCATGGCTTGGACGTCTTTAAACAAAATGTCGATAAATGTGAATAAATGCAAGCAGATGTTGATTACTTTAAATCCTAACTTTGATTTTGAAAGATATTACCTGTCATCAATTCAGACTGTGCATGGTTTCAGATTGCTCGTGCATTGCTTCATGTATTGTACATTGCAAAGAAAGTGTCGTCAAAGATTTATGTGATACGTCAATTGAGACATTCTTTATCAAGTGATCTCGTCACTGAAGTTTATTTTTCCTGTGTTCGCAATATATTAGAATATTGTTTTCCCTTGTTTTTAAACCTGCAATCCACCAGTTCTGACTTATCGGAGCGTTTACAAAATCGCTGTCATCGCATTATCTGCGAAACTTCAGATTGTAGCTGCATACGGTTTGTTCCACTAAGTTATCGACATAAGCTTATTATCCACGGGTACTCATTCTTTTTGAAGATTGATGATAATGAGGACCATCCTTTGCATCATCTGTTACATGAGAGGTTGCACTATTCAAAGAGGCTTTTGATTCCCTTGTGTGCAACAATAATGAGATGTAATAGTTTATATAGAAGCTAGTTCATATCTATGGCTAAGCTATCAAATGACGGATTTGCTATGTGATGGCTATCTTATGTATTTCACATTGCACTTTTTTCGACGACATGCTGTTTTTTGCTTTGTGATTAAACCATGATTTTTTTCTTGTTAAGTTCTTGCATTCCTTTGTAGCCATATTTGTCTTTGTGCATGACTTGAGTCCTACGATTTGCATTTGGGTTGCTTTAAATTGACGTCTTATTATTATTATAATTACAGTTTAATCGTTCCCATGACTTCGAAATAATTTTGAGATGTGTCTGATGGAATGAATGCCCTCACTTTGAGCTGATTTATTCATAAGAACAACTGTATATTATTCATAAGAACTAGCATATACCAATGTTACTAATCAGCCACATAATTGCAAAGCACTACATCATACAAATCAATACATGTACAAAATTGCATTGTGGAGTTCAGTTGGATGTAGAAAGCCTTTATTTGTCCTTTACTAGGCTGCACAATAAGTGTCTACATGGATAATGTGAATTCATGGGTTAATGATGTAATAGTTGATATGCTCCAAGCAATGCATCATTAATAGCTTGTTCATGTCGGGCACGCCCAATGTAGAAATATATTTGGCAGTTAAATACCAAAGAATGTTTTCTGATATCTTAATGTGCTCACTTCCTTTTAGATTCTAACTTAAATTCGGAATGAATATGAAGCTGAGTTTATTTAATCCAACGATGAATTAAACCTACACCTCCAGGCAATAGTCATTATTCAGAGATTAATTGCTCGGAGCAAAATTTTTGCCATTAATGATGATTTTCTTATGCTTCATCCATTTACATTTGGAATACTTAGAACCAACAGATGCTGAAATATTGTTATCTAAATTTGGAGTCACAAGTGAATTTCCTGTTCTGAAATGAACAAAATATTCTAATCATGAATTAACAACACGACTGATAAAGATTTTATTTGATTTTTGTGATCATGCAAAGAGACCGAAAGCTTGCACAATTCGAAAGCTATTAGAATCCTTCTAAAGACTATCTATATTCTTCGCTGCTGCGACCGTTATTAGGCCTGTCATTCATGAAATGGCTTAAGATGCTTTGGTGGACAATCGATCCCCGCTACTTGCCCTAATGTCGGCGATCACAATTGTGACGAGTTATTTATTCATTGATTATTATTGCCTTGACAACTGATGTGTGGTGGTGAGGGTTTGATCCTGCCAATTGACACAGTTGCATAAGTGGCTCGTAGCTCGGTTGGTTAGAGCACAGATCTAGTTAACCTTGGTCGTAGGTTCGAATACCACCAGTCGCAGATCTATTGCATGGCAATTGGATCAATCGTTTATTTAGTTTCATTGTTGTTAATTGCCAAGTTTCATGTGAATACTTATATTTCTCAGCAACTGGAATATGTACCTGCGGTATGCAACTGATGCATTGTACATAAAACTCGTGCATTTTGCTTCGTTTGATTGTAGACAACAATATGTTGCAACATATCAAATTGGTTATTTGATTTGCCGCAACTTCAATTATGTGATCAAATTATGTAATAATGAGATATAGTGCACATTATTTGCAGCTCTTGTCAACTGCGGACTGATTTAATACATGTACTTAATATGAAATTGACAGATATTTGTTAACTCAATATTGTCTTTGTTAACTCTTTCATGCACATTGTGTCCTTTTGAGGATATTTCGAGCCGCACCTTGCGATGCCTTCATGCAACTTCATACGATGCCTAGAACGCTCGCAAAATGTATTTGAAATTTTGTATTTAATCTTTATATTTTAGGAATGAAAGGACTAATCTACACTTCATGGGATTTCATAGTGTGCATAAACGACATAGCATTTGATATTACTTCGATCTCCTCCGATTTCTTGATCAACCAGAAAGAAAACAGTCCAGCCGCCAACGCGAGTATAGATTTAAGTCGTTAGATTTATATAGTCCTCACTCTTCGGGATGGAGGCATCTAAGATTTTTAATTCATGGAATGCTACAAAGAAGCAATCATGCACTAACTTCGTGACTAGCCAAGAACTGCTACAATGCCTATTGTACATGTTGAAACGTAGATGTTTTAGTAATTCATCAAACAAGTAGACTAATGCGTTGTCACTTATACAAAGTAGCCCAAAACTGAAATGTATAACTGAAAAGTTCGAGCTAATATCACAAAGAATTGATGATAATAAGGCAATCTATGATGTTATCAATTATTTCTCTGTATATTCGAGACAATCCAATATAGGTACACAGTGCATCGAGCTATAAAGAAAGCCAAGGATACTCTGCTGAACAAAACTATCAATGTCCCTCGGCGAAGTGTAATTTATCCTCACTTTGACTTAAAACTGTTTCAAAACTGTTAACAAGTTCTTTTTGTCGTGTTACATAGTTCTCATTTAATCCCATTGCCCTCAATGTTTGACAATGTGTTCCAGTGGCAATTGAGACGGCACTCGTTGTAACATATTGAAAAGTTCAATTGCCGTGTGCTGAAGTTGAGTTTTTCATCAAATTTCTTTCTTGTTAAACACCCAGTTCAGGTTATTAAGCAAGTTTTCAATTTTAATGGATAAGCTTCCTAATAGCAAAGATTGAATTATTTATGATTTATTAAAAATGAGAATTGAAATCAAGGAATCAGTTTTCAAGGAATAATCAGATCATAAATCATGTCTGTAGACGCAAATGACAGCAAACTGGCTTTTCCACAAATTTCCTCGGTGTGAACAATCAGAATCTTCTGTCTGGGCCTACAAATCAGTCTTCGGTGATTTCAGTCTTCAGACCGGCGTCTAGCTTAGTAACATGTAATGCTAATGACATGGCACAGTTTCTTTCTGCCATAATACTTAATCTATCGAGCAGTTCAACATTGAACACGCCGAATTGCGCGAAGATTCAGTGACTTAGCAGCTAGATCACACAGCAAAATGACACAGACCATACTAATTTTGTGAACGCTTTTTCGTTCGCCTGCTATATTTTTTAATAATGATCGGAAGAACTAACTTCATCGATAAAACTTTTCCGCAATGATCTGAGTTCATTGAATCTGAAGGAACTGTGGTGATTGGAGCATTTTGAATGAATTCGCAACAATCCGCAAGCGACGAACGACAATTTCTCCTATCTCAGTAGGGCATTAAAAATTTCTTTTTGCCCACTTAGTACGTTCCTGCAGGTGCCATCGTTTCGAATAAGTTTCCGCTAGCTTGAACAAAGCTGAAAGTTTGATTTCCATGCTTGCTACCATAGAATTTCGACACACCATGAAAATGAGCGATTAGAACGAATACAAACATAGAAAACAGTGCTACGTCGTGGACATGCGTTGTTTTGACAACGGTGCCTAAACAATGGCGGCTTCCAGTGGTTAACAAAGGGAAGATAGCAGTAGCATCAGTCTACTTTGTAAAGGCTATTATCATTTCTCTCTAAATACAAAATCATTTTGCTGACATAACTTGTGATGCAGCATAGCACCTTAAGGCAAGAATCTGCAACTAATTGCAAATTGCTATTGTAACAGAAATTACCGTCAAATCTTAAGAAGGATGCTATAGCACTGCAGCATACAACAGTCGTGGGTTCTAGCCGTTGAGTGATTTATTGCATGTTGACGAACTTAATTGAATATCTATGCTGTTGCCTGGACAACACTGTCTAATACGTCATGCCTTCTCGATTCAACATGCTCACATACATAAAGCTAATTTACCATTACTTTCTTCTAATAATTCATGCTTACTTAACCTAATAATCAGGGGTGTGGTGACTTCTCCGACAGTCTGTATCACAGAATTAAATATTTTGTTTATCTGCTTCGGTTTGCTAGAAGTGTGATTAATTCGAAATTGACGGCACATCGAGGAACCTATTAAGTGGGCAAAAAGGAATTCCTAATACCTTACAGAGATAGGAAAAAAGTCGTGCGTCGCTTGCAGATTAATGTGAGTTCCAGCAAAGTGCTTCGATTGCCAAAATTCCTTCAGATTCGAAGAATTCAGATCATTGCGCACAAGTTTTCTCCATAATGTTGGCCCTTCCGATCATTATAAAAAATAGTAGCAGATGTTCGAAAATTAGTTCACTTGATGATTTCACCATCGTTTTCTCACCATTCCTTACTGCATAGTGCATACACTGAATCGAATATTAGCTAGACGATCTGTGTTTTGGCGTGTGGGAAGTGATATCACAGCACACAAGCATTTCTCACTGGCTCTGGTGTCCTCTGCTGACAGCTTATTGTCTGCCATCTCCAATAGCAAGCGATACACGAATTATCCATTCGAGAAGGAGCAAGTTGTCTAATTCTGTGATGTGCCATTTCGATATTAAGGTTAGTAGGTTACATATAACTCTTCCTTTCCAGGAAACCGAAGCGCGCGCAGATGAATCTAATTCTGTGGTCTGTATATATTAAGAGAAACGATAATAACCGGGTATATCAACAAAGTACGCTGACAAGATACCGGTATCTTCCCATTGTCAACCAGTGGAAGTCGCCATTGTTTAGGTGGCATTGTCATGACAGCGCATGTTCAATGTCCATATCCATTCTATTCCTGTCGAATCTCTATGGCTACAAACTATGGAGCCCTTTCTTCTGGGTTTTAATGTTCAGGTTGGGGGTCGAAGCATGTGTTTTATACTGTTTTGATATTGCATTCTATTTAGTACGTATTTATCGCCTTTTGAGCAGATAACACATTTTGTGAAACATGTTTTGACATGTCAACGTTTCTAGACATTTTTGTGAGTTTAATTTGTGAGACTAATTAGAATAAAAATCCAACATGCAACAATACATTAGGAAAGTCAGTATTCATTGGTTTGCTCAAATAGATCTTCTAAAGAATGTCATGACAATGAAATGAAAACCAAAAGCCTGTTTTATATTATTATTTCACAGGAAGCTATATCTTATCCCTATTTACGACTCATGTGTGCACCATAACCAGAAATGTGCCAGAAAGTGTCAACTCCTATCGTCATTGCTTTGAGGAGCTATTAATCCGATGTGCAATTATGATAATTATTCACTCAAACTGTGTAGTTATAGGAAGCTAAATGAATTGTTATGCTTGTGCACTCGTGCTTGATATTGTTTCTTTTATTTACCGCATGGCAGAAGTTCATATGGTTGATTCAACCAAGTGTGAATGGTTTATAAGACTTATTACCGAGAATCCAAAAAGAAAGGCAACTATGAAATTTACAAAAGACACCAACACAGTATATTCCCCGACCGAACTCCCTGAACTCAGGAATTGAGATAAAAGTTCGCGGTGATGGCAAGCTCGCACCTTCTTCCAGCCGACAATTAGCTAGCTAAGTTAGCTAATCTGTCGATATCGCTTACATGCATAAATGACTTTTTCCTACACTCACATTCCTTTTCTATCGTCGACTTGGCCTGATAAGGAAGGTGCAAGCTCGTCTCCACCGCCGAAATCGATTCGATTCCTGGGTCATGCGAGTGCGGGCCCAGAATTAAGGATGTTGATGTTGTAGTTTATTGATTTTATAGCTGTCATTCTATTTAGAATTTAATGCAGTACGAATTAATGTAGTGTTAGAATTAATGTAGTGCCATTTCGCAGTTCTTTTATTCTGTAAGGAAAATTGCGACCAACATCATATCATTGTTGCCCGCTATTTTCTTACACTGTTGCCTAGTCCATCTCAACTGTGCACAATATTATTAACATGGATGTTTCAGGTGCTTGTGCTCCCTCAAATATCCTGCGTTATTGCCCACAAAAATTCATGACACATTGTTGCATTTTTTCATTGAAATACAAAACATAGAAAGATTTTCACACTCTATCACGGAAATTATACTTAGAAATTACGCAAAACATTGGTCATAAATTCTGGTGATTCTGTGAAATTTACAGTTGCATGCAAAGATATCCGCATTAATTTCATTTTTCTCAATCATTAAACTGCAACACACTATGTCCTCGCCATTGGGTTCGTGCTTTGATATGTTGATCTCGAAAAATACAATAAGGATGGATACTTTGGACTGGCTTTCCAGATAACTATCGTGATTTCTTAAATATGATTTCGAAACAGAAATCTTTTTCTTTATAAAATTATTTTAACATACAAATACTTAACTTTTGGTATTAGTATTAGCACATTGTTAATTTATTCACGTCAATCCATTTTTCCTTGATGCTGGAATATTCTGTTCAGAATTATCTTCTCTTTTTATTTTCCTCTTCCTTTTTCCAATTCTACTCTTAATTTCTCATTACACGTACGGTTGGTAATGTAAATATTGGAGAGGTACGCATGACAGTGACTGTATTTTCCCTTCAACTGTAACATAATTGATAACAGCTCAGAGATAGAGGAAGTAAAAACAAAATGAAAGCATTTAGCTAACTGTGATGTTACAATCTCTAATAGTCTCGGAGACAATATTGCATTGATAATGCCACAATCGGAATAAATCGTCATATCTGTTCGTCGAGAAATCAGTAGAACTATCTTAACTACATGTCGCCTGTTTAGTGTTCAATTAACAAGAATAACTGAAGATAAGTTCCCCGCAACTGATATCTTTAGTCGCTGTTAATAAGATAGGTAGATAGTTTCATGTTAGGGAAATTTTTGCCCCGTTGTATTTCCTATATCTCTCAACATTCGCTTCTCGTCTTACTTTGTCTGTGCAACTCTTTGAACTATAAATCGAACTCCTTATTCCTTCTTTCATCAAATAATTATTCTCCTGCGTCGATTTCGTGAGCTGCACCACGATCTTCAGTAGTCGACACATGATATTACGCCATTACTCATTCTTACGCGATTTTCATCCTCATCAATCAGTTCATTCTTCCTTCTCCCACTCATATCTGATATTTACTAGCCGTATTCTTCTTTAACATTAATCCATCATGTCTTCGTCGTTTGTCGAAAACAGAGAGATATTGAAGTTGATTTGTAAGTTTTGATATCTGAATATACAATGGCATATCAATATAGCGAAGGAGAAATAAAAAAATAAAGAGAGTGAGCGAGCGAGAGAGAGAGATAGAAAGAGAAAGGAAGAAAGAATGAAAGAGAATGAGAAAACGAAAACGAAGGAGGTAGGAAGAAAGAATGAAAGAGAGAGAAAGAAGCAGAAGAGAAGGAATGAAAAAGAGAGAGAAGGAGAAAGGAAGATATAATAAGAGAGAAAGAGAAAACGAAGGAGAAAGGAAGATGAAATGAAAGAGAGAGAATGAATGAGAACGAAGGAGAAAGGAAGATGAAATGAAAGAGAGAGAATGAATGAGAACGAAGGAGAAAGGAAGATGAAATGAAAGAGAGAGAATGAATGAGAACGAAGGAGGAAGGAATATAGAATAAAAGAGAAATAAAGAGACTGAACGAAGGAGGGAAGAAGAGAGAATAAAAGAGAGGACGGAACGTTGATTATCAATAACAAGTTGGTCTTGTAAATAGGTTCCATGTGTTACGGAATGAATCTCGAACTCGGGCAATTATCAAATCGTAATGCTATTCGTTCGCTGGTATATGATAGGGTCATTTATTCAATGATATTGAATAGTCGTAGGAAGTTCTAAACATGCCACGTCGTGGATGCCAAGGAATGGGACTGGGAAAGGCAGGAATCATTGTATGCGACGCACTTAAAGATTATAGATGGCTGTAAGTGATAACAGTTGATTCTGATTTAATTATATACTCGTATACCTGTTATAGGCTTTGATCAAACACTTTTTATTCAACATTCTGGCTTTATGAGAAGCCATCTCATTAACTTTAACCCTTCCGCGAACAATGCGTTGACAGCACGTCATACATTAATTGTTCAAAGTCACCACGATTGGGAGGACATCAATAAAGCATATTTTAATTGTGCGTGCAGAGACGTCATGGTGACTTCGAACAATGTCGTGAATTTCACTTTGGTCGCGAGTCATTTGATGATGTAATCATGGATTCATCGAAATTTCGGCAAACCGCTCAACCTATAAAACGCAGCTTTTTTAAAATATGCGAACTAAAAGATGCCATATTTCTGTTTTTCGCGATTAAGGAGCTGATTTTCTATCACAGATATCAGAAACTACTGACATTTAATGAGTATCTAATTTTTCACCAGTAACAAGCTCAGTTATATCGCAGTATTATCACTTGAACTGTATGTCATCAGATAGGATAAAGTTGATATATTCGAATAGATATACATCTGATTTCACAGCGACAAGCATTTAAGGAAAAAGACATTAAAATAAGCTCATATTTAAGGAAGTATTGAGATGACTTTTATGAGGGAATGAATTAAACGTTTGTAATTATTTTCGACACTGACTTCATGGAATATCATAGAAGGCCACTGTTCTATGGAAGATAACTTTCCCTACGAGTATGTACGACTATTCTACGAGAAAAGAGTATTTGAAATCCGAGTTTAGCGTAGATATCATTTGATAAATATCTCAGTTGTAATGACAAATTTAACGTTTTCATTAAATTTGTGTCCATTTGGTAACATTTCGACCCACATAATTGGTAAAAAATTATAGCCAAAAGAGGAGATCAATGCGATTCTAATAGTACCTCTCCCAACCCCGTACGATGCCTAGAACACCCGTAAGTTGCATTTAAAAAATTTCAAAACCTTTAATTTTGAAAATAATTCAAGAATGAAAGGTTGAGTACCAATTTTTGCGTTTCTTAATCACTTGAAATTGAGCATCTTCAAGTCGTCTTTCTTCTTTATGATCACACTTGATGGAACTTGGAAGACTTGTAGAGTGTCATTTCACAGATATTGATCCCATAGACTTCATCACAGATACATGTACTGGAAAGCTACAGTATTTGAAATAAAACCTTCCACATTTCATGAAGGCTACGTTTGTTTGAATTGCATTGTATACTTTTTTCCATAAAATCCGACACAGTGTAATAATAATGGACATTAAAAGCACATTTTCATGACAACGGTAAGCCTAACTACACAATTGAGGCTTCCAGTCGTTGACAATTGGGCGGTGCCGGCAACTTATCAGTCTGCTTTGCAAATGTTCACGGTTATCATTTCATTTTGTATATAAAAGCATTTTGATGGAATAACTTGCAACAGATCACCCTATGGCAAGAATCTAAAGGTCCATTCACACCGATCGAAGCGCGGCACGTCTTCACGCCTCCAGAACCTTGAACCTATGGGCCTGTTCACACCGGACGCGTCCCGTGCATCTCTGTGTGGACATCCCATAGATTTATTAAGGTTCTGAGCGAAAATTCTGACACATGATGGCGCGCCGCGTCCGGTGTGAATGGACCTTAAACGGTTGCATGCTTCAGTACTTTGCTTCTTCTAAAGATCTGGCAATCGCGCATAGACAAGCGATTGAAATTACCTGCAACAAGCAGCTGCTGTCCATTCCAGTCTTACGAACTTAAACAATGCGAAAGGTCGAATTTCTATGCTTTTTGCATTATTAAGTAACCGTTCAGTGCATTAGACCATTCAGAGATCAGATTCAGCAATAATTAAGAGGATTATAGTCTGACATCGACTAAATTTCTAAAAATTTCAAAAGTGTTTAAAATGTGTGATTTACAATTTTGAATTGCTATGCACAAAGTACTTAAATCAGCGAGCCGGACCAAATGAATACCACCATGAGAAGGTTCATGCACTAAATATGTTGTGCGGTGAATTTCATTTGATTTCGATGAATACTTCAGGAATGCAGAAGGAGGACCGATCACCCACGGTTTATCCCAACCTTATCCTTATCTTCGGAAGTATTGCTACGAATTTCATGAAATTCAAGTTGCAGAATATTTAACTTGAAAGCTTTGTTCACGACTTCACAAGGTAACAACTCTTCACAATGATCTCGTAGCTTTTTTATCTTCTTCTGCATAATATTGCGAAATACCCTTTGAAATATTTTTGTTCTTGATTATAAAATTAACATAAATTTCATTTTTTATAGTTAATATACATTTTTATTTTATATTTAATATTATTTTCAATAGTTTTATCAATATACTGCTCAGGTCATGATGTTAGGACATGCTCACTAAAGCAAGTAGACAAACAATATTTAAGCTACGAGGAATTTTAAGTTTATATAACCATTTTCACATGGTGTGATATCTAGATAGACCTACAAAGTTGTTGATGTGCGGATAAATATCATTTTTAGCTATCTATTATCAAAAGAAATTCATTTGCTTAGCAGCCTAAATATTTTTGTCCATTTGCTTTTCTGAATTCTTGAAAATTTGTGCAGAATAGAAGTTTGAACATGAGAAAAATATTCCAAAGGATTATCAACCCCCAGAAACCTAAGCTTTTTCACACTTTCTAATACCTGAGGATGAGAGGGTCCAGTGGATCCAGAATTGCAGATTCTTAGTTAACCCGCTTTGATCGATATCAAAGCAATGAGAAGGTTGATTTTTAGTTGAACAATGATGCTTGCATGCAGCAGATCGAAATCATTAATCCATTAAGTGTCGTTCAGCCTTCTTTGTAAGCATCTACGAAAATATAGTATTTTTAGAAGTCAACAACATTTAGCACAACAGCAGTTGTGTTAGGAGGCGGTTTCTCGATGTCTACTGTCATAGTAGGGGCTTATACAATTAATTTTAATGAAATTGATGCATTGCAGCAGAAGCAGGGCATTTGAACGTTCATTTTTCCCGTTCGTTCGATCTTCCGTTCATTAGTCTTTCAGACCCGTTCGTTCGTTCACCGCTCAAATGAGCTATTACCCCCATTCCGTTCGCTCATGGCATAAAACACCCGTTCAATCGTTCTTTTTAAGTCAAAATGATGTTCAATTTTGATGAACCCTATATAGTGCTGTCGAACCTTGTCTAGTGCTGTCGTTTCTAGCTTACATTGGTCTTATCAGAGAAACGTGGAAGTTGGCACGGCAGGATGTTCGCCCATCTCACATCGCGAAATAATACAAGTTGCACTATTGGAAAATTCGTTGTCGGTATTGTTGCGCAATGACAATGGGACACATAAGTGACGTCAAACGTTTCACGTCACTGACGCCTTTTGTATCAAACCCAATCAAATCAGAGAATTTCAAAATCCATAGATTAAGTCAAAACACTTTGTCGTGATGATTAGCCTATAACACGCTTTAGCAGCTGTCCAAATTGGCACCTAAATATTTTCAAATTTCAAACTACTACTTTATTGAAGTCAGAGTGTGTGAATAGGCAATTTTGGAAAGTATCAAAATTTTCTACCATTATTTCTTATACTGGGTTTTCCGGGATTAAATTGCCGTTCAATCACGTTCAATCAAGCAAAAAGCCGTTCGTTCTAATCACCGTTCATCGGCTTCTCAGACATACTGAAAAATGAAAAAAATGCCATCATCAAATGCCCTGAGAAGAAGCATTATTTCAAATTTGTCCATCCCTTTCGGAAATACAACATAATGGCTGCACTTTTAGATTCTGAAAACAGCTGCTGAGATCTCAAACTCATGAATTACTGCTGTGAAAACATAGGCAACAGTGTATGTCTGGTGTTGAACTATGAATATAACGACAACTTTCATATTGGGGCATTGATTTATACCGAGTTGTTGATACGGACCAACTTGTCACCCTCGATTATGTGCGAAAGCAAAATATTAGCACACATACACGAGTGCAATGCAAGCAATTTCCGAACGAATTTCATGCCTGATGTGCCATCATCATCAATCATTTTTCATCTGATGGTAAAACTTTTGGGAATTTCTACACCTACTGAGACCTGGGGGGAGGAGTCCAGTGGACCCCTTGGCCTATCTGCCACACTTCTACTGATTCAATTAAAATCAAATGTTACATGCAGAATCACTGTCAAAAATTATGATTTTACATGGGTATGAGCCGTTGATATATCTTCAGTAGAAAATTAAATAGAAAAATATGGCTGCGGAATCAATTGGACCCACCCCTCAGTTCGCAGTTATTTTACAGAAGGAAATAAAAAGCTACAAAATCACAATAAATCTACACTGTATTAAAAAGAAATGTGCGACTTTTACACATGACCGGTCCTGTAAAAAGTGATGCAACAAAATTGCAAGAGTGGTCATACAAAAATGTACAGTACTACTCGTGCAACTTAACAGACTCGGTGATGCTATGTTCGACTCCGTAATTCTACTTAGTTATGACGCTTCTTTGCTAGTTCGATCATATAGTTGCCATAGACAATATGAGACAATGTGCAGCCACAAGTGGCTTTACAGACCAGAAAATTAACAGCCAAATTAATAGACAACACTGTCTAGCTTGAGAGAATCACAGCAAGAGGGGCCCGAATGCCCCTGACAAGGGTATTTTCATAACGCATGTGACGTCTGAATTTTGATGATTTGATAAATGTTTTCATTATTTGATTCCACATATTCTAAAAACTATATTTATCGAGGTCTACACGGCGCAGTGGTTAAGTGCTTGTCCTATTGATCTTCTGGTCCCGAGGTCGAGCCCGAAAAGTGTCACTGGAAGTCGGCAGGACGGGCATCGGGACTAAAATTCCTCTGGCGGTGTCAACAACGTCCAATTGGCGCAGTAGTGCCGTTCGCGCTTTTCTTTTCATTTCATTATCGAATATTTTTAGCGTGAAATAGTGTGCAGTGACTTTATTTTCTTAAATTTGTACCAAAGTGTTGGTCTATGTCGAAGCCTAATGCATGTTCACGAATTCTTAACTCTGACTCTATCTTTCCTTGAATCATGCACAGTTAAATATTGAATTTGTTGTCAACGCATTTTTAATAGATATGGTGCTCAGTCGATTCTCAGTTGTTTCATTTCAATAATTATCTGAAAAGATAAATTTGACACCGCATTACTGCTACCTCCCTGCAATCTTTTTATGATCCATCGAACGCTTAGCAATAAGGACAAACAGCATTTGCGATCAATTTCGAGCTAGTGTTTGACAATTTGTCATCGCCTGCCGGAAATACATTTTATAGTCAGTGATTAAATGAGAAAGGCGTGTTCCTCACTGAATCCTTTATGGAAACGACAACAAACCAAAATCGAAAATAAAAGCCAAAAGTTGTAGAATTAGGTTTTCCGTCTTGGATTCTCATGTGTCTGTAGTAGTTAAGCAAGCCACCGCAAACACCGACGCAATCCAGAATGAGTTGAGGTAGAGATCTAATGCTATGTAGAACACATAGACATGCAATCGCATGAAAACTGATTTATCAAACTCAATGACGGCTGTAGTGAGCAACTGTGTCATCTGCATAGGAAGGAAAATTGTACTGAGATAGAGCTTCATTGTACATTAACTCTACCCAGCTTTATTAACAATTAGCGTCCCCATCATATCCTTCATCAAGCGTCGTCCATTGCCATTTATTTCTGTGACCTCAGGACAGAATATCAATACCAACTTTGGATAAGTGAAGTTCGTCAGCTGAAGATAACACCTAAAATTTAAGCAGAACTGTAAATTAATGCTCGTCAATTCTAAAATATTTGAGGTCGGTTTTTCAAATTGTCGATTTTAATGTGTGTGGGTTACATTTTATGTTGCACATTTTTGAATACATGCGTATTCATGACTGTCTGTGCTGTGGAAGGCATAATCTGCTAAAACCATTTAATTAGTGAATTCGGTAATTAAGGGAGGTTGCATTTTGCATTTGCGAATGAACAGACTGTTTAACTTTCATTGCACAATTCGCTAATTTTACTGAATAATGAGCACTGAGTGCGGTAGTTTTTATTTGATGATCACAATGAAACAGTGATAAAAAATACTTTTTCATCATATGATTTCCAAAAATGAAAACTGTGAGGTAGAGGCTCGTTTGGACAAAAGGGAGTTTTGTCCAGCAATTGTTGATTTGAAGCAAAGTGACCAGATTTTTTTTCAGCAAAATTGGGGCATCGTACAAAGTGTTAGAACGGCCCTATTGTCAATTACCCTTTTCAATGCTTTACAATAGATCGTTTTTGACACAAACAACGACTTGTAGAAGACCATTTGTGGCATTGCCACGAGTTACAATATGAAATCCATGGAACAATGCCATTTTGTGGCGGTCATGGAATCTTTGATTGAAAAATTTTTGAGTCTTTCAGCAAGAATGCCTTTCAGAATTTCCTTTCAATCTGTATTTCATTATTTATTAGTGGATCCTTTAATCACTACATCACATTTACATATGCGTATATCTGCATTTTTTCCAATAACCTGCTATGATGTCACAAACTCTATGCAATATCATCATTGTATTGTAGTCATTCCGTGAGTCAAATATTGATTAATATTTTGATGCTACAATTTTCTATTTTACATTGTCTACTTTCCTCGACTGCGAGAATCTAATTATCTTTTATCGATGTCCATCAAGATGTTCATGAATCCTTGAATTGCATTATTTTACGAACTTTGATTGTTCTTACGGAAAAATCTTTATACGAACAGTAAGAGCTAGTTTTCGACTAAATTTAATGAGAAAAAATGTTTGGACGAAGATACTGCAAAGGACACTTTCGGGACGACGAGGCAAATGTACCCTTACAGGTGCTGTCCTGGTAAAACTGGGTGCCACTTCCTGTGGAACCCCTTCGTCTGGATATTAGTGCACAGTTTGGAGGTGGAAATAAGAGTGGACGAGAACTTGCAGACTTTCCGCAGTTTTGTTGCATGCGCTATTAAGCACATGTATTTCTTATTTTTGTGCACATTATGCATTTTGTTAGACATTTATTTACAGTTTAGTTTGCGACAATGATTAAAACATTAATTCGAAATGCAATGCTTGGTGATTTTTCCGAATGCTGAAATCATAGAAATCTAACTTTTCCTTTTCTTTAAATTATTGATACTTGAATGGACAACAGCTGTTTCAGGAAATAGAGGGCTAGGAATATTGTTTTCCATGACTTTTATTTTCACGATGGTCGTCGGTGACGTCCGAAAGGCCTCGTATACATAGTAATACGCAAAGATCGTCGTTTTGGGCTTCCCGCAGTCATGGAAAACAACAGCTGTTTGTAAGATTGGGTGGTGAGATTGTAATACTTACTATTGATTATTTGTTAATTAGATGAAAGTGAACTAAACAATAGAGACCTCAATAAAAGCCCCATAAAGATGCTTTAAAAGGATTGGTAAACATTCATTGAGTCGGCTTGATTCATTTCTCTGAGTTTGACAATGAACAATATGCGCATTCCTCCACTGTGAAGACTTCATTGTGATTGGGATAATAACGTCTAGACATCTGACGGGGGCATTTCTTCCACATTGAAATTGACCAGTGAGGTAAACTGAAACTGTCTCAATGCACGTATTTGAAAAGTACGATCATGAAACAGGTGCAGGTAAGGAACGCTCAGAATATTTTGAGAACCCGTCGAATAATTCAGATGATGGAATATTATTGAATTTAATGGAGACTGACAACAAAGGTCTGTCGTAGTTCATTGAATATCTAAAGAGAATGACAGCTATTAAGTCAATGCAGGACACCAACCCCTTGATTCCCCGACCGCACTCGCCTGACCTAGGAATCGAACCGAAGTCCGCGGTGGAGACGAGCTCGCACCTTCTTCACCAGGCCACGCTGACGGTTCAAAAGGAATGCGAGTGAAAGCAGAAGTCATCTCTAAGTGATATCGACAGCTTGTTGTCCATGCTGATTCGGTTCGATTCCTAGGTCGGGCGAGTGCGGTCGGGGAACCAAGGGTGTTGGTGTCTTGTATTGACTTAATGGTTGTCATTCTCTTTAGATATTTAATGGAGACTTAATTTCCTTGACTATTTGTCAACAGAGAAATACAAATCCAAATGACGGTATACGGAAGCCTTGGCAATCAATATCATGCATTTCTGATCAGCTTCTATTTAGATTGTAATTATTGTTGATCACAGCTACGCATGCTTACCACAACCAAAACAGGTACAGTAGTACATGATCTATTAAAATATAATTAACTGTATATTGAAACGCGTGGATGTTTTACATGTAGGCTATGGTCGACTAGTGATCCGTTGAATGTGAAAATACAAAAAAGTAGACGATAATGTCAGTCGATATTTCGTGCGCAGGTAGTCCAGCACAGTTGTGGGACTGTTTGCAACTGAAAATGAAAAAATTATTATTTTCGTTCTCAGATCTCTGATTCATGGTGCCATATTTTCGAAAAAAAGTCGGAAAAGTGAGTCGGCTATTGTCCCCTTTCGCATAGTAAACATGAAGTAAACCATAGAAACGTTTTATTTCTATGTCGCATACATAAATTGCTTTAATTTTGCATAAATGATCATAATCATTACAGATAAATACAAGAACAGTAAAGAATTAAAACATGTAATGAAGAGGAGAATTGTAATGGAATCAAAAAAAGATTGATAATAAGAAAAGGAGATTTCGGAAATTAATAAAATACGGACCTTCGCGATGCAAGGATACGCGAATGCTGACGATCCGCGGGCAAATATCCGGGTTTGGATCAAACATGAATTTCAATTGTAATTCTCATGTATATGTGTATGAGTCTATAAATAAGCTGTAATAAACTATAAATTCTCTCTTAGAACTCAAAAAATGAATTTCATCAAAAAGGTTATTCTGTATTGAATATGTCTCGGTCACAAATGAAATAGAAATATCTCTCTCCTTTTGCGGTTCTCTTCGATTGTTTTTCAAGCCATTCTCTGTAGACTGCTTGCTCTGCTGTTGCTTTCATTGATCCTGCATTATCTAGAATGAACACTTTGTCAAGAAGACAGTTTGATTAGTCCATCGGGAGCTACCTATTTCTCTCAAGTTGTTTCATTTGCACCCATGCCGCCATAGGAGGCGCCGGTATACGCATGGTCCTCTCGACTTCAGCTTGCACTTCGATCAGCGATGCTAACTTCTTCAATCGTTAAAATTTCAAATAAACCGCAATTTTGTGAGAGGATTCAAGACATAGCACTTATCTCATCCATCTGTTGGAACAATTAATATCAGAAGGGAAATTTGTCAGCAATGAGCAAATCAACGATTGCTTGAAGATGTGTTTTGCGAGAGAAATGTGGACAAACTTTCGTTGCATCATTAACTGTCAATAGAAAATATTGATATTAGATGCTGCCATTATACGACTGACTCGTTTGCTTGTCGATGAACTTGCGCTATGCGGATGCATTATTCATTCACTATTAGCCTCTAAGTAAAGGATGGAAACGATTTTCTTATGTTGCTGGAAAATTCCTGGTAATGACTCTGAAAACGTCCACCATTGATTCTGATTGCAATCAAAATGAAGAGAACTGAAGAAATTTAATATTCATTGCACTTGATGGACCCACTAATTTGCTCTTTGGCATCAATAGTTTAATAGCTTTGATCAGGATTGCAGCGCCAAGACGTGAAGATGATTTCTAATTATCAAGTTAAACGTGATTCAATATTCTCCATGCCGAAACAACGTGCGATACACCGTTCAAACGATGCCTATAGACCCTGACTAGACAACTCTGTAATATGAACATTGCCTGCCACAGGCTTGTCAATAAAGCATAAGGCGCATGCATGATTCGCCGCCTCTTTAAGATCGTTGCGAATAACGTTTTAATTGTGCGATTCAGTGAAGTTCGGAAAGGAATCTGAAAGAAAACTTGCACAATTGTAGAGATCTATCTAAAGCCACAAAGGATGAGCGATTCGCCCACTTCAGTCAAATTAAAGTTCTCAAGAATTGTCAGTGAATTGGGTATCTACGACCGCATCAGGGCTCTGATGACGAAGTTTCTACATCTTTTAGCGATGGCAAAGCTTCGGTGGGGTATGCAGCAAGATCAGTCACTCTTGATATGTAGTTTGGCACCCAGTATTCTAAATTTGCAAAGTTTTCCATCTAAACGGTCTACAGTGTAATTTATTCAATTACACATCTATAAGGAAGTGCAACCGATGAAGCTTTTCAACAAACTTCACTGGCAAACAAATTTATCGTTCGTTAATAAATCCATTCTTCAAATGCTCTATCTATTGTCTCTGGTCATTGCACAGTTTTTTGATTGATTAATATTTCTAGAGTTATTGCCATTATTGACAAATTATATACTCATCACTTGATTGCCTATATCACATGCAACTCTCATACATCTGCAAAAAACGTGTGAGATCATACCACACAAGTGCAGCGGGCTCATTACCAATATGTTAAGTGTTTTCTCCATTCACTGTTTGCTTCCTACTGCTTTATTTCTGCGTTATGTAGAGGCTAAACGAATGAGACGAAATGGTGAATTGAATACGAAAGTAGTAACCGAATATATTAAAATTTTAGACTACAGGCCTACTGATTAAAAGAAATGAAATATCAAGGGAGTGTTACTAAGAAAAACCGACAAATCAATGACCACGCCGACTAGAAATATTTCTATTATCTGTATTTTTTGGTAGACCATTGGTATGAATCAGAAATAGGCAATAAGCTTATCAAATGAATTTCAGCGCGTTATGATTGTATTTACACAGGGAAATAGTAGCCTTCAACACAAAACCCTGCCACTTCATGTCGTGCTGGTGTTTTCCTTTTATTTTTCATGTCGGCAATGAATCATTAAGATTGTAAGCTTATAGTAATTTGATGACGTAATCTTTTCTACCTAAAGGCAAGTCATCAATCCTTTAAACCGATATGTTTTGTTTTGAAGATGTGAATCTGTGAAATAGAAAACAGGGCTTGTTTTGGATCATTTTCTATATCATATTTCAAAAAATATTCACTTCGTGATTTGACCGGAAGTTATTGTGCCATGGTCAGGGAAAAGATCCAAAGAACGCCGATATATAAGTACTATTCGATATGACCAATCTGACTAATTGGAAAATGGTGTCCAATGCACAGAAAGTGGTGGAAAATGTTTTATGAAAACCTGATGAATTTGTTGCCAGTCTGATCTGTAGAAAGTACAAATTGTTAACTGCATAGAATGTCAAATTCTTATAGATAAAAATTCGGTAATGAATGATGCACTTGTAATGGTCGTCTATCTACAGTTTCCTTTCTTTTTTACAAAGTTCAAACTAATAGTGGGTTGGTTCATATTTTCATGCGTAGACTACATGTGTAATGAGTTTTTGACTTTTCAACGACATTCTTCTCAGTCGGTTTTGTCCTGCACTTTAGAATAGTTTGCACTTTTCTCCTCAATAGTCTTGCAAGTGAACAGTACTTCTTAATGTCTGATCCCACGAACTCGATATTTCAACAGCCTAATTATCTGACTATGACTTTTCCTCATTTCATCCTCTCGGTAAGTTGCTCAGGAGGAAAATCGTCAGCGTCTTAATTATACGTTGATGCTTCCTCACAAACCTGCTAATACTAACTGTTCATTTTATTATCATTTTTGTCGTGTCACTTTCATATGACTTGATGTGAACGTGCTCAACACAGCTTCATGTGGGCCGACTTTTCTACAGATGATATTTTCATCAATGACTCATCAAAATGTAATTAATTGCAAGCAAGACGGTGTGCCCTTATTCATACCGCTTATATGAATCAACGGCTAAATACACTACAGGAAATACATTTCAATTGCACTTAGCCAATATTATCTCTGTAAGGTATAAGGAATTCCTTTTTTTCTTCTATCACATCGCAGATAAACAAAATATTTAATTCTGATACAGTCATCCCGGGTAGAGGTCCGCTTTCGCGTGACAATCGACAGCAACTAACCATATACTTTCTGGTGTCTAGAAAGGGTAAGAATTTCCCGACATTATGAATTGTTTTTGTGACAAGACGTGTTTTTGTGGCTAAGAACAACGGCAGTGAATATTGGAGCTGAATCGCCGGCAAACCGGCGGTTTACCTGACATTTCTCATTTTACCTGAATCTTTTAATAATTTCATATTGGGGGGGGGTGTCACGGTCCCCCACACCCCCCGGTCGCGACGCCTCTGATTGCAAGTTTAATTTGCTTCATTGTTTCATTTACATTTCAACTCCCTTTCAAAATATTTATCAATCAAAATTTTGTTGTCAAGCACAATTATTTTTTTTGAAGAAAAGCGACTGCCCTTATTCACGAGAACAGAGCGATCAGGTTCGAAAATCTTTAAAACTGAAATAAGCTTCGTCTTTGCTTTTATTTTCGTTTGCCTCAAGAAGAGGCTCATGCTCACCTCCTCAGGTTTCTGAAAATCGAACGAAAATCTTTCTCCCGTCGGCCCGTTTTCCTAATTTTGTTTTTGGCTGTTCAGCTTGGTATAGTTGTTGCGTTGACGGCTCTTTTCTAGTTTCCCCTGCAAGTACCACAACACGTCTTGCTTTTCGGAGATCTCAAGAAATCGAATAGGATGACAGCACTAGGAACATGAGCATCATAGATATTGGGAAACTCATGCTGACTCATATGTGACGTCACAACTGCACACGCGTGGACTGACATCCAAGAGGAACGTGATGATTGCAACTGTCGTCACAAACTGCACATGCGTGGACTGGCATCCAAGCGGAATGTCATGCACGAGTGCTAATTGCAACTGTCGACGCACACTCGGAATGATTTGCCTAACAAACCAGGGGTTCGACAAGTTGTTCGATACCTACAGAATGAAGATATTATGCAATACATGCAAATCGAAATTGCCTGTGGCACTGGCGGAGGAAACCAGAAAAGAGCCGCGTTGACTCGAAAGAATACTTTAACTAAACTTATCTAATTATTTCATTTTTGAGTCTTTATGGCTTCTAGGTTCTCCACGTGGTGTTCTATGAGATAATTACAGCAGATGCAGTATGCAGATGATTGATGCATTCACTCTTGGTATGGTTGTGAAACTTGTACACAATATTTATATTATTATTATTATTATTAATATATACTTATGAAAGTCACAAGTAGTGATGGATGTGAGATCTCTAAAAATTGCAAATTTGGGTATATTTTTTGCGCGGATCCGTGATTACAAAAATATTTTGTAATTCCCTCCCCAAATTTCTTATTTCTGAATGTTCAATAATTTAAAGAAAGCATAAAATTTAGTTCTACTTTTGAAAAGCTATTGTGGAATCTAACAAAAGGATGTACTTGAATTTCTAAGTTATGTTTATAATAACAAGATCAACCCAAAATACGAGATCCTTTTCCCCACGAGAAGCAGCCTGTGAATACCTGAATGACTACATAAGATTTTCACTCTTATTTAAACACTTAACATCATGAAATACAGCAGAAGTGCGATTTCGAATAATATTTATAAGCTATTTATAATACCAAAGTCAACTCAAAATGCAATAGGAGCACCACCATTGGAGAGAGGTGCTCTATCTCAAGAGGTAGATAGTGTTAAGATGATGATGGTTTATCTGCACTACGTCGTTAAGAGATTGCGCTCCCAAATAGAGCTTGATGAAATGCAGTTTGGCTTTATGCCTGGTAAAGGCACTACTGATCCGATCTTTATAACCTGGCAGGTTAAGGAGAAATATCGTGCCAAGCAAAAAAAGATGTTCCTAGCTTTTGTGGACCTTGAAAAAGCCTTCGACAGAGTCCCGAGAGAAGTTATACAGTGGGCTCTTCACAAAAGTGGAGTCGAGGAATGGCTTGTAAAGGCGATAATGACACTATATCGCAATGCAACTACGGTCGTTCGCATTAAGTTTGGAGACTCTGATAACTTTAGCGTGGATGTAGGAGTGCTCCAGGGTTTCAGGGTTTGCTGTTGAGTAGGTTGCTCCTTGCTGTAGTCATGAAAGCCGAAAGTGAAGCCGCGAGGAAGGGACTGCCGTATGAACTTCTATATGCAGATGGTCTTCTCCTTGTGGCAGATTCCGAGGAAGATCTTAAAGCGAAATTGCTGACTTGTGCAAGAAGTTTGTCCTGTAAAGGTTTGATGATGAATGCAACAGAGACGAGGATCATGGTAAACGGCTGCAAAGACACGATAGAAAAGAGGTGTCAGACAGCAAAATGCCCATGTATGAAATGCTTCAAAGGTGTGGGAGTTAATTCCATTCAATGCACCATCTGCAATGGATGGTTGCATGCACGATGCTCAAAAATGAAATGGAGACTCGCCTATCAACTAGAAGTGTGAGATTGCTTGTCAGGTTCGAAGGATGCCGATCAAGATATGCCTAAGTGCGTTGATATGCACGGACGGACCCTGACTTGAGTGCGGTAACAGCTTCTGTTACTTGGTGATGTCATCGACAGTTGTGGTGGCGTTGAGTCAGCCGTAGCTGCCAGAATGCGCTGTGGGGGGAGAAAGTTTTGGGAGCTCCAAACCTTCTTAACAGCGAAGTCACCATCCATACAAATAAAAGGCCAGTTTCATGCAGCATGCGTCCGCCAAGCAATGATTTACGGTTGTGAGTCTTGGCCCCTGCTCTACACTCATGAAAAGATGCTGTAATCTGCGGAGATGCGCATGATGCGTTGGATGTCTGCCGTTGTATTCAAGTTCCGCCCTATACCTCTTTTAAAATTGACCATTACAGAAAGTTCAGAAACGCTATATGAATACTTATGGTATTTGATGTTAAACAATTAAACAGTGCGTGTTATTTGACAGTCTATAGTAGACTAAATTAGGCTTGCTTAATAGCATACTTGTTGGCTATACATTTTAATTTAACTAGAAAGATTTCTTTTTTTATGTTTAACACAGATATCACTCCTTAAATCATGAAGTTAATAGTTTATCATGGCAATTTATCATGACTGTCTGTTACATTTAACGTCTATGTCCATAGACTATTTTTCACAACTAGGCTGATACACTGAACGTGACTATTCCACTCAGGACAAATTTAATGAAGACTAAGCACCGAAAACTTGTAATTTGAATGTGCCGAAAAATTGTAAGTTAATGAAACTTCATGATAAGATTAGTGTACATTCGTTGTATGCTGAATCAACTCTGTATCACAAGAATCAAAAACGTGTTTCATATGACATAGAAGAAAATTGATGATGCATGCAAGAGAAGATTGATAACGTCAATGAATGAACTCATCTCTGAACGACAAAGATGTCACAACTTGGAAACCGGCAAGTTATTGACTTCTTTAGGAATTTAAGGTACACTTCACCTAATGAAATTTCGTCAATTTTTCAGTATTTGCCAAATGCTTCTTCTATAAAACAGTACAAAAGCAAACTGCCGCTGTAATACAGATGTTCTGCATTTACCGCTGAACAAACAAATTCCTCCAAATACCGCTAGCGACGGAATCTCCTTGTGTTTGAATGTTATATTATAAATTCAAGATTTAGGATTGAAAATTGATCGAATTCAGAAATAATTTTCCACTGCATGATGCATTCATCAACTTCGCCAACTGTACCGTTGTATTCTGACGTGCAAGTTTTTAGGATGACTTTCCAATTTAGCCGAAGGAACGACAGCCATCATCAATAAAAATTAGCCCAGAAAGTAAATCATCAGAGTATTTACAGAATTAAGATAGGTGACTTTGAATTGAAAGAGGCTGTTACTGATCTGTGTTGAAGGTGAGAATCTGTCCATTTGCCAACTTTCTATGAACAAACACTCTCTGTAGCGCCACATCTACTTTCAATTCCTCTTTAAATGCTTCCATTCTGTGTTTTCAATGCTTCACATTACTTTTTCTCCTAGATGATGATTGTCGCTGTCGACTGAAAAATGTGCTGGAAGTAATTTATTTATAGTGTCGTGCAAAGCAGAATCGGGAAGGCAGGGCATTATAGATGTATGAATAATTACGGTGGGTCGGAAAGTCTCGCAACAGTTTCAAATTCGTGGAATGGACCCAATTCATCGAAATAAAAGTCAAAGAAATTATTTCTTTATATTCCTATTTCATCCCTCTGTGTAGGACCTAGCTATTGAACTTAGTAGTTTTGTATTAGCAATCAGTGGTAAAATCAATGCATCGCTATCCGACGTGTGTTTATTAACCAAATTAAACGAAATTATGAGATAATAATAATAAATCGTTTATATTTTGAATGATAATTATGCAGTACAAGAAACATTCATAGTGTATCATACATTAAGGAAATCGAAGTGGTGACAAAGTAATTACGTCGCATTAAACAACTTTATACAAAAGGGGAAGAAAGAAAGAGACCGACGTTTAGTTCGGGAGAGTGGCACAGCAAATTTTCCTGAATAAGTCAATCGGCGTGGAGCAAATTTGTTGAGCATATGTCCTTGCACTAGCGTAGAGTGAAACATTTTTAAGGCCTTTTGCTGTCTTCTTTCTTCTAAACTGGGTAAGCATTCGCGTTTACAGGTGGTACCACATATTATTCGATGGCATCGTTTCCGTATTTTCTCCAATATTGTCGAAGATGAAGTTGTCATTCCGACCATCAGCGGGCAATTATACTCAATCACACCAAGAATCATTTGAGTATAAATCTGAATGAGATCCTGTTTGCGTATCGAAGGAATCTTACGAACAGTCTTGAGCAGGTGTATACGCTGTGATGCTCTCTTTGCTATGTAGTTGATATGAGACTTCCATTTTGTATTTTTGTCGAAAACTACTCCAAGAATGTTAATAGAGTCAGAAGTGGGAATAGATATTATAGGTAAGCGTCTATACTTGTTAGATCCGATAAGCATAAGCTTGGTTTTATTGTCATTAAGGATCAGTCCATTTTTGTCACACCACTCACGAACATTGCGTACTTCGGTATTGACACTTATATCGACGTCATCAGAGTCTGAAAACTTGGAGATTATAACAACATCATCGGTATATTTGTAAATTTCGGAGGATGGTAATAGTTTGTTGAGTGAACTTATATACACACAGAAGAAGTAAGGAGATAGAACCGATCCCTGAGCGACTCCAGATGCAACTGAATTATTCAAACTTAGAGTGCCATCAGGCAGACGTACGCGTTGAAATCTATTTGAAAAATAGTCCTTACACCATTTGATGAAACCGTTCGGCAGTTTGGCGGACGATAATTGACGGATGAGACCTTCATGCGGGATTCGATCAAATGCACGACTCAAATCAAAAGACAAAATGAAAATTCCTTTGACTGTAGGATCGTCGAGTGAGATAGTTATGTACTCATGCATTGATATTTGAGCTATGAGAGTTGAACTTCCAGGACGGAACCCATATTGTGAGTTACCATACAATTTCAGAAGTCTTTCTTTCATTGAGGACAATAGCACTTTCTCGAGAATTTTCGCCATTATTGGTAACAAGGATATTGGGCGCAAGTTATTAATACGGGGATGGTTTGTCTTGGGAATTGGGACAATGTTTGCCGTTTTCCATGGTATTGGAGTTCTCTGTTGATTGATGGATGTCACTATTATATGTGTAAAAGGCCTATCAATGACATCTCGGCTGATCTTTAGGATATATGGACTTATACCATCACTTCCAAGAGATTTACGGGTGTTTAAATCACGCAAAAGTTCATTAACTGCCCAAACGTCGACATTCACTATCCAACTTTCTTCAGATGGATTGTCGAAATCTTGATTGAGATTTGATGTACATGAACAAAATGCGGAGAAATAGTCATTGATGGCATTTGCAGCATCGATAGGACTTGGAAATTGATTGATTAACTTCATCAGACACGAGGAACCTTGTTTGTCTGGTTCATTAATTCCTTTCACCACTTTCAATATACTGTTAGGAGTCGTTCTGATTCTTTCCACCCAATTCTTCTTTGCAATTATTATTTCATCTTTCAGTTTCCGTTTATAGTGACTGTAAATTTCAAAATTTCCACATCTAAATGAGGCGAACTTTTTGTTTATCATAGACTTGATTTTCGGTGTCATCCAAGGTTTATCAGATTCGCATATAGGAACATACGAAAAAGGAAAAACTTCCATCGCTTCCTTGATGTTATTCTCAAGCATGTAGCATTTATCATCCAAAGGCATATCACTCCAATACATTCGATGCCAAGGAAAAGTATTCAGTTGGTTCAGGAATGCATTAACGTAAGACTCTCTGTAGTCAAATACCTTGACAAATCGTTTAATCTGTGATCGTCCTTGGTAATTTGGTTTCAATAAAATGGTCAGATGATCTGTCTTGGCAATCGGTGGAGCAGTAATTGGACTGTCAAACGTATCTTCTAGGTCAGAATCAATAATAATCTTATCTAAGATGTTTGAACCTCTTGTTGGAGTCTTCACCAACTGTTTCATATCCAAAATCGTTTCAATCTCCTGAGTAGGCAGGGCATTTAAGTCACCAACAATTATCATTCTACCATTTGTCATTGTAGACTTATTTTCATCAGCGTTTTCGACGATATATTCTGTTATTGAAGATAACTGTGGTCGTGAGAGGCCAGGGGGTACATATAAGACAAGTAGGACTACATTACACGGAGTAATTTGGAGCCATAAAGATTCACAGCAATCTGGACGATCGCGAGTAGTCAACTCAACTGCTCCAAAATTGTTGTCTACATATGCACAGACTCCTCCACCTCGACGGCCGTCAGCGCGGTCTTGATTTCGTCAATCACCTAAATGAAAGTATGAAAGCGTAGTGTTTCTTTCAATTACTTGCTTGATGTGTCTGACCGGAAGCGTTGCAGTAACATTTCAACTTGTCTGTGATCACTAACATGCATTTTCGTCGTATAGTTCACGATTATTTGGATGTCGAGACCTTGTAATGGACGATTAGTGTCATATGTACGCTCTGACCCACCCGTCTGAAACATTCATTGTCCCTCATTGCATTTGAAAAGATAGAACAATATTCAATTAATTTGCCATGTTGATTGGTCTTTTATGAAAGCTTCAGAGGACTTTCCCATATTCTACTCCTTTCATGACTACCGACAAGTCGAATTATGCATTGCAAATCTTAATTAGATATCTATAATTGAAGATGAAGCTGAACTGAAAATGTGAGCAAAAATGATAGTGGAAGTGCTTGCTGAATGGACAAAACTAAACATTGCTGAAATGCTTTAATTTCTTAGATTTTCTTATGAAAATGTTCACAAGCATGATTATTATATTGATATTAGGCCTGTTATTATTGACACGTAAGGGCTTTGCCCAGACAGCTGAAAGGATTCCCAGAAGTCAGTAACAGTTCTTTCATCACTGAATGCAATTGCATGGTTTGTTTGTGAAGTCTAACTTCAACTTCAAATGAGCCAATATCCGTGCTTGACACTACATGAGGAAGGAACTTGGCTAACTTTTTGATCCGAGAAAAGAATTTGCAGTGAATCTGCTATGTTGTATATTGGCAAGATATTGGATCAGCTTTAGGGTTATAGCTCTGAAAATGATATTCGACTTCAAAACTTCAGCTTGATATTCAGCATTCATGTCAACAAAATCCATGTTAGGTGATGCGGTGGAAGCTAAATGGATTCATCGAGCATATCAACATCCAATATCTTTTAAGTAATACGGTTGGATACATCCCATCAATCAGCAATTGCTTCATCATGCCTTCGATTTCAAGATAGAGACAGTGGATTTGAACCGATTCGTGTTGGAAATTTTTTTCAAAATTTGTCCGGTTCTGTTTGATCCACAAGAATGCTGAATCAACGCAATCTACAATGTAATGTTTCTTTCAACGACTGGCAATATTTGAAGCCATCTCGTCTCCACGAACCGAGGAGGTACCATTTCCTAAATTTCAAGGATTCGAGCAGCGGCATGTAATTGCTGGTGCTGGGATATGAAATATCTAAAATTACAAATGTCCCGAACGATACCATATCTCTTCCTATACGATATCGATACACTCTTCGATTTCCCTTCCTAATTCTTGGCAGATATGCTTTGACACATTATGAATGTAATGCAACGTATAACCGCCAATACTAACAATGTTTGGGAAATGTTCTTTTAGTCGACCAACAATCCCACTCATGGTATTGCAATTGTCTGTCATCAATGAGATATATTGACGGAAGAATATTTGACTGAATTCAGAAATTACGCAAGCACATGAGGAAATACTTAAATCGTCCAGATGGGATAATTTATCACCGATATGTGCTTTCACTTGATATCTGTGAAGCCTAATCGTGTTACATGCCACGGGTGTCGTTCCATCGTTTGAGATTGCTGATTCAATTTACTGCGTACTTGTATTATACGACATGGCTTGGTAATTATGAGAAAACTGATTACATGTTATAAGGACTAATGGCAATTCAGAAGGTGACTTTGATGATTTTCTCCGGAGTATCACTGAGTACAACTTTGATAAAACGATGCGCATGGTATTTACATAGTTGTGAAACAAAACTTGGCCTGATCATCAACACTTTAGTGGTTGAAGGAGCAGCTTTCAAACAAAGAAGCTCTGAACAATTATCAATCTAAAAGCAATAACAGCAAAATTCATCATTCTAAACAAACTGAAATCTGCCGTTCCTTCCGAAATGCGTGACGATCAAATTATTGGTATGGCAGCTGCCATACCTGCCATACCGGTTCCGTCGCCTAAGTTATTATAAGGAACAAGTGGTGGAAACCCCAGTAGAGCTGACAGAAGTCCAATAGAGGAAAATCACCGTGAACATGCCTCCTGGTTGTAGGTGAAATGCATCGGTGCAAAAGGAAAAAAATTGGTTTTGCCGTACATCGGTTTGCTCTGACTCCTCCCACTAATCATGTAATGTACATCATGGGTAATCAGGGATCTTTCAAGCAAAATATTCATCTAATTAAACGTGCATTTCGTGATAGCTTCTCAAACTTTGAAAAATACATGTGTCCACTCTATCTTTAGGGTTGACCCGCGGACTAGTAAGAGACTGCCTGCAAAAAAACACGGGAAACCAAAAACAATAGGCACTGCAAGCCTATTGACCTTGCAAATAAAGTGATATCAGTTCAATGCCAACTCAAATGACCCTCACATTATTCTCATCAATTCACATAAACACATTCAGGAAATCCTAATTGCATTATTATTATCAATTTATGTATCAGACATGTTGTCAATTGGCTTTTATCAAAACACGCTTTTTTTACACACCGCTTGCACAGAATTCGTCTGACAAATATGAAAGAATACGATTCCATAGACAAAATGCGACTCCTTCATTTGATATAGATCTATTTAACTTTGCCAAGTGACGTTAATGAGTCTGCAATAGCCGAGATGTTCCATGCTCAAACATGAAAAATTGCGGCTTTCATAGAAATTGCCATGAGTCGGATATGAGACTTTTTAATAGTATAGCAGCCGAGAATGACTATTTCCAATAATAGCTGAGGCTACTGTTCGAAGAAATGCAGTACACGGAATGTTGTTGAAAAACAAGTTTATCTTACAAGCGCATGTCTAAGAACACTTTTCAAACTTCAATGGAAGTTTATTGAAAAATTCTATGAAAAGTCAACTCGTAAGTAATGAAAAAAGGATACATCTAAAAAAATTTCATCATCATAGAATTAATGACTTTTATGATATAATTTCGAAACCATGAGTCTCTTGGGTCAACGTGTTCAGCCAAATGCACCGATCTATGGCAATCCGGAACCACGGGTTGTGGACAAGTTTATATTCCTTTGATCAGAATCATCCTCTGTTGTCACAAGAGTGTTAAATTTGACATTAAGTTCAAATTATATACAAAGTTTATGGGTTTCCAGTCAAGTCAAGAGTGTAATTGTGGCTCCATTTCACGAGTTCAAAGAAGTGCATCATTGGAGTCTACACTCCATCCTGTGTTTATGCACCTATCAGTGCAACTGTGACCATTCGCTCTTTAATTTGCAGAACTTAAAGGATGCATTTAATGGTTTCATGTTCACTATATGTATTCAAACTGAAAATTTTACCGACGATGCGATTACTGCATTACGCGATCGGTTGAACACTGTGTTATAGATGCTAAAAATACTATTTCTATATTTATACTTATATTCATTCATTGGCGTATTTTAATCATCTAAGGACACTCAAAAAGTTTGCAATGAGAGTCCACTAGAGTTCATGAGAAATTTGAATTTGCAGACAGGTGTGAGGTCTTTGCTGGCAATCGAATACACAAACCTTGGCACGAAGACGATGAACCTCAAAAGAAGCATATTTCAAATCATTTTATCGAAGCTATAATTATTTTAACATCTATGTAATGTACATGTATGCAGTACAATTTGATGATTGTTATTTTGCCCGCGCCACTTAGAGGAAGGGGAACTTATCCCGGTCGGAATTTTGCTTTCATGTACATTGTGTTCGTTGATATGCTTTACAGCAGCTCACTTTCTAACCATTTCTGATATGCTATTAAAGTGCTTCTGATTCTAACTCACAAGAAGGTTAAGTAAATGAATAAGCTTTAGTCAAAATTACATTGGCGAACAATTTGTATTCTCGAAGAGGCATAATTTTCTCAATAGTCCATTGCTCCCACATACGCCTGTATTATCTGTGAGGGAACGCGACACGCGCAAAACCCTTCCGCTATCTGGGAGTCCATTCACAGCTACTACAACCATAGAAATAGAATGTTTATCTGAAGTTGACTAGAATGGAAATTGACTCAAGGTCGCGGTACATCCGGGGAATTAAGTTGGGACATGAGTCACCAATGAAAAGCTTGGAATTGCACATGTGACCGATTCTAAGCCGCTGACAAGTGTCTCTAAGCGGAAATTCATGCGGTTTTTTGCCACTATTGTGTATTGCATGAAGGCTTACTTCTATTCTAGAGGTTTTATTGTTATCGATTTCTATGATTACAGCTATCACAACAAATGTCAAGGACATCTGCTGCAAGCAGTCGCGTAGCCAGGATTTCATTTCGGGGGACAATAAATGTGGCCTAATTAGTATAAGCCTAAATTTAATAGTTTTGTAGATCAGAAGAAGTCCTAATATTCATTCATATCTGATTTGATTGTGATCTGATTTTGTCTTTTATTGATCAAACATGATACACGATTAATATAAAATCATGCAGTATATACAAGTCTATATATAACATCTTCAGATGCAGCCTTTAGATCTTTTTGTCAACATTATGCCTCCAAGTATGTTCATGTACAACTGCAATGCGTATTTTGCACACCTTGGTAAAAAGTTACAAAATTGCAAAAGTTAAATGAAATGTACATGATGTGATATCGGAAAAGAGACTTATTTGTTGTAAAGTCTTTCTTTATTTGAGGCGCAAACGAGTGTCATGATGCATTGCATAGCTTTGGACTATGTCATCATAATTGAGCTTGCAATCTCTGCGCGCTACTGTAGGATTTCAGATTCTCACATTAATAAATTGATAATTCGACATAGAATGATGTTAATATGCCCCCATATAAAACACAAAGATTGTCCCCGCTCAGATTTCATTTCGGGGGGGCATGTCCCCCTTGGCTACGCCATTGGCTGCAAGGCAGCCTATCCAATGACTGTTCGTCCACAGGTGTAGCTACAGAATTAAATTGTCTAACTCTTTCAGTTCAGTGTGCGCGCAGATCAATCTAATTCAGTGGGTGTAGTCTTCGTCATCGATCATTACCACGCACTATCAAAGATTATTGATGTCAATTAATTGATTGCTCAGTAATTGCAATTTCAAATAATTGATTTCACAATACCCTTGCTTGCATTTACAATTATTTAATCGTCAGTGAAGCCCTTAGCTAGTGAGCTTTCGAGAAAATATTGAAATGCTTGTAATCGTACAGAATCTTTCAAACTCACTCGAAAAAAGCTATTATAATGTTGTTTACTTAGGGATACAACTCCTGTCGTCAATTGCTAAAGTTCATGATAAAATGCACTTTGGATTATTATTTTTCTCCAAACGCAGATGTTCTTAAAGTCCAATCTCAAATAGAAACGAAAATTTGACATCGATGATAAGATAGGAGAAAAAGATTTTCGATCAAGCTAAAGCTTTAACTTATCATTTATGCAAATTTGATTGACACATCCAGTAGTTTGGTAAGTAGAAGCAATAATGCTGTCGTCAGAAGCAACAAATTTAGCTAAGATCTTGTTTCAATCAATCGTTCGAACATCTATGGTTTGTATATATATATATGGGCATTGAATTTTTGGTATCACTACCGGTGAAGCAATAAAGTAAGCATAGAAAATCGAAAGAGGCATTTGCTCTTTCCCATAGCTCGATATCGTTGCATCTATATTCCTTCAGCCCCACCGGAATTTCCAGCAATGTCTTGTTTTCGTTAGCATAAGTCTCTTTGTTGATTATTTACATGGGTTTTCACGATAACGAGACATAAAATATTCAATGAAATCGGCTATCTTTCGACGCTCGTTCATGTCTGTATTTTATCATCTCCAAAATTTCTTGACTTTGCAGTTAAACGTTATGTCAGCACAAAATTTTGTCCCTTATGTTTTCTTGTCCTAATTTCAAATAATATAAGAGTATGAACAGGAATTGAATCAAAGTTTTGAACATGAGGAATGAAATGAATCAACTCTAGATATAAAGAATTTAGTAGTAGAAGCTTCCGTATTCATATACCCAAAATATCTTTAATATTAGTATGCATTTTGCATGTACTGTAATTCTATATTGTAAACTGCAAATATTCGACCGACAGAGTTACTTCCGAAATCAAGGGATAATTTCCATTTTCGAATTCTTACAATGAGCAACGAAATTATCGCTGAAAACTGTTGGTGATTGTCAGATAATTGACTACAATGTAGTTAATGAGTGCTACTTACTGCTCGTACTTTTCTTATATCGATGGAAAGCTCAGTATATTTATTAAGTGAACTTACAATTTCCCTGTTGAATATTTTCTGAAAACCTTGTAAAACTACACTGTCATTTCAAATACGTTTGAATAACTTGACTGTTGAACATAGATAATTAATCGTATGTACAATTGATGAAAGCAGTGTTAGCAAAGTTAGTGCACTTATTTTTCAAAAAATTGTTGATGAATGTGCAGATAACTGACAGCCTATAAATAAGAAACAGTAATTCATTTTCTCCATTTAACTTGTCCATTGTAACGAACTTATATCAATTCTGAGATCAGATTGCCTGTTAGTCCAAATGTAATATAGCTAATGCACAAAAGCGGCATTGATGAAGCAAATGTGAACGGAATATGAAGCAAACATGGCACTGCCAAAGCAATATAAACATTTTTCTACTCCATGACTATACTAGCTTTCACATTTAGGTCGCAAGACCTTTATTGGATTATTCCAAAAAAATGATACTTTTCAAGTATAGACAAATTGTTGTTTCACCACTCTCATACATGTCGATATTCTTAAAAATGTTATTGACAACAAAGTTTTGAATTTTGAGTTGAGTTTCTCTTCAATGGCTTGATAATTGTCCATCGATTGTCTTAAATTTTCAGCTTCCGGACCTGACTTTTGAATTGGCCATCTTCTTCGTCTCACTGCTCTCCACAAATATACTTCCGTTACCTCTTGCCTCTGTTCTAGACGATTAGCGTCGACAGTATGATGCAATTCATCTAGCGAAACTCTTGAATAATTCAACGATCTGCAAACAATCCCCAATACAAAGTCCATTTACTCTTGAAAGAATAAGCATTTGTTTGTGTTGGGGTAACGGTGTAGATACACGCTAGCTCAAGTTAACGATTTGAGGGGGCAGGTAAATGATCGTGAAATCTGTAAGGGAGAAAGTTAAATTGGATCAGCATTCTCTCGAGATTTTAGAATTTCCAAAATAAACTTGTCAAGCTCTGCAATAAATGACTGAAGATTTTGACATTATTGTAAAAATATAAATGCTCAAATCCAAATAAAACATATGACCACATGATATTTGTAGTCAAAGTCCATTACATTGTCCATTCTAGACCTTCAAGCAAAATTCTCTCACGACAAAATTGTGTTGCCATTTACAATCTGTCGGAGATCAGCAACGGTGCATGTTCCCATCAGTGTGGTAGCCCAGACCGAGTTTCTGTAGGGAAAGAGACCGAAAAAGAGACTTGATCATAGAATAATGAATCACCTGTGACTACTAAGAATCTGCGCGTCTGCCGAGTTTCATCCGGTTATTGTCAGAAAGGATCAAAGAGAGACACTGTAAATCCAATGGGAAACAGACTTGCGATTTCGGTAAAAATGAGATTTTCATTGCTTTCATGGATTAAGTGAGGAGAACTGATTCCAATGCCGTTATTTTTTCATATGGAATGTGTTCAGGTAATTTTCTATCATGTTCATGCACCTTTGTCTACAAATCTAGATACATTCAGATTTCGCAAGCATCTCAAAAGTGGCAAGGACAACCTTTTTGGTTAACTTTAGCCACATTTAACTACATTTTCCATGCATCACCGATTAGAAGTATTATAATACCACATGCATTTGACAGGGAGTGACTAGAAGACACGTCAGAAATGTTGGTCCTGGGCTTAGCTCTTTTTACTTAATAGGAGAAAATGAGAAGAAGAGCTCATTTTCGTCGAAACTTTGTTTATCATTGGATTTAGATGTATACTTTTCTTGTCCAACAAGAGCAGGAACGGGGTAGAATTCAACAGACGCGAAGATTCGTAGCAGCCACATGGGGCACATTATTCTGTGAAAGTTTCATTTTCGGCCTCGTTCCCTGCATAACCTCGTTCCCAACTACATCGGATATTGAGCTGGACAAAATCGTTCTTCATGATATCTACCCATCTCATCTTTTACTTTTGCAGTCTAATTGACTAATAAGGCAAACTAATAGGTTTTCGCAAATTTAGGTGTGGAGGATTAGATATGATTTTTCTGTATATTGATATTAGTATTATGCAGACAGTGTAGATGGAAAAGTGATGGGATGTTTTCTTTTCATTAAGAAACATTTCTAAGAATTTTTTTGTAGAGAAATATTGACGTCTTATGACATTGTAGAGTTCCTTTGTATACCATGTCAACCTACTTTTACAATTTTGCGAACACAGAATTTTGTGCAGTTCGACAATATCTGTATATCTTCCATCTTTAAATGCAAAATTAAAATACTAAATTCTTTATTCCAAATTAGCTGATTCCCGATTCACAGAAATGCATGCGTGAAATATGTAATGATCACAATTCCGATTCTCACAGACTTTATTCTCAAACAAAATTTGAAAAATTTTGAGTTGGCTGCAAAGAACTGAAGAATTGACTTTTTTAATGAGTTTTCATTTAAATTAAGCAACAGAAATAGTTTATTCTCTGGCATAAAATCAAATCTCTGATCATCATGATTGTGGTGGCAGGGCTGCAAGCGAATGAAGAATTCCACGGAGTATAATAATGCATCGACAATGATTGTAGTGTTATTTTGTATTCTCATTACCGTATTTTCATATTTCACATTATATTCAGAATTTTTCGCCATTTTCTCATTATTCTACATGATTGTATTTTCCGGTTAGCACACAACAAGTCCAGTTTTACAGATATTCATGTAAAGTTCAGCTTCGATATTTATCAACCGAATTATAAAAGAGAAGAGGTAGAAAATTTCCTTAGACATCATTAAGGAAAATGTACGTAGCTTCAGCATCGAGTGCAGTACTAATGATTGAAGAAGACAATTGATACATTTCGTCATTGTTGGATTATATCTTCTTGCATCCCTAGGTAGAAGATTTCAAAAGTACGATGATAAGTTGGATAAATGTTCAAATCCTACCGTTCAAATGTACTGATTTGCACATATCATAAAATGTTTGAAACGTGACTCACTAATTGAATATCCAAATCATTAATAGAGTTTCCATGTAGATTTGAAGTATTGCTTGAATGTCGAAGACAATTTTCCTCCTTTTGGCTTGAGTTTTAAACTGGCAGCTGCAACGCATGTCTTGAAATATAGAATATTTCTCTCCGAGTTGTAAGTACTTTGTTGGTTACATTTTCCTGCAGATAAATGATACTTACAGAATGCACGTTTTTCTCTTTCGTATCATTTACATTATTGTAGCATTAATCATCAGAACGACCAACAGTAGCTGCATTAACGAATATTTAGGAATATCTGACTGGGAAACATAGAAACGCTAACTGAAAAGAATTGTTTGCGTTTGCGCTCTCATACGTAGCAATTCCCTGAATGCGTCGGACATAAACAGACAAACTTTCAGATTAATGTTTCGATATCACTGGGTAAAAAGTAAACGATGCCACGACAACGACATTTCACCGAATGAATACGGGAATAAATTGATTAATGCCAAATAAAGTACACAACGTTTTCAGAAATGATTTGGACAAACATTCATTTTATGAATACAGTCCTATTGCGTCTGATTCATCATGCGAAATATTTAACAGTAATTTCTAATCATTGAGCAATAAAACTCAACTGAATTCAATTAAGGATACAAAATAACGAGCTTCCAATAAAACATTGAAATGAATCTGAATTTAGTTTTATTGGCACATATCCAAAGACAAAACGAATGAGCTAATCCTAAGAAGAGCAAATGTTTTACAAAATCAACATTTCAATATAAGGCATTTACCCGCTCCTTTGATATCCACAGGACAACATCTGCGTTATTTAGATTCATCTAAAGTTAAGGAATTACGTTTATCAGAGATATAACCACTGCAGATGCTTCATGACATTGTTCATCACTTCCGACACAGTTTCCTTACCTAAATTCATCTGAAATGTTAATTAGATGATCAGTGAAGAATACTGTCAATGCAATTTGACAATGTCATTGCTTACAATAAAGACAAAAAATATCCAGGAGTAATTCATTATGTAGCGATTTACAGAATTTTTTTTTATTCTTCCGTGACAGCTAAGATTTCAATTTCAAAAGCATGCGACAAGATTGACAGAAAAGTAAATCGCAATCAAATTTCGATAATTTTAAGATTTTTTTCTAGTTCTCTATAAATCAATTTTACTTTTTGATTTGAAAACTTAAATACTATTAATATATACATACGTTAAATATATTATTATATATATACATTAATAGCATTTAAGTTTTAAAATCAAAAAGTAGAACTGATTTATAGAGAGCTAGAAAATTATGCTTATTATTCCTAAAATTATCGAAAATTGATTATTATATACATATATATTATTGATATATAGATATCAATGAGATCAATCCTTGAATATTGATATATATATATATTAAAAAATGCAAATAATATGGAGGCGTAGATGAATAAATAAATTATATATATATATATATATATATATAAATAAGTATTATAATAAATATTAATAATAAAAACAATAATATATAAATATAATAATAAATATTATATATATATATATATATATAAACCAATAATCGGTAGTAAGTAGATCTATCGTTTAGAAAGTGCTCAATAATAAGTAAGAGCCATTATAAATTACAAAAGTTATTGGATCAACATTTATTCATGTAATTTTAAGTTTCACGGATTGCAGAAGCAACCAATCTTCAGACACATGTATACAAACATGTGTTTGAATAAAATGAGAATTTTTCAGGATAAAACTTCAAAAGATGTCATGAAAAAATTTAATTCGAATTTTCGCAGTCTGAACTCAAACTCGTCATCATGCGAACATAAATTTTTTGAGAAAAAGATCACTAGGACAACTCAAATTTCAAAAATTAATGATTATCGAATTTTCCCATGACAGTTTTCTTAGAAATTTATGTACGCCTAATGACGAGTCTGAAGTCAGACTACGAAAATTCGCATTGAATTTTTTCATAACATCTTTTGAAGTATTATCCTGAAAAATTCTCATTTTATTCAGATTTATCAAATAGGATGCCAATTTTTTCATCAATATATATTTATACCCTGATGTTCAAACCGACCTTCCGAATTCCAATCACACTTTCAGTTACGTTCAGTTGCTCTCATTGCATCTGAGATTAACAATGGCTGCAAGCTGTCTAGCAATGATTTTGATTTTATTGTAAAAAATAATATCAGTAGTAGTTTCATGAACAACACGATTTCTTTGATATGTTATTGAGCATCATGGATGCATCCAGGTATAGATAATCAGTATAAAATGTACCATGATCTCAAAGTACATTTGATACCATTGACTATGATAACATAGGTTTTGGAAATGTCATGTTCCAAATTGTCAATTTACATGTATTTCTACAATTTTACATGCTTGCAATGTTAAGTCTGAAAATCGACAGAATTATATGAATCAGTGACTAAAAATACGATATTTTGTATTCAATAGAAAAATCCTATTGATACTTCGTCTCGTTATAAAGTCATTTACATCTCGTAAGTAGTCTATGGACTACAGGTCAATGAAAACAAGTATATGCCTTTAAGTTTTAAGAACCACAGCTTACAGAATTCAATAATTTTGGAAATCGAAAGCAGTACAAGTAACTATCGGCCATCATCTGGCTCGTGTCAAAATTTGATGGCAAAATTCGGCCCAGATATTACATTTTTAAAAAAAGATACAGAAGTGTCTAGATTTTTTTTTGAACAGATGATTTTTTTTGCATCAGCGCATAGAGGAAATCGACTTTTTGCCGTCATAAAAAGTTTTAACACATTACAGACGAATATGCGGCGTATTTCGTCATAAAATAATTACCTACCATGTCCATGAAAGGTACTGTTGATACGATTAAAATTGTGGTAAGCATATGACAGACAATATATAGTTTCGTCTGCTTCGACGGAAAATCATTAGTGCCCAGATTCATAGTTTTAGAAAAAACGACTCTTGTGGAAACGACCATGCATGTTTTAGGTGGATTCACCACCCTTCATCAGTGTATAGATGAGAGAACAGTAACAAATTCAAACAGTAAACTTTACAGTATTTATATACAGAGTTCAAATCTTCGGAAGTGACTGCCACAAAGCCAAGTGCGTAGTCCGGATCTGGACATTCATCTGTCGTCGGAGTTGAATTCTTTAATGAATAAAGCTGCATTTAGTTTGGTTAGCCACGGTTTGGTATGATGCATGATCTTGAAAATAGTGACGTCAGGAAAGTGCAAATGCATGCTAATTTCAGATGGTTGACTGCCTTGTGTTCATTGACTGTAATGATAAAATGCCTTTTAACATTCCCAATGTAGCATTCATCACAATGTTTACATGAGTATCCTTAGGAAATATATATTTATTAGAGATGATCATATTAGTCTTCAGCATTTTGAAAAAAATTGATATAAATGCTGCAAATTTATTGCTCTCTCATTTGCTCACTGATGATGAGTAGTGAATCCACCTGAAAAATGCATAGTCGTTTCCACAAGAGTAGGTTTTTCTAAAATCTATTTCGTCTGTTAATTGTGAGATTTGTGAGTTTACCATAAAGTTTCCCGGAAGATTTGAAACAGCGATTTTGAGCTCATTTTATATGTTATATGTGCTGTCAAATGTGGATGTGCGCATCTATAACATTGTAAGGAATGTCATTTTTTCCAGGATACACTCCTCTTTCTGTTAGATCATCTGAAACGCGTGATTAGACGCTCAGATATTAACAAGATGTCAGCTCAAAACATGGCGACAGCCTTCGCCACTGTTCTTCTGTATCCTTCTCCAAATGGAGTGAAAGATCTCGAATCCCGCCTCCTTGTCCCTCAGAAACAAATCGACATTCTCAAATTTATTCTCGACATTTGGCCGGAAGCAAAATCTCGAAAAAGTGAGTGATTCTTTTTAACCATCATCTTCATCAATTCTATGAATGCAATGGCTTTCTATTGGCTACATTCATATAAAGATTTACTATTTTTACATATATTGTCTTGGTTTATGCAAGTTTGGTTCATGCCTTTACCTAGCGTTTACCTTCATGATGTTACCTAGCGACATCATGTGCTTTGGTCATTTTGATTCAAAGTCAGTTCATTCTCTGACAGAATTGGAGCATTGATTCGATTGATATTCAAATAAGTGTTGTGCGATTCTATCCGCGTTTAATGGTCTGTTGCGGTTAAAGCTCTCACGATTGCGGTTAACGAGCTCATTGATTACGGCATATCACGGTTAATTACTGTAGAGTAGCAACTACTATCATTTAGTAGCGCATAAATATACGGTTATGATCAGAGTTATAGTAATGAGTTGCAATGATTATTGGCTTCTATTGTGTAGTGTTTGTCAATTGAAGAAACATGTAAAAATAAGCAACTTAATTATATTAATCATATGCGTACCATAAGTCAATGGGACATACACGAGTACGTCTATGACACGTATCTATACCATACAACTATACGTGTACATAATTAACTACTTTAACCACGAAATTTAGAAGAATAAAGCTTTGTTAAATAACAGCTTATTAAGCTATGTTGGAAGTGATTTCATTTTCGATAAGCGAAGCTTGTCATGAAAGATTTCTACTTGCATTATATAAGTCGTAGCCTATTGCGGTGAGCAGTAGACAAGTGATTTAAGGTATTGATTCTACGAGCTCATGCGTTCATACGATTATTAGTCGAACATTGGTCGGATGTTCATACAATTATGTTTCTGCGGTTAACGGTCGGTTATGGTTAAAAACTTAGCTGTTGCAGTTGGTTACGGAAGAAATTGATCTAATCATCTATTACTAGGCCAAACATGTGGATTGCAAGTGAAGAATTTAAACTAACGAACTTCAGTCAAATCGAGGCGACCTAAAATGCAATCCGGCATGCAACGATAAAGGAGGGTGCTCGACTTACAGCACTAAATAGCGCTTTTTGCATTTTTGCTGTAAAATCAAATAAATAAAAAAAAGCACTTGCATGAATTTGTAGGTCTGACAAGCATTTAACCTTGGACTCGTTGAATGAATGCTGTCAAAGTTATCTATGGATACAAATAGATTCATAGATTTTCCTACTTATCATCCAGGTAATTGAAAAGCATTCTATTATCACAGCAATTGCTTAAATAAGAATTGAGAGAAGGAAAATATTTGAAAAAATGGATCATATTTGGTGACCGATGGATTTGTGTAATTGATTAAGTCTGAAGTTACTTGAACGACTATGAGACGCGAGGTGAAACTTAGTGAATATTCTTGACACACGATGCATTCGCAAAATTGTTGAGATAAATGTGGACTTTTAGTACTATCATTCAATTAATCACACGCCACTCTCATGATATAATGGACTGACACGTATTAAAAGCAATATTTCTTCATTTCATATCACACTTGATGAACATACTGCACGACAACACGACGTAGATAATGGAATGTTCAGGATATACTGCAGATTGGGATGCAATCACAACTAATGCACTTGATAAACTATTAGAGTTCTTGTCATAATAATTCATATTGTCAAATAGCAATGAGTCAATGCGAATTACCAAATTATTTTTATTCATCTTAATACTTCATACAAACTCATAATAATTTGACTAGATTGCAGAAATTAATTGCCAAATTCGTTCATGAAAGATAATGGTTATGTGTATTGACAGACGGACAGGATTCCAATATAAGCCTATTTTTGTCCAATCACGTGCTCGAATTCTAGACAGAAAATTAGAGTTGTATTTGCAATAAAATGAAATAAACTGCATTACTGTCTTATTCTGTTGTTCAACATTCACTTGATATCACCAGTAGAAATTTGAAAAATCTTGTGCGGCATTGGCACATTTCATTCATCACTGTGGTCTCCGTAGCACAGTGGTTAATTGCTTGGACTAGCGATCTGCTCCAGAGGTCGAGCCCCGAGAATTTCATTGGAAGTCGTCAGGAAGGGCATCCAGAGTAAAAATCATATCGCTCCAGTTTTAAGTATGAGTATGTCGTCAGCACCGTGCAAGCCCCCAGTAAGGGGAGTAGTGATGCTAAACCATCAGTTCCAACAATCAGCTCTAGGGAAATTAAGTCTATCGGTTCCCAAAAGGCATCAGGAAATGTTTCTGAACAAAATATACATTTTTCGCTTTTTCAGCTATTTAGGTCATTTCTTTTCAATTGAACAGCCTATTTAAGTGTCGGCGGCCTCTAAAGCTGTTTTTGATGTTTGAAATAAGGCACCTGTAATGGAAATGACATAGATCCGCAAGTTTACTAAGTTGCATGCTTATATCATACTACTTATATTTGCGTGTCAGCTACTCAATTTTGTGAAAATGCTCAAAACCTTCTAAGATTATTGGCTCACTTGTCTTAATCTGCTTTCACTTTGAATGAAATGTTGTGAAGATGCATGTCAGCTAGTCTATATCATAGTCGTGAATTGCAGGAATCGCATATAGTTTGAAAACATAATTTTTTAAAAGCATGCTCGAAAGCACTTTTTATAAGTCATGTTTGAAAGCAAAGCCATGATTAGAACGGTTTTCCAACCAAGTTTGCAACAAAGTACAGTTTTTAAATTTATCTTTAGAGACAATGTCTTGATGCAACTACGAAGAACAATCATTTTCAGTTTGACTTCGTGTTCATAGAACCGTTACGGTAGACACTGTCGGTCCCTTTGACAAATGACAATATACGAGGGGTGATTGATAAGTTCGCGGCCTGACATAGAAAGCTTCAGGCCATTATGCACATGTGGATTGATACAATGGAATGTGCTGACGGCGCATGACGAGTGATCAGTAGATCAGGTGAACTGTTGGTAAACCACAGCTACTTAACTTCAGTTACTAACTTATCAGTAAGTTAGTCAGATAAGTGTTGCGTAAGATGGATCACGTTTCAAATCGAGCTGTCATTCGTTATCTCGGCTTGAAAGGACTCACACCAAAGGAGATTCATGATGATATGGTTGGAACACTTGGTGAGAAAGCTCCGTCCTACACCACAGTCAAGAAGTGGGCTTCAGAATTCAAGCAAGGAAGAGAGAGCTTGGAAGATAATCCCCGTTGTGGAAGACCAGTGACAGTGAGCACAGAAGATGTGATCGATCATGTTCAAAAGATTATTCTTGATGATCGCCGTACAACCGAGTGAAAGATTGCCTTCGAACTGAAGATTTCACAAGAGCGTGTCCATAACATCATCCATCATGAACTTGGCATGAACAAAGTTTCCGCTCGATGGGTGCCACGACTGCTCACACCAGAGAACAAACGAGCCCGCTTTCTCATCTCAAGGGACAACCTGGCGCTGTTCGTAAGAGATCCTGAAAATTTCATGGACCGGTTCATTACGATGGATGAGACTTGGGTTCACCACTATCAGCCAGAGTCGAAAGAACAATCGAAACAATAGAGGTACCCAGGATCACCAACTCCGCGGAAAGCCAAGGTCACCAGGTCCGCGGGAAAGGTCATGGCCTCCATTTTTTGGGATTCGAAGGGAGTTTTGTTGTTGGACTTCCTAGAGACTGGTCGGACAATTACTGGCGAGTACTACGTTCATTTGTTGCAGCAGTTACGAGTGCAGATCACGATCAAGCGGAGAGGGAAGCTAACGAAAGGCGTGCTCTTCCATCAAGACAATGCGCCTGCTCACATCTCCGCTACCGCCATGTCTGCCATCCAAGGTTGTGGGTTTAACATCATTTCCCATCCACCCTATTCTCCTGATCTGGCACCATCGGACTTTCATCTCTTCCCAAAAATGAAATTGAAGCTCAGTGGTCAGCACTTCGCATCCAACAGTGACGTCATGGAGGCCGTTGAGGAGTATCTGGACTCCAAAGACTCAACACTTCTATGAGCAAGGGATCCGCGCATTGCAGCACCGTTGGGCTAAGTGCGTTGATTGTAGGGGCGATTATGTCGAAAAATAAATATGTATCGTATGCGAAATATGCTTTTTTCTATATCGGGCCGCGAACTTTTCAATCACCCCTCGTACGTGTGCATAACGGATATTCGGTGCTGTCAACAAAAAGCAGTGTTTTAAAACATACAAACACTAATTTTGTTATTCTAATGTTCACTATGGAATAAACATACAAAAGAATGACAACAGTTCACTGTGCTGATACAAGCGTAGTGTTCACGCAACTGTCACTGACCTTAGCTCAAGCGATAAGAATTCGTAATCTGAAAGTTTGAGAAAGGTAAAATGTGTTTATCATTCTTATGATCATCTCATGGACACTTTGGCTTGTCTTATTCACTTAACCCAAGGAAATGTTTTGGGAGCAATTCCGTCAACAAGCATGTATGGGAAGTTATTCAAGCTACCTGGTCTGAAATTCCATTTGAACCGTGACTTTGTCATGGATTTCAAAGAAATTTTAGAACTGTTGCGTAGTTTAGTCTATAGGTATCGGTGATTGAATTGAACAAAAATTCATACCTTGATGTCTGCTGACCATAACTTACCAGACACAGCCTAAACTGTCTGCCAATGCAAAGAACTAAACATAACCCTTCACATGATGTCAAGTTAATTGAAATTGAGCATCTTCGTCATTGAAAATTCATGTCGAATGTTCCTTTAGCTGCATTTTCGGTAAAAGTTATCAGTACCGTATCTTTTTGTATATCACAGCGGTTCTTAAAATCTTTACATCATGATGAAACTGAATGATAGCTCACACTGTCTGACAGTTTTCATCAAAAATTCTGTCGTCTTCATGTCAAAATCCTGCATCAAAGAAATTGCTTAATTTTCGTTCGGAAGCCCTGCTGACCACAACTGACCACTTAAGAATGCGAAATATTTGTCAAAATAATCTGCAGAGCATAAGGATTCAGATGGCATATCGTTTATTAAAATTCAAATTGTTCAAACTGTTTACCTGAAGTTGACTAGAATGGAAATTGAATCAAAGTTGCGGCACATTCGGGGGACATAACTAAGTTGGGGTATGAATGAACCACCAATGAAAAGCTTATAATTGCATATTTGCCTGATTCTAACTCAATGATTCTGCCGTTGACAAGTGTTTTTTTCTAAGTGAAAACACGTGCGAGAGGTTTTATTGTTATCAATTTCTGCATGTATGTTAAAATAGAACCAGGATTTCAACACGAAAATTACATTTGAAAATATGTTAACCTTTTTGTGCCATTACTTATAAACGGTCTACATTGCTATAAAACGTTCTTTATTTTGACTGAGCATTAATATTAACATCATTAGACTAGCAGCATCATTTGCCGACGGGGACGTGAGATTTTACTTGGTGAGTGCGATCATTAGGTGTCTTTTTGTGAGACTCGGTTGTCCCAGTACAGGTGTGTAATGAGTTATATAGACTAGGAAGACGCAACACATTATCCCCAAGCTTCATGAGATTATCCATATCGATCAACGGATCAGAATTTGGGTGATGTCTGTCCACAGATGATAACGATATCAAATGAATCAGACGTGAGCTTCTGGTGTTGTGTTGAACATAATGTTACTTCCGACAAAAAATACTCTGAGAATGAATAGATTAGGTATGCTAAATCAGAAATGGACATAAACTGCGTTGAGTTTAGGTCGCTCTTCATACTATTTGCCCGATTTCAGCATTTATAAGAATATTTCTTCAATTTTGTAGATCCATCAATGAATATAACAATAATAGTTAGCCTAGTGAAGCAGGCTGCTTCCTCTGCATTATAACTCGGAAGATCATTGTTTGCGAAGTGCTTGTTAAAAAGCAGTGTTAAATTACGCAGATTCTTCAATTGAGGCATAATGACATAAGTCGATCGTCGATAGCTCACTTGGTAGAGCGATGGCATAGAATGCCAAAGGTCGGTGGTTCGAGTCCACCAAGACGCACAGTTGTTGTCTGTCTGTGAAATTATCATTGCAGCTTTCTCTGTTTGCTGTGTCGACTAAGTCCCCACTTCAAAGTATAATGTTGGCTTTGAATTACTGTTATCTTAGTATTAGTAGTTTGGCTTGACAGTCAATGTTGCGTTGTCTTGGGGATGAAGCCATCTGATTGGATTATGCAGATGGTTCAATTAAGGACTTTTGTCTTGCTGTCGCGCGTCCATAGCTCAGTTGGTAGAGCGATGACCTAGAATGCCAGAGGTCGGCTGTTCGAATCGGCCAAGAAACACAGTTCTTCACCGTCTATGAAATTAAATGCGGTATATCTCACTTTAAGCAAGAGTGCATAATGCAAGCATCCTCAACATGCCCGCTTTGACAAGAGTCGACTTGCTACCATGGTCGAACTATAGTGTGCTTTTGTGTGAATTTCTAGATGAGCTATCGATGATGAACCATTGACATTGGTAAAGCTTTAATGAGGCTGAGTGATGTTTCTCGTTCGAATATTCTTGTGATGAAGGAAACTAGGGACTATCGGTTACTCTCACAATTTAGCACTTCCGGGTGCTCCCATTCGAAAGACTATTTAGCTGACTTCCGGGCGATCTAGAGACTTGATTTATCGTCGGCTAGCATCTTTGTTCTTCCAAAGTTAACTTCCTATGCGCCATAACGGTATTTGATAGTTCATGAACTGTCTGACGACTTTAGTCATCATTGATCAAAACTGGACATTGGCGATTGCTAAAGTTAAAGAATCATAAGCGTTGAAGATGCATTCTATGAATATTATTTTCCCTTCCGCCGACCTCTGCAGTATTCTCTCGTATTCTAAACATTCTCAAATGACCTTATCTGTTACCGTCATGGCTCTCCAATCAACTTTCGCTCGTCTCTCCAGTCATCTCTGTCTTATCCGAGCTCTCTCCATTTCTCTCAACTCAATCCTTCATTTTCTGTCCGTGGAATTTTTTCTGTCCGACAAGATATGATGGAGTGAGAGTGGAGTTGGTTTGTTGACACAAGTGGGAATTGCTTCAGCTGAAATTTAGGGCAATTTTCTCTCCTTCATTCATCGACAAAAATCTGATGTTCAAATACAGAATCTCAAAATGACAATTGTTATTTGCCTATTTGTTTGTCACCTATTTGATAATTACCGTCAATACGATTGGGACGGAACTTTTATAATCGAAGTTACACTCACACATTTTTTTCACTTTTCAGCTTGTATATTTGCCCTATTTTAGAAAAATTTATATTTTAAAATTTGTATTTTGAATTTTGTAGATTTTTCTTTGTCCTCTGAAATATAAACTCAATTGTATTTTATCTTCAATGCTCGATCGACCTTTGCTTCAGGTCAAATGTAATTTTTTCTAGCAATATAATGTTGTAAAGCAATGCAGATTTCCAATGAGTTTTAATAATGAAAGCAACACAATTGACTTCATGTGTTTAATAGCCGAGCGCTTTCGTGGCCTCTTGTCAAGGGTGGGCGGCCAAGTGTGAACATGTAAAGAGATGGCTGAGAAACATTCAATGATGCCTGCCGCCAGTGACACCAGCCAATCAGTGCCAAGGTAAAGACAATGAATAAAGAAACTCTTTATGTACACATAAAACATGTCGCCTCGCAGCTATGTACAGTGTACAGTGCTTCCAATACCGCAAAGAAAATCGACATTTACAAAATGATAAAATAGAAAAATATGTACAAAGTGGACGGTACTGAAAAGAGACATTCAAGTATGTGTCGAGCGATAGAACTTTGAGGTGCTGTTCTAGATCGCGGTCTTGACTTTCTATCCTCAGGCCACTTAGGAACATGCTCTCTCATTCGGACCCACAAATTCCTCTCCGTACGTCCGATACAACTGTGTCCACAGTCACATTGAAAATGATAGATAAGACACGAACGACTTTAAGGACTAAGTGGATCCCTGAGTGGGTCCGAATGAGAGAGCATGTTCCTAAGTGGCCTGAGGATAGAAAGACAAGACCGCGATCTAGAACAGCACCTCAAAGTTCTATTGCTCGACACATACTTGAATGTGTCTCTTTTCAGCACTGTCCACTTTGTACATATTTTTCTATTTTATCATTTTGTAAATGTCGATTTTCTTTGCGGTATTGGAAGCACTGTACACTGTACATAGCTGCGAGGCGACATGTTTTATGTGTACATAAAGAGTTTCTTTATTCATTGTCTTTACCTTGGCACTGATTGGCTGGTGTCACTGGCGGCAGGCATCATTGAATGTTTCTCAGCCATCTCTTTACATGTTCACACTTGGCCGCCCACCCTTGACAAGAGGCCACGAAAGCGCTCGGCTATTAAACACATGAAGTCAATTGTGCTGCTTTTATTGTTAAAACTCACTAGCAATATATACCGAACTTATAAAGAAAGATTTAGATAACATTTTGATAAAAGGAAATTAAATTAGTTTATCTTTCGACGCAAGATAAATTAATTTCATTTCCTTATATAAAAATTTAATTTTGTTTCGATCAATTTTTTGTTCACACCTTGGCCTCACAAATGGGTCCACGATGAATTACACATATAAGTTACCGGCATCTCCTCATGCTTGCAAATTTGAGTAAAACCAGGATACATTATCCAATCAACAGAAAGTTTCACGCACACGCATCGTTGAGTAGTTGCTATTCACAAGCCAAATTTGAGGTAATTTGAATAAGTACTTTTTGAATTGCAGGCGATAGCGAATGTGAAACGTGAGCGATCTACGTAGATCGGAGGAATAGTCTTTCACATTCTGTCGATTGACTGCGTTTATGCGACACATGTCTGAATATGTGTCTTTCTTGGCAGAGGCTACGTAATTCTGTGTTGGTTAAGACTATGTCCACCCTTGTTTGAGATACTTTAGCTCATAAAAATGGCTTTTTTTCTCTTACGCAACATAAAAAAAGCAATTGTGTGAAACTATGTGAATAGCTTTTAACAAAGGTGGATTATCTGCTTTCGCGCGGATACGGATCTTCGTTTCTAAATTATGCGAATACTTATGCGGACGCGTACTACAGATGATGACCTTAGCGGATCAAACATTACAAAAAAAGATGTATCTAAGCTTAACTTAATGCAGCGCATGCGAATATTTCGAATATTTGTGAAGGATTTGAGATTATGCGTAGCATTAAGATTCTTACTTTTCCAATCCTAAAATCAATAAATATCAATTTACCGGGACTAATGTGTGACAGTCAAGTAATTAATATTATGATTACATTTGTAGCCAATCTAAATGCCCTTTAGAATAGTAAACAAGCGGCATGGGTAGCTAAATTTTAGTTCGGTCATCGGATTATCACTGTAGATTTGTAGGCCTAGGCGTATGAATAAGGCATGAATGTTTACTCGGTATTGAGGATAAATGCTGCAACTGCATGGATGTGGATTGAAGATTTTGAAGTTGCTGATTTAGAAAATAGTTTCATCCACATTTGAGCGCACACGCATCTCGAAAACTACAACCAGACGTGTAAGCGAGTCCGGATAGCCTGTGGGCCTAAAATATAGCAGAAGCTGGCCGGGGATAAACAAATAGTTTTATTTACTTTGGAACGCTAATAATTCAGTTTCAATGCGAAGAAATTCTTGATACAATTTACATGAGGATAAAGGGACGTATAACATATACTCGCACATTCCATTTCGGTTCGCGCACACCCACAGGAATCACACAATCATAAATCAACCGCTGTCCACATTTAAAAATAATACAATTGCGTAATACTAAAAATAATGCTAAAAAATTAGAATTCTTAAAAGTGTAATTATAGGCAACTCAGTTGAGATGCATTCCATAATATTTGCTGGGGACCTTTTGAATGTGATGCAATCTACGGATTTAAAAATCAGATATTCAGACGGGTCTGAATTTTCCCAAATCAACGGACCGGAGCCAGACGCAAAATTCAAGCACATTTGTAAGACTGCCTAGAACTGAAGCGTCAGCTTTCAGATCACCTTTTGAACGTCGTTTACTCGCCTCATTAGTTCATTTATTGAAGGAAAGCTTTGTAAAATATCATCCAAAATTGTTCAATGTTAGAATTTTTCCAAAATGTCTGTAATTCCACTTGTATAGCCAATGTCATTCCTAATTTCGAATGCTCTGCTTTTGAAGGATGTTAAAATGCAATACTTTCATTTAAGAATGAGGTGATGAGTAAGGAAGTTTGAAAAATACTGAGTAAATGGAAATGAAAGTACAAGAAACTTTGTTGGCTAGAAATTCCTCAAAGGTATGTTGGGTATATGTCATACACAAACATGAAACAATCTTCTCCTGGCTGCCAGGTAGATACTTTTCAACGTGAATATGAAAAATTGAACGATATGTTTGTTTGCGTTATTGAAGAGGCAGACATTGAGCAAATAACAAGGATATTTGCATTCTCAATCACATATCAAAGTGTATTGCAATCACAAACGTATAGCAAAATAATGAATTTATTGTAGAGAAGTTTTGATTCAGACTCCACACAAAGACCTACCTAGTTTCCGTAGGTACGTAAATTTTGTCATGAGTTGTCTGAAACTCAAAAAAATGGAACAAGACAGGCAAGATACAGAAAAGAAAAGAAATTTAATAAGTATGGATAGTTTACTTGGAACATGTGTATGACAGCAAAATCCAATAATTTAAATATCTTGGATGTAAGATCAGTGAAAAACATTTTGACATAGAGTAAGCATAAGTAGGTAGAGTGTCGACTCAAAAACATGTCAGCATACAGTGAAAATTTTCATATCAAAAGATTGTGATCAAAACTTTGTGATCTGATCACGCTAAAGAAAATACACTTGTTTCTAAGGTTGAGCACTAAACTGTAAAAATTTGTATATATCCCATTTAGCATTGGGTCTCATAAGTCATAAGTCACTTATTGCCAAAAAAGTTTTGGACAAGAACGAGATAAACATGCCGATACAACATGTTAACATATGAAAATAATAAAATCCACACATCAACAGGATGGCAAGGTGGCGAATAGAAGATTTCATTATCAGTAATTTTTAGAGATTTGTTAGAATATAATTACATCTTTGCACGATGCACAATTATTGTCGAATCACTGTTCAAACGCTAACATACATTCATCATCGGAAGTACTAGTTTTTCAATGACATGAGTATGTACAATCTAGCTTAACTGTCTCGTCCTAAAAGTCTTCCCAATTATTAAGTATTATTAAGATGAGGTGAACCGACCGGGGTGCATCAATAGATATCAAAATCATATTTATAAGAAGACCAAGTATAGACTTTTAGAGTAGAAAAATGTCTCACCTGTAATGATAGAGTTGTAAATCCTGAAAATGTCCGGAAAGTTGTTTCTCAACTCTATTCATGTAATGAAATTGAAACTGCATACACATTGGGAATTGAATCAATACTGAGTCGCTACTCTACCTGATATACTTACTCTATGCATTTTGAGTTAATCATGATTTATTCAACAACTTTTGAATACTATACAGCAATTCTAGAAAAGTGAACTTATTTATGTTGATGTATTTGATTGACAGTTGTGATTTTAAATAAAGTTTGAAAAATTTCGAAATCCAGACCGTTGAAAATGCATTGTTAGTATGAAGATGACAGAAATTTGGGCCAAATGGACGCAGGCACCTTGTCTTCTAAACCGCAATATGTATGAATAAGAATCGAACAAAAGTCATCGTTTTTGAAAATTGGTGCCATAAAAGTCCCGCCACGTCCGGTTTGAATGGAGGACCTTAAAAGTCGTAAAAAACTTCATTCTCCTCAGCGACCAGTTGTCTATTGGCCTAATTAAAGCTCTCCACCAGGTTGAATCCGATCCGGCTAATTCGGATGTTTCCGGATTCCCGTAAAGATGCTAATCCGATCCAACCTTTCAAACATAAAATCCGAATTCGAAGAGAAGAAGATGAATCGAACGAATATGATCCGACAGTCGGACTCGGATCGGATTTGCACACCTTTATTTTCTACTCCCAATTACCTCTTCAAAGCCGATCAGTACCTAACCTAGTTTTTCCGAGGATTTGAATTTGCTGGAGCAAGAATGGAAGACAGATTTTAATATTTGGATCCCCCATCCATAATGATGTCGATTTGGCCCTTGCCACACCTTTGCTGTATAGTTAAGGTTTAAAACATGTTTTCTTAAATTTTTGCTTGTTCTTTGAGAATTTCTCATTATAGGCCTAGCGGTTTCTTAGGACATTGGATCCAACTTTTGATATAGAAATTAATGATTGAAGTTTAGATATCATAGTAATCTTAGCTTCAACTGTTGTGTTTTCATTGGTATTTGGAACCGTTTCCTGGAGTGTGAATGCATTTAATGTAAGCTGTGCTGTAGGTTACTTTCGGCACATAAAAATGAAATAAAATTTCTATTTTGGTATTGAAATTCATTACTCCTAACTCCTAAAATCATGCGAGGCATAACAATTAACAACAGACGGAACTTGTTATGTTAATAGAGGACCGAATCGGGTCAGAATTGAGTAGGTAGCCTAGACTGAGGAGGCATTTCATTCCTGTCTGTCAATCAATTCTTGGTCGTTGAGATGAATTTGTCCTTCAATCTGCAATAAAACGCTGCTGTTGTTGAATCATCGACTAGTCCAAGTGGAATGGTTCAGTTTCCCAATTATTTAATGACAGACTCCTGACATCTACACAGTTCGAAATGGACATCCTACATCAGTGCAAGGTAATAATGCCGGATACACCCCCGGGAGAAATTTTAGGCAATACAGTAGGAGCGGGATACATGTGATTTTTGTTTGTTTAGGTGCGGATTGCAGCTTAACATTCCTTCAGATTTTAGAAAACTTTCTAAAAGAGACGTCAACAAAACAGCAAAATGACAGCAGATAGAATGAAATTTGATGAGTGTAAACCGACCGAGGAGATGCTAAATCCTACGAGAATAAATGCAGTTGTTTGATGTGGCGTAACTAGTTTCTGTGCAGCAGGGTTCTTTTTGTATGTCTAGCCATCCATGACGTTGATAATTCCTTCGATAGATTGGACATTCTAAGAAACGTGACAAAATGAAAATACTAATAAAGCAAAAAAAACAAAAATCACAAAATCATCATGTATTTTGTTTTAACCATTTCAAAAAACATTGTTTTTAGACCCTAGTTGTAGTCCTTATAAGACGAAACCGCGTGTCTCACGCTTTCATGACTTTTAGCATTGGTGAATTTTCAAACCTTCCTCCAAAAGTCGTTTGATTAGGCTGACTAAATGGTCAAATTGAAGGTCAATGTTAAGCATACGAAGATCTAAATTGTGTCACTCTTACAGCCATTTTTTATGATAACTTATAATGAAGTGCATTTATCATCACCATGAGTACACTATCGCATGAACATGAGTCTACAAATCAAATCCTATCTTTTATACCATGGACATCGAATTGAGTCTTAAACTTCACATTTTATGTTAGTACTAATTGTCAATTTTTTAGTAGCAATTTGACTACTTCTGTCTCTTTTCCCAATCATTTGAAAACTTTCAGCATCTTGAACTCATCTCTAACATTCGTAATTTCGTTTGAGGATCCATAGACCGGAAAAATTTCGTTTTTCAAAAGCATGGTTGAATTTCGTTTTATCCAACTTCTGATGCAAAGTCTTCATTTCACAATCGCATTATTGAGTTGTATTCAATGCACAAATAAATCCATCCGCTTTTGTGCTCAAGCGTTGGACAACTTCCAAGTGCAGTACTTTCCCGACAGGAATAACCGTAGGCAAATCGAATTTAACAAAGTTTTATTCGTTGGCTGTAATGTTATTCTTCAAAACTGTCGATATGCAACATAACAAACCCTCTCAAGATGATCAAAAGACAAACATGATTCTCGGGTTTAAGCTGAGGAATCGCGGATGCCTGTAATTCATTAAATATAGGTATGGTCTGCATTTTCTTTTGTTATCCTTCAACAGAGCACTCGAAAAGGAAAATAATTTGTCAATAAGCATGAATTTATATTCATTTTATTTCAAATGACAATTACATATTGAAATTGATGATCGACAACTAAATCAATCTTTTTCATGTGGCTGTATTCGCATCCTCTATTTTGTTATTACGAGTAGATCATGCACGCTGACATGCAATTGCAAATAAATTCGATTTGGAACTATTGCTAGAATTCAAAACATTTTGGATCACAGAAAATAACTCACAAGAAATTGTTTCGACTTCGTGTAGGCAGCAACTCACATCGAATGACAATTGATTTTATCTTTTGACGTAAAATAAATTGTTTATTGTAAACTCCATATGATCGCGTGTATAGAAACGTCAGTAAATTAGATTATATTTCTCTAAAGAGAAAGTACTATTGTGCCGCATTCTGTCGGCTTAGTTGCCGATTATTTGACAAATTTATAAAATGGATCAGCAAAGGTCTTGCAAGCGAAAATGAAGGAATTGATTGTGAATTTGAATCTTGCTCTTTGCTAAGTAAACATAATCCGATTGATCCTACATGCATTCAAATAAACCATTTCAAGAATTTGTTCAGAGATTTGAAGCTACAATTTCCTATCTTGTTTAAAAGAGAATATTAGTTTCCTTAACAAGACGTCGAAGTTACTCCATGAAAGATTTGAGATGACAATTTCCCCATTTTCTTAATACTGGTCGTCATGGTAGCTCAGAATTATGCGATAATAATCTTTCACATTCATTTACCGAATTCTCCTGTCGATTGTTGGATCATCTCTCGTTAAAATGGAGTTATATTCTTTGTTTTCCAGCTTATATCTCGCCTATCCTTCATTTGGAATAATAGAGCTCCCCATTTAGATTGCGAATTTTGAAAATGGAGCATTAACGTTTCAATTTAGTTTTCGATTTCAGATATTGCTTGTTCATTGCAATTAGGCTTGTTCAAAGTGATCAGATTGATCTTAGGAATAATGTAAATTTTGCATTTTTGACATGAGTGACGAAGTGATGTCTGTAGATCGCAGTCAATAGTAAGCATTTGTGACGTGCTAGTAAATGAGCCTAAATTTTCCGGCCTACCCCAAGCCACTCAGAAAAATCCAATCCTAATTAGACCCGTTTTATCGAGAGCTTTCAGGCCAGACTGGCGGTATAACGGAGGGTTCCGTCCATAAGTTCCAAAAATCCTCAATGTTATATATCATGATATGACAAGTGCTCAAAATGACATAGAATGCCGAAGAATGAGAAGGTCAAAGAGTTGAGATAAAAAAGACCATTCATCGGCACAATACTAATGCCAGTGGAATGATTCACTTGAGTGACCATTTTCCAGGTCAGACGTCAAATTTACTATAGGATACAGCATGAGTATTCTCTGTTATTGGAAATTTGTCAATAAAAATCACATGGTTGACATCAGTTGGCGTTTGAAAGATATTGATCTTAATATGCACTTATATTCGAAATATAACTCCAATATTCATTCATGTTTGTAAATAAAATGACATACATTGTTCAATGGTTGACATCTTTTGACGCATAAAGGATAAATTGATTTTGATTTTGAATTCAAATGATTTTCTGTGTTTAGAAAAATGCGTTTTACATATTGCGAAAAAATAGAGCCAACAAATTATCGAATATCTTCTATATCAATTTTCATATCAATTTCTTATCGACATTTGATAAAGATAATCAGAACAAATCGTTCACCATATCGCAAAATTCCAGTAAAACAACTTTTTCTAATACTGTAGTTTTTCGGGCGCTACATCTAGCTAACAAAAAATTATGCAGGATGCTTCCCTTCAAACTGTTTATCTTTTGGCTAACAAGCAATGGCTTTTCAAGACGATACTTCTCGCAAAGAAAGCATCAGATACACATGCATCAATTTCGCCACCGAATGCGCATTTCGATGACAACCAAAGTTTACATTCCACCACGGTTAATTCTTATTTAACCGCTTGAACCACCGGATTGAGTGCAGTACGCGTAGCATGCAAATGAGCTTGTCACACAGTAGCGTCCACTTGTTGCCTAGAAAGACTGGTTTCCAATGGGTCGCGCGTCGTACAGTCGCAACACCGTCTTCCGCAATAGCGCGCTCTGATTGGTCTATATTTCACGCAGGTACGCTTCAACTAATACGACGGTTTACAATCAATCAATGTCTGCTGTTTTACCGTGCGTGTCACCCTTGCGACGTCGCATGTAATGCAGTGCCCGTTCTGACATCAAATATTGTAACGCCACGAACGCCGACCGTTCTTGTCGCAAGAAAGTGGGAAGATAATTGTGACGTCAAATTTCATGCGACAGCGCAGACAGTTAAGTGACCTACGACCCATTGGAAACCAGCCTTAATGGTGCAAGAAGTCACAGTCCAGCTTCTTCTAATTCACTTGTACCCATAGAAATAGATTGTTTATCTGAAGTTGACTAGAATGGAAATTGACTCAAGGTCGCGGCACATCCGGGGGAACTAAGTTGGGGCATGAAGAGCCAATTAAAAGCTTAAATTTGCACATGTGACTGATTCTAATCCAATGATGCAGCCGTTGACAAGTGTATCTAAGTGAAAGTGCGTGGGATCTATGTGCCACTATTGTGTATTGCATGAAGCTTGACTTCCATTCTAGAGGTTTTATTGTTGTCAATTTCTATGCTTGCACCCACAGTCGTGAGACTGACAAGCATGACAAAAGTGACTTCTTTGCAAGTGTGATGCACCACATTGAACCGATTTCTATGTAATTGCAATCGGATTCGATTACTTTTATTCGACAATTACAGATTGTTTCATAAAAAATGGATCACCCTTAAGCATCGCCTTAATTTCAACTTTGTCTAACTCCGCCAAACTTGAACGAAATTCTCTGAAATTTGGAAGATATGTCAGTTGTGCTTACTAGTATCATTGTTGGAAATTTCAAGCATGAATATTGAGTTGTTTTCCTGTTATAGATAAAAAAGTAGTAGATAATTTGATCTTCATTTAGCAATGTTACACAATATCATACCTCACTCTTATAAAATTACATTTGTTTCCTTTGTTATGTAATATGTTGTTCTACAAGCCAAAAGCTATCAAGCAAAACAAAAATAAAGAAAATCGGTCAATCAGAGCCAGTATAGCACCATTATTCATCTACAATAATGTAACTGCTACATGTGATTAACTGGACTTCATGTTCCATAGCTTCCTGACTTCGTTGCGGTGGTGTTGGCAGCACTCCTGACTGCTTTCAGCTAGAAATCTATCTCTTACCGGTTGAAAACAATACAAAGCACAAATGAACAATAACGAGATCGCATTCACAAAAGGCAAAGTGTCAGCCTTGCTAGAACTTGCTAGAACCTAGCCTTGCTAGGATAGTGATGGTCGATTGAGATTATGGATAAAATCTGATCAGGAAATTCCGAGACATTTACATCGTCCCCGGGTACAAGGTGGTGCGACTATACTGATTTGGGCTGGCATTTGGACCAATGGCCGCTCTGAACTTCACATACAGCAAGGAACCATGAATTCTGAACGCTATGTGAATGTTTTACGAATGAACATTGGCCAAATGACAGATCAACTTGGTGATCCATCGACTTGGTTATTTATGGATGATAATGCTACGTGTCACAGGAGTAGTAGAGTCAACTTATGCAAGTCTCAATTAGGGCTTAGGACATTATCTTGGCCAGCTCGTTCTCCTGATCTGAATCCCATAGAAAATGTATGGAGTATTCTAAAACGTAACGTTCGTCGTTCACTGCTACCTACAGATGGCGTATCACAACTTACGTCACTGTTAAAAAGAGAGTGGAGAAAGTTAGATCAGTCAAAAATCAACGATATCATCGAATCAATGCCTAGACGAATTGGTAATGTCATTGACAATAAGGGTAGGGCCACAAAATATTAGCTTCTTAAGAACCGTTACTGTATCATAGCTTATCAGATTATATAAGGACATTTAAATAACAGGGGACATGAAATAACATGAAAAATGCTTTCTGTGTCATACTTATGTTTTATTTAGTCAAATTTTAGGATGATCCACTTTTTATGAAACGGACTGTAGATCCAAAAATGAATGAGTTTTAAACACATTTTAACTTTGTTACCTGATACAAAACGGTAAGATGAAAATTTCAAAGATTTGAAGACCCGTCCAAGCAGAAAAGTATTGGACTTCCATTTCTAGAGAGAAAACATTTTATGTCATAGAAGTCCATTCTCGTATCAATATGCAACTGAAAGTTAATCATGAAGCTAGCTACTAAAAGGAGAGATTACACAATAGAGAGACAGAGAATATTCGGATAGGTTGACAAAGAATGCTTCCTACCTAAGAGTCACGGATTTCTGTCTAAATGCAGTAATCTTAGAAATTGAGTATATGAGTCTATGACAAACCGACAAACTGATTATACAATGAAATTCTGCCTCTTGATAGTTTAGAAACGGTTTCAGAAAAGATTGGTCACGTGATCCGATTTCTATGATTCATACAATTCATACATCGAGGAAGTAATGTCAGTTTAGCAGAAAACTGTGCCGACAACTCGGTTACACCACTCTCGATTTAACTCGCGCTTCGCGCTCGTGTAATCGCTCGTGGTGTAACCTGTAATTTTACAGTGCATGCAACCGCTTAGAAATACTCTGCTAATGAAACCCCAGCATACATTATCGTGTTTGAAAACATACGTCGAGGTACGCGTCACACAAGAATGCTTTCATCTGCATCAAATGTTCGATGAGAACTTCCATAGATTCGGATGACCCCTATGTCTCCGTTAAGACAATCTGTCTACTTGCCCAATTGTCTACAGCGGCAGTTTAACAAACATCAGAGAACAATGACTTTTAAGGATTCTTCGGAATCGCATCACATTCCAAGTCTCGTCTCATTCACTATTTAATGGGCTGAATAAGACGGCAGTTTTCTTCTCAAATTAATCAAATGAGAAGGGATGTAATGTACTGTGAAAGATTTTCATTTATCAAATGCCTGACCGCTCGTTTAAACATGACTGCATGCACAGGAGTAGGTTGCTACTGCAATGGACTTTTCGGAGTTGCAAGAGAACCAGATTTTAGATTCATCTGAGAAATGCAAGATTTAATAGCAATGACGAATTTTATTCGTTCACTCAATAAAAACAATGATATAGTTCTTTGGTTATACGAGAATAATATACATGTACATGTGCGTAATGAAATAGAACCGAATAGAACAGAAGTGTAATAATAGAAATCCGCTTTTTTGCCTCTGGTTTAAGTTGATAAAACTCATGTAGAGGTCGGACATCATAGCTATCGAAGCGATAAGTATGATGGCACCAGGCTGGACTTCGACAGCGGGTCTAGTTCAGAAATTTATTGACCATATATTGAGATAACTACTGATGCAAATGCCGTAGGTCTGTAACCTAATATTATCATGCAGAATACGATTCATCTAGGAGATCTCCTTTGGCTGGATATTTATGAAAATGGACCGCCTATAAACAAAGCATCTAAACAGCATGAAAGAAAGTTAATCATATGACCACAAATTTGTGAATTTCGTTCCCATTTTTGCATACTTGATCTTCAAAACCAATTGCAAGCGATCCTGAACCGTATGATATTCCAGCATGCTTCTACAAGATTCTACAGGCGATTTTCTGATTTCATCTTCAGTGGTCAATCACATCGCTGATTTTCAAGAAATGGTATTTAGTTTGATATTGAATGGTATTGAGTAAGATTTTCTTCTTGAACATAGAAGATCATACTATCTCATGCTATGAAACACTCATTTCTACCGTTTGGCAGTTTATCAGCTACAGATATAATAGTGTTTTATTAATTTAACTTTCAGAACCAAATGCTCACAAAAAAATGCGACTCAAAAAAATGTCGGAAATGTCAGCATATAGCAAAAATTTTATATCAAAAGATTCAATTTTTTGTGGAAATTATGTTCCTGCGGTCAAAAAAATATTTGATTAATTTTTAAGAAGCTACGTTTTGCAAATTATTCCTGTGTGTATACATGTATACTAGCGACGTGAAACCACTATACAAGTAGTATGAACCTCATTAAATATCAAAAGGAATGAACATTTACTAAAAGGTATCCGAATGAAGCGTAAATTGAGCTGATTATCGGGGAAAATTCAGTAACCAAGTCTTTATGGAAAAGTTGAGAATTTATTGTGCTTCTTGACTGAAATTTCAACTTTTTAATCAATTTTCATCGGCGCTGTTTTATGATTCACTGAATTTATGTTTATTTTCTTGAATTTGAAATTTATTTTTTTTCTTCGTCTTTGATCATGATATTTTGCTCTATCAGTGACAAGTTTTGTGATGTGATCACGCTTAAGAAAATACTCTTATTAATAAGGCTGAGCATGAAGGCATCAGTAACTCATCGAACTGATAATTGAACAAAACATTACCTCTCCAAGGTTTTTATGACAAGGAGGATTTGTAAAATACTATTATTCCTTCTGTATCACTAACATGATCAGTCGAATCCAAAAGTACAAAAGTTTGCATGTTTTACATGTGGTACTGGTTCTTAACTCGAGTTCATCTAATAAAATCGAAACTGTATCCACATTGGGGATTTAGTTAATGCTACTGAGTTGCTATTCCACTTAATGCACCTACTCTATGGCTAATCGTGAATCTTTATAAAGCACACCGATAAGGTGCTGGTGCGTATCCATTGTCAGCTAATGGGAGCCATCATACTTCATAGAAATCCGACACTCTATGGTAGCAGAGTACTAGAATGTACATGGATATTGAAAACAGTTGTTGGGAGTACCGGCAGCTAATCATTGTACTTTGTAAATGTTCACCGTTATTATCATTTATCTTTACATATGAAAGCATTCTGATAAAATAAATTCCGGAAAGACTCTAAAACTTGCATGTGTGAGAAATTTGATTCTTCTTAAGGTGCAGCAACATTGACCTCGATAGGTGCCTAACTGAGTGGCTGAAATGACCACCAACAAACCGATATTGTCCGTACCGACTTTCACGTGCTTTCAATGAATATGTCCATTGTCCATTCTAGTCTTTTGATGTTATAGAATGTCGGATTTCTATCGACGTAATTGTCACCTATTCGATTAGACAGGAGATGACGTAATCAATTACTTTTGATATTCGATAACGGTACTTTAAAGACGAGGAAGACGAGAATGAGAGAGTTTCTAATACATGTAGACGCATTTTACAAAGTCTTCACTTTTCTAGTACAGTGCAGCAACAATATAGTTTTTGGCATTCGTCTTTTTTCTCTTCTTTGCCAACAATCACGATGAGAGTTCCACAGACTGGAAGATCCCCTCTCGTCCCAAAGGGATGATTGCCTCTACCTGCGCAGTGTCTTTGAGTCTTCTTTATCTGTATATGTTCCATCATGTCTGACTACTCTCCTCGAGCGAACTTTAACATTCCTCGCTTCTGCTATCTTACGTCAAAGGGAAAAGCAACTCTTAACTCTTTCTAATTGAAAGCCTTACTGCTTAATGATGCTGCGCATCGTTTCTCAATGTACTTCAGAAATAAGGAGGCAATGGCAATGGAGCTGATCTGAGGGAGTTGAATTGAAATCTTTTCGTATGACAGTCATTTTGTTTGAGTTATTGTTTGAATCATCCCATAACTCATAATTTGTAATTCACACCACTCAATTGATTAACAAGACAAAACAGATATGCTGTGTATTTCTCATGTGACAATTAAGCACTAGGCCTTCCTGGATTCAATAGAGCTTGTCAATAAGTTAGATGGTTAGTTTATTGCAAAATATCTTTAAAAACCGATACTGATGATGATATCTATGACTGCGCGTTGCCTTTTGATGTCCTATCATGCACGCTGATAATTCATGAGCTTCATCGCATGTCTTGAAATATCCGCTACATTATTTACGCTGCGTCATATGGAAATGTATGTATATTTTCTAATTGAAGCCCACTTACTTGGAGATTACAAGCACTAGACTTCTGTCAGAGAGAATGTGCGATTTGTTTGATTAACTGGTCATGTACAGATTGTTTCATAAAAAATGGATCACCCTTAAACATCGCCTTAACTTCAACTTTGTCTAACTCCGCCAAACTTGAACGAAATTCTCTGAAATTTGGAAGATATATCAGTTGTGCTTACTAATATCATTGTTGGAAATTTCAAGCATGAATATTGAGTTGTTTTCCTGTTATAGATAAAAAAGTAGTAGATAATTTGATCTTCATTTAGCAATGTTACACAAAATCATACCTCACTCTTATAAAATTACATTTGTCTCCTTTGTTATGTAATATGTTGTTCTACAAGTCAAAAGCTATCAAGCAAAACAAAAATAAAGAAAATCGGTCAATCAGAGCCAGTATAGCACCATTATTCATCAACAACAATGTAACTGCTACATGTGATTAACTGGACTTCATGTTCCATAGCTTCCTGACTTCGTTGCGGTGGTGTTGGCAGCACTCCTGATTGCTTTCAGCTAGAAATCTATCTCTTACCGGTTGAAAACAATACAAAGCACAAATGAACAATAACGAGATCGCATTCACAAAAGGCAAAGTGTCAGCCTTGCTAGAACCAGGGTTTTCTTTGCGAGCTACAAGCAAACGACTAAATGTCCCTTACACAAATGTGCATCGATGGCATAATGATGATTTTCGACTCTGTCGTAAAGAGGGCTCTGGCCGTCCACGCAAAACATCCAAACGTAGAGACCGCCTAATTTTGAGATTTGTTAAAGTTGATCCAAGTCTCTCGTTAACTGAGATGGCTGCACTAGACTCATCTATTTCTAAGTTCACTATTCGTAGAAGACTTATTGAGTCGAATTTCAAGAGCTGTAAGAGGCCCTCTCAGATCGAATTATCAGATCAGCATACAAAAAGACGTCTCAGATGGGCAATGAGTCATTGTCACTGGAGAAATCAATGGGATCGGGTTGTCTGGTCTGATGAGGCATCAGTCCGTCTGAAGGATAGTGATGGTCGATTGAGATTATGGATAAAATCTGATCAGGAAATTCCGAGACATTTACATCGTCCCCGGGTACAAGGTGGTGCGACTATACTGATTTGGGCTGGCATTTGGACCAATGGCCGCTCTGAACTTCACATACAGCAAGGAACCATGAATTCTGAACGCTATGTGAATGTTTTACGAATGAACATTGGCCAAATGACAGATCAACTTGGTGATCCATCGACTTGGTTATTTATGGATGATAATGCTACGTGTCACAGGAGTAGTAGAGTCAACTTATGCAAGTCTCAATTAGGGCTTAGGACATTATCTTGGTCAGCTCGTTCTCCTGATCTGAATCCCATAGAAAATGTATGGTGTTTTCTGTATCATACTTACATTTTATTTAGTCAAAATTTAGGATGATCCACTTTTTATGAAACGGACTGTATTACTGCATGTTAGGTCTGATAGTTAACATTTTGCTTTCATTTAATTAGATGTCTTGTTTTAGTTATCATTCATAATGATTTATACTCTATATACACCTACATGAACGCACTGTTATTCCGAATGCAGGATACCGCTTTATTTGCACTCTAAGATGCATTCGAAAGTGGCATTACAGACAATAAGAATGATATAAAAGCTGATGAAGGAGTTCTTGTAGCGTGCAGTTCTGGTTTTGATTTTTCGGTGAGCTGCACCAATAGCTGAAGACCTTGTTGCACCAAAGTCATAGATTGCATTGGGACTCTTTGCTGAGTCTGTACAAAATTCGGAAATGATTAATACACGGCTTGTTGAACAGTTTGCATCACCCGTCACTCAAAACTGGCCAAAGCCTTGCAATGGATTTTGCTAATATTACACCACGCTGGACAAGATTAGCTAAAGATGTATCTGATCATAGTACAATAAACTGTCCACAAAACATACTGTAGCAATATATAGTTGAAACTTTGTTTCACTTCGAAAAATGCATAAATGTAGGAATGTGCGATTGCTGACCAGCAAATCCATGCAAACATCAACGAAGGACACTTCTCATGGTTGCCACTACGTCATCAAAGCTGAGATATATAAAATCTTACAGTGAGGAAACCCCTTCGGTGGACAATTTTACAAAAGAAAATCAGCTCACTGTCTAGACCGTTTCGATATGGACTCAATAATGAAATGAAGCTGATTATGTGGCGTTAGCTGAACATATTCACAGCCAACAGATCCAAGTGTACTTCCATACATCTTCAGATTCGAACATTTGACCATTAGTACTTTTAAATCATGCAGTCACATTATCCAATTGAGCAATCCTAACATGCTGAATATAGGACAGCGAATGATGTTAAGCAGCAGTTTAATAGATTCTTGAAGGAATGACTTCAATGAAACCACTCATCTTCAGTGCAAACTTGAAGCAATTACTGATGCAGGCAATGCACTTTAATTATTGTTTTGGTAATTCCCTCTACCTATTCCAAGATTGAGCGAGCTTCTCAAGAATGCTGATTCAAAATATTCGGTTAAAGTATATTGATCATTCAGTTTTCTTCCTCGGTGTTCGGGTGTGTCTTGAAAGTTGTCAAGCAGCTGCGATGCAAAACTCATTAGTGTAAGTAGGGAAGTAACAACAGTATATTTTATCGCAAGCTAATCCTAAATTATCAAATCTTAAAATAAGAACATCGAATTCCCAAAGGCATATGAAATGTGTACATGTTGATGATATCAAAAAAGCCTTTTCAAAGCGCCACACTGCTCGAGTGCACAGAAACCGTGACAACTTTCTTTTCGTGTCATTTAAGCGTGAAGTTGGAAATTTGAGTATCTCTCACCATCTTTCAATAATGTCAAAAAATAGACAAAATTTATCAGAAGTTATAGTTGCGCGTGCTACGTTTTGCAAGAATACATAGGGAATACCAAAGAAGACTACTTGGTTTTATCAACCTTAGCATGGTCAACCATCACTGCAATTTTAACACGAAATGCTTGACGACATCAAGTTCCATGTATGCGCGAGTACAATTGAACGATGCAGTCTCTGGTTTCGCGAGTTTCTGTAGATACTTTCACAGAATGAAGAATGATTTACATTGCACACCAAATCGCTCTTACGAATCTGCGCGTCCGCCAAGTTCTCCTCGATTCCTTTTCTTGTCAGACAAGATCAAGGGTAATACATGTAAATCCAATGAGATGTATATTTGTACTACGTTTTCCAAGTTGGAAATAAACGTTTTGACTTTTGACTTTTGAGAGACGGACTTTTTTTTGGTAAAAATGTCCGCGTTCTTTCTGATCAAATGAGACGTACTAACTCTGGAGCCATAATTTTTGGCATGGAATATCTTCAGGTTGTACAATCATGTGTTTGCTTACCTTGGTATATGAATTTAATCAAATTTAATTGTAACTGCAATGCAATGATTTTAACCACATTATCGCATGTATCACCGAACACAAACATGAGGGTAATACATTATGTAAAGCATCTGAACACACTACAAGCGAAAAAATTAGATTCTAGATTTAATACATCCTACTTTATGCTAGAAAGCAAAGAAAATGTCATTTTTACGCAGAGAGCCAGTCAACTTCCCCTTATATTAACATGCTTTTCTTTGGTCATGTCTGACAAAAAAAGTAACCCAGTAGAACTCGGTAGACCCACAGATTCTTCAGCCACCGGGTTTACGTCATTCTGTGAAAGTCTCATCTTCAACTTTGTTCCCTGCAGAAACCGTTGTAGCTTCCAGACGGACTACATTGAAAGAATTGAAGGCATACTTGACCTAAGCAGTGCAAAGTGCGCGGTTAGCTAACAGCATCGATTTTGGTCCATTTCTAGGACTCGGATCGCGCCAGGACCACAGCCATTCGTTTCAGAGTGATCGACTGCGCCACTGGGGACCAAAAACCAAATTTTTGATTACGCTGACACAACTGTTGTGCTTTGAGATCTCCGTCGCGTCTGTTTACTATCTTCCATTGTCAAGTATTCCACTATCTCACTCTATGTCATGACAAGCACGCAAACAGACGCAGTTGACGGCCAACCTATGTTACTTTGTGGCCTCACGTTGTTCCCACAGCCGCTCCAACCCCAGGACAAGCGCCCGCACATCTGCCTGAAAGGAGGAAGCCACCACCAAGGCCGCACACGACCTGACTTCCACCTTTTCGGGCGAGGCTGGGTCCCCGCGGGTAAACACCGCCGCCGCCCCGCCTTTTTCCAACCCCTCCTCCATTGACCCATCCGTGTAAACCGTGAGGTCTACATCACTCATCCCTCTCAGCATCTCCACGGCCTTTTCCCACGCCCATATCCCCTCTTTCCGCTGACCCATTCAACTCCCTCCCATTCGCTTGTTGGAGCCTCCCTCAATACAGTAGAGACTCGCACCACCTCTTCCGGGACCACTCGCTCTCAAAGCTCTCTCGCCTGTGACCTACAATTACGGCGTCGCTTCAGGCGTGAAGACACCTCCTTCAGCCCCCAATCCCTTCTCGGATCCATCCTTCGTGCCCTCAGACACTTCTCCCATTCCCCAACCCACAACCCCTCAGCTACCACCCTCAAACTGCAAAGGCCCGCTTCCTCCAAAACTCCCTCCCTCGGCGCGCTCTTCAGTGTGCCCCCGATGGTCCGCGCACACTGAAGCTGGACCCTCTCCAACCTCTCCCAATTCACCGCCGAGACCCACGGCCCCCACGCCGCTGAAGCGTAGAGGAGGACCGACCTGACCAGGGCCATGTAAGTCACCCTCAACAACTCCACACTCCAACCCCAATCCTTCCCCACCAGGCAGCTCAGCAGCCTTGTGCCCGACCTCGCCTTCCTCACCACCTTGTCGACCTGTTCCCTGAAGGTGAACCCCACGTCGTAGGTGACCCCAGGAAACAGGGCGACTTTTCCCTCCTCAGCTCCCTGCCACCGTACATAATGTCCACTCTCTCATCAAGCCTCTCCACCAGGTCGTTGTTATAAACCAGGAAGAGGAGAGGCGCCAACACGAAACCTTGAGGCAGCCCTTGCATCCCATCCACTCTGACACACGCAAGCATATTCTTCAACCACTCCTGCACCCACCGAACCATCCGCACGCTGATCCCCGCACCCACTAGTTTCCACAGAAACCCATCTCGCCACACCCGGTCGTACGCCCTTTCGTAGGCGAAGTCGAAGTGCTGTTGTTGTTGTTTCTGTTGTCGCCTGCTTGCGGCCGCAGCTACACTCACCTCTATCACTTCCAATACACCAACACTTCCCGTAGTCTCGAACAAAGAAACGAAACATCATGACCAACGTGCAAACCGCAGGTCAACCCCAAACTGACCGTCATACCTTCCCACGCCACACATTCCATAATGTATTCCACCACCTCTTCCACTTCCCCACACACCCTGCAAATACCCGACCCTTCCAGGCCGATCCTTTTCAGGTAGTCCTCAGTTCCAAGGAGTGCCCCATCCTCAACCGGGCCATGTTCACCATGTTCTCCCTGGACCAATGGACCTCCACGGCACGGTTGATTCCGACATCACACACGAACAGACAACAATCGTGTACCTCACACCCTGTCCCGCTCTCGCCACTTCCAGTACCGCTTGACCGTCGCCTCCGAGTGAGGTGATCCCCGGTCCAACCTCACGGCCCCCTCAGCCGCTTCATCCGCCCACTCATTCCCCACCATGCAGAACGGAAGAAGCACAAACTGATAAGCTACTAACCGAGACGCATCGGCCAATGAGAAGTGAGAAAAGGCAAGACCCGAATTCATCCTAAAGAGCAGTACCGTTGAATGCGTCTTGACGAAAGGATTCCAAATAATGATGATAATGATAACTTTATTTTTTTTTTGTTGTTGAGATGGAGGTTCAGAATATTCAGAAGCTGATTCGGAAGAGCAAATTATAAGTATTCTAAGAAGGGCAGAACTTGACAAAAGATGTGGAAAGACGCTTTGTTCTGGCGAAGGGACGACGGAGAGGATGCGAGAAGCGGGTTCGAGAGTGCGTTGAATTAGTGAATAGCTCACGAAGGGGATGGTCAAAATTGTCCTCAACATATCGGATGAGTTTACAGCAAATCTTATCAGCCGCAGAAGCAAAACTAGGGAAGTCGTTGCAACCGATGATTCTGAAGCATCTTCTTTCAAGACGATTGATGGCACAGGTGAGTCTGGAAGGCATATTACAGAATGATGGGTAAGCGTACAGCAACAGTGATCGTATCAGTGCTGTGTATGTTTGAAACATGAGGGGAGGAGGACAATTTGATCTTCTTAGATTTCGAAGGATGAAAGTCCTTTTCCTCGCTTTGTTGAGCTGCTTCTGGATATGAAAATCCCACTTCATGTTTGGTGAGGTGACACCCAATAGCTCGACTGCTGAATTTTTTCCAGAAAAGAATCTTTTGAACACTGGATTGGACGGAGAGTGAGGCCCTTCTTTGTTATTACGTCCATCGATCGACATTTGTAAATGTTTAAAGGGAGACTGTTGTTTTCTGACCAGCGAACTGAATTGTCCCATTCATCTTGAAGGTGATAATCAGATTCATTGCGCACAAAATGGAGGAACGTGACGTCGTCGGCATACTTCACAATCGAAGTGTTGTTAAGGCATGCCTGGATAGAATTCGTAGCGATGCAGAACAGAATAGGACCCAACACACTGCCATGTGGAACTCCGATGGTTATGCTAGTCCAAGATGAAAATTCTCCATTCAAACGCAATCTCTGATATATGTGGTTTGGCCAACTTCGAGCCAGTCCGAACCAGTCTTCAGGCTATTTTACTAAGGAGGGAGGAGCGGGTGAAGTCGAAGAATTTTTTCTGTGCATCCGTCGCGGACAGGATGCGGAATGACCACGGAAGACCTCATCGAAAATGTTCCAAGTGTTGATCCGTGACGGAACGTCCACGGAAGAATGAAAAATTGACTGCCTCTTTCTCTTGAGATCCAGTCTTTGGAAAATTTTCAAACTGCGTCTGCAAGCTCTCCAACATTTTCCAGATGAAGGGCAGAAGGGAGGGGGACGTTATCGAAAATTTCAAAGTTATGGTTGAACCCAAAATTTGGTTTTCAGATTAAGGTTCCGAGTGGGGCAGTCGACCACGCTGAATCGAATGGCGATGCTCCGGGCGCGATCCGAGTCCATGAAATGGGCCAAAATCGATGCGGTATGCTAACCGCATATTTTAACATTACTGGCCTACATTTTAGATGAGTAATTAACCATACTCGTTCCCTAAAGAAGCGGACTATAGATAATTTATAAATTGTATTATGAACTGCATCGGAATTCTTTGTCTTATCATTATTGATTGCACGATCAGTCGCGTGTTTTACTGTTATGCAATGTGAGGCAAAAACGTTCTCTAAATGGTCACAACATTTTTAGACATCGAGCTTTCAAGATTCGAACTTTCATTTTCTTTAAACGCATATTTGGTGCCGCGGAAAATCATTTCCAATTTCAAATTTAACTCTTTTGTTTTCTTTCAATGCTCATTGACAAGTAACAGCAGCTACGTTAGGAATATGTCCTAACTGTAACTCAATTTCATGTCAAACAACCAATTCGATGACTACGTCAAGTAAACCACTTGGATATAAAACACTGCGACATGTAGTCCTACTTTAAATAAGACATTAGAAAAACATCCATTCTTTCAGTTTGACAAACTCAGTAAATGATAGACACTAATATATATTCAAGATTACACTTTTTGTACAAAAAAAACTTGTGCAAAATTATCGATGTCTATCTTGGTCTCTACGCAGTCACGTGTGAAGACTGAATGACATTGTAATGAAGGGTGCCAAACTTGCTATTAATTTCTAAGAACGATGTTTAAGATTGCAAAAACATCAGGTATTAAGATCTCATTTAGTCTTCACATATCAAGAGACTACGAAAAGCTCGTTTGAAATTACGCATTTCTTTATTTAAACAATAGATTAACTACTTTAACTACTATCCTTACTGTTACGAAGATAACTGAGGTCACATCAGTCAGCTTTCTAAGATGTAGCAACAAAGAGGGAGTTAATAAATGCGTTGAAATCCCTCGTCAGACATTCTATCACCATTGAATTCACTTGCCTCGCAGTAAAACTTGATAACTACGATGTGTATTTCAAAACAATCAGGAACTGTTTTATAGATCATTTTGCTGAAAGTACTGTAATCACTGTAGTGTGACTTTCGGCAGGAAATATTTGCGGCAAACTGCATATACTGTATTTCAACAGTTTCCACCAAGATCTTAAAGAGAAGTAGTTACTGAAATGGGAAATTAAAGTTTTGTGGAAGCAATAATGTAAAACGAGAAGGAAGGTGTGGTTATTCTCGAGACGAAACAATTCTATAATTATTCGGTCGAGTAAAACGAATCCTAGGAAGAGAAGTTTCAATTAAAACTTGAAATTGGAAACTCTGGTATTGTTTCAACGTATTATTTAGCTATAAAACCACCGAATTACTGCCAGTCTGCAGAATTGGGTGCAGACATGCTCTTGAAAGTAAAGAATGCTGATTTGAAAACTAAAGTATGCCTTGCATTCTCCAGATAATACCAATTTAAAGTTCAAGGTCAAAGTCGTCAAATTGATCGATGAGAAATTAATTTCCCTCTTTGAAAATATTCTTCGAAGCAGATAACCTCTGATCTGGAGCACTGTCTGTCTACAGTAAAAATGCAGCCGACTAGATATGACGCTGTATCTGACACTGTTTTTATTGATGACGGCCTGTTGTATGACTTGGAATTTGAATAACCTGTCCAATTTTAAATTATCTTGCCTCAATTAAATAAGTCAAATTCAGATACTGATATATCTAATCATTGACAAAAGCACTGACGAAATAAGGAAAGTCTGTGGATCAATATCAAAAGTAATTATTTATTCACGGAATATGCACTCTTTAGCATCACCCTCAATCAATTATGCATAGCGGTGAACTGGCAAGGGTGCGCAGCCAAAAGTTCATATAAACACACAAATAAGTCAATACTCGACTTCTTACATTTGAGAGAACCTATCGACCTTCTGCAATGCAATCGAGTGTCATTGGATAAGCGACTTCCATACGACTCGTGCATTAGATTCCACCTACAAACTATTTGAAGAGATCTGATTGCCCTACTACAGTTCTGCACATTGGACCCAGACCCTGCAGGACCCGAGAAAGAGTGGCCCGATTCAGACCCGATATGACCCTAGAAGGGCTTGGCCGGAGCCACATCCGACAGGAAACGAGATAGAGTGACCAGAGCTAGACTTGACAGGACCCGAGAGGGTAGCGGCCGGACGAGGACCTGACAGGGCACGAATGGCGGTGGCCAGACGTGGATCTGACAGGGCCCGAATGGGGATGACCAGACGTGGATCCGACAGGATCCGAGAGGGTAACGGCGGACGAGGACCTGACAGGACCTAAATGGGGTTGGCCAGACGTGGACCCGACAGGACCCGAGACGGTAGCGGCCGGACGAGGACCCGAATTGCGGTGGCCAGACGTGGATCCGACATGACCCGAATGGCGGTGGCCAGACGTGGACCCGACAGGACCCAACAGGACCCGATTGGGGGCGGTCGGACGATGACCCGTAACTGCCCAACCACGACACCGCACCCTTGTAACACAGTGCTGTTATTCTGATCCACATGCAGAGTTTAGTCAAGTAGAATTAAATTGACATTCCCCAAACTTGTGAAAACATGCCGATGATAACTGACACGGAGAACAGCATTTTAGCTGCAGTTGTCTACATTCTATTTCATCAGGATCATAGATCAGGATTAAGCTCGGTTTTAGAAAAAGTAAAGTCGGCTAGTTATTCTCGAATCGTGCGCATAGCACTGCAACAGATGTATGCTGAGAATGACGTCATGAAGGGAAATTCGATCCACAAAAAGTTTTATGATAAATGTCGGCAAAAAAGAATTTGAAAGAACACGCAGTCTAGTAGCAGCAGCCGCAAATGTGACCTAGTGGAGAAAGTGCGAGCTCGTATCCACCGGGGACTTCGGTTCGATTCCTGGCCGGACTCGCCTGAACAAGGATTCATCGGTCAGGCGAGTGCGGTCGGGAAATCAAGAGTGCTTGTATTTACTTAATAGCTGTCATTCTCTTTAGATATTCAATACCCAGTCAGATTGTGAATTGATCGCATTGAATATGTACCATTTCCAGTACTAAGGGATCATTTTTTAAACTAAAATTGCCTAAAATCGCGTTTTATAAGTTTAAAATACTTACTTTTCAAAAAAAAATAATGTGGGAACGCCGTACCCTGTGCTCCCCTCATTGCATTATTTCTTTCAGTGCGGTGACATGCGCTTTGACAACAAGTCAATTGAAATTTAAATCTAGCCATACGTAATACATTTTCAATGATAATAACAAGTTAGTAAATAAACTTTTCATAATTTATGAAGCAGAGTTGGGACAGTGCTCAATTGCTTTAATTAAATAATGCCTTGCACGATACATAATGTGAATGGAATGTATATTGAATGAAAATCATCAATATGAGGCGAAACGAAGGGAGTAGGATATAGTGCACAAGCTTGTTTCATCATTTCATTTATTTGTTTATGAAACAAGCGAACAAGAACGCCGCTGAGTATGATTTTTAGGTAGGAGACATTGTCCGGAACTAGGCAATCGTTTTGGCAAAATGCGATCAGAGGATGAATGACAGAGACAAACTTCATAACAGATTTTAAGCCAAGTGCATAAGATCCTCTAAACAGGGCATAATGCAGGAGCGATTCATGATTCTGGAAAATGTTGGTAATCACTAATCATTTATAAAATTAGCTGATGAATTATTTTCCCCCTCAACTTTTAAGCTTCATAAGGTTGTGGAGGCGACCTTTCCGGCAGAAATTCTCCTCCGCTCCGCAACTTTAGGTACTGACAATGCACCAAGATTGAAGAATGTACCTTACCAGATTATGGCAAGCCATAACGCATTCCATGAACTATAGGAAGAAATGCTAAAGCGGATTTGAAAGCTGGATTTATATAGGATAAGGAATACATAAGTCTTACAAAATTCATGTTGGCTAGAATACAGTAGTCTGGAAACTTTATCTGAGATAACGTAGAGTTTAAACTACTTGTAAAAGTCAATAATTTAAAGTGGCTGGCAACTTTTGTGTAATGCAGCATGCATTACATATGCTCTTAAATTATGCGACATTTACATGCTCTTGCTAAGTTGTACATGTAATTCTTTTAGCACCTTATTCTAGAATGAATGTCGATAACGGTCGACAGAAATAATTAAAATAACCGGCTGCTGGAGCAGTGAACAGGTGGCCAGGCCGCCGGTCTTCAAAATTTGCAGCTGGCGGCTGGTTCAAACCCTGATTTTGGTACAAGTGTGTGATTTATACATACATTCATATACACTACAGCATTTTAGCTTTTGGTTTTTTCAGAAAACAATATTTTCTACACATGGCTGCTCAAAATTAATTAACATAAATGAAGCTACTGAAAAGCTGGAACTCGAAGGGTCCCCTTTTCAGGAATTATAAAAATAAATTTCCTAAGAGGATTTTTTATATAGCAATACACAGATCAATTGTTATGGCTGTCGTGCGCCTGTAAGAAACGATTATTTGCGTTAGATATAACAAGAATGAATATGGAATTAGCTGCTCAGTTCACAATCGTCAGATTGATTCGATAACTCACATGTTCTCTTCCATCCATCATAAAACTGAAATGCTTTTCAGTGATTTCTAGGTGTAAATGACTCTCTTTGATTTCCGATAACTCCGCTTTGCGTTTCCTCTTTTATTTTCTTGCTCGGAAAATACTTCAGTGTTAAAAATGAGAGACAATTTGAAATACATCTGTGTCATACAGCCAAGTTTCTGTTTTTCAAATGGAATTATCTCGGTACAGGTTTGACAGTCGCTAAACTTCAACATCAAAAAGGTTCCAAGTTCTAAAGTATCGCCCTTCCAAGTTAAAAGGTTGTCCGATGATTTCTTCCTCCGTAGACCGCATAAAGTTAACTGATTTCAACACGAAACTATTTGAGTTCTGAGCTTGACGTCGGCTGATCGCAGCACAACATTTCTTTCATTTACATCAAAAATCAATTAGATGAAGTGTTTTGCGTTGAAGGTTGCGCATATACAAAACTTGTTAAGCACCTTTCCAAACAAATGACAGAAGATCTATTGATGATTATAAGATTACGAAGTCGAGCCAAATTAATTAATCGCACAATTGTCATTTCACATTTGATAAAGAATATTTACTTTACCGATATCATTTCCGGGTTCCCAGACGTATCAAATCTGCAAAGTAAAAGACGACTAAACCACTAGACATCCATTTAAATTATTTTTCGATACGTTTAAGTATGTTTAAGTATGGATGTGATCTGACGTGAATCATAATTGGTACTATTTACCTTTAGAAAACACAAGGATATTAAGAATGTCTTTTAATGATGACTCTATCGATATTTTGCTTCCTTAAAGTTGTTCTGAAAAATTCAATTGCACTTGAACAATGGTATGGGCTCCATGTGGTGCCCATGGGCCTGCCGAGCTCATTATGTTAAATGTGATAAGTGTTAGCCGGCTAAAGATGCCTCACTACATCTGATCCCTATGATCTTAAACATATATATGAATACCGGTGCTGTGGCTTTGTGGTAGAGCGTTCACTCTGTGTCCGGGAGACTTTTGGTTTAAACCTTAGTACTCAGCATTGTTGCTAAACACTCAGCACAAAAACAATGAGACTAGATAAAGGAAAACTCGGCCACATGGAAGAAAGGCTCCGTGCCTAATGTGCCTCAGAGGATAAACAAGGTTCGCTTATTCATTACATTTATTTTGTGTGTTCTTTTTACATTAAGTCCTAATCACTCATACATGATCTTTCAGAAAATCCAAATTGTAAATCAAATATGAATACTTAAAACTATCTAGATACGCATATTTCAATTTCAAATGTGAGCCTTCAAATAGAGCTTTGACTGAGCAGAATGACTATTAAGTGTCAAGCTAATGCTAAGTAAGCTATTGCTAAGTAAAACTTTAGTAAGTCAATTAAGCAGACACTTTTTAAAGTCCTACATTAAACTAATCAAGCATCAACCTTAGAGAATATAAACTCAATAGCTTATTAAGTTGGTCAGAGCACATGATACATTTTCCCTGGCGTTTTATAAAGTGCTGAGTTGGCTATCCTTGTGTTTTCTGCTCGGATGGCACTTAACAAAGCACAGAAAATGTCCTCAGACAATCATTTCGCTCCACATGAAGCGCTAGATTACTTTAAGGCTACAAGCACTCTTCGATAGGGCTTGGAAGCTAACTGGCTCCACAGGCACAGCAGCGTGTTTTGCAATGGATCAGCTACTTTCCGAGCCGCAGTGATAAATCACTGCAGGATGAAACGCAGCGTCTACGGCTGCCCACGAGTCTAGTGGTTTAATTAATCAAGCATGTGGCCATCTTTCTATTCTTTTCTCAGGCAAGCTTTCACTGCAATCTTTTATGATTTACTCATTACATCGGTAGGCCTATGTCTGCTGTTTCTCATTTGTAAACCTCAAAGCCAATTTGAATAGTAAAAAATCGTTTCGAGAAAAACCATGTATTTTCCTAGCACATCAAGTAATTGTTTCAAATGGATTTTTCTCTCATTATCATTTGAATGATACTCTTACTTGCATGCGTTTGTAAGCCATTGTATGCTATATAAAGGACTCATCATGGAACGTTGCCACAAGGCATCTTCGCAGACAACGTGAGATTGGCAATTTCGTCTAGCACACATGCAATGATGCAAATATTACAAATTCTCACACCTTCCGCGAGAAATTATCTTGTTGACACTTCTCCACCACCACCAGCGCTCTTACCAGCGGAAAGATGTTCTCGCGTTTAATTTGCACTGTGAGCAGAGAGTTCATGAGACCGCGGTGACAAATTGCTCCACGTCCATCTCAGTGCACCCAAGGTCACCTCTGCGTTGTTGGGAAGAGAAAACCGCAAGGTAATTTCCCACTGCCGTTGTTTATCGTTCCTCCCTCTACCCTACTCCGGAACTGACTGGCAGGATGTCGCTCTGTGCCCGCCACTCCCACGCTACCACCTCTGTCACCATGACAACATCGAGACTCGACAATCCGCTGCGACGTTTCCCTTGCCCCATTTCGAATCTGATATCTTGCAATGGTCCAGAGAAGTCGGGAAATCTATCGATATTTATGTTGCTCTGAGATAACATGAGAATAATAAATACTCATTAATTGATAAAACAAACGTAATATGTATGTGTTCTTGCCGATGACTTTAGTATGTTATTGCGCGGATGTCTTTGATAAAATTCTACAAAGGTGGCAAACGAATAACTGTTAGAAGTTATTAACTAAACATTTATAATCGATTGGCTAGGTCTAGTTCTCACAACTTTCCAGCTTATAAAGTGATTATTTGGCTGTCGGCTTTTAGGTTGTAAATGAAAACAAACATCCGGCATCACCTTATTCAATAATGACACAAATGAGTGGATTTGTGCGATACATAGGTATTGTTAATTCTGGTGGATCACAGATACTTTATTCAATATTGATTCACTCGTTATGAAATATTTTCATTAATTTTTTTAAAGTAAACTGTCATTACGACGAAGGATGTCAATCATGAGCGCACGTGTGCAGCGATCTAGATATAATGTAGCAAATGTATTTCTATTGCAAGGTCGATTTTGGAGAACACCTCCACAGATACGAACAACGTTTGTCAAATTTACAAAGTATTTACTTGTCCAGCTTTCGGGACAGCTATCCTTAATTACTAATATCTAAATGCATTGAAGATTGCCTTTCCGTATTTTCTCGCATGAATTGAAAAAAGCAATCATAAAAGCAACCTGTCATCATATAGAACTCGCACTTAAATTCATCAATTAAGAGGTTTTTACTAATTTTATTGTATTATTCAATACCATTGGACTTGGAGTATGAATACATGGAGTATGTCTGACGTTTAAATATTATTTAACAGTGGTTTGTTAATGATTATTATTCTGAACAGTTGGCCCAACTTGTCATGTGAAACTCAAAAGGACCTAAGTCATCATCTGAGGGCCGTCCGTCCGAAATTTCGACCCATTTAGCTCAGTGCCGTATCTCTCAGGATGGTGGGTTCACAGCAGCTCGTTGTGCCTAGGTCCTTGACGCAAAACTTTTACCTTCTTCCACCTTTGCACTCAACTTCTTCATGGTGATCTTCGCTCTTGTGACACCGGCCTTCACAAGAAATTTCCTCACCAATGGAGCAACGAAACTGCGGCATCCCACTTCAAAGGACATGAGCTCACCCATCCACCCTTGTTTCAGAATCCATTCGTCAAGTTCTTCATGTTCGGCAGCTTTCCTCTTATGGGCATCCTCAACGTTCTCTTCCAAGGGAAGGGTTAGTTTGCACATAATCATTCTCTTCCCAATCGCGTCGATCAACACTAGATCAGGCCGTTGGTCAGATAAGGATAATCCATCTGGCAGCTGTCTATCCACTCGAACTTTCCACTTTCGCGGAAAAGATCGAGACACACGAGCTTCACCCCTTTGTTTGACCACTCGACACAAAGTCAATTCCCGTCACATACCTGAAAGGTATCAGGTATCACTGCATCCGAGACTGCTTCCACAATCGCTTGCAGGACCAAACTGTGCCGGTGCGTGTACCATCCTCTCAGCAATGCCACATGACACCCAGAGAGGATTTGACGAAGATTGGCATACATGCCACACAGATGACACTGACGGTCCGTCCAGATTCTACAACATGTCAGATTAGCAAGGGCTTGGAACACATCATTGGTCCATTGAAGCTCCGCTTCAACTGCCAATAGTCCATGTTCCACCTATCGTTCCATGAGATCTTGTAATCTTCAACTTTCCCGTTGAACTCTCTTCCTTGCTGCCCCTGTTGCACTGCCGGGACACGTCTATTCTCTTCTTCAAAGGTTCGCACCTCATTCTCTCTCGTAACTTTCCTTCTTGGAATCATCTTGGCCCATTTCGACCAAAGTCCGTTTCTGTTTCCCACACCAATACATCTCCTATCGTTTTGGACAACTCCCATGAGCTCTCTGTGCTTAAGCATGCATGCAAGAACATGCCAGAAGTATTTGATTTTAAAAAAACCATCATAGCGCAGATTATAATCGCCTTAATGCCACAGGTGCTGCTCTCCATTATATAATATATGTCTACCTCCTTGCTTAAGAGATGAATTTCCATTGTTATCTTTTATAGCATGAGATGTACACGGTTCTTATAAAAATGACACGAAATAACAGAATCGATAATACCTCAACTGATGCTCATAAAAATTGATATAAAAAAATTAATGAAAATGGAAGTTCATGAATAAAAAATCGAGACAATTAAATCACAAACGAGTCTTTTTCATGCAGGCAACCTCAAAAGTAACACTAGAACGAACTTAGATAGCGCAAAAAGTCATGCAATCCGTGTGTTATATTCAAAAGCCAGTAGTCTATTGGTCAAGCAAACTTTTGTTCCCAACTGGAACCGAACTGTACATATTTTCATGTGATCTTGCCCATTAATTAATGTTGCATGTGCAAGTCTTGCATTAAAGCTTTATTTTGATCTATGAGTATTAACTAGAGCAATAATGTAGGATATACATGTAGCAGTCTCAGACTGATGATAATCTTCTTACCCTGTCTGCGACAGCCGACATTTATTCAAAAATGATTTCATTCCAATTTCGCATTCTAAATATGTTTAACCATGCACTCACTACGCAGCTATGCTATCTTTATATATCCTTTTTCTGAATCATAAAATTGAATACAATTAGGGGCCCACTTTGTTGAAAAATGTGTAATTCAATCATCATTACAGCAAAAATCATCAATAGGTCAGTATATCAGTAAAGATTAAATTAAAGGAAAGCTTTACAACGTAATACACGTACATGTAATTAGACTACTAATTACAGTTATTGTAATAAAAAATCGTTTCCTACTAACCACACTTTTCATAGGCCCATAAATTACAAGAGCAGCACTTCTTGTGAATATTGCTCTGGTAAGCACTTATTGTGATGTAAGGCTTCTTACAAACGCAGTATTTGCAATCGACTGCAGCATCATCAACAGCATTGGTAGCCTTTGTGATATCAGAAAATTGCGAGATCAAGGTATTAAATTATGCTAACTTGATAATGGCGGAAACATTAGATTTGCGTTTCTGAAGCTGGGCATGTGTAATTTTGTCGAAGTTTGATAGAAACAGTTGAGCATCTGTTGTGTCCTCCCTCATCTTTGAACGCAAATTTGTACAGACAAGAGCTGCTGCTTGCCCCTGAGCATTTACATTAACTACGAAGTCGTTTGTAGAATATAATTGGATGTCTGATGAGTGTTAACAGAAACTCGTGTCAGCTGGTAAACAACTCTCAGATCTTAACACAAACGTTCACGTTGTCAATTAAGACATGTAGATGAATCGACTGTAAGCATGGTAATAGGCATAGACTATTAAGGCATTAATAACCACTAAGACCTATTTCTACGAATCATAGTCGATGTCCCCGAATTTCTTGATTTCTGTTGCAAGTTGTCGCCCAAGCCATCGAACAGAAGCTTCGGTAGTAGAAATAAAAATTTTATTGATTGCAGCAATACTGTGATGAAATTATCGTAAAATAAGAAATTTGGCCTGTAGAAGAATTTTCATGTCAGCACAAAATACAAAGAATGTACTTCGTTTACTTGATTCTACTCATTTATTGAAACTTGGGCTTGGGTATTGGGTTTCGACTCAAAACCTATATTGGATATACCCAACACAAGCTTTTGCCCAACCTTGAAATTCGTTGGAAATATCTCTTGTTTACTGTCAATCCTCTAAGCTACATGGTTGAGCTCACAAAACTGAAATTTTCTTTGCGAGGTTATCAAGCTCTTGCACGTCACTTATGAGTAGGGTTCGGAAAAATATTTAGTCAAAAGTATCAAAAAAATTAAATATTTATTTATTTCAAAACCTCGAAATATCTAAAAAAATCGTCAAAATACTTGAAATGTTTGGGAATCAAATTATACTGTCAATTATAGTAATGACTCAGCAGGCTTCATGATACTGTTCGGTTCATCTCATCAACATATTTAGATACTGAGTTACCTCAAAATTTCCAAACAACAAAGAAATGAAAAATGTTAGTATCTAATTCCATTTATTGGTAAAAACAATTGCAGACTAATATTTTAGAAATATTCTTTGGAGTAGGTCTCCGGTGATTATCAGATAAAATCGTTTTGCATGTCGAAAACGCACGCTCGACGTCGAGGCTTGCAAAGTCATAGGTGGCCGCCTGTTGAGGAGGTTGTGCGGGATTGAGCTCTAGTTACCTGACTATACTAATTCAATAGAGTGCAGGACTTGAACATCCTGATTTTCTTTATTAACTTTATCATATTCCGCCTTGATTGCCTCACCCTTGATTCCTAGCAATTTTTTCATGGCCTTCTCTACATCGGTGACGGTTGAGAAAGCGTCAATCAGACTCAATCCTTGGGTCTCTAGTGATTTTATCAGGTCAAGCAGAACGTGAAAGTTAGCTGCGATATACGGTAGTCCTGATCTTAAGTCCGTGTCTCCGAAGATTTCAGAGTCAGATGAATGAATTATAGTTCGTACGGAGTCCAAATTTTCGACGTAAAAATGAGCGACGTTTACCCATGTTCCCCATCGGGTAATCATAGGGTCAGGTGGTAGCGAAAGTGTTGGATTGTCTTTTTTCACGAAAATTTTTTGAGCCTAAGAAAATTTCAAATTTTTAATACAACATAGTCAAAGACAGTGGAAAATGTGCATAGTCTTTGGACACGGTGATAGCCGATGCATCCCAATTTTCAATATTTTGCTTTTAGCATTGGATCAATGGTTTTTAACGAAATGCAAAGAATTTGAGTAAGCTTAAATGTATTTGAGTACACAGACCTTAGAAACATTCATAAAAGGTTTAGGAAAATCAAAATATTTAAAATACCCCAAAAATTCAAGAGTATTTATAAAAATTACTTTTTATTTGATATGCCTACTTAGAAGTTTTGCGAGTTTCGAATCACTGGACACTTCATGTCGCATAACACACAAAACAAACTTTATCATGCAAGATAAATGAGAAGACTGTTCGTAAACAGTCATGCGGCCTACTAGAAAACCATGGAGTCACCATTGCCCAACATGTGCGATTATTTAGTTTAGATATGCATGAAATCTCATCCATTTTAGAGCATGCAAATCTAAGTCAAAGACTACGTCTTGCATTTCTCAGTCGAACGTACACCAAAAGCTACGTCAGAAAGATTCAGGTAATTTGCTCAGTGGAATAATAAAGATATCTTAGGTGATCTTATGTTATCAGAGCCAACATATATCTGCTTGCGTAAATGAATTTTGCATCGTACGCCAAAATTTGAAAGCATAAAAAATGAAAAACATGCTTTTTACCGTATTCTCTACCTCCAAAAACAGATCAACAGCAAATCAAAATGTAGAAGCATTTTCCTGTGCTGATGTCAGTGATTATTTTCTCGCGCACTGAAGTTTCCTCATACTGGTACATTGTCACCCTGCAATATATTCAATTCACATGAATATTATAATTACAGACGTTTTGAACTTTGCTGCAAATCTGAAATTACACTTGATTCACTTTGAAAATTTAATTACACTTGCAACTCATGTTGAAATTCATAAATTACGTATCTGCGTGTAACACAGAAGGCTTCATGGCAGTGCATGTAGAAATTAGGGTACATTGTGATACATGCAAAATAATTAATGTTAGAAAGAAAAAATAATTAATAAGATATATGAATTAATTAATCAATGTCTGAAAATGCTAATATTGTATACATGAAGGAACAAGACAGGCCATGAAAGAACAAAATCGCGCCTTCTGTATAATAAAAATGATGTATGCATGATTGCTATAGCTGAATAAAAAACAAATTAGGAGGCTCATTAAAGGATCAATGATTTTAAAATTTCGCAATTTTTAAGATAAACAGCGTGAATAAGGTTTGTATTAGAATTCAACTTCAATCAGCAATTGTAACTGCTTAGATTGCTGGACATGTTTCTACTCCCCGCATTTATAAAATAACGAAACATCTATCATTTGTGCATCACACCTGTACCACACATGCATAACACGGGTTATGCCTTGCGTTCACAACTAAGGTATGGAGTCTATAAATGACACTGCCTTTGGTCGGCGACTGTTGTCGGTGACAGAAGTCAGCGCACCGTGAAAAATCACACCAAAGTCCTTGTAACGACTAAATCAAATCGAACATGTGATTAGCTCCTTCTTTCTTTACTCGGGCACACATACAAAAAGTTAAAAGATTCGATATAAACAATGAGGGTTAATCTTTGGTAGAAATCATTTGTGTCATTTCGACGACTTGCTTTATTGGCTTGTCTGGAGGCTGTATAATCACATGTTCTCCGCTATGGTGTGGTATTTTTTCATAGCAAATGCTGCAGTATTCATAAAAGCATGAACGCCTTCAAATCCCCTATTACAGTCGACTGTCTAGGTGAAAGCAAGAACCATAACAGCTGAACCGCCACTCGTAGTGAATAAAGAGGCTGTTTGACTTTTTCTGTACAATCTCTGTGGTGGGAGAAGTACGCTGGGTCATTTCGAGCATGATTCTGTCTCCACAGACTTGATAGCTATTCTCCTATATAGGAATTTAGATACGGCAGTAAACTAACGACTTATCAGAAGCCATTGTCGTCCTTCTCCAAGCAAATGAATTTATACATCGTATTTGAGTCTCAAAGCTGGCTAACTCAGTTGCTTGTTTTACATCATCGATTTTATATTTTTTCTTGAATGTGATGAGCTTTTTATTTATCTCATTCATGTCCTCGTTTCACTCATTGATTTATAAACCAGTCGGTCATAATTTCATTCTTTCCTTTCAGCCAAAGCTGGACCTTCGGTTCGCTCCCGCGGCCATGGTTCTCGGGGTCGCGCTGCCGCCCACTCCTCTTCGCATCATCATCCCCGGCGAAGCAGTTCCTTAGAAATTCGACCACGAACTGAGAGTGACTCTGGCGGCTATCACAGACCGCATCTCCACCGCGCCAATAGCCAAGAAAGGCGATAGAAGGTCGCGCGTTTGTTTCTGCAGGTGGTTAAACCTTTGCCCAGTGTAGCCAGGCTTCCCTCTCACCAACCTTCCTCCTTTCCTGCCTCCTGACAAGATTCCACTCCTGTGTTCCCTTACAACCTCAAAAAAAGAACATCTGTGATGTTACTAGAGAAATATGATTCAAAAGTATTTTTTCTATCGCATCACACTTACGCGGTAATTTCCAATTCCGAAATAACCTAGTTGTCTTTCAGCATTCATCGTTTTCGGGGTGACGTGAAATTGTGACCAAGGCACCACCAGATCATTGAAAGGAAATTTCGTGCTGTCAGCCAAAGCACAAAATTCTTATTCATCATCACAATACACATCACAACAAGTTGGTAGCAACGAGCTGCTTCGACAGTATTAGCACATGATCGGTTGAACAGCAAGTACGATTCGATTATTCTAGAGCTCGTCCTAGATAGTGCTAGTCACTGGATTTCACGTCATCCACCCAGATTCCAAGTATTCTTTGCGCAAGCCGGGCCCAAGATGTTCAAGAGTTTGGTGCGCATAGCATTATGTTGATTTTCGCTCTGCACAGAACTGACTTATTTTGTGGGACCGTTGCGTCATCAAATGAGACTGGAGGCTTGAATAAGTGAAAGTTTCGCAATTTCGTTTCTTTGTAAGAACGCGTGGTTGTTGCCACATTTCCTCCAATCCTTTTGGATGTGAGAGCGATTTTTTACCAAAACATGGAAACATTAACATTGTTTTGCTTTCAGTTAAATGCAAAGCGCTTGCACAGATAAGATTGTGTTATTTTAAACTTCATCTCTTTTTCTCCCTGGTGTGATATACTTATTATCGCAGAATTTGAAATACTCACGTGACAGCCATCTTTGATGACGTAACTTATTCCTCTTCACCAAGAATTCAAAATTTTAGAGGTACTGTAATTTGCAGATCTTGTATCTTGAATAAGTGAGGATCTGAAGAACAAGTCTTTGTTTTTAATCAATCATCCGAGTCTGGTTATAGATATTTGGCCAAGGGATAGGGGTCACAATGCTGATGTTTCTGTATACTTGAATTTTTAAAGCCATAGAAATTCGATTTGCGCCTTTATTTACGTTTGCAGTATAGAAATCTGATTTTCGCTTTTACATAAGTTGGTAGGACAAAAGAAACTAGCTATTTGTTTGCTGATTGTCAATTCAGCTACATAAATAAGCACTATCTTGAACAATGTTACTAGAATATAAGAAAAATAGAAAATGTGAGACATCCAGTAGTTGTAGATTTATACCTTCAACGCATAGCATTACAAAAAATGAGAAAAATCACTAAACTTTACAAGGTTCACCGGAGAGGTGTCGATGCCTAGTCTTGAAACCTTCATAGCAATGTGAAGTACTGCGATAAAGGGCCTTAATATTTTTAGGTACCGCCATGGTACTACGTAAACACGGCGTAACTATTGTTATCCGTGTCCCTGTCCGTAGTGTTTATCTTTTGCTAATATAAAGTGTCGGATTTCTATTTAAAAGTCAATATCCTACCATGTTCCCATAAATATCGAATAGTATGCTTATTCATTCTCTAAAATCTGTTACATTTTAAGCTTTCACGAGACAAAAAGCAAAGTGGGTAACTCGAACTCGCTCAAGTGTAGTAAAGCATAATTGGATTAGGGTCTACTCAGATGATAATTGTGAGTCGACGTTTGTTAAAGATGTCCTGTAAATAATAGTGATAATGAAACTAACAATTGATATTACATAACGGCAAATTTTGATCGATGTCTGAAACAATGCCCAATCTCTGATACGAGTTGATTGGACATTTATCTCCATGAAATCAGTGGAATACAGCATATTTGTTTCACTATTCCACTACTATGTATCAGGGTTGTAACCGGCCGCCGGGCAGGCCGGTTGCTCATTACGCCGGCCGGTTAATTCAGATATGCCCATGTCGACCGTTGACGACTTTCCGTCTAGAATAAATTGTTTACTCAATCATTACAACATTAAGAGCATGCAAATGTAACACAATTTCAGAGCATCCATACGTATGTTTTGTAACGTAAATATTGCGAACTGTTCTTCAAACAGTTAAATAATGATTATCGGCAACTTATACATGTAGTTCAAACCCTACTTTATCTATGATGCAGCGTCCAGAATCCCATATTCTAGCCTGCATTAATTTAGGAAGTTTTCCTTAGCCTATCGATTGCAAAATTATTCCAGAATAAATAATATCTTGAATCATTTCACTATATATAGTTTATATAACCCGTGGAGCTTAGAAATGCAATGAATGATGGATTTCAATGCAACCTAAAGGCCTACTACCCGAACATTTCACAGTGGATCGTGGATAATTGTTTGATTAGTTAACAGCACGCGATAAATTTTGATTAATGCTGTCATAGAATTAGATTCATCTGCGCGCGCCTCGGTTTCCTAGAAAGGAAGAATTGTATGTAACCTTAATATCGAAATTGCACATATCACAGAATTAGACAAATTGCTCCTTCTCGAATGGATAATTCGTGTATCGCTTGCTATTGGAAATGGCAAACAATAAGCTGTCAGCAAAGGACACCAGAGCCAGTGAGAGATGCGTGCGTGCTGTGATATCACGTCGCACACACCAAAACACACATCGATGCGTGGCTTCGATTCAATGTATGCACTATACAGTGAGCAATGCCGAGGAGAGGATCATCAAGTGAACTAATTTTCGTACGCCTGCTACTTTCTTTAATAATGATCGGAAGGGTCAACATTATGGAGAAAACTTGTGCGCAATGATCTGAATTCTTCGAATCTGAAGGAATTTTGGCAATCGAAGCACTTTGCTGGAACTCACATTAATCCGCAAGCGACGCACGACTTTTTTTCCTATCTCTGTAAGGTATTAAGAATTCCTTTTTGCCCACTTAATAGGTTCCTCAATGTGCCGTCCGTTTCGTATTAATCACACTTCTAGCAAACCGAAGCAGATAAACAAAATATTTAATTCTGTGAATGCTGTACAGGGACACTCACTGAAATAAAATATTGATGACAAGTTTGACGAGCTCATTGTTCCAGATTCTTCTACGTCAGCTCGTGGTCATCAATGTAGGCTCAAAGGATTTGAATTTAAGCTGTAGTGGAGAGAGTTCTCAATGGACGTTGCAAATCATCAGAATTCTCTCACAAGTGAATAAATAGCCTGTGACATATCAAGTATTATTTACTTTACACAGATGTTATACATACGAGTACAAATGTGTAAGTTAATTCCAATGCTCAAGGAAGAGTATAGCAGATAGTTGTTGCCAATTTAGCCCTATTTTGCCCTGACCTTGTTGGGCTGCGACACCCCCGGATCTCTTGGAGTCAATCATTCCCAAAATGTTATCAACTTGATCATCTTACTTCTATAAAAAGCAGCTTGAAATTAGAATTCCATTATTTTTCAAAAAATTTGATGTGCTGGGAACTAGAGATGGCTTTTATAAACGATATGCTTTGATCAGTTATCTCATGAAAGCGTCTAAAGACAATGTTGGGAGTAAGTTGGATGGCATTGAGATAGTAAAGCGGTGCAGAGTACAACTCAGACAGAGATTTTTGACAATTGATGTACATCATAAAGAGCCTGCTAGAATCTAAATTATATTGAGTAGTAAGAATGCAGCAATTGAACATCTACATAAGCAAGGCATCAAAAATATTGTGACTTATGATAACCTGTCCATTTTAGAATTCGGATCCACTCTTTGCGGCATAAGGCTGACAATATTATTTTATCACATTACTTATAAATTCATTGTGAGTAGTGCTCATATCATATTGGAATTATTCACATAACATACATGTAGATGTACTTGTGGATGAATGAGCACGTTCATTAAAACTTTATGATGCCTTGTCAATTGTTTGAAAGTAGTTTGAATCGATTGCGATGCTCAATTTTTGCAAGAAATTGACAAAGTTCTCGATTTTCAAAGAAAGCATGAAGGTCAAAATATTGATGGTCCATGTGGATAAAATCGGATAAAACTTGGATTGGATTTCAGAATCATGCAATTTCTAAAAGTCGCAGCTATTATAGTCTTGAAGCGACAAACATGCCCTCCCCGGGATTAGAACCATTATCTGTGTATTTTCATTTAGTCAAACCTGGCCAGTTAACTAGGCTAAATTCCGATTCAGTCATGATCTGAATAATTTCAAGCTTTTAGACTTCTAGATTTATTGGAATTATGATTTACCATAATAATAACATATGATAATAAATATTATATTATCAATTTCACTGTGATTTTCGTTTTTGTATGTGATCTATTTCGCATCTGCCTTCTCTGCTTTTACCATTTGATTGTAGCACTGATGACGGTATGACCTCATATTCCGAGACGCGTCCCGAATAAACTATCACTGTTGATTGCGATGATTTTGAAATATAATAATGCATAAAATAAAAAACACTCGAATCTGCTAGGAAAAATTGAATTAAGCAGACCAGTTGATTTCACGAATTTACTAGCTATTCAAGGGCTAGTTCAATGTTTCTTAGCAGATCATAGTGCCTTTCATTTTACTTATATATTGATATATTTGTAGCATTTTGCATTCAGACTTTTCATTGCGAAGAAATATAAAATGATTTTGCCAGACTAGTTTCATTGCTTCCAAGGCAACATCTTCAGTGAAGAGAAACAATACGATTACATCGCAATCTTTATATACGTATAAGGAACGAGTGGATAAAAAGCATATGCATTTCAAAAATGTCAATCAAACACGTGTCTCTGGCTACAAGTTCAGAAGTAACTCGTGAGAACCATTCCGTTCATTTGACCACAGAATTAGATTGTTCAATCGCATCACTGCTCAACAAGTGCAACAACTCATCAAGTGCAAACTGATTCAAGCAGATGGCACATGCAGGAACTAAATAGGTGGGCAAAAAGAAATTTTTGATACCTTACAGAGATAGGAAAAATAGTCGTGCGTCGCTTGTGGATTGCTCTGAATTCCTTCAAAATGCTCCGATCGCCTCGACTCCTTCAGATTCGAAAAATTCAGATAATTGCGCAAAAGTTTTCTCGATAATGTTGGGCCCTCCAATCATTTTAAAAAAAGTTATCAGACGCATGAAAATACGTTCACAAACTTCTCTGTGGAACTTGACATCGTCTGTGTCTCTTTGCTGTGTGATCCGGTTGATAACAGTCACTGAAACTTCGCACAATTTGGCGTGTTTAATGTTGAACTGGTTGCTCATTGTTCGATTGCTATGGTATTTAGTCAGGAGATTGTGCCATTTCATTTACGTTACATGTTCTAATGCTTCCCTTTTTGTCAAACGGAAGAAGAGACGACTTGTCAAATTCTGTGCATTTGACAGTGCATAGCTTTAAATGAAATAGTTTCCAGAAAGAAAGGACATTTATACTGACCAATTAGGAAAATGGTAATGCATAGATATCTCAGTTTGAACTTGATAACTTTTCAGATGCTCATTTATATATGCCTGCACAGAGATTAATTGTAATCTTTACAAATGTGAAAAGTAAGAAACAGTTCTTCGAAAATATTGCTGTCCATTGGTAACGATAAAAACACTCATTTTGTCTGAAATGCATGAATTTTTAACGACATACACACGTTTAGAAGAAAAATAGAAAAGTCTAGAGCAACTAGAAAAATATCACAAGTAAACTAAAGCTGAACAAATTGAATACCTCTTACTGCAATCAATTCTCGCTCAGTTGAAGCATCGCTACTGAGACGAGACATGTAATTTACGTCCGAACTCCGGTTCATTTAAACCTGATTTCCCTCCGCACCGACAAATTATTTTTAGGAGACTCGCTGTACTCCAGCTATGTTCCTTACCTTCCACTCCGCACCGTACCTAAATTCGATCCATTCATGCTTACTATCATTGATACTTGAAATGATGATTTGCATTTTGAGCAGTAAATTCTAGCACATTGACACAATTGGATGATGTCAGATCAAAAAAGGAGAATATTGAAGATCAATGATTCTTGTCAAATTCGTTCGGCGTTTCAAAAGACAAGTGAAGGAATAGTCCAGTAACTATAATCTTAAAATCGGTTTTCGACGTACTGAAATATTGATCAACACTGATTTTCGACCCCTGTATCTCTAGTTTTGTTTATCAAATTTACTAATAGCAAAAGTCATTCGACTTTACTTTCTTTGAAAATGAAATCAGATTTATCCTATCAAACGTAAATTAAACTCTCTGGAGATCTGTCGAGACTAATGGCAAGACTTTATTATTGATCGATTTATGGCTGAAATTGCAGCCTACTTACGTATCTCAACCAGATTTCATGCTATACTGTAATCAACAATTTTTCACGATGTGAGAGCGTGAGTCCTACGGAAAGTTAAATGAATTAATTTTTTTCTGAGCACATCATCTCTGATTTTGATGCTACATTCAATAATATGACACATTTGGCCACATGTTACACATTTTGATTATAAAAGTTTTGCTGATGTCTCTATAGACCAGTCAAGATGAGTTTCTGCAAATAACTAGGCAAAAAAAAGACATTTTCACATGATAATGCACAGTTATGGATTCTACAAATTTGCGTCTTATTCTCAGACAGGATCAAAGGAAAATATAGGTAAATCAATGAGAAAACAGACCGAGGTTCTCCGTAAAATGATATTCATATCTGATTTCTCTGCTTAGACGAGAGGTACTGGCATGAAATGTTTTTCTATCTTCTTCTATCATGTATTTAAAAAGGGAGCTACTGACACTTTCTTCCTAAATTCGCACACAAAGGGCTTAATTTCATGGATTTGTAGATTTTGAAACGTTGAATACAAAAATCAAATTCTTGAGTGTCACAGTCAGTCGTCTTCGATTACAGGCAAGGCTAAAGGATTCCCATTGGAATCCAATGGTAAAATTCAAGAAATATCTATGGATTGTGAAACACTTGGCAATTTTCGTACATTTTCTTTTGCAGAAAAGAAACTACATGTATTTATCAGAATGCCATGAAATTTGAAACATGATTGAGTTCAGAATATCAACTTCGATATAAAAGTTGAATTGAGTCACATGATTCAGTATTTGATGTCTAAGAGCCTCTACAAAATGAGTAAAATCGCCAAAATTAAGTCAAAACATGAAATTTACTCATTTTGTAGAGGCTCTCAAACAATAAATACTGAATCATGTGACTCACTTCAACTTTTATATTCAAATAGATGTTCTGAACTCCGTCATGTTTCATGTTTCAAGTTTCATGGCATTCTGATAAATAGTTTCTTTTCTGCAAAAGATAATGTGCGATAATTACCAAGTGTATCACATTCCATAGATAATTCTTGAATTTTACCATTGGATTCCAATGGGAATCTTTTAACCCCACCTGTAGCCGAAAGCGACTGTCTGTGACACTCAAGAATTTGATTTTTCTATTCAGCGTTTGAAGATCTACAAATCCATGCTATTAAGCCCTTTGCGTGCGAATTTAGGAAGAAAGTGTCAGTAGCTCCCGGACTAATTATTGCTATCATGCTAATAGAAACTTCAAATCGATAATCTATGCGAGAATGTGGTAGCATGACGAAAATCTAATCGAAATTTCGTAAATATTGATGTTTAGCGAAATAAAGAAGTTCGTTCAACACCCCTCCCAGTAAAGGTTTGATGCATTTTGCTTCACCGTTTTTCTTCCTTGTCCACGTTCAACGAAGTCAGACCAAGTTGAGGCATGTCAGCATCATGTGAATCAAACAAGTTCGCAAACTTAAATTGTGGTGCCAGTAACAGCCTGCATGAGTTTTAAAATATAGTACTTAAATACTACTTACATAATATGAGTAATGTGAAAAATAAGTTACTCAAATTTTAAACCATTTGATTCAAGAAATGGTGGTAACAGTGTATATCTGCAGAATCTTTTCATTTTGATCTTTCAGAATATGTTAGTAGAAATTACATTTGATGCTCATATATATCAGCAAATCCCTTTTAGAAAATACACCAAAATCTTATCCTTCTGAAACTTTTTTCTTAAGATATTTGACTTGTCTTTTATCTTTTCGATCGTTGAGCCATTTCATTGCTACCACCATTTCTTGAAGCAAATGGCTTAAAATTCGAATTTTCAAAAAAAACTTATTTTTCGCACAGCTCATATTTTATAAGTAATATTTAAGTACTATATTTAAAACTCATGTCGATCTTTATACTCGTGTATTTTTGCTGGCACCATAATTTAAGTTTACGAACCATGTAAAGGCGACATCAAGACGTATATTTCTTTTGCGTTCTGTGAAATCTAATAAGACTAATCATCAGATGATGCTACTGTATTACGCTTACATTCGGAGTCTCATCGATAATGCCTCTCCGGCATTTTACGGAGTAAACAAAAGTGAATTGAGGATTATCGAACGCATTCAGAATAGGTGCCACTTTATTATTTGTGGAAACAGAAACTGTAACTGCAATCATTTTCCGGACTTACACCATCGTTTTCAAAGGGCCGCAACAAGACTTCTCCTGCAGATGATGAATCCTGCTCACACATTGCACTACTTGATACCTGAAAGATTGCCTTCAGGCAGATTTTTGTTTCCTTTTTGCAAGACTTGAGAAGACATAAATGTTTTATCTATAAAGTAATTCATCTATATAACCATGACTTTGAACGATGACTTTGTAACAACAGTAATGATTTTCTGATTTTTAATCTTGAAATATAAATTGATTATTATTATTATTATCTGGGGATGCTCTAGAACACATGCAGTTATACCAAAATGCATTAAACCTTTTCTGTGAGAGACGTTGAACGAAGCGAAACTCTTCGACCTTCTGTTCCTTGCCTAGATGTACAAAAGGTCATGGTAGTGAGTGAAAAGTTTCTACAGTTTTCATTTAACGATAATTGATATGAAAATGCCATGTTACTACTGCGATAAGCAATATGCAATTATTATATGCTATTAAGCAGTAACGTTGAATGTTGTGTAGAAAATGTCCTTCGATCTTCAACACGAAGCCTGAAAATCTGAATTCAAAATTATCAATGGCCTTTGCCATATTCATTAGGTCCTGTTGTACTTATTTGGATATTTCAAAAATCAGCTCGTCTCCTTAGTTCATCAAGATTTTGAAATTTTTGACAACTGTGTGCATTGAATTTGAGGTCAACAAGAGCCCACCGAGTATCAATGAAAATCACTCAGGCCAAGGGTAAGACTGCCTTATCAAAAAAATGGGCACAGTAACTACTTTTGAGTAAAGTTATATACGCAAAGTTAAAAAGCAATTTGAATTTCAATCTATCATTGTTATTGATATATATATATATATATATATATATATATATATATATATATATATATATATTATATATATATATATATATATATATTCATCATATAAATACATAGCCTATGCATTAATCACTCGACTTCACATAAATTGATGGCGACAGCTAGCAGCATCATGCACCATTCTATTTCGAGTGAGACTCAGTGGTTAGAATTGATGAGGTTTATCTAAAAGGATAATACCTAGACGTCTTCTGGCAATAATGCTAATCGATTCTACAATTGCACATGCTTGGACTATGGGAATTAACAAGAAAATAAAAATTGCAAATGAAATAAGATTTAGTAGGATAATGATGAATGAATAAATTTGGCTTTCTTTTTTGATAAAAGTTTTCTTGCTAATGGACATGGGATACCCTTGGGAATCCTATGGGAATGAGGCTGATTGCTTTTAGACCCATTCCCATTTGAGACAGTTGTGCGGAAAATATTCGATATGAAATTTAATTCTGCTGTATCGCGTTTAGACGACAAGCGACGATGACACTGTTGATCATCTGTGCGAAGACACATTGGTGTAGTGGTTAGTTATTATTTGAAACTATTGAGATAAAAAGATGATGATAAAGCGGCAGTGGTGTAGCCAAGGGGGGACATGTCTCCCCACCCCCCGAAATGAAATCTAGGCGGAGGACAATCTTTGTGTTTTATACGTGGGTATATATTAACATCATTCTATGTCGATTATTAATTTATTAATGTGAGAATCTGAAATCTTATAGTAGCGCGCTTGGTTAGTTTTCGCATGTCCCCTGTTGTGCAACGATCGCGAGAGATGTTCAATTCTGTGAGTCAGGTAGTCGGTCAGGCGCCGATACTAGTTGTACTGTCACGGACGTCTCGATATGGCTTGTAGCCAGGACACGACACGATTTTACGACACCCACAAGTAGAGGCCATTCATAAAAGTTGCAAACTCAATTATGATGACATAGTCCAAACCTATGCAATGCATCATGACACTCGTTTGCGGCTAAAATAAAGAAAGACTTTACAACAAATAAGTCGCTTTTCCGATATCATGCCACGTACATTTTATTTAACTTTTGCAATTTTGTAACTTTTCACCAAAGGTATATAAAATGCGTATTGTAGTTGCACATGAACATTCATGAGGGCATAATGTTTACAAAAAGATCTAAAGGCTGCATCTGAAAATATTATATATGAACTTTATATAGTGCATGATTCCATGTTAATCGTGTGTCATGAATGATCAATAAAAGACAAAATCAGATCATCATCAAATCAGATATGAATGAATAACAGGGCTTCTTCTGATTTACGAAATTATTAAATATGGGCTTATATTAATTAAGCCACATTTATTGTCCCCCCGGAAGTGAAATCCTGGCTACGCAACTGTTAAGAGGCTTAGTGAAAAGGCTGTCCAACTAGCAAGCCGCTTCCAGATCGCTCAGCATCTGAGAGGTAAAGCACCTTTAGCTCAACATGGCACCTTTAGCGCCTCAGCTCAACATGCGTTTAAAAATATCGTCATTTTCAATCTTTTTGAATGATTTAGAGAACTATTATTGCCATGTGAACTCCACACGATTCGCATAGAAATGATTACACCAAAAGCATGATGCAAAAGAGATAGACATTTGATTCCAATCTTTATCACAATATGTAGACTGTTTATACAAAGTAATCAGATTTCAGTTATTGCACAATTGCTTTACAGATGCCCGTAATGAGTCTCAACAAAATAAACTTTTCCGTTTTATGTTTTGCACTGATGCTGAGCATCGATCAATTGTGTACCTAATGAATCGACGAATGCTTGCCAAAAGAAAAACCGCTCATCTTCGAGGTTGAAACTGCTCTGGGGCTGACTTCCTCTTTTCACGATCAAATCGGAGCTTGTAAACGTACATGAAAGCATATTTCACTTATCATTCATTCTCTACTCACTAATCTACAGCGTCAAGGTGTGATAGCAACATGAACTCTACCTGCTAACGGCATTCTGTCTCGCAAGAGATTCGAATCATCAAATAGCGATAAGTAAATGACACACTAAGTTATACACGAACACGAGAACGGAATTTTCATGATATCGTATTTATTTAATGATGATAAATGAGGACTTCATTCTTATGGCTCATCTCACAAAAGCTTGAAGCATCTTTTCGATCAGACCAGTGTAATCCGAATCCTTGATTATAATGCATGCAAAGAATTGACAGATTTGATGGACCGCAAAAACTTAAGACTTTACTTGTACGCGCAATACTCGTGTTTCATGAAGAGAGAGTTACAATGCTACCGGTTAAGGCCACCTAGATTACGCGCAATCTTAAGCAGTTTATCACCATGAAAGAAGATAATAGTAAGGTATTATAGCATAATAGTATTTAGTATTATAGTATGTAGGTAATAGAATAAGTATTATTAATTTGTGTGCTAATCACCAATGCCGTCTGAAACAAGTTGTTTCTAAAAGATGTGAGCATGCCTACGCCAAGTACAAATCGAAAATATTAAGCATCATCCATCCATTTGATGCAAAAGGTTGAGATGCAGTTGCATATGTACTCCCATTGCATAGTGGATGTGTGCACAGGTCACAATAAAATCCAATTGAGACAATGCTTAGCACGATTCCGTAACTTATTTGCCAGTCTTATTTTTTGTTGTCTTTGATTTATGAATGCTATACAGTATACATATGCCTACTGGTACCGTTTTGTCAAGTTAATTAAAATTTCTTTTCAACGTACTTTTGTTTACACTCATAGTAACTAGATTATGGATAACTTTCTCACGTACAACTCAATCAAAACTTACTTTCGATTTTACAATTTCATATGAATTTCGTTTAAAAAGTAATTGTAGTTATCGCTATACTAGTAGGCCTACATTACAAAACTAGATAGTAGCACGTATCATTATCCAAGTGAGCATTATATAAGAGGGAGCCAAAATTACATATAAATGAAATCAATGTATGTGCATTAAGACCTTTAATCAATTAATAACCAATGAAAATGTAGAAAACTACATGCAGTCTGGTGAACGGAGAAGGCAGATTAATTTTCCGGGTTGATGACCGTACAAGATTGATTTATGAGGGAAATGTACTTCAATAGGCAGTTAGAGTGCATTTGACTATTGTAATTCAATTATTTGACTTTAATTCTTGATCCATTGCTGACCTCTATTGCAGTAGAGAAGCGAATGTTACAGATATGATAAAAATCTCTTCAAAATATCTAATGAGTAGCATCTGCATGAAATTCAAATTTTGAAGACTATTCGATGCATAACGCATGATGGATGATCATGACAAGATTAATAGATTCGCATGCATAATAACTTGCACTGAAATCGAAAAATAAAGCTTTTCACTGAAGTTCATTAGCCTATTATCCTAAAAGCTCGCAAAATGTTGCCAAATTCAGATATTTGAAAAAAGAAATTTTCCACCGATTTTCGGAGAAACCTTGGCCGCTGAAAGGATGAGACAGGGGATCGAATTCCCCCCCCCCATGAATAAGTCACACCCGGACGATTTTGGGCACCTTCTAACTGATTTAATGACTCAATCGTATGCAAAATGAATAAATGACAGTAAAACTGGCATAATCTTTTCAATAGCAGCATCAGTTTTGCCAACTCTGACAGTCTGTTACTATAAATAGCAATTCAAAATCTGTTTCCATTTTTTCAATATGCTGAATCATTTGAGTATCTGCTTGGAAATTTATGGTAGAGAACTCTGAAGCGATGTGTTTTGCTCACATGAAGGCGTCTAAGACAATGTTGGGTGCATGTTTATGCATTGGGATTGCTAAGCGACGCTGAATACAACTCAACCAGAGATTATTTGAGATGCACTATAATCCGCTACTATCTTGCTTCGTTTTAGATAATGCATTTCATATTGCATTTTATATTGTTTTGCATCGGGATGTGGATCGGGGTCGCTTTTTTCGGCCCGGACACGCATTGACTCCACAATATCAAGCCCAGAACAGCCCGGATGAAGTTTTTATCTGTGCTAGGGTGAAATAATTTATATTTTAGCACACTTCAACATCCTTGATGAAAATATCGATTTCGCTAATTGAATGCAATCACTTTAAAATCATTCTAATAGGTTGATTATTGATTACATGATTGCATGTTGTAGGGCCTTTGTACCATCTGTAAGCAAATTGATTTGCAACTCTTCATTTGTCTTTAAAACATATTGTTCATGTAAAACGCACTTGTCAATCGCTTTTAATTCGGATCTCACTTGATGTATTGATAGCTACCTGTAGTGGTTGAAGTAGACTTCACAGTAAAAGTAAAATATTAAACATTTATACAGGTGTGTGTCTATGATAAATTCTGGATAGTGCATGGTTATTGGATGTCTATGATTATTTTATAATGAAGAGTATGTGGATTTGAATGGAGGATCACAAAAATGGAAAAACTTCGGGGATAGCAGACTCTAGCACCCGAGAGACAATGTCAACTATGATTTCATATGTGCATGTAGCTTGTCAATGGTTTATAAGCAATTTGAATTAAATACAAAACGCCTAATTTTGTAAGAAATTGTCAAGAATTCGCTATTTTCAAAAGGTGCTTTATATAAAAGGAAAACATGTTGATGTTCCCAGAAGTCAAATTTGAAAACATTTGAATTCGTCATTAAAATTATGTAGGAACTAAAAGTCACGAAAACTGAGCTTTTTAGTGAAATTAAACAATGTTTGGGGGTCCAAAGACTCATTTAAGTCAACTTTGCTGGGTTGTCATTCCCTTTCAGTCATCCATTTGCTTTCTTGTTCAGAATCTGTTGCATGCGTGTCATGAAGATGACTTTTCAAAGACACATCTGATATAATCTAAATATCAAAATGCGATGTTAAAAGAAAAGCATGATATAGAGTGACATTTGTGTTTATTTCAAACTGAATTGTTCCTTTTCAAGATCTCAAAATTGACTTGCTGAATGTAGCAGTATAGAGTAACATCACATTGTTTGAAAACTTCTCTGTTTTTGTTTTCTGTAAGGCAACAACTCTATTGTAGATATTGTACAAATTGTTCGTCTATCTTGTCAATCAAATATAATCTCTACGATAGAACTTCTTTCAAAGTATATGCCTATGAAGTTTTAACTTTTATGTCACATTTTCAACTTATAAGAGAGAAATCTCGTTCCTCGTATGAGAGTCGCTTGTTCACAGCGCATGATTATTGCAGCTCCATTCAATTCCATTCAAATTCTGGTCACTTATGCATTTGCATGAAAAAATGACATGACTATGCAGGCAATCCTTTAAATCCATCAGACTCAGCTTCTATCCTAAATGCTCATCATGTAATAGAGAAGAATTCCACATGAATGGTAAGCAAATATTAGGTATATTTATAGTAATCATAGACAACTAAGCAATGGATCCACTTTTTGTGATGAATAGTTACTTTCATCAAGGAATTTAGAATTTAATTAGCTATTTATAAATCGCATGATTTCACTGTAGATTTTTTTAGTTTCATTGAAATTCAAAAAGTAAATTAATTAGTATGTCATCGGTCCTAGAAAGCTAGTATACTGATTGAATGACCAGAATTTTTTGAATGCTAAATATTTATTTGCCTTTCGCTAGCTAAATCCCTTTGATTTGTCATGTCAAGGAATTCTCAAGTTGGGAAGCACTGAAACATATTTACCATCATGAACTATCTATGGATAGGAAAATAGAGGGCATTATTCTGTTCATCTCTCGAAGCAACAGAATATCATTATTTATGATTGACATGTAAAGTCATATAACGGAATTCTTCACAATAGGCGTATACTACTGGATCACCATCATTTCATAGTGATTATATCTACTTATTTTGCGTATAAAGGGTACTCAGGTAACTGAATAGCTTGAACTGTTGCTACTTTTCATGGCTTGATGTTTATGAATTATTGAGTTCATTTATGTTTTTATCTATGGATGCATGATACTCTTGAGCGAATATCATCCTCCTGTCGACGAAAAGACCTGTCCATGAAGTGAACCACAACCATATATGTACATGTAGTACAAGCATTTTATACCTGTACATACATTAAACCCACAAAATCCTCGTATAGACGTGCGTGATATACATGCAGTGTCTATATACACAAATCACAATCATTCTTTTGATTTGCAAGATGAATTTTCATGACTGCTTCAGTAATCGCATGCAAAGGTGAACAAAACCTTATTTTTCAGATCCACATCCGCATCCGCAAAGTCCGAAATCTGTAATCCGCATCCGCGCTGGATCCGCGCTGCAATAGTAAAGGTCTTCGCAATTATTCTGTAACTCGGTCAGATTAACTTAAAAGGAAAAACTGTGTCTTTGTGGATTTTGCATCTAGGGGCCTATCCTTTAGGTTGTGACGGTCAATAAACTAACAGATAATTTTGTCGAAGTTAAGTCCATGCAAAACTACGAATAGTACGCTTAGAATAGCTGCTATGTTTAGGGCCTACTGGCAATGTAGTCTAATCCACTATTTCTATGGAACGGTTTTCAGCGGATGATTTGTTTTCATCTGTCCATAAACGAGCCTATCTAAGCAATTTGCGTAATTAATGCTCGCATAGAGGCCAGGACGTGTCTGTTAAAATCGAACTTTTAGATGTTAACAAGCTTACTGTACACGCAGTATACACTCACACCCAAAGGTAATGTCCTGAACAGACTGAATTTAGGCCTCACTGGGTTTATATCACGACGGCAGGGCAGTACACTTGATATCGATGTTCTCATTTGATCACTCTTTGCTATGTATTTGTAGATATCTCGAACAACTATTGTTTTATTCAACTATTTTATTACTTTTGGTAGACTTGTTCAAAGTGTTTGTAAACAGTGTGTATGAATTAGAAGTCCCAGAAAGGATTTGCCGCTCGTACTGAATCATGCTGAGATTGACGACTGCAGAGCATTGCTGAGTAGAACTAGAGCATTGCCAGTCTAAAGAATGAAGGATTCTATGGATCAGCGCGCTGGGTCAGCACTGTTGTCAAATTCGTAAGCAGCACCTGATAAAATCAGCAATTTTTAGGATAAAGAACCTATTCTAATTTCAATGAAGTCTGAATGGTGATTGAGTGTACCCGAAAACTCATACTAAGCCTAGTTTTATAACGCCGAAATGATTGTACTATAAAGTCCTATCTTTATAGGCGAAATAAAGTAATATCTGCATCAACGTGTCTGAGTGGTAGATTTTATGACTACAACCTCCAAGTCATCCGTGTCACGGTCCAAAGTAGGCACCGCACTGATATGGAAATTTCTTAAAACTCAAGTCTAAAGCCTCAGCCACACTGTGAGCTTTTCCAAGCGTTTCCCTAGCAAAGCGTTTTGCAGCAAATATAAAGTCATCGTTGCAGCAGTTGTAGACTGCCACACTGCGAGCAAGGCAAACCAGAGCGATTTATAGCTTGCAGACATACGTTTGCTCGAGACGCTCGTGCTTGCTTTGCTTTCAGTGTGGCTGAGGCTTTACTCAAGCCTACCGCGGCAAATCTCTTTACACTATGTAAAGATTTTAGTGTGTGGAAACAAAACGAGGATAGTTCAATTTGCTCATCCGCAAAGTTCAAAATATTTGATCCGCATCCGCAAAATACCAAATTCTTGTATCCTAAATGTAAATGTACTGCTAAATGTAAATATGCACACATTTAATGTCATCAATTAGGACCCGCCTTGTCACGCGTTTTCGAAATCTACGCCTGGCCCGGCGTGCCGATCCTGGGCCGGTTCGAAATAGGGATTATTCCCGGAATTTCCCGTGAATAAGTGACTCGTTTCCCTTCCCGGTTACCTGGAATATTCGCAAAAAATTCCCGGCAAAAAGCTTAACACTTCACTTGAAAGTCATCAATAATAATGCACTTATCGATAATCCATGAACATATCTTATTAAATAGCACCGAATAGTGTGTTCTGTATGAGAAGGCCGAGTAAGATCTGATCTTTTCTCGGTGCGAAAACTCTGGCCCCATTTAGAAGTGTGATTTCATTAGCTTGTTTAATGGCTTCTATCATCTTTGTTATGCAAATATCTCCCTAGCATGCTTATGATATAACTTATCAAATGAAAATGCTGGTAGAAAACATCAGTTATTATGATAATTAGTTTATTATTTATCACAAAGTCGTGTTGGATGGAACAGAAGTGCAGAAATGACAAAACAAACGAAAACGCTTCGGATAATTAGGTGCAAGTAATAGATATTCCTCTGTGATTGTTGTCATAGACTGATGGATAAATCTGCCGGTGAGTGGAAGCTTGCGTCGATAATAGAATCGGTGTTACAACATTGTTCTACTCACTTCCTTGGATATGTTTGGTATCAGGTCAATACGAGTGCTACCTTTGATGTATTTTTCAGGAAATTAATTAGCTATGTCATCAAAATCAGATGGAAAACTTGTTACTGGGCGAGGAGCATCATTTCGCTCTTGCTATTAGCAATTGAATCTACAGATATCTGCACTACTTCTACTCAAGTGGAAAATATCAGGAGAGATGAAATACGTCATTTGGCAGTCAATTACAAATTAATGAATGCAATTCCGATGGTAAATGTAGCATTTCTCTCAAGGGATGAGCGTCCACAATTTACGTAGAAGAAGATATACAATTTGATACACGTCAAAAAATACATCGTGCGAAAATATTGATTCATAAGACTTCTATGGACGTTTGAATTACCTAGGGCTCGTTCATGATGAAAAAAAAGATGGAAAGTTCCAAACACATTCGCACACGCGTGTTCTAGTTCTAGATAGTTCTAGCAAATTAGTGTGAATGACTGTTCCACAATTATGACAATTAGACATAATTTGAGACTTCATTATCTCCAAAACCGAATATCAATTTATCCGTATAAACAAACTTGATTGTATACTTTTTTGGCAATATTGCATATTGGAAAGGTAGCACAGGATCAGAGAACTCTGGAGACGGATCTCATACGTTGGTGCGCAATCTGCCGCAGGCTGAGACAGCGGACATTGATTGAGGAGAGGATTTGTACTAATTAGGGACTAAATGTTTGACAGAACGGAAAATGACGGACAAGGTGTAAAAAAAGGAAGGGACGGAAAAGACAGAAATTTACAAGTCGTTCATTTACCTGTCACGACTTTTCTGAGTAAAAACATCATTTGACCCATAGGTCATCAAAACTTCCAAGAATTATGACGGGCGCATTAAAGAGAATAGCTGCTAAAATCAGAGTGTTATTAAGAACACAGTAATATTCCGCCACACACAAAGTTTGGGTTCCAGTTAATTTTCCTTTAAGCGAAGATATACTTCATGAACTGCGTTCTTGATCAAATGTTTCAAGAGGTCAACCTTATATGTCTTTCATTAAAAAAATATTGTTTTAAACTTCAAATTATGCTGCCAATTATATAAATAGTTATCATTTATAAAACTGGTGCCTAAATGTATCTATTTGTGATCTTCTACATCCTGAAATCTGCAATTTCTCACATTTTTAAATTAGACATATTATCTCTCTCTACATACAGAAAAGATTGCACAGTGCCAATATTTCTCTCTGACAGTTCTAATTTGTTTACATGCAAGGAATTATTCAGGAATATTTGTTATTGAAAAGAACGCTATCCTAATACTTGAACAATTTAACAAAATTCTTTAGCATTCGTAGACGGTTCTCCTTTTCGTCCTACAAGGGCACGGTCACTGATGGTCCGGCAGCCAGAACAAGTTTCTGTAGGGAACGAATCCGAAGATGATATTTTCACAGAATGATGTGCACCTATGCCTATTACGAATCTACGCGTCTGCCGAGTTCTAGTTTGTTCATATTCTTGTCAGACAGGATCAAAGAAAATACATGTTGATCAAATGAAATTTTTGATTTTTTCTCTGATTAATTGATAGGTATTGTGTCTTCAGATCATTTTTTATCATGTTCATAAACATTTATCTATGGAGCTCAACACAATCAGATTTGGCAAGCCTCCCACTGTCAGCAACCACCAATATGTTAGCCCACTTTATCCACATTGAACTACATTCGCGAATGCATCGCCGATCAGAAGCATGACAATATCATATGCACATGATAGCAAGTGACCTGTAGACATTCCATGTCAAAAAATATGGCTCTAGACTTAGTACTTTTTAGTTGATAAGAAAAATACATAGAAAATTTCATTTTTGTCAAAAACTGCGATCTGTATCCTAGTGCATGTCACGAGCAATTTAAAAGAGTATCTGACTCGAAGTGAAAAAAATATTGATCAAATGTAAATATTAAAATTGAATTTTCTATCCAATTTTCCTTCGACCAAGCTCTTCCTCGTAGGGCGCAGCGCAGCGTCAGCGGCTGACAATGAATCTTCGTGCCTAAATTGTTCAAGTCCGAGAACATCCTATTAAACATTTCAGTACAGGAAAAACGAATGTATAGGTTGACAATAATATTTTGAGGTTAAGCGACTCTACAAAGGAAAGTCAAATTCAAGAAAACTCACTAATTGATAAACTTATCCAAAATGATGTGTGAGCATCCTATGCGAAAACAAGGCAGGGCCAAATGTGATGATCAGAAGCTTTGATACGCGTCTAGCGTTCCCAGCATACCTCAACTGTAAAAAAAGTTATCCTTTCCATTGAATAAATCCTGCAGGCTATCAATAAACAGTTGTTGCTGAGATTGTGATCATCATTGATGTAATCGGGCCACCAGAGCAAGTTTCAGCAGAGAACGGAGTAGAAAGCGGAACAAAAGTTAGAAATTCTCTTGAGAATTAATTATTGGTCAAAAGGCCAGTAGTTAAGTTAAATCCTAACAGGGCCTTCGGCGTTCAGCACCTTCTATCGGTCGATGTACAGTGGCAAAACTCCAGCTTGTGTGAAGGTTTATTAGAAGTGTGTTGTGCGTCAAATGGGAGGTGGTTGAAGTGTGAAGGTAGGCTGCATTGCGGCAGTTCATATTTTCTAATGATTTTGGGATGAAGCTGTGTGATTGCTTTTGATTCAGTAAATGTTATTCACACGGCCAGAACGGTGATGTAAAAGAATTGCCCTGATGAAGGCTCAAACTTTCACAGAATAACACACCCTATGACTATTACGAATCTGCACGTCTGCCGAATTCTAAACGGTCCATCTTCTTGTTTGCCTGGATCAAAAGAAAATCACTTGCAAGTCCTTGCACGTAAACATGGCCTAGTTACTTGTATAATTACGTAATGCATTCTCATATCTGCTGCGCTGATCATGGTATGATGCATGCTTTCTTCAACGCTTCGTTTGTGCGGCTTGCCGCCGAAGAACTCGTCTTGGCCAGACGAGTTGCGGTCGTGAAGACAATGTGCCAGTGTCCATTCGGACTTTTCAGGCGTGATTGGTGCCCTGTAGTCCTCAATCCTCACATACACAGCAGCACTCACCTGTAATGTTTACTATTGACGTCTCGCATCTGTAGTCACATGATAAGCAAAACCGTTACTTTCATATTCATCATGCATCGTCTTTGTAGTCACTGAAATAAAAAGATTAGTTGTTTATTCACTCTATTTTTCTGGAATCTTCCGGTATCGATGCAGTGACAATATTTCATATTCATTGGTTCACTCTTTATGACTAAAATCAAACCTTCACTGTCTTCCTGTCTCTCTGTGTCCTTATAGTACTTACCGATGTCCTCTCGCAAACCAGCGTTACTACATTAAATAAAAGGCATTGAATTTGATGAAAATGAGAAACGAATTATCGTCTGGTTGAATTCTGTAGAATCTAGAGTTGCGAGTGTGTCGTGTTATGGAACTATCAAGCCGATTACGACCGCTATTGACTTTTCTTACAAGTACAAACAAAATCCGTGTCTCGCTTTCTAATCGTAAGGAAAGTTTGAATATTAAATGTTGCTCAGAACGCTCTCATCTAATACCATTTTGACTGACTAAGTAAAGGTTTGACAAGTGTTGATTGATGATTACACATTTGTTTAAGTTGCTACACGATATACAAGAGGATGAAAATATGAATTAAACCTTTTTTGAAATATCATGATTAACTGACATAAGAAGTTGCAAAGTGTAAACGATAAGCAATCCAATTAAGAGTGCATGTATCTTCAATTCATGATCAAATATTAAATTATCTTCTTTGAAAATCCAAAATCTATAAAATTAATAACAGAGCGTATGCAGAATCCGATGATTCAATGATTGAATTTTGCTATTTTTCTCTACTTTTTCTCTTTTTCTCTGACTGACCAATGCGATTCTGTTTTATTTTATGTTGATACACCGATAATCTATGTAGCAAACTTTGAATACAGATATAGGATAAAATCAACCCTCGGTAAAGACTATACCTTCCGATAATTGCTAATACTGACAGTTGTCTATACCAAGAGAGCGATAGTTGGCTTGACGATCATCAAATAGTTGAAAATCTACTGCTAACTATAGGATCCCGAAATCAATATTACATTATTGCATGCACATGCAGATTTTCATAAATAGAGGGATTTTTTTCAGAGGCCTCTATAAGGAAAAAGCACAGAATAGTGACCACCTGGCATAATCCTGATGCGAGGATGCTCTTGATGTGAGAATTCAGTTCCATAACCCCGGTCCGTTTACGACTGTGTCATGTTGACTTCTCCAAGCAAAGCAACCCTGTCAGTAATCTTCCACATTATCATAGACGTACTCAATAGCGCTTTCCGGTAACTTGTTCGGGAGCCAAGATCCCAACAGGAACAGTGCATACACCAGGAAATCAGAGCAGACCATTTCTACTTCAAATAGAGTTATCAAGGAGCCTCTCCCGGGCAAACGGTCTTCCAAAAGGAATTGCGGTATTTGTCAGTAGTCAATGGAGCGAAGTATTCTTCACGGTCACATGATCTTTACCCATGGAGTCACCAGGGCTGACCCAAAGATAACATCATTCGAGAAACTACCGCCGGGTTGGCCGTGTGGATGAGCCACTTAAATGCCATAACGTTGAATATACAAGTTTGGGAAATAAGTTTATACTCAAAGAAGTTTAGAATATATACAGTGTGTAGTTTAAAATTAATTGAAATTAAGATCAGCGTCTAATTAGCAATTTCAATGACCCGACAATAATGTTGTCAGGTGCGTAGATGGGCATCCATTGTGGAGCGATGGCCTTTGGTCTAGAAGCACTCTACGACACTGTTTCACACACATCACAACATTTTGCATGGGACTGTAAATAGAATAATTAAATATTGAGCTTCATCTTCAGTTGAAAAATGGGAGCAGATCCAAATGATTGCCATTTCATTCAATGTCAGGAATCATCAGCAGGTCTAGTACACATCTGTCAGCATCAACACAATATCATTATTAAAGTTGCTGGCGTATCCCGCCAAATTTCAAATATTATGCAGTTAGCGCATTAAGTGAAATTTCCACGGGTATTCACTAGGAATGTCCAAGTTTCAATTATTATAATTATGTCAGATGCACATTAACATCTTGTTGTTTAAATATTTTTTGAAGAAGAAGAAGCTCTGAATTTTGTTTAACTTGGCAGAATTAATCATTTTAAACCTCAGAACATTGGTGTCTCTGATTGTGATAAACGTTTCCTGTACAGAACTTATGCACATTTTATGATATGCAAAAGGAAACAATTCTGAGTCAGACTGCATACATTTCAGCGAGCTACATTTCCATTAATTAGGTTAATCCTAAAGCAACTGCTGAAGTGTGAGTGTAAACGTCAATGTCCTATAAATGGACCATTTATTATTAGCGATTAGATGATCAAATCTACTTTAGCTATTTAAGAAATTTGTGAGCGAAAAACAAGCGTTACCAATCTAGCATGCAGGTTTGGTAGATCTAACTTTAACCACTAATGGAAGAATAAACTCTCAAATTGGCCATAAAAAGAAGGAGACGTTAGACGAAAATGGGTGAGGAATACTTGACAGAAATGATTGATATTATAAAATTTATTTGATTATTCATAATGAAAATGTTGATTATTAAACAAACACGATTAATATTCCTTTCTTTGTCAGAATCGCATCTATTGACTCTAATTTTTTCGTCAAAACAGACAGTAAATATTGAAGCACGGCCATACATATCGTTTCATGTTCTAGCAACCAATTTTCGTCTATAACTTGTTTTGAAATCGATCTCTAGGGAATTGTTGACTCAAAGTTAACATTCTAATGTCAAACTCTGCCAGTTGATTATGAAACATAAATTTGTGGCTCCCGCCTCATTTCCATTAATGAATTAATCTTCATTAACTCTCCATTGCATCTGAAAGCACTGGCCGTTCAACTATACACAGAATTGACCGCTCTACTTGCGCTTTTCCTGCCTCCCTTTGTTTACATTATCCACTTGATTGGAAAGACAATAATATATTGTGTGAAACAAATCAAATTTGAAATGCATTTCAACCACTACTGTCAACCGCAGTTGACAACTTGCCACCAGAATGATGGCCATTTAAGTAATTGCGATGCTGCGAGAGAAATTGATAGCATAAAGTTGTAACACCATATGATTAGGAATTCAGGAATGACTATTATTTCAACAAAATACTCCCTGAAATGAAAACCTGTTGAGTAACGCATCTCCAGGGGAATAACGTAATTTCAACGTGTCATACATCATCTGCAGGAGGATATAGTTATTAATATTTCTCACGCTCAAGCCTTTTATTGCTCTCCTAAATAGTGTAAATGTTATGAGGATTTTCCTTTGCAGTCTGCGTGTTAGAGAGTCTAGAAAATTCGTCTAAGTATAAACCGTCATTCAAACTGTTGCACCACTCAACCGTTGGTAATATAGAAATATTCAATACCAATTCGTACTTTTATGATTGCAGATTTCGTTATAGGACGTGTATGGCCAGTCCTCAACAAGCTGTCATTCTGTAACCTGGCATTTCACATGTCCTACAGGATTTACGTGAACGGAATTGTCCTAAAATGAACAGGGATCCTGTATATACTGTTAACAGCTTCAAACAACCTTTTGTATTTGCTCCAATTTCCGTTCCATCACTACATTACGTTGCGTCTTCATTTAGTGAGTCATGTAACAGAAATATCTATAGAACATTCACTGCAAATATTGCATGTGATAAATGTATATTATCAATATTGTTCAGGAAATATTCAATTATATTTGCCGTTTAGGTGTTGAAGCAGCGAAGCATCTTTTGGATTGCCCATGTTACATGGATGCAATTTTAGTTACGAGTTAGGCTGTACCATGAGGTAAGTATACAAGGTAGAGTAGCAACCCAGTATTTATTGAATCCCCAATGTGCATCCAGTTTCGATTTTATTAAATGAACTCGAGTTGAGACATAATTTACATTAAAATATGTAAATGGGTTTATATGTTCTGGGTAAATATGTAATTACTTTACTCAATATATTCAGATTCAAGAAATGAAACATGAATTTAGTGAATCATATAACTATGCAGATGAAAGTTGAATTCAAAACTTGAAATTTCAACCAAGAAACACAACAAGAACTCAACTTTTTCATGAAGACTTGCATTGTAATGTGGCTCATGAAATTTCCTTGATAATCAGCTCAATTTCCGCTTTATTAAGCTGCTAGTAAAAGTTCATTCCTTTTGATATCTTATAAGTTTCATGCCACTTATAAAGTGTTTTACGTCGCTAGATAGGCTAGATAAACACAGGAATAATTTGCAAAAATTTAGTAACTTAAAAAAGTGGTCAAAAACTTTCCAATACCACAGGAACGTAATCTCCGAGAAAAACTGAACCTTTTGATGTAAACATTTTCACTGTATATTGACATCATTTTTTTGACTCGACACATTACCTACTAGGTCTTGTACTTACTCTATAGGCTGTACATTTCCTTTTCCGCTTATTATTCTACCAAATTTTTCAAACAGCCTTTTACTAGCCCTTTTCTCCAACAATCACTATAAGTATCTATTTAATAGTGAATTTCGAGAAAGATGTTTATCGCAGCACAGACTGCTCTTTGAGAAAAGACAAAAGGATAATAATCCCTGATAATTCATGAAAAGCCTGCCTAACACGCTATTACAGCACATTCCATCAACATCAGTATGAAAATCAAAACTTATATTATTGAGTACAGGCACGGAAAATGGTTTAGATGTTGCTTATATGCTGCTAAGTGATGATGATGTAAAAGTCGAGACTTACAGTTCTGTATACCCACAATTGCCAATTCACATCTTGTAAGATCAAGTATTAATGAAAACATGAAGCCTTTACACTTATCCCTCACAGGCGTGCTGATATGTTCAGACTTTAGATTGAGGGTTGTGATACTTGAAGAAAGCAGTCCCCTTGCATAATTTATAAATGAAAAATGTCACAAGGATGTTGGTTGATGACATAACATATATTCGTGAGGCCTTTCGTCCGGTTCTCATCTGGCGAACACGCCGGAATGACTTTACATGCATTGATCAATCATTTTAACTAAACATTGTCACCTGACACATAAATGTGCATGAGCTTGACCTAGACATCTCTAATGAAAGCGCGCTACACCAAACAATAGAATCGAAGACAGACAAAGGAAAGGAAAGACAATAAAAATTACCACGGTAAAGACAAGGGGTGTGTTCGCGAGGCAAGGGCCACGGCTTCAATCGACTCAAGAAAATGAAGTCGAACCGAGCCGTGGTTTGAGCACATCTCTATAGGTCTAACTTTACTGAAAAGGCTGCTGATTTTAATGCTTTTTGTCAGATAGAAAATGTGTGTCTGAGAAAGAGATGTCCCCTACTCACATTGGATGACAGTTGTCTACCTTCAAAAATGTTTCTGTTATGAATGCGCAAGACAACATGAAACACTATCTACTTATCAACACTCACTACTGACGCGACACAAACCAGTGTTTCAAACCCTGCCTTCCCTTGGAAGTTTCTGCATGATCTGTGAGAAACTTGGTAATAAGATCTTTGCAAGATACTTCAAAGAAATTAAAGTCTTTGGGAACTTACCACGAATCCTAAGTAAGTTGCGAACCACTGGGAGAACAGCACCATTCATCATTTGGTGAAACCGTGATTAGCAACATTATCAATTGAACTGCAACTTATAGCATCGCACATCTAAAATAAAGTTACTCTTTGATGACGATCTGGTTGCCATCATATACGAGAAACGGGTCATTTAAATAGTCTACTCTAGGGTCAACTTACTAATAAAACTCCGACAGACGCTCATTTCCTTTCTCGGTCTTCCTATCTTCTACTCACCAAAATGTATTAATATCGGTTATTTTCCTAGCGGCGCTAAGCTGCTAGGACGTCTTGTCTGATTGGTTTCTCGTTGCCAGTCTGCTAGTGACGGACTGTGTGTGCTTTCACAATAGGGAAGCTCCTTAGGAGGCTGTTCAGTGTTCATGGTCTTCCTAAAGGTCGATTAACACCGGAGGCGACGCGGCGTGTCCAAATGCTTGTTCGAGCCGAACCGCGTGATCAGGGGTTGATGGGGAGGGATGTCACGCAATGACGAAGTGCGCAACCATAATTACCAAATCATTGTGATATTTCCAGTTGCCATATAACTAACATATCCACATTCCGTGCGAAACATGCTTTCGAATGAGCCCAAACAAGTCACCATAAAATCATATTTTCCGAATTAGTTAAGTCACATACTCAGTTTTCAGAATTTGACACGAAGTTAAATGACCTAACATTTCAAGTCTCATGAATGAAAAGGGAATCTCAACGATGAAGTTTTTCACGGAAGTACAAAACAAGCTACGTGATGAAAAAGAGACGTTTCATCTTTTCAAACGGTCGTGACAGGGCATCATCTAAAGCAATTGTGGGCCGAATCAGAATAGTGACGAACAGGAAAGAAAATACGATTCTTCCTTTCATAATTTGTCTTCCGTAAGGTCTTTGGCAGACTCTTGTCAAACGGAAACATCGGAACACATTTTATGTAAGAATACTGCAGTTAATAAAGTCACAAAATCAATAAATCAATTCCAAGGTAAAGTGAGCGTTACTACGGTGTCTATCTGTACACAAGGAATTGGTCAGAGCGCTAGCATTATTGTGACCTCGAGATACGGCAGTAGCTGTTGATAACTCACTCGAACATCACTCGAAGTAGATCTTTTGCCTTGCCCGATCGACCGACCAACATGACGCCGTGTGTCTGGTAACCGCGCAGCCTGGTTCTCTCGTCGACATAGGCCTCGTCGTGCATCCCGTCATTACCCAAGCCGGCAGGTGCTCGTCGATTCTCTTGGATAGCCACCTCTCAGTACGTTCGATGTAACCATCTCAGCAGCTACAAGTGAAACTATAAACAAGGTTGGACGCACATGAGAGGGGCAACGGATCCTTGAGAAGGCGTGAGGAATTCTCCGTGTCACGTAGAGGAACGTCGGCTCAAAACACGGGAACGCCAGGGCCATTGTAGCTTGGATTCTTCTTTTGACCTCGTTGGTGAACTGGTCGAAAAGAAGCGGGATTCGAATTGGACGGAAAAAATATATTTTAAAGTAACAATTTGCAGTAAGTTTGCAGGGTTAGTTATATCGTCAATACTGTGAATCATATGATAACAAACGTAAGGATTGTGAATCATCATTTTGAAAAAATATGTATCATCAAATTATTGTACTCTCATTTCCTTTACGAGGTTTTCATATTAAAATTCAACTTTAATTCAAGCTAATTTGGGCACTCTCGATGATTTACCTCAATCCATGATGATTTGGCTTCGAGTGGACACATACACATCGAACAAAAAAGGAAGAAATACAGGAAACAAGAAAATTAAATTTGATTATATGTCTGAAATCACTTTACATGCCACGTTTACTGCAGATATTCGAAGTGATTACCCTGTGTTCGCATGCTCAAAAAATAAAAGTTTCCCAAAGTAGCCTAATTAACCCATTAAACGCGGAAATTTTTCGTTGTTTCTTTTGCATGAAAATTGATGCCAAATGTGTTATAAATGTTAATACTCAGTGATTATTTTGACAGAAAATGTATTTACATATAAATCGAACAACTTTTTACATGCAACGATTGTTACCAATCGCCAGTAGCACCAACAAAATAACGAAAAAATAATCTGACTACTGCTTAGAGTACATGTATATCATCTATCAACCTTGTTATGTCATGCACACCAGAAATTATTGGTGTATTTTGCCACGCACTTCAGGATTGTTCGTCTACCACACTGCTTACATCGACAAAATCTCGATTGCCCTCTTATGAGATTGTGATGAACAACCGGAGCTCGAAGGGTTTCAGCAGCTTCTCCGTGTAGAGGTCTTTCGGGGACCTTTGGTGGAACACCATGCATGGTGATCAGTTGCAGTGCGATCTGTCGCTGGAAATATTGTCCTATTGTTTTTCTCACACTCGGTGCTGAAGCATCCAAAAATTCACCCTTGCTGCCGCTAATCCTCAACCAGGAAATGGTCAACACCACTTCTTGGAGCGCATGTGAATGCGATATGTCACGACGAATTTGTGAAATAAGTCAACGCTGCCCATCCTATCGTTGTAAACATGCATGGGTGTGGCATATCAGCAGCTTTTCCTTCGAATATCGATGAACCACCTTTGCTTTACCAAATGACAGATAATTTGTTGACACAGCTTAATTATCGCTCCATCGTACTAAAGCTTGGTGTACAGCAGGTGCAGTTCGCAGCAGGGATGCGGAGCGAAGTCATATCATTTTGATAGGACTCCGACTCCGAGTGGCCAATATATAAAGCCTAGTTTTTGAAAATATATACATTATAGATAGGCTTACCTGAACATATCTTTAGTGATCATTGCTGTATCAATTATCAATCATTTTCGATGAAAGTTTATCAAATGTCGCTTTAAGTTGGATGCATGCGACTCTGCTCCTCCCATCTTCTTGATGTGTGCTTCACACAGTTTTCTCCAGTCTCTACCAGACTGGAAAATCCGCATTCTTCTCCAAAAAATATGAGTGCACTTTCGATTTTAATATGCGCTTTAGAGGAGCCATCACACAAGATTAAGGTGAGGGTAAGAGGTAATGTTCCCAAACAAGCTAGTATTTCATTTTTGTCTCTGATGTGACCTTTGGTGTGTAGGTTTGATGTGATCTAGATCATCGAGTAAGAAGGCAATCCTTTTTTCACTTTCATGGTTCATTCCCTCAACTATTACAAGTTTTGCATGCACTGCTGTCTCTGTACTTTTGTTTGACGGAGAAAGTTGACATCAAGACAGTGACAGCCATGCACAAGGATAAATAATAATTTGTTTGTATTATATTTCGGGTCTAGTTATAGGCCTGATTCTGGAGTCCCATCATCTGATAGGACTCCGGACCCAAGCAAAAATGATAGGACTCCGACTCCGCATCCCTGGTTCACAATTCGCAGTTAGTTGCTTGCAGCTCGCAGTTAGTCGTTTGCAGTTCGCAGTTAGTTGCTTGCAGCTCGCAGTTAGTCTTTTGCAGCTCGCAGTTAGTCGTTTGCAGCTTGCAATTAGTCGTTTGCAGCTCGCAGTCAGTCGTTGGCAACTCGCAGTTAGTCGTTTGCAGCTCGCAGTTAGTTGCTTGCAATTCGAAAAATGAAGTTGTAGCTCGCGATTCGCAGTTGTAGTCTGCCTTCTTCAACTTATGCAGTCGCTGTAAGCATGTACATTACTAACGACATCGTTCGTTGAATCGAAGAAAATGTTGGTTGCGTTGAACAAGAGACGTCAACTACTGCTTCTCCTGTACATAACAACATTGAGAAGAAATGCTAGGTGGTGGTGGATTCGTCCAATTTTCATATTCAGGAGGAAATAAGGTGAAATGCGTTTATTAAACCAAATCGCAGAAAATAACTCAAACTTTCTGCAAATATACTAGGATATCGCTAAGTATGTTAGATGAATTGCTAAACATCCTGAAATTGAATTACTCATTTAGGGCTGAGAGAATCTATTTCAGCCAAAGAACGATTGGCAACTACAAGATGAGTTCATCTATTGTAAAAGATATGTACATTCATGGCTCATTCAAAAAACTTGATGTCCTATTGTAGAGCATAAATATATGCTGTATGTTCCCTCCTCTCAAAAAGATGACTGCTTTACTGTTGGTGCCAGAACGCTTAAAAATGCTTAAAAACGATAAACATGGCCATTTGTCGTCTTTAATGGCAGCGCTTCCACTTCGCTCGCAGTCTTTTCTCCCTCTGTTTCCGAGGAGAAGTATCTCCGAGATTTTTCCATCGCCTCTGCGCTTCCTCGACGGTCATAGCAAAGGATTTACTGACTGATTTCCACGAATTTTCTTTCAAGATTTTGTCTTTATAGCCTTTCAATGATGTATTGTATAAGTGTGGGTGCTTCTCTACTTCAACTATCAACTTTTCAGTTTGATCCAGGGATGCCGAGTCCAATCATCTAGATAGGACTCCATGACTCCGCATCCCTGATCGATCAATATCCATCATTGCTTCAAAAGTTGTGAACAGAACCGAACTGCGTCAGTAAATTTTGTGTTTTCCTAATGATGTCAACGACACGCAGTTAACGACAGATAACGCACTTAGCCTGTTTAGCGACAACTGACATCATCATTTATGGAAAATTAATGTACATGTACAAATGACGAACTGCCAACGACTTGAATCAACGATGCAATTCGGAGATGTTGTTGCAGTGAACTGCGAACTACGGACGACAAACTGCGAAATGCAGCTAATGTGCACCAGGCTTAACACGTTCGTGAGATCATGCACGCTCTCAGTAAAGTAATAAAGAAGCCAGATATTGTAAGCGTACAGCCTTTCACTGCAAATCTTATAGCCAACACATTGATGACGCATGTAATTTTCATTTGCTCTAATATAAGGGAATCAATTGCCAAGTCATCGATTCATCTGCGTCAGTTAAAAACTGCTCTATTGAAGGTATGAGATCCTTGCAATACTCAATAATAGTGCTTCAACGGTTCATCGCAAAATCAATGCTATGATATGCCTTTTCTTCCGATCCATATCATCATTTCACTTACTTGTACATCTCATCCTCCATCATTCATTGTACATGGACATTTTTATCATTTTATCACTCATCACATCAATGTTATGTATATGTGTACTACGTTTTCCAAGTTGGAAATAAATGTTTTGACTTTTTACTTCTGATATTGTTACCAGCGCTTGGCAGCAATTGTTGCCACTTGACTTCAATCAATAATTGCAGAAACTTCATCAAGCCAAATTGAGAGATATTAATGATATAGAATCTTAAATTTTTATAGCATATAAATAGCATAATATAGCATTTTTAATTTAACATAAGCAATTTTAATTCTCAAAAACAAATTGATGCGTTTTCGATCTCAGGCTCAATCTAGCATCATGCGAGTATGTCTGACCACGAACATACGCATAATGCTATTTCATAGAATACCATGCTAAAATCTTGCTGAGACGAAACTAACTTTGAAATACGTCGGTGACACCATTCAGCTTTGTTATTATTACTTAACTACCGGTATATATTGATATCAATTTACTTATATAACTTATATATTATGTATATTGATTATTAACTTTATATTGATGTTACTTTTATTTGATACTACTTAACTTTATCCATTAATCTAGATAAACAACATGGCAGCGTTGGTAGCCAATCACCATTAATGGGGCAATTGACAAGATGTAGGAATAACAGTGTTGTGGTAGTTGATGTCTAAGCATCTATTTTGCAGATAATAAAGGACCAGACATCCAATTGTTGACATGAGAAGTCCTGCTGTATTTAATAAGCAATGATATAAAATGATATGATAATGCGATATGATAAGTATAGCATAGCAATTCCATTTCGCATATAACTTGCTAATTGCGTATATGCAGACGTGTGTTTCAATTGCAGTTACAATTACAATTAATGTAATAGGTAATTGCAATCAATTACATTTTCTGATGAGTAATTTGTAATTGCAATCATTTACATTTTCAGTCATGTAATTGAGAAGTAGTTAAGTAATTATACAATTACTAAACAGTCGGCACTGTTGAATATTCATATAGCAAGCAGTTTAAAATACTTTGCTCTCCTCGTCGATAAGGTGTTACCATACTTAGATGTGCACAGGGTGAACAACTACCAATAATTTTGTAATTCTACCCAAAGAATTTTACGACGAAACCTACTTTTCGAAAAATGCAAATCAGAAAATTCCCCCTCGGAAAAGGAGAGTCAAACAAGTTCTTCTACAGTTGAGGCAATTAGAAATTTAAATCTTAGCAGAGATGTAATTCTCAACTTCATAAAGTCTCCTAGAATCAACAAGCTTTGATATATCAGCACTGTATCTTCAGTTTGAGTCGTAGATGCACTAGTAAGACGAGAGCACTTGGGGAAGAAGAAAACGGCGATAATTTGATATCAACGGTTTAGTAATAGGTTTAGTTGTAGGTTTAGTAATAGGCATTTATTCAAATATAGACAGCTGTGGCTGATTATAATACATATCAAGAAGATAAAAGCGTGGAAAAATGACATAAATTAAGTCACACATCTGTGTCCTTATCATCAAATTTCTCAGTATATGAGACTAGAATATCACATGCGACAAAAATAGTCACAGCAATACCCATACGATCTTGGACTATCTTTTTGTCTTCCATCTGGACAATCTCATCTGAATGTGTGATAGCCATTGACGATAATTGATTCATTGATAATCTCGCTATCTAGCTAAGTTTCAGTGATGGAAATAAGTTCAGACATACATGTACATGTATAAAGGTATTTGTTCATTTTATGGATACCATGCACATTGGAAGTCTTAATTGTCAACTGGAATCAAGCATTGTTGAATTATTTTTTCATCTTCTTCTGGAGTCTATTTCACTCATTTCTGATGTGTTCGTCTTTTCTGAATGACTTGAAAATAGCGAATACTTTGACAAAGAAGTTGTAAATTTTTGATTGTAAGAAAAAAATCAGTCTTTTCGTTTATCTTTTTAGTCCAAAACATCCAAGATATCAAACTAATTTCCTTTAGCATTTCCGGTGTATGTTATGCATGACGATAGACAGAGAGGCTCATAGATATGCAAGATGATAAAAAAGGTTTCATCCAACCATGGTTTGAATCTAAGTCTCCCGAACGCACATCAAGCACACTATACCACAAGGCCATTGCACCGAATCTAGGAAATTAATTAAGACTATTAAAATCTAAGAAAATTGATTGTGCATAAAACTTCATTGTCGCTAAATTGGCTGACATGTTTTAAGTTGCCTTCATTTTGTATAAATACGCTCTTCATCACATCTGTATTTTCTGTCATCTGCGTTTAAAAAGGATCTCGACCCGAAACGTCTGCTGACATAAAAAAGGAGTTTCTTTGATTTGTTGGCACTATATTAGAGGAAGACAACCTGTATTTTCTATATCGAAAATAATTGCCGTAAAAATGCACCTCACGTAAGCTGCCATTATAGTAATAATGAACTTCATTCCTGAAATGGCAATAATTTGGTGTTGCAACTCATTTTTGCAGCAAAATGCTATCAACACATTGAGGTTAGAACATTGGGAGTCTCTTACTTTGTCTGTAAAAGCGACTGAGGAGATTATTGAAATTCAAGAAATATCATTACGACATTTGAAACATTATCCGTTGGAGATTTTCACGCAGAAGAGTCATATGCCAATTTCCTGCTTTGCCATTTCATTTGTTCTGCAGAAAATTTAACATATTTGATTCATTTCATCTTTCTCTCTTAATTGGAAATGTGGGATCTGTCATCTCATCAATTTTTAAATTTCGCGTTTGAGATGTTTATAATATCCGGTAATGATTTTTCAGAAATTATTGAATAACGTATTTCTTTATTGTCTTTGCTTCAGAATTTGTACCGCAAGAACTTTTGTGTCGTAACATAATATCCTACCCGTCAATTTGATTTGCAGAGATTTGATTGACGTCAATATATTCACGGTTTATATTATGTCACTTTAGATAAGATGCTGCAAAAGTCATACCTGGAAGTTGTGACGTTGGTATACATGAAGACAGTGTATTACACTTTTATCACTAGCTAAATGTGAACTTGTGAAACTGACAAATGCGTGAAGTGCTTTTTAAGAGTAATTCTCAAATTACCCACGCAAGTGGCTCACTCAGATGAGCGGAAGCTATGACTCGTTGTTTTAGCCAATAGTTGTAAGTAGTTCTAGAGTTTACTATTTCAACATATATGCATGTATCAGATATTTTCCTTTCCATATACTTTCTTTGGATATAAATATGTGAAGCAATTAAGACGGTAATCTAATATATCTATTCATGTGTGTATGTATAGTTTGTATACAATTCATTTATTCCTGATGGAACTCCGAAATTCTTCACTGTTCCTCATTGCAAACATATTCCTCTCATATCGGTGTTATTCTTCTTACTGTAATAAAATGTAGCTCAAAGTTTTCAGGAGAAAAACAGTTGTAATTTGTGGAAGTAGACTCCTACCCTGCGTGTTATTCGATTTCCACTTCCTTATCTTGAAATTGTTGTTTGGCAAGAATCAAACTGATGATACAATACCGACATAACGAGACTTGTGGCTTTTAGGTGACCTTATTAAATTTGCACTTGCATCACTGCTAAGAGTTAGATTGTTTTAAAAATCCAAGAAGAATCGGTTTGACTATCTTTTCCAAGGGGGGAATTTAGTACCGGGCAATAGCGGTTTTCTGATGTACTTTTCCGGTCGGCAATATAATTGTCAAGACGATTTTGATGACGACAAAATCACAACCGTCATTTACATAAAAACACTGTGGCATACATGAAGTTGTCTTCAACTTATAGGTTGTTAACCTCAACATTGTTGAGAAAAACCTGAAAGTCATTTCGGAATTTAAATGAAAATTAATAAGCCTTGCATACGCAATAAAAATTAGCAATAGCACTCAGCTTAAACTTTAAATTGCAAAAAACAATTCTAATTTGACCTATTAATGGCAGAATCTACAGTAGTCTGTAAGTCTACAGAATATCTCGATCTGAGGCTTTTAACTGAGGTGCGCCATGCTTATCTACATAGCAGGTCTTTAGTACCACAGATATTGGAAAATTATAATCTGTTAGCGAATCATTTAAATTTAATTAGAACAATTTATCGTTTGGAAAATCTATCCAATTATAAATTAATTTATGTATGATAAAATCAATCGCAATTAATTAATGTGATGGAAAACCTTTGCAATAGTTTTATTATTTTCCATATTTTTCTAAGTTCCGACTTCCATCATCAGTAGACACTCTTTTGTCGAAAAACAACAGTTTGCAGATAAATATATTCAGCACAGCTGGTTTTATGACCAAACCTCAAGCTGAGAGGCAAGTTGATGATGGAAGCTCTGCCGATGATAAAGAAATGCCACATTTCAGCATGTTTTAAGCTTAAGTTATGACTTCATCAAATGATTTGTGTTCAGGTAATCAGTTGAAGTATTTTCTCAATCGATGAATTGTACAAAAGTGGCATATCAGCAAGGTTGTGTTTCTGTTTATGGGCTTCTTAGGGTATGCATATCATAGAATTAAATCAATGTAAATGTAGGATGATCTGACGAACCAAAATGGCGTGCTAGAAATTAAAACAATGACCAAGAATGACCAAAATGACCAAGAATGACCGAAATGCATCACACACGCAGGTGATGCAGAAGCCGTCTTGCCGGAATACAATAGAAGCAAGAAGTCGAATAGAAGTTAAAATAAGAATTGTCCATCTCACATTCACCATCTGCCGCGTAATTCACAAAGTCAATACGTGTTGTACCAGAAAGAAATTCTGTGAATACTATCTTGTGATCAAGAGAGACTGCTTGTTTATCATCGGTTGTCAAGACGTTTTCATTATCTTTATCAGCAAATCGATCAAGCCACCGGTTACGAAGAATGTCGAATTTCTGCTTACTGATGGAGAATTCTATCCTACATGTTAAAAGTGCATTCATAATCTTAAAAATGACAAATCTCATTTTGATTTTTTAAATGTGTGCTGGATCATTACGTTATTGAGTGCACGAAGCTCGAAAGTATATGGGATCTACATCAACAAATAGTACTTTGCGATGTTTGAGGCTCTCTAACTTGCCAGAAGATTGGAGGCAAAATTTCAGAATTGTCGCTTTACTGATGTTGGGTGACAATCTACATATTAAAAATACCTGATAGTAAAAACTGGACCGCCTAAATTATTCCGAAATTCAATCGATTCTCATGTCTTATAATCGAATTGCACAGCAACGTGCCACACATCATTGAGAGCTTGCATTCTCAGCTTACAAATAAGCCATTATATATTTGTATCCATTATTGAATTTGCTGAGCAGTACTCAAATCATGAAAATCGCTAAATTCACAAATCGCAATTTTTCAATAAGAAAGCATTAATATGATAATCACACGGCACAGAGAGAACGAGCACTTTCTGAGCTCTCTTTTTATATGCTGGTCATCAAAATCGATGAACTATATAGAAAAAACAGTGATATCGTGAAGTTACCAAAAAATCATGACTCTTTTGACTGGAAATGTTGCATTCTCACTTTTTCTGCAAAAATGTTCATGTTAGTTATCTTCAGAATCCTTGCGATGTAAGGAGTTCGAATATCTAAGTTTCATTTAAATAAGTTCAATAGTTCTTCTTCAAACTTCTTCAATATTTTTCTCATTACCGCAAAAGTGTACAACCACAATGCAAGGTGAACGAAGGTTCAAAAAGAAACAATTTGCAAAGGCATGTCTTTGTTCTCTCACAGGGACTGCAGATTGTTTGCCTTGATTGTTTTTGTATTTTAGCGGTGATGAGGAAAAAATATTGAATAAGTTTAAAAAATAACTATTGAACTTACTTGAATGAAACTTATATATTCGAACTCCTTACATCGCAAGGATTCTGAAGATATCAAACAACAGCATTTTTACAGAAAAAGTGAGAATGCAACATTTCCAGTCAAAAGGGTCATGATTTTGTGGTAACTTCATGATATCACTCATCTTCTCATCTAAATGTTTTTAGGTAATTTCAGCCGCCCTTCTATGCGCCGATTGCTAGATCTTTAGAAGAAGCAAATTGTTGAAACATGTAAAAGTTGTAGCTTCTTGCCGCAAGGCGATTTATTGTAAGTTATTTTATCATATTGGAAGTAGAAATTATGGTAATCGTGAATATTTACATAGTACACAGGCTGCCGGTAACTTCCTATGTCAACCACTGGAATCCGCCATCGTTTAGGTACCGTTCACTGTCATGCCAACGCATGTCCATGACATTCTACTGCTTTCTATGTCCATCGTCGTTCTAATCATGTAACCCACTCTGACGATGAATTACCCTGATATCTACTTAAAATTCTCACTATATATTTCTCCGGCCAAAAGACAATAGATATGTCAAAGTAGTAATGTTTTATAACATTGGAAAGAAGGCATAGTACTATGTCATCTGCATCACGTCTCTTGGATCTCATTGCTTAGAAAAATTGTTGCTTGTTGTAGTATGTCCACGGCATTGAAAATTTGGATTTGATAGCAACTGTGGTGCAACCACAATTGATCTATCATTCGAAAGGGAGCTGGAATTAAAACAGAATTATAAGAATTAGAACAATTAGAATTGTTAAGAAATTTATGGTATTTTATATTCAATGAAGTAAAGTCAAGAAATATATTACAGTATTTGCTATCATAATCTGATGCCATTGATCCTACCATTTGTATTTTGGAATGAAATAAGAAGCAAATAAATAAAAGATGGAATACGTTCTGTTACCAGTTTATATTGCTTAAATGATTTGCACCATATACTTAATAGCTTAAGCTTTTGGTGTTGAATGAAAAATACCCATGTACTATTATGGAAACAAATACAAAGAGGCAATTTTCTCTGTGTGGGCAGCATATACAAAATATACATGCATATTTTATATATTTACATGATTTATTTCATTTTCGTTATTTGATAGTCATACACTAAGCACTATTGCTCTTTAGCCAATGATTTCATTGAATCATAAATACATTCCACCTATCATGCGACTTTGCATGTGTTTTGTTATGTAGGCCTAGATATAAATTTCTAAATGTCACAAAAAATGAACTATTTGCAGGCTAAAAAATTCTAGCATGAGTAGGTAAATAAATTAGAGCAAATGCAATTCGTGTTCATTTTAATCTATTCAGTAGTTTAGAATTTAGATATTGAAATGGCAAGAATAAATGTGATGAAGACTTACTTTGTGCTGTTGAGGTGGTCGTCAATTCAAGATGGAATCCTTCGATCATCGTCCTTTCGTTTAGTTGAGATAATATTGTTATAGAAAACATAAAAGATTTCCATGTAGGAAGTGGATACAGATCGCCATTTTGTTTCTTCAGCTCTATGAAGAAGCAGTCAAACAGATAGTTCATCTCCATCTTTTGATAGGCAATCCTCATTCAGTGCTCTTGATACCTTCCTCTGGTAGTCATGAGCCGCTTTCCATTATTCATGCCTTCGCTTGAATCAGTTGAAGTAAAGCGCGACTTTTCTATCGTCTTAGTATTGAGTCTGGAATTCTTTCAATTCCTTTCTTATTTGATCGTAGCCTTTTTCTACTGCTTTTCCTCAATGTCAAAGTTAAACAGCTCATCAATAAAGTCCACTACTGCATAGTTGATGACCGTGCTCTTCCTCTCCTATTTCATAAAATAATAGACTATATTTGAGCTATCTAGTGGAATTCTTAGATTTCCATGATCACTTCCATTTGTATTTCTCCGCTGAATTCAAATTCAAGTATTTCTCCGCTGAAATCACCATGATATTTAAGATATTGTTAAGTTTGTGTTTCATTGAAATATCTAAGTTTGTTATAAAAATGGATCTAAAGAGCGCAACATAGATCTATCGTATTGGATCTCAGATTGGGCATAGGCATATTTCATATCCTCTCGTGGGCTACATTTTAGTAACCTAGCTGTCTACTCGGAGTTACACAGAAATCTCCTCGCCTTCGGCTCGGAGATTCTCACCGTGTAACTCCTTGTAGATAGTAGGTTACTGTACATCTATTATTAGCTATAGTTAAGGATTTCTATGATTAAAGACATGCACCTAACGATTAGCATCTATTGTTAATTGCCATATGCTGGAGAAAATTCTTATTTGTGACCATTTTCCTTTTAGAAAAAATTCAACGCGCACTCCCTCATTATGGCGAAGCTTTTATTTGGAAAATGAAGCAAAAGACGCCCGAGAACCTATTCGTGGACAAACTGGCATTGACAAGCGGTGGTTTAATTATCAATCATGAATCCTCATCAATTCTTATTTCCAGCTCATTGATGGACAAAGGATCCTAATGCAATACTCTTCAGTCCCCCTAGTGCGAATAGGGCCTAGTGTGAATAAGTCATCTGTAGTGAACGAACGGTCAAACTGACGTAGGACAGCAAGATCTCAGATGACACTCGTACTGTCTAGATTAACAATGCTGATTAACATGATGCTCAACAAAACGGACGCCGAAGAGTCGATTCACAAAACCAATGTAAAAATCATTGCATAATCTACACGTAAAGCTACACACAACATCGCGCATGTTACAGTTGTATTTATTAGGAAGCTTCTGACAGACTTTGAAATCAAGCTTTCTATGTAATTTGAGTTGAAACAATAGCAAATTTTGGTGCCCGGTTGATTTGTCACTCTGAAAAGTAAACCGTAATTCTTGACTAATTTGTTAATTTTGCGGGTAGCTGCTTAGCTCACGAAATTTAATCTTATGCTGACTTTTTGAAGCAGTTGAAGAAGGAGTTGACTTTGGTAAGGAGCTGGAAGGGTGACAACAAGGTCTGTCGCAGTATATTGAATATCTAAAGAGAATGACAATGATTAAGTCAATAAAGACATCAACATCTTTGATTCCCTCCGCACTGGCCTGATCCAAAAATCTCGCCTTGTTCACTAGGCCACGCTGACGGTACAAAAGGAATTCTCGCTACAACCAGCATTCTGTCAATAACAATATATTGTGGTGATGGCGCCGGTAAAGTCGTCTGTAAACGTATTTTTTCATCGACTCAGAAAGCTTTTCCGGCTATTGAGCCTGTTGCTGTGTTCTCAACCTGTCGTATTCCGTTCCGTTGTCTTAGGGATACTGTACCATCCCTCAGTCGCGCTCGCCTTATCTATAAACTTTCTTGTGACTGCGGATGCAGTTATATTGAGCGCACTGAGAGATGCTTCAGGGTCCGAATGAGGGAACATTTACCGAAGTGGACTGAAAGTGGACATTGTCGTCCTCGCTCTAATAAGTCTCCATCCAGCGCCATTTGTCGGCATACCATATCTTGTGATAGTTTTCAGGACGTACTTTTTCTTCTTATTTTTCTATTTTATGTGCTCCTCGGTCCCCTTTTATTCTCCACATTTTAGAATCTCTTTATACATCTCGTTACCGTCCTGACCTAGTATGTATCCACAAAGACTTAAAACATATCCTACGCTTGCCTTGGCTTTAGCTTTTTTCTTTTGTCATGCCTTTGTTACTTTCTATTAGTCTTCGATAAATCTATTGTGTTTGTAAATGCACTATTGAGATATCTGTGAAGTTTGTCCGAATGGCATGTCCGCAGTCTATGCAAGTCTGATGAGCTGTATTAAACTTGTCTGTGCATTTTGTGTATCACAACGGTCGTACTTCTCCTGACGAGAGGCCGAAAATAGCTATCGGGATGTCAACATTAGCGTTGTTTTCTCTTCATACTATGATTGGGCATAGATCTTGTTTTAAATAACAATAGGACATAAGTTGTCAACATCACATGGAGATGACTTCTGCCTTCACTCGCATTCCTTTTTCACCGTCAGCGTGGCCACGTGAAGAAGGTGTGAGCTCATCACCGTTGACTTCGGTTCGATTCCTCGGTCAGGCGAGTGCGGTCGGGGAATCAAGGGTGTTGGCGTCTTTTATTGACTTAATCGTCTCTGTAGAAATCGAGCTAGAGGGTTCTAATTCATTTTAATGTGTCCCCATTGCAACCCGACTCCTGAAGTCTCCTACTAAAAATAATCACGTTTGGCTGGTTTGCTCTTGCTATACTGTAACTTAGCGACTTGTAATTCAGTCGTGTCCGCGCATCCCCCTTCGGCAAGTCTGTGCACGCCCTTGATAACAATTAACCGGATCTATCGCTACTTTGTTGACTAGACATGGGGAATTTACCTATAATTACGATAGCGATTCTCCTCAGGGAATCCAAGGTGTCTCATTAGTTAACTGAATCTTCTAACGGCGTGTATGAAAGTGATGAGTATATATGAATCATCTGTTCAAATGCTTAGCAGAATCGTGTACGTCTCATCTTACATGTTTATATCAGATTCGCAGTCAACATATCTCGTAACAAAACAGTCTGAGTTAGTTTTCATATTTGATCAACAATACTAAAGACATACACGTATGTCTGTCTGCCATCATCGAGGTTTTTATGACTTCTTAACCTCCTTTTCCCGGTCAGGGGTGGGAGTTCCTAGTCTTTCTCAGAGTCTTGTACCAGTCCGCTTGATCATTGGCCAGCTCCAGATCCACTACGAAACTCTCCGCATCCTTCTTCTCCATCTTCCTCTTCATCGGTCTTCCTCGAGTCCTCTTGCATTTCACTTCCAGACTCATTGCCGTCTTTGTTGGATTTCCTTCTTCTTGCCGAATTACGTTCTCGTACCATCGAAGTCGCAGCCCCAAGATCAATGTCTGCCCTCACTCTTCTCTCTTCTCCTGACAAACTTTACTTCACGGTGACTCCTTGGATTCACCTCAACATCTTCAACTCCGTCCTCCTTAGTAAACTCTCTTCCGTCTTTCTAGTTGTCCAATATCCGCAGACATAAGGCAGAACCAACTACTTGAATAAGGCTTCCATCAGGCTTCCAGACTACTTGAATGTGGTAACCTCTGCCAATGTCTACCCCCTTCTTCTTTGATTTTCGTTACTCTTCCACCTTCCTTTGTGCTCCCCATCAGTAATTCTCAACCGGTGCCGCGACACCTACAGGTGTCACTTATAAAATTATGGGTACTTATATAAAATGTAGAAATAGTGGTGGCTCGTTATCGACAGCAAAATGGTTTTCAGGCTCTCATGACTGTATTTCTTAGCTTTGACATGAACAATAATATCAAAATAATCTCTTCTTGCTCGAATCTATTAATTCATCGATTCATTTGTGATTCTAGGTGAAAAGCAATGTGTGTAGACTGCAATGATATTCATCTGATATGGACAGTCATCTTGACAGTCCCAAAAAGAAGCGCCAAAACGTGTCATAAAATATGTTATATGAAGCCAAAGTTTACATGTCTGTTGCTCCTTTGATTGTCTGAAGAGACGGAATTTTTACAACTGAAAACAGTCTACACTGACGAATCCATCATCGTAAAAGAAGAAGAATTATACACATTCTATTAGAAGAATTATGCAAGACGAAAGAAAAAAATGGATCGTCAGGCTAGAAAATGGCCAGACATCGTCTACAGAGTAAAATGCAGACGATCCAGAAAATGTAGCTCTTATATATTTGCCTAAATGACCCTTTCTCCGCACAAAACTAAGTGATAATTATGAAGAATCAAAACTAAGCGTGTCTTAGTTTCGTAGGAAAGGGTTGTTCTGCAGTTTCCAATATATTTTCTAAATTCAAGCTCCAAAATAATACCGCTATTGATTCAGAAGTTAGATACATCACTTGGTTGGATTTATTGCTAAACATTATCAATTTAGTCAATTCAGTCAGTAAGTAATTCAGAGTAATTTGACACGAAGCTAACCAGTGGATAATGAAATGCTGCAATATAGACAGATTCGTGAAGATAATGAAGTAGAACACAAGCAATGGAAATTTATGGCTTCATACGATCATTGCACTGTGTTGTTCGAAACATGTTAATAATCTATTACGGAGCAATTGCCATCTATCTTTCGCATTCATGCCTTGATATCGGTAGAGCGGTTTATGCGAGAGTTGGGATCATATTTCCCATGTGGTTTCCCAGACGACCAAAAGTTGAAACTGTCGAAAAAACATCGAAAATTCAATGATTGTATTCATACAGTCGGCAAAATTGCTGTGGGTTGACTGCACATAGCCTCACAATTGTTAAGTTCGAAACTTAATTGAAGCTTGCTTTGCTCCATAGATATTCCTATTTGAGTGCAATTTCTTATTCAAGGTAAAATTTTCAATTAAAAGAAAATAGACGGCATGCTTCTTAATTAATGGGTTTTCTTTGTTATAGTAACAACCGCAACAATCCCCAAACATTGTCATATTTGAAACATAGAAATTGAGAAATTAAGAAAAGTGGGATTATCTTTAATGTTAAAATGAGAGGTCTGTTTGAAAGACATGACAATGAGAAACAGTCGTAAATTGATAGAAAGCTGTAAGGGGTGTGCAGCACGCAACTGACACCTAATGAAAATTAAGAAAAATAACAGGGATATGGAACCGATGACATGGATTTCAAATCGGCACCGGCTCCAGAGCACCTCTGACAATTTCCTTCCGGGCACGACACCGCCGGACTTGCAATCGGTTCTGAAAGAGATGTGCAACAGATGTCACAAGCTGATATAAAAGAAAAAAGATAACAAGATAAAACAAAGGATAAAGGATAACAGAATAAGCGAACCGCGAGGCCTCAACCCACCGTCAAAAAAAACAACACAGACGTTTTGCTAATTGAAAGTTAACGTCCGCATACGTCACTGACTTGATTGGCACAAGCAGTGTAGTGACAAGAGAGAGAACCCCCTCACAAAAATTCCTCATGATTTTTCTCATACAGATTGTTTCATAAAAAATGGATCACTCTTAAACATCGCCTTAACTTCAACTTTGTCTAACTCCGCCAAACTTGAACGAATTTCTCTGAAATTTGGAAGATATGTCAGTTGTGCTTACTAATATCATTGTTGGAAATTTCAAGCATGAATATTGAGTTGTTTTCCTGTTATAGATAAAAAAGTAGTAGATAATTTGATCTTCATTTAGCAATGTTACACAAAATCATACCTCACTCTTATAAAATTACATTTGTTTCCTTTGTTATGTAATATGTTGTTCTACAAGCCAAAAGCTATCAAGCAAAACAAAAATAAAGAATATCGGTCAATCAGAGCCAGTATAGCACCATTATTCATCAACAATAATGTGTAACTGCTACATGTGATTAACTGGACTTCATGTTCCATAGCTTCCTGACTTCGTTGCGGTGGTGTTGGCAGCACTCCTGATTGCTTTCAGCTGGAAATATATCTCTTACCGGTTGAAAACAATACAAAGCACAAATTAAGAATAACGAGATGGCATTCACAAAAGGCAAAGTGTCAGCCTTGCTAGAACTAGGGTTTTCTTTGCGAGCTACAAGCAAGCGACTAAATGTCCCTTACACAAATGTGCATCGATCGCATAATGATGATTTCGACTCTGTCGTAAAGAGGGCTCTGGCCGTCCACGCAAAACATCCAAACGTAGAGACCGCCTAATTTTGAGATTTGTTAAAGTTGATCCAAGTCTCTCGTTAACTGAGATGGCTGCACTAGACTCGTCTATTTCTAAGTCCACTATTCGTAGAAGACTTATTGAGTCGAATTTCAAGAGCTGTAAGAGGCCCTCTCAGATCGAATTATCAGATCAGCATACAAAAAGACGTCTCAGATGGGCAATGAGTCATTGTCACTGGCGAAATCAATGGGATCGGGTTGTCTGGTCTGATGAGGCATCAGTCCGTCTGAAGGATAGTGATGGTCGATTGAGATTATGGATAAAATCTGATCAGGAAATTCCGAGACATTTACATCGTCCCCGGATACAAGGTGGTGCGACTCTACTGATTTGGGCTGGCATTTGGACCAATGCTCGTTCTCCTGATCTGAATCCCATAGAAAATGCATGGAGTATTCTAAAACGTAACGTTCGTCGTTCACTGCTACCTACAGATGGCGTATCACAACTTACGTCACTGTTAAAAAGAGAGTGCAGAAAGTTAGATCAGTCAAAAATCAACGATATCATCGAATCAATGCCTAGACGAATTGGTAATGTCATTGGCAATAACGGTGGGGCCACAAAATATTAGCTTCTTAAGAACCGTTACTGTATCATAGCTTGTCAGATTATATAAGGACATTTAAATATATCAGGGACATGAATTAACATGAAAAATGCTTTCTGTATCATACTTATGTTTTATTTAGTCAAATTTTAGGATGATCCACTTTTTATGAAACGGACTGTATATATATATCTCATGAAATTTCATTCCAGAAAATAGTGGGCCAGAGTGAATACTATCCATTGAGAGAGGCCACAAAACCAGGTATTGGCTAAATTCGAATTTCTATTAGGCTAGGCCTTTCAACCGGCCCAGCCGGTCATCGTCAGGCAAGACGATGTGGCCTCTCTCAATGGATAGTATGAAATTTCATGCGGATTTGGAACGTTTTCGCATGAAACATCTCATCAAATTTCATGAGTTTCTCATAAAAATTTCACTAATAAATTGACAGTTGCTTTTTTCATACTTCTGAATTTATTTTTCTGGCATTTAGTTATTGAGGTTTCTTAGCCTAACCACGTTGCCCCAGAGCATTCCCACACCATGTCCACGCTACTATTTCAGTCTTTGCAATGATAAACCATAATTTATCATGATAAGACATGGAATTGTTATTGTATATATGTCTATTTTCAGCATCTTGCATAGTAATTGTGATGTCAAATTACATATGCATCATTTCGAAAATGCTGTTGCGTATCGGTATGATATATTCTATATTTTTGCTTTTTATCCTTTATAGCCAAAACTTGGAGATTATTGTCGATTGAATAAGCTTTCTGATGACTTTTTCCTTTCGCGCTTAGCATTCATACCTTACAACTTATAAACTCATTTTCACAAAAACCTCATGATTGCTCATGATTTTACCATGAACTCATCATGAGATATTTTCCTCATGAATGTTCTCATCAATGCATCAGAAGCTCTTGAGTTCTCATGAAAATTTTTCGTGAGGACCATGTCTACCAGCGGGGAACGAGGCCAAAGATGAGACCTTCACAGAATGATGAACAACCTTTGCCTATTACGAATCTGCGCGTCTGCCGAGTTCTTTCTGGTTCCTTCTGATGTCAGATACAATCAAAGAAAAGCACATGTTCATCCAATGGTACGCAGATTGTCTTTGGTTGAAATGAAATTTTCGATGTTTCCTCTGATGAAGCGAAAAATACTTAACCCAGAGCAATAATTCTTTTGCGTGGAACATTTTCAGGTGTGCATGTGTTGTTATCATGCATCTGATCAGCAATATATGCGAGAATGTGGTTGAATGTGAATTATATTACTCAAAATTCTTGTGTTTGCCGATGTTAGGAGGCTTGCCAAATATGAATGTGCTCAACTTCAAAGACATGCCTGCATGAGCGTGAAGGCAAATACTTTCAGTTTAGTAAGAAAAAACACAAAAAATTTTTTTTGCCAAAAACGTCAATCTGTGTCCCATTGGATTAACTGTTTTTCCTTGATAATGTCAAGCTAGAAGAGGAACCAGGTATAACTGAGTGGACGCACGGATTCGTAGTAGCCATAGGGTTCACATCATTCTATAAAAGTCACATATTCGGCCTCGTTCATTGCAGAAACTCGCTCTGGCTGTTGTCGGACTAGACTTGTGATAAGTAGACCACGACTCCAAGACAGAGGCATGGATGGCTAGAGCATATCCCCTACTCTAGCCATCCGTGTCAGGTATTCGGTGAAATAGCCAAGAGCTATCGATTCGATATGTGAGTCTTTTTTGCATGACAAATGATTTATAGAAATTTATTCATTTGATAAATCGAGACGAATCAAGTGACTAGACTTTACTCTTTTTTAAAGACTAACGAAAAATGTTGAGTTTTTACTGTTGTCGTTTACACCACATTATTCTGCTCAAATTTTATGTAGTTGAATTGCATCTTATTATTTATGCCCAATTAAGTAATTTGATTTGTACATCCAATTATTCTGCCATCGAAAACCAATGCATAGAACATTTTTGCAGATGACCAAATGAAATTCTAACCATTACATCAGATTGCAAAAAACGATTGAAAAAGCAAGTGCACAGTTCTCAACAGATTCACAATTTGCCCGCTTTAGGCAAAATTTGTCAATCTTCTGCTCTAACCTTCGTTAACGCCCTGATCATTGCACATGTAGATTCTGTCTCATATTTCTTGAGAAAGGCGCAGAGGCCAATAAAAGTACAGATCGACCTCTTTTCATATTGCTAATGAGATGACTGCTCACACATTCCACGTCTTCCAGCCTCACGAAATATGCTCAAATCGGCGAGACATCTCTCGGCTGGGGAAGTGACGAAATCTGTTCTGTGATACTCCCTAAGGAGATACAAGTAATTCGTCTGTCGTTAAGCCATTGTACGCTGCCGAAAATGAGATGAATGCTTCTATCGAGCCCAGATGCAGAAGAGATGCAGAAAAGAGAATGAGCGATCCGTTCACCTATTACTGAGGTTGTTTTCAAATTTCGTCGCCAGGGACCAGAGTCGATGAGAATCTGAGGAGTCTACCACATTTCTTACTAATCAGTGATAAAAACATGAAAAATATGAAAGCTTTTCTTTTCAAGTACAGCGAGTATGATAAAACAAAGGCCTACTGGGTGTGAAAATGTCTTTTCAGTAATTGATTATTCCAGCTATGCAGGCTACACAATAAAACAAAACTAATGTCAACAAAAATGCTAAACATAAAGGCTACACAGTGAAGACTGCCTTATCCAGACACTTTCGTAAACTTTGTTTACAACTTTTCAGGGTCATCCAACAAATTGACTTGAATGTGCAGAGCAGACGTCTAGACAACATAGATACTGAAAGCGTGAAAATGACCTCGTTAGCGCCAAACTTTTCAGCAACATTCAGAAACAGTAAATTATGTAATAAATTTAAAATATCAGAATTTCTCTAAAAGTACACCGATTTCGACGAATAATGCATCAAAAGAATGCTCAGAGAAAGCCCTTTCACCTCGTGTTTGATTCATTATCATGCTCACATGCTTCCACATTGAAAATTTGAGATTTTTGAAAGTGTCGATTTTCACACTTTGACCTCTTTCCACCTTAAACAATGACGGATACGAATATCTAACAGCTCATTGAAAAGCTGAGAACATAAGCTCTCGAATGGTGTATGGCCTGTCAATGTAAAATGAAATTGAAAACCAGGAGAATCGATTGAAGTTTGACGTAATTTAGGTGGTCCGTTTTTTATGATCAACTCTGTAGTAAAAGCTTATCAGTAAAACATCACAAAATGGTGAAATCAACATGTTGAAAGAAGATTCAATGTCACAGATCTGAGGTGATTATTCATCAGCATGGAAACCAGCGTTTGTTGATAGATGTCATCCAATAATATCTCGAGTTGGCAGACATTAGGGCACGTTAGGGTAGACACTCCTCTCAAACATAAAATGGTGTAAAGGCATATTTTCCTTCCACAAAATTAGAAGTAACATTTTAAGGTTAAGGTGATCAGTTATCGTGTAATGAAACAACGTAAACCAGTAGGTGAATGCTCACTCCTTTATTTTAGCAGGTTTATTCGTAAAAACGATATATGCACCCATACATAACGATCAGTTGTCTTATAGCCCTGATCTAACCTTAAATCATTTTTCAAGTGTATAGTACAAATGTAGAAATTTAGGATTTTTCAGCAAAGCCTAATTACGTTTCCATTGTTTGACTTTGGTATGCTACTTTAGGGCCATCCATAAGGGACATCCGCAGCGTGGAGGTTGTAGATGCAGACATTTGCGGACGTGGATGGAGGATGGGGTCATGGAAAATACGGACGCGTCCGCAAGCTCAACCACTCATATCCTGGGAAGAAAAGCTTAGCGAATATTGTTAAGTTAGCTACGATCTGTAGGCAAAAATTGCATTGTTGAAATAAAACAGGAATGTCAATGAGATAAACACGAAGAATCAACTCGTGTAGGCCTACTATCCTAAATTTTATCTATTAATGGTTGTCCTTCATTCTTCCTACTTGGACAATGATCGATTAGATTAGCATTTGCATATGTAGCCTATATATGTTTTTTTATCAAAAATATCAATTAATGAGACCACTCTCACGCAAAAAATTACCCATTACAGATATTAACAGCAAGTCATAATATTTGAGAATTTTGTAAATCGCAATTGTTGCATCCACTAATAATTCAAAATGTTTATCTTTTTCACAAGGACTTGTTTTTGATTTACTGAATAAAGGCCTATTGCAAGCTTGAGTGAACGTGCATTAGGCTGCATAAAAAATACATTCATTATATATACAAATATTGATATATGCATATTTTTATTGTACAAATATCGCAACCTGCATATGAATGTAAAGTTCTGTGAAAATGCGGACGTTCTTAGGGAGTAGGGGCGGAAGATTAGGGCACATGTGGACAAGAAGGGGAGTCGAAAAATGTCATTATTTTGCGGACGTCCTTTATGGATGGCCCGTTACCAGATTTTTCATCCTTTTATGTGTATAAAAGGTCACATGCATGATTAATCGGATTACAATTGCATGCATTTTGTAATGTAAATAGATGGTGTGCCCCGAATCGGGGCGGGCCTCCACGTGCGGGCTGCGGGCGCGGGGTGGGTCTGCGGGCCTTTCTTAACTTCCGAAGAATTCTATATAGCAATTGAATGCGCCGAAATTAGTTTTACATATACTTTGGAAAATAATTGTTTATCATCCACGTCAGTGTACATGAAATATATATCCAACGTGCATCTATAATGGAAATAGTATTAATTCATAGCTTATGTATGTGTCATTCAATATTGTATAGTTCGCAAGTCTGCTTGAGGACTCAATAGAAGAAAAACTTCAAGACTTTATATTCACTTCGTGTGAACATTCTCGTCAACAATATGCAACAACATCTCTCACTGACGTTATAGCATTGCATCAGTTAATAGTGGACGATTAGTCATGAAAAGTCTAAGTAATAGAACAGAATATTCTTAAAAAAGAAGCAATATGTTGTTGCTTTATAGCGTGATGTCAGTGCCTTCTTTGAACGTGAAAGATAAATCATTCACAACGATTGTCAAAATTTGCGACATGGTCAACTAGTCCGGCAGCCAGAACGAGTTTCTGCAGGGAACGAGGCCGAAAATGATACTTTCACAGAATCATGTACACCCTATGCATACTTCGAATCGGCACGTCTGCCGAGTTCTAGTGAGTTCCTCTTCTTGTCAGACAGGATCAAAGAAAAACACATGTAAATCCAATGGGACGTAGATTGCAGTTTTTGACTAAAGTGAAATTTTCTATGTTTTCTCTGATTAAAAGAAAAGTACTAAGCTCAGAGTCATAATTTTTGGCATGGAATGTCTTCGGGTCATTTTCTATGATTTGCCTGTGCTGTTATCATGCTTCTGATCGGCAATGTGTGTGAGAATGTGGTTGAATGTGGATAAAGTTGCTCAAAATGTTTGTGTTTGCCGACATTAAGAGTCTCGCCAAATCTAAATGTGTCTAGCTTTATAGATAGGAGTGCATGAAGATAAAAGGAAATAACCCGAAGACATTCCATGCCAAAAATTATGACTCTGAGCTTAGTACTTTTCGTTTAATCAGAGAAAACATAGAAAATTTCATTTTAGTCAAAAACTGCAATCTACGTCCCATTGGATTTACATGTGTTTTTCTTTGATCCTGTCTGACAAGAAGAGGAACTCACTAGAACTCGGCAGACGTGCCGATTCGAAGTAGGTATAGGGTGTACATCATTCTGTGAAAGTATCATTTTCGGCCTCGTTCCCTGCAGAAACTCGTTCTGGCTGCCGGACTAAACCATTGAAGATGAAATCACAAGATCGCCTGTAGAATCGTTTAGAGACATACTGGAATATCACTCTGATGAAGATTGTTTGTAATGGATTATGAAGATCAATCATCCATGAAATGTGAGCTAGAATCGTGAATCTGTGGTCACAATATCAACTTTTATCATTTTCTTTTATGAGTCTACAGGCTTTGTTAACAGTCCCATTTCATTCATATTCAAGTAGATAGTATCTCCCAAGTAGATCTTCCTCGACGTGAAAAAATTAGGCTATACGGCATTTACATCAGAAGACATCTCAAAACATACATGTACAAGTAAAGAAGTCAGAGCCACTGTCAGAGTCCAAACGGGTGTCATCCAAGTCATCTATTGTCCTCCCTAGACTTTTGCATAGATCTGATCGCCATGAAACGGTCTAATTTCTTAGTATAAAAACGTAGCCTACCGTAACGCGCATCACAGCTACAACGACCCATTGCACTTTAGGAAATCCTCTCAAAATGCAATACTCTCAAAAGGGGCACTCTAGTGGATATAAAACATGCCGCTCAATTTGTCGGAACATCGGACCTTCCCTGCGGGTGCGGGCTACAGTCATGGGGCATGGCCTTTTCCCGAACCGACGGGACACGTGCAGGCTGCCCTTAAGTAAGTAAGTAAGATATTTGACCCGCATGCAGACCTTCATTGTAAATCATTCGTCTTGACAGCTGAATCTTATTTTCTTAACACATGTACATATCCGTTCTTACACATAATCCCACCACTTAAAAGCGTCTACAGGAAGCGCGACGTTGTAGTAATCATTAGTTTCATCCTATATAAGCTTGAATCTATAAACATATGGCAATGCATAGCAAGCAATTATGCAAAATTTGCGTCAGGCTAGGTTAAAATGCTTTTTTCTGAAAATTAGCAATGCTCGATGAAAGAATACTGTAAAACTTCAAATCAATTTTAGTATTTTAAATTGAAGTTAAGCTTTTAAAGTTGTAGCTAAAAGTCACCCTGAACATACCGATAACTAAGCTATAGTAACCGCAGTGGACTACTTATATTTTCTTTGACGTGCGAGCATGTACAATTTCCTTGAATTTCTGGCCAGAACGAGTTTCTGCAGGGAACGAGACCGAAAATTAGACTGTCACATCGTGATGTGCAACTAGTGCTGTTTTCGTTAACGAAAACGAAAACTTTTCAACATTTCCGTTTCCCTGTTAAATGTCAGTAAACGAGATAGAAGTTATGAGGTAAAATATATGAACATCTCAGCTCTCGGAATGCGTCAGCGTCAACCAATCCTGAAATTGACGGGGCTAGAGTCAGCGTCCATTTTATGTCACGCGTTATCATTGATTTTGATAGTCATGCGGTGAATTGTCGGTGCGAATATGTTTGCAGCAGAGCTCATCTATCGGCACTCGAGGGACAGAAAAAATTTCGACGGGCCGATAAGCAAACAACCGATAAAAGTAAAGTCGAATCATTATCAATATGTAAAAGATATGTCAAGTCAGTGCCAGGCTATAGGCGAACTGTCGATACAGACACAGTCGATGCGAATCTTCATGTTCAACAATTTTATTTTCTTCTGTTAATTAGAACCAATTAATTTATTGGTTGGCAATTCCCATTCCAATCAAAGTGGATGGGTCAAACTTTTAATTTCAGTTGATTAATTGAAAACTTTCAAAATTCAAATAATTGCTTTTTATCGTCGATGAAAGTGTAAACTGTTTCACATTTTCATCCGACATTGTTGTCGACATGATCGCAGTTTATACCTCTACTTCTCTTCTGTCACTGATACTCCTGAGCGTTGCTGCACAATCGACGAGGAAACAAAGTTCTTTTCACATGAAGCACTGATTTCATGTGATTCATTTCACTGTGAATGCACTGATTGCACCTGACATTTTTAATTATATAAAGGTCCTTGGATGAATAAGTTAAAATGTTTTAACATCGCATCGAGTGCATGTTTGAAAATTTGAAATTTGAACAAGTGATGAATCGGTTTGTTCATTTTTCTAATGTCGATGTACAACCTACATGTAGCTTCCGTTAATCAGATTATTCAATAATCAGTTAATTAAAAAAATGGTTGCGACGGTGCCGAAAAGCATCGCATTGAATAGAACACTTGTTGTTCTGAATTTCACCAATATGGTCCGACCTTTATCAGTAAGAAGTATAGAGGGTTACAAGATTAAAATTTCACCGTGTTTCCCGATGTGAACAGCAAAACAACATAGTCAACAATTTCTGCCTTTTGTTGGTCACACAGTGCCAAATAAAACCATTTGCATAGCAGCGGAAAAGTCCGTGCCGCGAATACATTCTCGATGTTGAAGAAATTTCATTGATTCATTGACAAATCATTCTCTCTTTCGCATGCTCGTACAACCTCGATTGCTGAAGAACCTCTTACTTTTCAAGTTGGTATGCGTCTTATCATGGTCCGTCAGAGAAATTGCGCCATGTAGGGGTGGGCCACATCTAGTTCTATCCGAGAAGTTAGCACTATATACCATTCTGCAGTATAATTGCGCTTTAGTTTGGCGACTCAACCTTGAACGTGTTTCGTTCATGCTGTCATCATTTGTAAACGAGTAACGACTAAGACATGATGTGCGCAGTGCGGGTCTCATTGAAGAATGACCCATCTCTGACATAGAAAGGCTAAACAACGATTATTGTTCACTCTATGCCGACTAGGCATCTGCCCGTATGTCGAGTTCTACCTTGTTCATCCTCTTGTCAGACTGAATCAAAGAAAAAGTGTAAATGTTCATTTTGGCACATTTTGATCTGAGGATAAATCCATGCCAAAATCTATGGCTCTAGATTCAATGCTTTTCCTTTAATCAGACAAAACATAGAACATTTTCATTTAAACCAAATACTTAAGTCTGCGCCTCATTGAATTAACATGCATTTTTCTTTACTGCTTGACACAACGAGGAACCGGGTAGAACTCAGCTGACGCGCATATTCGTAGTAGGCATGAAGTGTACATTATTCTGTGAAAGTCTTATTTTTGGTCTCGTTCCCTACAGAAACTCATTCTGGCTGCCGGACTATACGTCATCAAATCAAATGTCCTCCATTGTGTGAATTTATCTATAGGATTCAATAATGCATGCATCACTTCCTCCCGCCAGCAGATACTTTTTCAAAACATGGGAGTAAACTGACGGCGCCAACATACAGCACTGTCGAAAATGAAGTTCCGAAATGTAAATAATGCGCATACCTGTGGGACTGGACAGTACCTCGAAAGGGAGGCCCTATTCCGGTGCAATAAAACCTTGTTGTGACCGTTGTTACAGTCACTTCTTGGCAACATGCTTTGACGATTTTAATAAATTTGGTTTCGACATTACTTCAATTCATTTGACATTTTGTTCTTTTGATCGAATGAGACTACTCTTGTGAAATTGAGAAAAAATTTACCACTTCATTAATCATACTTGCTTTATAATTTATACATGCATAATCTTCTGATCAGGCTACAAAAATAGGAAGATACTACTTATGTTAGTAATTGAGAGTTTCAATATCTTCAAAATCAAAATCAAAAATTCGCTCACTCCCTTTTTACTTACGAAGTTTAACTCAATTAAAACTACAAAACCCCGACGATCTCCGTCCTACAGACTGATTCAACCGTTCAGGCAGGGTTACAGCACAAGCGTTATATACTTGGTCTCGGATTCGATATCTCCTGACACTGTCTCATGACGTCTACTCATCATATTAGACAGTTTCGACACAATCCAGCGAGATTTAGCCGTCTTCGTAGATATTGCCTGTTTCTACTTAAAAATGTTACACTTGAAATAATTAATGTCCATTATTTCAGATTATGATCACATAGGGAACTTTTCTTATCTCTATTTTTAAGACTGCGTTCGTGTTCATTTATACCATGATCGGAAAGATCGACTGCTTTGGCCAAAGTACTATATTTGACAAATTTACACAAAAATTCATAAACTAAATATTTGTCGTTGCAGTTGTATTTAGGACCGATGTCTTTACAAATGTCATTTAGCAAAACTCTTTATTATCAGGTTTAGATTTTATTGTGTTATGTAGTCTTTTGCCTGGTCTGACTATGATTGTCATTGGTAAATCATATCTACGTTCTAGTTTATTCATTTTTCTATTGCAGCTGTCACTGACGAAGTCTAAAAGATAAGTTTATCAGATTAGCAGGCTTATCCAATGGTTTTATCTTTCGATGATTTTGAAATGGATGAAGGCGATTTTCCAAGTCCTTAACTCATTATATCTAAAGTATCAACTTCTTCATTCGGATTTGAACAGCGTTCTGATACATATCTACGACTATTACTAACAAAATTGTCTTTTATATGGTGTGGGAGTCAACTATCTTTCCTCAAGCAAATACCGGAATGGGTGGGCTTTCTGCAGCATTTATACTGTACGAGTATTTGGTTATTTTTAATGTGCATGTTAATAGTCATGTCTAAAAAGTTCGGACCGTTATCTCTTGGTACTCTTGGTAATCGTAAATTGAATATTTTTGTTAATTGTGAACTCATGTGCTTCTGAACAATGATGTATGTATACGAGAAAGTGGCTAAATATGTCTAAACTGGACAATTTGATCTGTTTACCGACATTAGGAAGCTTTCTAAACTGAATGTGTTTAACTTGTATACGAAGTTATGACTTGAAGACATTCCATATCATGATTATTGCTTTAGACCTAAAACTTACTCATTCATTAGAGAAAAACCTCACTTTGCTTCGCATTGGATTTCCATCTGTTTTTCTTTGATACTGTCTGATAACAGTAGTAACCAAGCAGAACTCGACAGACGCGCTGATTTGTTGCCGTGGAGTGCGCATTATTCTGCAGAAACTCATGCCGGCGGACGCACTGTTGAGTCAAAAGCAGAACAATGCCGGATCTGAAGGGGCAGAATATGGTCCTATTTGAATTTCTTTTTACTGAACTCTCCTGCGCCAGAATATGACACGTGAGTTCCATCGGGTTATAACCATGAAAAGAACAATAAATTCTTCTTCTTCGGCGTTAGTCCCGCATTGTTGCAGGGTCCGCTCTCCTGGTTCGCAGTCTCCACTTCTGTCGGTTGTGGGCTTGGTCCGGATGAAGACCTGTCGCTATCAGGTCTTGGTGAATGGCGTCGATCCATCACTGCTTCGGCCGGCCTCTTTGTTTTCTCTCAGGGATGGTTGAGATTAAACACGTTCTTGACTGCTGTTTCTTCGCTGGCACGTAGGAGATGGCCGTATCATCTCAGCGGCATTCTCGCACTTTCTCCGTTATCGGTGTTTCCGCATGTCTTCGTTGCGGATGTGGTCGCGCTGAATGACACCGGCAATTCTGCGCAACATCTTTGTCTCAATGACGCCAATTGCTGCTCTGATTCTTTCTTCATGGACCAACACTCGGAACTGCAGATGGCAACAGGTCGCACAACTGTATCTTATTAAAAGACATTTAATTAAATACAATTGATCAACGTTCATCAAGTGTATTTGATTATCATGTCTTTTAATAATAATTTATAATTCTTTCCATTAACATTATATTATTCTCAATTTATAGACAAGCGTAGTCATTTTTCCACTGAAAGATATATTTTGTACTTAAAAAGTATGCGTGATGAAATTATTTCCAATGTACAAACTTTTTTTATTATAGTTTGAATAGAAACAAGTTAAAATCGATTCAACAACAATTGCATTGCATTGTACCTCACATCTCCATGTCTTAATTTCCAAAAAGACATGCTATTCAGTTTACTTTGCAAAGATCATTAATGGTTTTGCATTATCTCTCATTTCAAATATGGGAAAATCAAGTGAACATTACTGCTTAGTTATACTTCGACGTCAACATGTGGCGGGGCGTTTGAACAACAATCATAGTTATTGCTCATAGATTATTTGCGAAAAAACATCAGTTAGTGCATTCACTGTTTAAGACTGAGAACAGACAAGCAGACATACAGATATTTCTTTAAGTGAACGTCTCTTACAAGTCAAATGCATATTCATCTATTTATAGTTCTGATCATCTTTGCTAGAATAAGACTTTGATATTTATTGCTAGATCTTGTAAAGAATGTCAACATTATCGTAACAACTGGTCTTCCGAGAAACTTTCTAAATCAAATTTGTTAAAGCCGACGTACATAACCGATTGAAAGATTCAACTTCGTGAATTGATGAAAAGCAGAAAACATAAAAAGACAAGTTTCAAGTTCAAAATAAGATCAAAACTGGTCATGTAATGAGTAGCGCCTGCGTGAAGCGCCTTAATCTCCGATGCGGCATTAACCCATTTAATGCCTGGGAATTAATTTTTGTAGATTTAATTATTTTTGAACATTATTAACCCCAACAACATGAAAAACAACTATCATTTCCCTTAGAAACGTTTTGATAAACAATCAGATCGATTTTTAGGATAGGGTCGTTTTCGACCCACTCGGAACAAATAACCCTAAAAATGTTTACTATCAACATTCAACAAATAATCAAAAAAACAGTCTATCAAGAATATACAAACCAAAATAGAAAATTTACAGCAGTTTTTGTGGCAAGAATATACACAATTATTGATATAGTTTGCTATAAAAGTTCCGGAACATACGTGCAAGCTGCGTACTTCGACTAATTTTGACTTATCTGACTGAAGATAAATGAAACAATTACAAGTACATACATATATATATAAAAATGGTTTATAAAGTATGTACGAAGCAATCCTCGTGAAGATTTACTTTACATTTCAAACAAGATTTCACCGTTTTGTTTCCACATACTCGACATCGAAGTCGAGATGAGGAGCAAATGAAATGTCTTTTGCCATCGAAACGACTATTTGTATTCTCGGTCAGGCATGAAGGTCGATATCTCTTCGATTTGCGATCCTTGCTATGTTTTTTGTAAATATTCCAGCACAACTCATCTCCTGAACTCCAGGAAATCCATATTTGAACCTTTTGATTCCTCGAATAGAATCCACGCATTGTTCAACGAGATGTCAATGTCCCATCGATACAAAGGGTTCCACCATTTTCGACTCCGTATACGGACCTTGTATTTATTGGTATTTTGGTTCATCCTATCGGACCCTCCCATGTACTTGTTATATTCCGAAACGGAATGAGGTATATCGACAAATATGCTTTTCTTTAAATTGGAACTCCATCGTCGAGCTTGTCCTACTGGATTCGCATTGTCGAAATTTGATATTTGTGTGACGACAGCATTATCCAACCATCGGATCAGATTCGAGCCACCCTTTAGGTCATTCATGAAATACCTCAAACTTGCCTCTTGGCTGCTTTTTCATCTTACCTTTGGGAGTGACTGGGCATCTTATGATCATGTTCTCTCTGAGAGTCCCAGTTGCAAGAATTTTTCGGTGAGATAGCTCGTCCATGAGAGAAACAGAAGAAAAATTATTATCAAAATATAATTGCGATCCAGCGTTCAAATAGTCTGCAAATCCAAGAATCACACTGTTAGGAAGAGTGAATTCTTCTGAATATTTCTGAGTGAAACTGTTCGGACATTTCCCTCAATAAGGATCAAAGTTGATGAGGTATCCATTCGATAGATTGTGAGTCCACACTTTGAATCCGCATCGTATCGGCTTGTTCCTGATACACTGCTTGGCACCATGTTTACCAAAATATTCTGCCATGCTTTCGTCAACAGAAGAGCACTGAGTCCACTGACAGTATTTCAAGCACGCTTTTTGGGTGATATCAAAAATCGGACGCAACTTTGTGAACTTATCGTCTATATTCAATTCATTGTTGTTCTTGAAATGTAGTAGGTAGGCCTATTGAATAATTTTGTCAAATGTGTCACGCGACATAGCTTTTTTTAACCATGCTATTTCCCATGTCTTCATCTTCAAGTCCAATAATATCTGCGTCTTGGCAGCACCACATAGCCTGACAAAATTTCAATAGCGGCAAAAGTTTTCAACTGTTCGATTGAGACATCAAAAAAGGATTATTTTTCTGCTCGCGGGCGTAGCGCATTGTTTCATTTTGAATAATGATTTTATCAAAATTTTGTCTAATCATTTATCATAGATTTCATGAATCTTATGCGAATTTTAGGGTTATTTGTTCCGAGTGGGTCGAAAACGACCCAACATCAGTTTTGCATAAAACAGTGTAAAAACTCATTAGGAAATGCATTATAGATGCATTTCTAAGTGAAGTTAACATGACAACGAAATAGAAAATCCCCATAAATACTTTTGAAATATCGGGTAAAAATATCTCTGACATTTGCGAAAAAACCTCATTTTTTATAGATTTCAAAAATCGACAAAAAGAAGCAATTGATTCAGTTTGAGAACAAATATCTCTGATCACATTTCAAAAGATCATCTTGAAATGTCTGTCATTACTAATTGACATAACATGTATATAGTATATGGCAACAGGCATATGAATTAATTGATTAGCAGTTTAGAAACATAGCTTTAACAGAGTTGGGTCGTTTTCGACCCGCTCGGATGTAATGGGTTAAGTGATTGGAGAATGCAATCTGCCATCCATGTGCCTGCGCTGCAGCAGTGCGTTCCTGGCTAATTCACGCTCACAACAGATGGTCCGGTGGCCTTGTAATTAGAGGGTATGCTTGCACGTCCTCTAACTCCAACGTCGCTGGTTCAAACCTACTCATAACTGATGAGGCCCAATAGGCCGAAGGATGTTTGTGATGGGTGCATCTGTTGAGATTAGATAGATTTTTATAAACGGAAAATATGAACTAGACAAATGGGAATATTCAGTGAGCATATCATACTAGTCATCCTTATAATACAAATTAGCTTTTACGTTGACACGACTACATGCTTGCATTATGAAGATTAAGGAAATCATCATTTATTGGCTTACAAATCGAAGTGATATTTGGTGAGCGCAGTGCAATTTCATGAAAACATGCAGCACATAATAAACATAGTGGCAAAGAAAAATTCAGATATACAAATGCAAATGTGGATGAAGGATTTAAGGTCTTTTTATCGTTAGGTCTTTGTTTTCTGTGGCTGAGGTGGGACATTCATTTTGGACGCCCACTTAACGGGCACCTTGATGTTTGAGATATCACTTGGATCAATTTCTAGTAATATCTATATATCTGTATCTATAGCGATTTTCTTCTTATTGCATTCTGTTCTCTAAAATGAATTCTGGCGAAGTCGCCAACATGCTTGATGTCAATCTTGATAATAAACCCCGTACTGTACAAATATATTTAGAGGACATTGATATAAACTATACATATGCATGACTACATGTATGATGCCTCATGCTTTAATCCTTCATCTTTCACTCCTTTATGGTGACTTAGTATTGAACTGTTTCAGTTAACAGCTGTTCAGGAAATGCTTTTATCTATTTCACTCTTTTTTAACATAAGTTTGTCCAGTTACTTGGAAATAAACTTATTTGAATTTGACTTGATCTGAACACATAACGAATTGAATCCATGGATTAGGGCCTATATGATTCTTCAGCAATTCTGCAGCGCTTTCTGCTTTGTATTTGATGATCGAGTTTAGTTGAGGGATTGCTCAATTCTGGCTGTATGAAAACTGAGGCAACATTTTTAGTTACCAACATTTTACAAATTATATCTTCACAATTATAGATCGCATTATGACAAAAGTGCATGAAACATCAAATGGTAGGTAGCCAACAATATTTTCAGTGAGTTGTTACGATATACTGCGATGTACCAGGAATGAAAGGCGGCAAATGACTTTGATGATAATTTATAAGTACAGGAATTAAGCGACAATGAATTATCAGATTTTAATGTATGATGCAAAATTGTCATTGTGTTGTTGGTTAAAGAATTCGATTAGTCCGGCTTTCGCGAGATTGAATAGATATCTTCTTCTATCCAACAGAACAAGTTTCTGCAGAGACGAAAACAAAAACGAAGACGAAAGGATACTGAGACATTCACAGAATGACGTGCACCCTACGGCTATAATGAATTTGTGCGTCTGCCGAGCTCTACCCGGTTCCTGTTATTGTCAGACAGGATTGAACACATAGTCTAAAGAAAGTGTGATGACACATTTCTAAATGAAAATGTTTGTGGCTTAACTTGGAAGAGAATGGAGACTTAGGAAGTAATAAAACAAGAAAATATGAAATTTCTGGCGTTCCGTTGCAAGGCGCTTCTCTGAAGGTTGATCCAGTCATCACCCAATTGATTCGGCGTGACCATGTGCAGCAGAAAGACTTCGCCATCGACGATTTTCTTTTAAGTGAAGAATTGGAAGTAGGCTTGCCTTTCCATTCAGTGAGTTCTTTTCATCTAGTTTCTTGACTTTCGAGTTCTTCTGCTTTGCATGACTTCTTACTTCTTCCTCTGCATGAACATTATACTCTCATCCTCAAATACAATCAATGCAATGTTGATTAAGGCAATAAAGATATATATTGTCTTCAAAATGAGACCTTATTTGTTCATTTCTGTTGGATAACTAGAAAGTTATGCTATTTTAAAATTTGGTAGCGTTTTTTATGCCGCACCCTGCATGTGTGATTTGAAATTATGAGATATTTTGAAAAGGGTGTTGCCTTTTTAATCTTATAATGAAAAATACTCTACACTTTTCCTAGACCATGAAGTTGTCGATGAAACAATTTAGTCTCATCATTAGTTTTTCTAAGTGGAATGTATTGAGCATGGCAATCTTATGACTGCAAGTACGAACTGTGAAATCTTCGGACCTTGTTGTTTCTGCGTTGTGATGCTGAGGTAGCATTGATAAGTAAATATTTATTATTGAGACTGGAGATTTTGAAATTATAGCAATTTGCATTGTGAATGATTTCTCTGAGCTTCAGGTTCATCATATGTTACTCAAAAGTTTCAAAGAAGCCTTCTTACGTCTGCTATCAAGGGGCCCATTTCAATTTGAGGTACCTAACCTCAGACTCTTAAAAATGACGTTAGTGCATTTCAAAGTTAAGGCTAGCTTCCTTAAAATGATGCTAGTTCCCTTAAAATATCTGAGGTGGTGACTCAGCATCAACAGAAACTTATATACGTCATTTGCTTATATTTGTGTTCGTGATATTCGTAGATTTTCGTTTCCGATACTCATTTTGCAGCAAATGAAATCTTCTATAGGGGGCAATTTCAATGAAAGTTTGCAACCTTGCTACCTAAAGGTTAGGTACCTAACGTCATGATCCCCTAAAGTGGATAAGCGTATTTCAATCTTAAGGGAACATTATTTTAAGGTACCTGGCGAGCTACCTTCAGGTATTTAACAAAATATCAAACAATTCAATGCCTCTGTCTGTCACGAGGTCAAATAGATATCTTACCTAACCTAATGAATCTACACCATTAAAAGTAAGCCTCGAATTCATGAATGACTCTGGAGACGAATGACGTTCCATTTACTGCAGAATGAGTATTGGAAACAATAAGATGCATGTAAATAAAAACGGATGTTGTTCTCAAAATGGGTGACATCGTCGTTGGTCCTCAAGATGAGTGGCATAAAGTTCTCGATGACAAGCAGTCCATTTGTCCATATTTGTAGGAGAGAATATACTACAGCTAAAGAAGCGTTTTAAGATAATTAAATTTTCGATGTCTATGAAATCTCACATATAAGAGGCCATGAAACGAAATGTAGGACACTTTCTTTTTACTTCTAGTTGATGTAGTACATTTAAATTGCGTTATACATTGCAAATCTCATGAGTTATAGGTCTGGTGACCGGTAGATTATCGCCTGAATTGAACGTAGTGAATAACAGTAGTCCACAGAGTAATTTGTTAAATACCCGGGGTTGCAGGCATTCATCCGTTATCCTACTGCTTCGTTGCTTAGCTACGAAGATAGCAAAGGAATTATGCGTAATACACGTGCATTATTTTACTAAAATAGTGCGCTACATTAAATTTTGACGAATATCTGGAATATCTTAAATTTTCTTGAGCAACAATTTATTGGTAGTTTACATATGTGGTCTCGACTGAACACAACGAACCACTTCAGAAACTGAAATATTTGCAAAACATAAGTGTATAGTTTATATGGTATAAAGTTTATCAAAATTGAACCAAAACTTCAACGCGAGAATTTCATTCGGGAATGCATTTTCTTAGTGCAATTATTTCTGAAACGGTCTGCATTATTCTTAATTGCCGCATTATTTTCCTATATCACAAAGAAACCTACCTTGTACCATATAAAGACTCACTTTTCATTCAGTTTAAGCATTACATAAAATCTGCTTGTCATCATACAGCGTTCGATAATTATCGAAAGTTGATATCAACTTTGCAATGACCAGTAAATAGGTTAAGTAGCCGATTAGGTAGGTGTAGAGCTACCTTACTCTTTACCTTAAGTTTTGCAACCTAACATAAGATTGAAACACGCTAAGATACTATGTAAGTACTTTAAGATTTTTCGTTCTTTTCATGATGTAGAATCATTGTTAGGTAAGATATCTATTCCACCGTGTGACAACCAGAGACAATGAATTGTTTGTTTTTCGATTAGATACTTCAACGGTGGTGCTTTGAAATTGTAATACGCTTATCCATAGAAATCCAACTTCTCGCTTTGTTTGCTGAGGAGACTAGAATGGACAACATCTGTTTGTTGATGGAAATTTCAGCCGCTCGGCTAGGTGCCAATTGGTGGATCTTTGAAAGAGTCAAATCAATGAAATATGTAGCAGTTGTAAATTCTTACCGCATGGCGATTTATTGTAAGTTATTTTGTCAGAATGCTTTCATATGTAAAGAGAAATGATAATGGCCGTGAATATTTACGAAGTTCACAGATAAGCTGCCGGTGCCTTCCAATTGTCAACCACTAGAAGCCGCCATCGTATACATAGAAATAGATTGTTTATCCGACGTTATCATTGTTATCAATTTCTATGATGGTATAGGTACCGTTGTCATGACAGCGCATGTGCGTCCACTATAGTTTTCATTGTCCATGGCCGTTCTAGTCATTTATTATTACAGAGTATCGGATTTCTATGTGCTTATCCACCTTAAGGGAGCATGACATTAGGTACCTAACCGTAAGGTATGAAGGTCATGGACCTTGAATTGAAATAGGCCCCGGTCATCAAAAATGTCACACATGCAGTCGGAATGACATATAATGCGGTGTGCTCTACGTTGAAGTTGGTTTAGAACATTTTTGTCGGCATTTGACATCCCAATAATGACGGAGCAGAATATTCCATGACTGAGAGTGCAAGACCTTCATAGACAAAAGTTAGTTCTGGCCAGTTCAAATTAGGACGAAGGATGCGTAGAGCACACAAACGTCTTGATGCGACCTTATTGATAACTTCTATGTGACTGTGCCACTTTAAGTTGGATGACAACATGACTCCAAGAATTTTAAGAGAGTCAGCCGATGTGACATCTGGAGGAACAGGAAGTGGGCAAGTTAAAGACTTCGGAAACCATAACAGCTTACTTTTTCGTGTGTCAATTTCCGAACCAACGGATGATGACCAATCATCATGTAGGTATGTTCTTCCATGTATGATGACGGAAAATCAGCATTTGTTGGAATAATCATAGTACAATCATCCACGTATTTGCTGATAACATTATTTGGGGACTTTGGGACCAAACTTCCAACAACAGCGTTGAATAAATTAGGTCCTAAAACTGAGCCTGGTGATATACCCGAGATCACCCGCTGTTCTTCGCTTATGTATTGTCTGAGTTTTACCGACTGGAAACGACTTTTAAGATAATCACAGACCGAAAGACAGAAACCTGTAGGAAAACCACTTGAAGTTGCTGTTCCAAGAATGATATCATGGCCAAGTTTATCGAAGGCTTTACTGAAATCGTATGCAAGTGCAACTACTCCCATTAATCCTTTCTGTCTAATGCTTCTGTTACGATCTCGTGCATGCATATACATGCAGATGTAGTTGATGATGAATTAATGCCGCCAAATTGATGATGTCCAAAACTTTTGGGAAAAAGTAGCAAAACACCCTATTTCAGAATCAGTCGCTCACAAATTTTAGCGAGGACAGGAAGGAGTGAGATGAGGCGCTATTCATATATTGATGGTGGGCTACATTTGGGCATTGGCACTATGATGCTATGCTTCCAGAACTGTGAGAATTTCCTTGATGTCACTGATGTGTTGATGCCAGATTGATTTGCCAGAGGTGCGACTAGTATACATTACGAGCTGCAATCTTGTACAGCATTGTTGGTATATCATCCAGACCGGGAGCCTTGTTCGGCTTGAGAGAAGACAGAAATTTGTAGACATCTTCAGTAGCTATAAGTGGTGACCAATTATACTCGTCTTGCACTGACGCAGGTGATGGACGAATGTTCACTGTTGATATTAACACGGAATTAATGCTCTCAGCGGCCTGATCAAGATTAGGAAATTGAGAAATCAATGCATCGATGTGTGAGCTGCTACAATGCTTTGTGCCCTTTAGTTCATTGACGACATTCCACATATCTTTTGAGCATTGACCAGCTTTACTTGCCCATTTAAGTTTTTTCTACGTAAAGAAGACGTTTAACTTTTGCACTTAATGCTTGTAAATGGTGCACTCACCCCGACGATAGGCGCTCCAACCTACTTATTATAAAAGCACATTATTGATTCTTCATTAATCATTAATCATTATTCCCTTAAAAATGTATGGTCATTTTATAGATGCCTCATTCTCAATAAAATGCGTAGATGAAGTATCAAAATACTTCTGAAGAAGTACTTTTGATACATAAAGAATTTCAACTCAATGTGGAAATATGTTTCACTTGATTGATGAATATTAATTAGAATCATGACAGCTAAGTGGCTGGATCATCTCGTCCGACCGGCAGCACTTGCTTCTGCAGGGGAAAAGGCTGAATTGGACTTTTGGAGAATGCAGAGCACCCTATCCATGGCTGCTGCGAATCTGCGCGCCTGCCGAGTTCTACCCGGTTCATGTTCTTATCAGACACGATAAAAAAAGTGCCCATGCATGTCCAACAGCGTGCGAATTGAAGCTTTTGATAACCCTTTCACCGACTAAAATACCTTGATGTGTCTGATTAAAATATCTATAAAAAATATACAAAAACTATCTCTTTAATCAATGATGCCTCACTCTGGAAGAATGAAATATTTGTTCTCGCCTCTGATTAAGCGCTAAGAGTGGCAATGGTAGGAACTAAATCAGAGACTTCTATCAGTCCAATATAAATGGAGAGAATTTTCATGGCCTCCTCTGCGACTCATGCCTCATAAAAAGTTTTAAGCGGGAAGTACAAGCTAAGTCACATTAGTTTTTACACATACATTTTTAGCAAGGCAGTCATTTTCCTCTCCTGTATGTGTTTATGCTTCCAATCAGTGATATGCACGGAAATGCATTGAAAGACTTAATAAGTTTCAGGTGAAACTCAATCAGGATGCTGTGTTTTACGACAAAATAACGATTTGATAAATCTAAATGTGCTTAGCTTCCTAAACAGCATGAACTGCATGAACTAGAGATGGTTCTACACGCCGTACTACTTCTCACTCACAGAAAACGCAGACAAATGCCATTTTACCGAAAACCTCAACCTGCTCCCATTGGGTGCATATGTGCTTCCTCTAATCTTGTCTGACAAGAAGAGGAACCAGGTAGACCTCGACCAAAGTAAGTACACTTTGACCTCGACAGATGTGCAGTTTCGCAGTAGCCATCTGGTGTACATCATTCTATGAAAGTCTCTTGTTCGGTGTCGTGTTTGGGGCCCGACAATATGTCGAAGGGTCTTGGGTCGGAGCCGGAGCCGCCCGGAGCCGTGGTATCTAGACCACGGCTCCGAAACCCTGCTTTCCATAAATCATCTCGGGGCGAAATTGACACCCTGTGATAGGGTATGAGCATGAGACTATGAATTGACGTACATTTAGACATATTTGTCAGTTATTCCTTATTTTTCTGGTATTAGAGATGAATGACATTCCCCCCACGTCAGACAGACAGCCCAGGTCAGACAGGGGTAGATTTATAACAATTTATCTATAACACTTCCTTTGTTTTGCTTTATAATCGATTATTTTACACAAGCATTGTAATTGCTAAAAATGTCTTCTTCTTCACCAATGCTAGATATTTTCCTATATTTCAGAATTATTTTCATCCTGAATTAAGGTAACGGCAAGAATATTACATTTCTCTCAATTGATGATACGCTTGAGCAGATGAACTGAAAAATTGAGTAGTTTTATTGTAAAAACGAAGTTAGAGATCGCTAAGGGATCAGGATACGCGACCTCTGCGCAGGCATTGTCTCTTGTGAGGCGGAGAGGCTAAGTCGCATTCACAGCATCACTGATCTAAACCGGAGACATCAACTCTTGTTTGTTACTTGCTTAACCCTTTGCCATCTCCTATTTGATCCGGATTATATCCAGTTGCTAAGGAATTATGCGTCTGTTTATTGTACTGACTGCTGTGCCGGCAAGTCTGAATAACGCTCAGCGATAGTGTTTCCTTGTACGGGACGGAGATAGCACGAAAGTTAATTTCCTCAATCTCACAAAACCCGCTTCATGTACAAGACATAAGAGAAAGTTGTCTCGTTTCTACCTTATCCATTCACTGGTCTTAACATTTGTCTGAAAATATGTAATAGAAATGAGTGCACCTTGGGTTTTGAGTCAGCCTTGGGCATGTGATTTTTCAAATTTCTTGATGAGAGATTATTCTTAGCTTTTCTTTTGATACTGTATTCATGCTGATTTAGTCATAAAAATTGATATTTTAAATTGAATCTTCTGTTGACTTCATTGACACTTGCATGAGAAGGTCTGATTGATCAGAGCTCTGTTCAGTCGAATACTTCAAATTACATTTAGAAGAACTTGTAGTTATTGACTGTCATGCTGGATCGTGCGAAACCGCACTGTGAGAGTTCGTTCTAGAGGTATGCAACTCGGATCCGAATGCGACTGCTGAATGACATTCGCTCGAATTCATCGTTTCTTCGGATTTGGATTTTAATTTTGAAGAATGATTAGCGATTTTGTGAAAATCCGATTAATCGGACATCACGGACATCATGGACACGCAGGAATCTCGGCTACTATATGAAGGGAAATGTCTATGGAGACGTTATTAAAATACAAAAATACGTGTCAATATATACACTGCTCAGCGTTGTAGGATGTGGCTAAACATGAGTAACACGAGAAATTTCAGTAACAGTCGGAAATTACATACCACGCCAACTTAACATAGGAACATAGCGTCCAAATCTGCTGCTATTCCATGCATCAATTTGTCTTTGGCGTATTGCTGTTTTGAGGACTATATGCATTTAGTAGTGTTAAGATAATGTTTGAAATATATAGCTTTTCTTTTCGTACATCCATGTGCATTATAATTGCGCATTATTGAAAGTATGGCTTAATAAAGACAAATCGATAATGAGATCACCTGTTATTCCGTTTAAAACATGCAAAATATGAGCTATTAATCAGAAGTAGGATGCAGAAGGAGTAAATGCGATATAGCCTGTGTGTCTCATGGAAAAATTCTTTTGGATTAGCCACATTATACGAATGTCCGATCGCATTCGTTCGGATTCGGATTTTGCATTCAAGCCGTGAAATCAGATTCAACCCCCACAAATCTGATGCGATGCACATTTTAGCTCGAGCATAGATTTTACATATCTGTGGTTACAAGGATTCTACTTCTACGATTGTAGTCTCAACAACATTTAAATAGGTTTCAGAAATGAAGACAATTCGATTTTTCAAGCGATTTCACAAGCGGAATGGAAATGCAGATAGCTTCTGAAATATGCATGGATATGTATGGAATTCAAACGATCATCCAAAAGTGACAAACTTGAGCTTTTCACATACCCACCTACATGCACAGTATCAGGTTCATTACCATAGCTATTGAAACAGCTCTTTCAAATCAATTCAAATCCTCTGGAAGTCAATCCCTTATCAACTAAAAATTTGAATCTGCGATTTTGAGCAGGTCACCTGAAATGACAAAATCAATCTCTATACATTTACACATCAACTCTCTTATCAACCATTGAAATTTCTCGATGGCTTCTCGATCTAAATTCACTGAAAACTGAAACACTATTCAACTGATGATACAAAATAGCAGGCAAAATTTTTTTGCTATTGAGAAGATCAGCTAAAAATGCCTAACTTGTCAGATGGTTTTGATAATTATTGATGGCACTGACAGTGTATATAAGGAATGATGTAGAGAGTTCAGACTTCTCTTTTTGGGTGATATTGTCAATAGCGATAAGTCTTGGCTACTTTCCGCATTTATTTGCTAAGAGTTTAGCTTCTACAGAATTTGAATTGATGTGATGGTGATGATAATTGATAATTGATGTAATGATAATTATGGTGTTTTGCATAATACTTCAGTATATCGGTACATGAGCAGACATATGAAAACCCAGACAATGTGTGTTCGAAGCTGTTTCTGTACATTTTGAAATATTTTTTCTTAATAGAAGTACATGAGCATATAATGCATTTAAAGTCAACGTAAATACCATAGACATGATGTGTTCGAAACTGTTTCTGTATATTTTCAAATATTTTTTCTTAATAGAAGTACATGAACATGTAATGCATTTAAAGTTCAATACATTTTCAGGTGTTGGAAAATGTATGAAGTTCGACGCAAAATGTATTCAAGGATCGCTCTTCAGAGAGATTTCTATTAAATATTCAAAACTACAAAATGACAATTTTATAAATATCAAAAATGTTTAGAACAATATAAAAGCCATTTATTTGGTTACATCTTGTAAGTCAGCTAAGTGTTGTGTTCTTAGTTAACTCTGGTTGCAATGTGAGGGTTTGATAAAGGTACACTTGGAATATACGATCAATAAGGACACACTCTCACTTGATATGAATATGCAAAGAATCACATCTTGGGAAGATTATTGGTTTCATGGTAGAGTGCAAAACTTTCTCACAACAATGACTCCTCACAGCAATGACTCCTTACAACAATGAATCCTCACAACAATGACTCCTCACAGCAGTGACTCGTCACAACAATGACTCCTCACAACAATGACTCGTCACAACAATGACTCCTCACAACAATGACTCGTCACAACAATGACTCCTCACAACAATAACTTTTCGAATCATTGCAGTTGCGATTGCTAGGATTGAAGAATCTGGAATATTTGTAGTTAGAATTGTAACGTGACACTAGTCTATTATTTCATAAAATTTTGCGAGAAAGTTAAATTTATTCTGTTTGATTGAATCTTTCTTCCAATGACAAGTTAGATTCAAAAACAGCAATGGTAATTTTGAATTCTTTTCTGGACTCGGTTGAGCAAGAGGTGAAGGTGTAGTTGATAATTCCTTTCAATAGCTACTTTAAAAACGAATCTGTTCAAAAATAATCCCAGCAGAAGCTAAATATTATACTTCAGAAATAGTAAAACTAGCGGAATTACGAGGAAATGGATTAATCAGAGATTCAACTCAACTTTGAAAATAGATGTCAATGCCTATATGCTGATCAATTCGTGTATTTAACGTTTTACGCTCATATGAAATCTGTAATTAAAGTGATTGACTATTCTATCCTCTGCGACGAAAGATATTCGAAGAAATTCCAGGCATGAATTGACACGGCATTGCAAAGCTTTTCGGAACAGCAATCCAATCAATTATGGATGTTCCTGCATCCATTGTTTTCGGTGTGCATTGTTCGCCATTATCGATGGGAATATTGTAACAAATTTGAAGCTACGAATTGCAAGATTGACTTAACCCTCGATCGATAAATTGCAAAATTCTAAGCCGGAGAAGTATGACGAAGAATTCTTCGCCTTTTCTATCAACGTCACGAGCTGGGAAGTGTGTTGTAACTAAAGGATTATTTCAACATCAAAAATTGTCTTAATTTCAACTTATTGTTTTTATAAAATAATCTAAAACAGGTCGAAAATTTAAACATTGGTTTTATGAATTGGAAAACTTGGCAAGACTGATGCATTGTTGAAAATGAAATTTATTCTCAAAACTTTTACGATGCTCAAGATCTCAGCATACCATTTACTTTTTCATACCTTGTTTGTAACTAGCAAACTCTTGAAAGGTACCGTGTTTCACTAGTTTTAATGACATGAACCAAGAGATAAAGTAAAGTAAGCGTATATTTAGAATGACTGGAAATCAATACAAGATCATGATTACAATACAGGACAAGTAAGAATATATCAAAGTAAAGATGTGCATGCAATAAAAGCAACTGCATAGACTTTACACGAAGTCGAGTCCATAATTATGCAAAGTCATAAACATAATGAAAGCTGACTTTCGACGTGAAGTACAGCAGTGAGGAAGGATGAAACGACCGGAAGGCATGCTTCTTGGTGGCAGGAATGGATGCAGTGGGTGGTCGTCCAGTGAAGTGCATTTTTCAAATAGTGAAAGGGCACTTTTCATTCTTCTATCACTCAATGATTCAAGACAGTTTGATGAGCAGTCACTTCCACAAATCATTCTGTGTGCGTGTCGCAGTTGTTTTTCAAGTTGTTCGGTGATCACTGATGGTACACAAATAAACAGTGGACAGCAGTACCCTAAAATTGGTCGCAAAATTCCTTTATATACAGTTATTAGTTCACTTTTACTTAGGAAAGATCTTAAAACTCCTGTACAATGAAGTCTTTGAGAAAACAAACGTGTAGCATAGCCGAATTGCTCTTCCATGATAAATCGTTTGACCAAATAACACCAAGAATTTTAAGCTCACTGTTAAGCTGAATATCAGGAATACAAAAAGGTTCACAATCCTTTGACTTTCTAATGAAGAAATACTTTGACTTCGACCGGTTAACAAGGAGCTTGGAATTTTCTGCCCAAGATATAATGTTATTTTGCTCAGCCAAAACATGTCGATTGTCTTCATTTTTAAACATAGGAATACACACAGTGACATCGTCCACAAACTTGATCATCTTTCGCATTTCATTAGCTGTCTTTAAGCCTGCAAATACAATATTAAAGAGGCATGGACCCAGAACAGATGCCTGCGAGACACCAGAAGATGTGTAGATAACTTCACTTACAGCGGTATTAACACGAACACAGAGATCAGCATATAGGAGACGCAAATCCAATAATATAGCGTGAAAGTTATAGAATTATTGCTTTAATGCTCAACTACATGCATACTGTGAGTTTGGTATCAAACTTGGAGGACATTGAACAGAAATCTCCTCATATTACGCAATTTATTTTGCCATGAAATCTCAATGAAGTAATAACGCATCTTCGAATATATGAACTGTAACTCCGTTCATGATCTTATTACATTCGCATCAGGTGCACTTTTCCCGCAACAGGGTAGATGTCTACGAGCATACTTTCAAAACTACAAGTATTACAAAAAAACTTTTTACATGAATGAATAAAGACCCACATAAATGTTCACTAAGCAGATTTGAAATATGTGCATTGCAGTCAAATTCTCGACGCTCACTCTAATAAACCATTGATTTGGTTCACTGAACTTTTTTAGTCATTGCTAATCGTACTTCTTAATAAAGTGCAATGTTTCTCATGCACTGAAGATTACTTCATTCATACGAAGTGACCTTTTCAATGTTGCAAGATCAACAATGAATCAACGACAGATAAAGAAACACTAAGTTTTATTTCAGCTCTATATGCAACATTAATTTTGCTAAAGAGTACATAAATTTCATAGAACATGTACATCAGTCTTTCAACAGTCGGCTGCTGCTATACCATAATATCAATTAATGTTTGATTATAAATTTGATTTTCAAGGACGGTGAGGCTCTCTACATTGACTTTGCTGCAACATTCAACAGTCATTTATATTATTATTGTCTAAAATAATTTCTGGAGGAAGTTTTATTTTGTTGTATAAGCAAATATAAGGCACAGTTGCAAGTACATGTTGAGAAAGGCAAATATATCAAATTTGGGTACTTCTGTTCTTCCTCCCAAATTTCTGTTGTTGACACCCGGTAGTGTTGCATCGTCAACGATTTTCTCTTGCTCCTACGGGCAGTCTTACTGACGTCGCATAGCGTTGAGTGTGTAAAACTCCTCTTATCTGACTTGTAGAACATTTACAGTCTCAGAATTAGACAACTGCTCGTCATTTGTCTGTAGATAACAATCACACGAAGTTCATGATCACAGCTGTATAATACCTTGTATAACTGAGTATCCAAGAGACCAATCCTTCATCACAGGGTTCAAGTAAGACTTCTCAGTCGTGTTGTAGTGTCGCTCAGTGAGAGATCAAGTCTATTCTAAACCCCATGTGACTAACTTTGGCGAAATTTGATGATTTTGGAAAACTTGAAAAATGTGGGGGGAAAGAAAAGAAGTACCCAAATCTTTTTTGTTTTTAATGACAATTACACAGGGCAATTCTCGTCAAAGAAATTGGTGGCGCTCATATTGACAGAAGCTGTACTCAGAGTGTCAATGAAACTTTCAAAACATTGATTTTTTCACTTGACAGTACTGGTTTTGGATGATTTTATTCATTTCGGATTTATTCATTATTCATCAGCACCAAGTGTGCTGACCGCCATTTGACTATCGACCGTTAGAAGGCGCTGGACGCCGAAGGCCCGTCACGCTGTGCGACGTGTAAATTTATAACTTTTTTACTTTCGACCAATAAATTATATCGAGTCAGAAACTCTCTTTACTTGCCTGTGAGTTCATGAAAGTTCCTTGATAATTAACTTAATTTCCGCTTAATTAAGATATTTGTTTGCAAATTCCCATTCCCTTTGATATTCAACATGTTTCGTACTACTTATGTAGAGCTACCAAATCGCTAGTATATAAACACAGGAATAATTTTCTAAAACTTTGGCTTCTTAAAAGAAGACTGTAGGAACGTAATCTCCGCAAAAAAAACTAAGTCTTTTGATGCAAAAAGTTTCACTCTATACTTGCATTTTTGACTCGAGACTCTGTCTACTATCCTCTTACTCTACGGTTGCTACGTTGAGATGGGTTAATGAATCATAGTCAAAAATAATTTCTGCCCAACTAATATCAAAAATTATCACAACTGTTCATATTTTCATTAATTAAGTCAGTCACTGCCATCAAATTATTTTACAATTTTCTTCTTTGCTTCAAACTTCTGATTTTCAAATGTGGATATTCATTCTCTTTTGATCTCTCCTATATCGAACTTGCCGTTTTATCTTATGCACAATCAGGCATTATCGGCTTTCTCCTCCAGAAAGAACAAATGAAGAATTTGTCATCATTTCGATGGAAGTCGGAGGTCACCTCGAACAACACAGTAGACAAGTAGATTTATCGACAACCTCTCAACTCATAGCGGAAAGATCAATGGGCGACAAGATTAGGCCATCATATCCCTGCTGACATGTCCAAGGTGAGAGAGGAAAGATCCGACTTCCCTGCGTGTGGAATTTCACAGACGTTCAATTATCCCAGCGGAAAATTGCCTGGAGCTAAGACATACAGATCCGCCCTCATACCAGGCTGTTGCTGCTCCATTTGCGAGAGCTAACGTCCATTAGAACTCCAGGAATCGCTGTCGGCAAAGCGAATACATTATTGAGTCGACGTTGGAGTTTCCCTACCTCAGAGAAAGGAGCGCGACTTAAGGTTTCATGGGACAAACTTAGAGACATAGATGGAAAGGGAAAGGAAAATTATGAGAAGAAATTAATGAACGTATTATATTGAAATATGGAGTGAGAAAGATAACAGATTGTAAATGCGTATATCATTAGAGGACTCATCAATGTCTTGTCTTGGAGATATAATGAAATCTCTGGATCTAAAGTTTTGCCTGATTTGAGCTTTTAGGCCACAAAACTTAGGCATGTGTATGAATAATTAACATGAATTAAAATTGTGAGAAGAATTGATTTAAAGGTTTGCTCATAGAATAAGTATATAGGCCGAGTGTCGACTCCAAAAATGTCAGCATTCAGTGAAATTTTTTACACCAAAAGATTCAGTTTTTTACGGAGATTGCATTCCTCCGGTCTTCTTTTCAAGAAGCCAAAATTTAAGAACTATTCCTGTGTTGACATGCGTGCCATTTCGTGCCTCTATATAAGTAGTATAAGGCTTATTGGGTATCAAAAAGAATGAAACTTTTGTTGACAGGTGTCTTAATTAAGCGGAAATTAGGTTGATTATCAAGGATATTTCGTGAACAGCATTATAATGCAAATCTTCATGGAAAAGTTGTGTCATGGCTGAAATTTCAAGTTTTTAATTCAATTTTCATCGGCATGATTTAATGATTTATTATAAATATATGTTTCACTTCTTGAATCTGAACAGTAAGGTGGACCCTTTTCATCCTCTAAAGTTAATTGTAATCATTGTCTTTGATCATGATATTTTTGCTCTTTCAGTGACAAGTAGTTTGTGGTATGATCACCCTTCTACTCCTATTCGAATTCCTTATATTTGAGCTAAGTCTCGTATGCAGTTTGAATACATTCCTGGTCCAGGATTTGTTGTTGCATGCTCTTTGCCAATGATCTACGATCGTCTTTTGAATTTCCTGGATAATACAGGTGCTGTTCGCGCCATTTTTCTAGACTTCGCGAAGGCATTCGACTAGATTTGACATTGTATCATTTTGGAAAAGGCAATCTCACTTGATATCCCGTCTAATGCCAACAAGTGGCTAAGAAGTTACCTTTCTGGTCGCGAACAATGTGTGAGATTTGGAGATGCAATGTCTTCATGGTCCTCTATTACTAGCGGAGTATCTCAAGGAAGCGTCATTGATCCCCTTCTTTTTTGTATTGCAATAGATAATTTCTCGTGTGTGTCCTCAAACTCCATTTGCTTCAAGTACGCTGATGACAATGCCATTAAACATTTAATCAGAGGAAAGTTAACGTGAGTGGATGTATGCTGCGACTTGATCGGAGCACAATCATCTCCCTTTGAATGTTTCCAAATGTTGTATAATGGATTTTGTTACTAAGAGTAATTTTCCCTTGTAACCTATCTCTATCTACCCCGGTTGTGTTCTTAAGACTGTCTCCAACTGTAAATTGCTTGTAATTGTAATTGTTCAATAGCGACCTCAAATGGAATCACCATGTCAATTATATTGTTTCGAAGGCCTCAAGACGTATGTACATTTTACATAATTGCGAAGATGATATGCCAATTTCGTGTTTTGCAACATGCCTCATTACCATATTAAGAAGTTTGTTTCCATCGAAAAGGGAACCATCAGAATTATGGCATCTCTTCAAATTGTGACATCTTAGATAGCAAGGAGAAGACCCGCCGTCACAATCCTCTTCATGTTAGATCTCCATATGCGTGTACGAAACGATATAGTTCGTCGTTTATTCGGTTTGCGAGACCTCTGTAGCTTCATACTGTTTGTCTTCTATCACGTTTATTTCTCAATTTGTCAGATTTTACTGGCGGTTTGTGTATTTCTCATCTTATGTTAGTGTTCAGCGAACGTTAAAGTGGAGCAAATAAAGTATTATTATTAATAGAGCTGAGCATTAAAATAATAGCAGCCCATCGAATTGTTAATTTAACAAATATTGCCGGTACCTAATTACCGAATACTATAATTCCTTCCTTTTTGCTGTCAATTTCGTGCCAATTTCTTCAAAACTGCAGAAAGTTACTGATCTCACATGTGATACTGGGTCTCAACTCGAGTTCATTTAATAAAATCGAAACTGCATTCACATTGGGGATTGAATTAATGCTGAGTTGCTACTCTACCTACCTATAATATACTTACTCTATGGATTTTCTTTCTATAAACATGCGAGTGACCAAGTAATTACCAATTTAGTAAATTAGCACGTAACAGCATTCATGGATGTGAGTGCACAATGTAGTGATTTTCAACCGGGGTGTCGCAGACGTTGCCGTGTTGCTAACCAATTATAGGAATATAAAATATAGATAATTGATAAAAATCAACTGAAACTGAGCATGCATCATGATGTCAAGTAGTTTTTCACGAAAGTTTTCATATGAGGATACATTGTTGGTACATGTAATTCATCACCTTGGTAATGCATAGTATATTACTGAACTTTTTTAATGCAGAGCGTGCAACATTGGTTTGATATATAAATATGCACATTATGAAATATGCTTACTTTTTTGTGCGTACATGCAAAAGTTAAGCAGGAGCATAACTGGTAAGCATTTCCGCATGGCACAGTATGAGAGTTGTCTTTGCCGCGTGTACATTCGTGAGAAAGCTGCATTGAGCTACAGTTACGACACGCACTAAAATGGATTCTAAAGATGAGTGATCCTACCCGAAGCCCTACCCCAACCCGAACCCGACCCGAAACCCGAACCCGAATGCCCGGGTTTGGGTCGGGTTCGGGTAGAGCAATTAAGAACTCGGGTCGGGTCGGGTAGGATTATCTCTTTTATCTAAAACCCGAAATAAACCGAACTCGGGGTTTTTCGGGTTGGAGGATACAAATTTGAAGAATGTTCAGAACTTTAAAAATTATTTTCTGTTAAGTTAGTACTGTTTCATGTGTACCTGTAGTTTAATGAAGTTTTTCAAGAAATTGTGGCTTATCGCATTATTCTCATTGTGAATTATTGATCTAATAAAATACTTTGCGCTACATATTTTGCTTCCAAAACAACATTATCGAATTAATTGAATCTGTTCTTGTGGTCTCTAAAGGCCTCATTCTCATAATGAAATGCAGATCGTGGCTCGCAGGATGGACGGAAAGAAATGAAATTTAATTTGAGATAAGCTTTACATAGGAACGGAAGCTTAAGTATACATCAAATATTATATAATTGACATTTTAGCATCTATGTGCAGAATTATGTTGTTGCATGTAGTGATGCAGGTTAGCTGCTAGGATCTTGACATCTTCATTAACATTGAGAGTCAAAGTGTCTTAATCAGAGTTTTGAAGGAGTATGCTGCAACACCTACAATATATCGCGAAACAGTCGATCTTTTTGTGAAGATTCCGAATTTTGTCATGTATTGTAGGTTATATTAATTTCGTGGGTAATTATGCTACTTTATTTGCTTAGAGAAAATAATATACTAACTACTGCGTATTTTAATAAAATACTAAAATAATACTGCTAAGAAGTTAGACTACCGCCCAGTATCACATTAGGATCAAGCATTAGCTTTGTATATAGAAATGCTTCTGATTTTTCGAATATAATCGGGTCGGGTTCTGGCACTCTTTGTCGGGTTCGGGTCGGGTCGGGTCAGGTTCTGGAACTTTTTGTCGAGTTCGGGTCAGACATTTGTACCCGACCCGACATCGGGTTCGGGTTGAAATTTTGTTCGACTCGGGCATCCGAATTTTTGGAACCCGACCCGACGCTCATCTTTAGTGGATTCTTTTGTGTCTGTCTGTCTCAACACTCAGACAAGGTAACTTATCTCTGTGAACAAATAAACAATTTTGTAAGCATGTTTTCCTTGCTTCTGATGCAATCCTGAATATTAAATAGTGCTGAGAATATATGAAATTTTCTATTGTAGTTTGCCAGCACTGATTTACCAAGCAAGAACAACGCATGAACTATTTTGCAAATTTTACAGGAATCATAAAGTTGCGTTTGATTCCAGATATCGCTACAGATTTAAAATTTTGTAACACACGATGTACATGCAAGGGATCCCAAGTAGTGAAAAGACTCAATGCATCTCATTGGATTGGCATTCATCTATCCTGTCTGACAAGAAGAGGAAAAAGGTGGAGCTCGGCAGAAGCGCAAATTCGCAGTAGCCATGTACATCATTCTGTGAAAGTCTCACTTTCGGCCTCGTTCCTTGTAGAATCTGGTGCTGGCGGTCGAGCTGACTTACTACGAGTCGGTCTTGCAAAATTCGACGACAGTAGTACAGAGTCAGTGAAAATGAGGCACAATCCAATTTTTCTTAAAGTAATTTTCATTGCTAAAATATGGAAAATTCACTTTCTCTACATTAGCAATGTACTCAATTTTCATATTAGATGGAAATATTTTCTTCGCAACAACTATTCATTTCTTAATGATCATTCACTTAAATGAAATATCATTAACAGTCGCAAAAATTTCTGGGCAATTTTGATAAAAGTAAGAGTCAGTCGGTATGTTCTCTGACTGCGAAGGTGAAGAGGACAATTTTGAGATATTGTTACGAAGTGATAGCAGCAGACAGAAAAGAAACGCCGCCATTCCATAGGAAATCCTTAAGTGACGACGAAGCGATTTTCTTCAGAGACTTACATATTTTCGCACTTTCTACGTCTTACGTCGATTTTGTTTGAGTATCTCCATCACCGACTTCGCGGAGATCTTCAAAAGATTTTTTTGCACACTCACATTGCTTAATAAAGAACTCCTATCAATTTCTTGTCTATTGCAATGACAATTATGTCAGAATCTTTATGAAATTAGTATCAATTCACTTCTCAAATCAATACGGAAATATACATTTTCCATCAGAGTTCGTTGTGTTATGCTGTTCAGAAATGCATTTATGAGGGTACACACACACGGCAGCATGAAGAAACATCCAGAGCTATGTTTATGAGGTAACACGCAGGGTTGTAGTCATGAGGTAGCGCGCAGGGTTGTAGTCATGAGGTGACACGCAGGGTTGTAGTCATGAGGTAACACGCAGGGTTGTAGTCATGAAGTAACACGCAGGGCTGTCTGTAGTCATGAGGTAACACGCAGGGTTGTAGTCATGAGGTGACACGCAGGGTTGTAGTCATGAGGTAACACGCAGGGTTGTAGACGCAGGAATGTATTCATCAGCTGAGGTAACACGCATGACTGATCTGATGAGATAGCACGCATGAATGCATTCATCAGCAGCTGAGGAAGCACGCAGGACTGTACTGATGAGGCAACACGCAGGAATGTATTCATCAGCTGAGGTAACACGCATGACTGATCTGATGAGATAGCACGCATGAATGCATTCATCAGCAGCTGAGGAAGCACGCAGGACTGTACTGATGAGGCAACACGCAGGAATGTATTCATCAGCTGAGGTGACGCGGATGACTGATCTGATGAGATAGCACGCAGAAATGCATTCGAGGTAAGACGCAGGACTGCACTCATTAGGTAACACGCAGTAATGTACTCATCAGCTAAGGTGACACACAGAGTTGTAGTCATGAATCGAATCACAGGAATGCATGAATGGATAATCATGCAGAGCTGTATTCATGAGTTAATGCGCCGGACTGTAGTCATGAGGTGATGTACAGAGCCATATATATTTGACGACACACCGCAGTGTATTCGTTAAGTAATGCGCACATTGCTGTTTTCATGGGTAGATGAGAATGCAGTTTGCAATCGCAACGTGGCACCAGCACGCACGGCTGTATTCCTGAATTGACAAACGAGCTGCATTTATTTAGGCGGCAACACGCAAGAGCAACATGCAAGTATGTAGGGTCCATCCCTCGGTCAGACGATGATGATCAGGTCTGTACGAGCTTTAGTTGCGCTTCACAATGCTGTATTTTGCAAGGAAGAGTAGATTGCAAGACTGCATGGGTGGAGTGATGCACATTGCTGAAATAGTGCTAATGATGGTGTATATATCAGCAAGTGTAGTTATGTTATTTGAAGTAAAATATCAAAGCTTTACCTTTTGGTTCTCTATCTGAATAACCGTAAATACATTTTCCTTGTCATCTAACTAATGGTGATTTATTTAGAGATTATATCAGCATTTACAGTTAAATAATTTCAGTTTATTTTAGGTCATTATCAAGTTCTCTCTCTTTTTTGCTGTTTCTGTACATTCCTTTCAATGTAGATGGCACCATCTGTGTCGCATCGCACTGATCCGCATTTCACGTTTATTAACATTATAGAGTTACTGTTTGAAAATCATTTATTGATTCTTCGTCATTATCATTTGAAGAAGAGAACAGAAGCAAAGGATAGCGGAAAATTAGTTGAGTAATTCAAACTCCAAGAGATTTATGAAGTCGTAAAGGAAAGGAAATTAACAAACAGAAGAAGCGTAGTGGGAGAAATAAGAGAAAGATGTTCACTTGGCTTGATTCATTCCTAATTTCATTACCAGAATTGAATTGTGTTCATAGATGTGCAGGTGTGATTGAGAAAGGGCAGATTTCGTTCCCAATCGACATTACTCGTCTCTCGGTGGCTAATTATCAACTTGGAAATCGATTTCAAACTTGTCGAGTCATTACACTGTTCACAATCTGAAAGTAAGAGCCGGCAGATGGTGGAATTAGTGAGCGAGAAGTTTGAGCGGGGCAAGAAATCATCGAGTGTCTATGATGCAGAATACGACAGCTGTCTCTTACCAGCATTTTGTATTCTTTGACAAGAAAATCTCACAGACGAAAGGGTTGGCTAATCTTAGTATTATCCTTCTGTCGGAAATCCACGATTTGTGGATATTGATCGTCTCATGAATAACCTCCAATGGTAGTGTACAGACTATGATAGTGCAGATGCTCAAGAAGTCTATGGAAGGCGCTGCTGGTAGTAACTCATTTACATGATTATATGATTGATTTCTATTCTCATTCCTTTCATTTACATTTCGTATGACTTTGAATTTTGAGTTGCTTCTTAGTAAAATATAGTCACTCTTACTGATATCGAGAAACTGATTAGTTCTATCTCGGAGGGCCGGGCCGAAATTCTGACACCTTCCATCAAGAACAGAAAAATCAAAGAAAATTTATTTATCAGAATTAAAACGGGAATCTGCTTGGATATTATCTCACAGTCTTGCGATGTAAACATTTTTGAATGTTGAATTTACATCGCCTGTTATGTATTCAAGTTCGGCTTAAGTGTTTCTCAGTATTACACCTATCAATTATTAATTATTTCTAGGAAATCATTTTCTGTGTGAATGAGGTTCTTGATGTGCTTGAATATTTAAATAGACCTCCTTAGGCTTCATAGTGATATTGATCAGCCGATAGACAATACAGTTATAAACCAACATAGACTTGCAAAATTGTGTTGTTAGGCCCATATAGCATACTTTGTGCGTACACCGTAAGTCAAAACTTAGGGCTCAAAAGTTTATGCATCTGATGATTTTATTTTGCACATGTACGATTTCGAGTGCTCATGAAGTCACCCACTCTACAAATCACTAATAACTGAATGCAGTGCAGCAAGCCCATCGATGCTGAGGAAAATAAACACTTGCACTGTTTCAAGTAGGGTAATATACGAGTACATGTACCTTACCAACTTCAGATCGGACAAAAATCTTCAATTTAGTCTTAGCATGAATGTTCAAAGTAGTCTCAATTTCGGCTAGCGTAAGTAAGTTCATATTGGTCTCTAATGAGTAACGACAATTCAATTGAAGTAACTAACCGTGTTGTTATATCTTTGTGTTAATCACAATCACTTCAATCAAAGTGACTTCTAATTGATCAGTGATCACGATCAGCATACATTGAGATTTGCATACAAAATCGATGTTCGATGATATGCACCGAATGACTTATCAAGAAACAGCAGTCAAAAAGAATTTGCATTTCTGTACAGTAACAACTGAAAGAATGCTTTCCAGTTCCCGTGAAGCGACCTCAATTTTCCGTTGATGTAAAGTACCTGGGGAATTTCGGTCATAAATTTCTGCCTGAATGTGAGACTCCGTCAATTTTCGTTTAACAGCCGCTTTCAAACGGCCATTTCACAGGCATTCAAAAAAAGGAGAGTTGGTTGTTAGATATCGGAGGTAGTCATCTCCATCACCAAAACTTGGGATGTCTATGTGAGATCTGGCATTATCGCACAATATCACGTAGTTTCCATCGATGATTACCAAACTCACCAAGTTCCACCAGCAAAGATCGAATAATGGACCACACCAACTAGTGGACTGATCGCCAACAGGACGTTCACTGCATGTTGACCTTCCCTTGGTTCTTGAAGTGCACACGTTGCACCCAAACTCATCGACAAACACTGTGTGAAGGTGTAGACCTTCTCCCATTATCCAGTTGGCAAAATCTCTTTTCTGTTCCTTCACTTGTGACATATTCCACTGAACTGGAACTGCTCGCTTATCTTTTAGCGTGTAAAACATGCCATCAAGCTTTTTACTGATGGCTTCATGGTTTACAGCTGGTTTACTCGGTAGATCTACACGCATTTTCTCCGTCAATTCTTTGACCGTTATGGTTGGGTTTTCTTCTATTTTCGATAGTAAGTAAGCTATCATTTCGTCTTCAATTATGATGCTGTGCGCCACCTCCCTGCCACCGCTCTTCCATACATCATGAAATTAACCAATGTTTCGTACATGCGGTTTGACGAGGGATGTTCAAGCTTGTTGCCAACACTTGATAATCTCGACTTTCGGTAAAGGCATTGATCAAACGTTCCTATCAACGTTTGAAACTGTTCGATAGACGCCTCTACTGGACATGCTTTCGGATGTTTGCTGAATTCAAGCACTGAATTGCTGAGATTATGAATAATGATCAAGTTGAAGTCACTTTGACTGAATTGATTACGTCTTCCATAGGCAAAACAACCCAGCTGCTTACTTTGACTAAATTGATATCACTTACCAATGACCGAATAGACGTTACTTATACAAGCCGAAAATGAAGTTATTTTGACCATTAGAGCTTATTAAAACCAAATTGAAGCTACTTTTGCCAAAATAGAAATTGCAAAGGTATATTATGCAAGTTAAGGTAACTGTGACGGCAAATTGTGGTATCTCCCGTATCCACTAACTGACTCTGAGATGGCTGGATCCGGATTTAAAGCATATCTGTTCAGCGAAATTTGACGCAACCCAAAACCTAAGATGACATAGGGCTATATGATTAAAATCTTCCCGCTAGCTTAGCTACATCAGTGAAGAACCCAGGTTGTCACTTGAGAGCTGTAAAACCATCTACCAGTTGTAATCGTTTGGAAGTGCATTTTTTGTGTCCCTGTAATGAAATACATGCCTTCATTTATTCGAAGAGATGCTACTCATGAATTGAAAATATATTCTAACTTACTTATTAAAGCAAGATGTTCATGGAAGAAGAATTTGTTCTTACCTTGATTAAATTGACTAATCAAATGAGAGAGATTAAATTGATTCCACTTGACAATCAGAAATTTTCATAGACTAATTTCATAAATACTTTGGCTAAATGAAGCTTCTTTGACTAACTTGTTCCACAGATCACCTAATTAAATTATTTTTGTTTCAGTTGATTAAATTGAAGTTACTTAAAACGGACCAGCCCACTTCGAAAATACTTTTATCCAATTTGAAGACGTAATGGTATTTCAACAGGTAGAAGCAGCTTTGACATCAATGACATCAAGTACGACAGCGCACGCATTACGATTCTACCCGCTACAGTCACAGCCATATCACACCCCTCGAACCATGCGAGTATTGAGTTTGTCTCACACTTTTCATGCATCCGTGCAGTCTACTGTATATCATTCATTCTCTTCGCTTTATCTACTCTACCTTGCCCCTTTCCTATTTATTCATTCAATAAATTCGATAGAAAGTGAAATTGAGTTACAAAAATTCTGTGTCTGAATACAAAACAATAAGCGCAAAATATGAAATTCAAACATTAGAAACGAATTAGGATGCGCAGGATTAGAAATCCATAAATAATATAGGAGTCTCAAAAGTACATGTGCAATTATTGGTAACCAAATTTAGAAAGATTGAAATTTTGAAATTTGGGAAGATTTAGAAGTGGCTACATCATCTTTTCATTGAATATACTTACCGTTTCGTTATCCACTACCGAAAACTTTATATTGTAGAACATGATTAGCTTTTGACGAAAATATAGCGCAAGCTCATCAAGTTTTCCAGACTCAAATATTAGAAATTGATTAGAACCATGAATGTATTTGTACATACAATGTAGCTAGTCACTGTGTAAGTGATAGGCATGTCCTAAATATCGCTTGCCTGTCAATGCGGGGCGAGTGGGCGGAAATGACATGGTCTGGACACGCAAGGGACTGAATATTCCCGATAAAACGGGCCACGGCCAGTTAGGGTTTTTTCCAAATGGTCCTGAGGCGATTCAGAATTTTTAGACTCATTCAAAACTCTGGCTGGGATGCAGTTTTCCTTAATGGGAATGACATGAATCCCTGGCATCAACGTCGATGGAAATCCGTGACCTTCACTTCTGTAGAAATGCGTGTCCTTGAAATCGATAGAAATCCATGAATTCGACCTCGATAGCAGTCTCTGACCTAGACGTCGATATATATCCCTGACCTTGACATCGATGGAAATCTCTGACCTTGACCTCGATTGAATGAACCCTGACCTCGACTTCAATAGAGATCCTTGACCTCGATAGAAGTCTCTGACCTAGGCCTCAGCAGATATCCTTGACCTCGACTTTGATAGAAATCCCTGACCTCGACCTTGACCTCGATAGAAATCTCTCAACTAGACCTCCACAGAAGGCCCCGACCTCGTCTTCGATAGAAATCCCCGACCTCGACTCCAATAAAAACTCCTGACCTCGAGCTCGGTAGAAATCCCTAACCTCGACATCAATATACATCTCTGACCTCGATCTTGACCTGGACCTCGACAGAATAGCCGTGACCTCGACTTTAATTAAAATGTGATGGAGGTCGAACTCTGCAAATGACTACTTTTTACTTTAAGGTTCCGCTCATGAATATGAGACGCATGAAGCTTCTTTCTGCACGAAACATTCTGACAGACTATCCCTTGATTGCCACAGAGTACTCCCTCGTCCCAAGGATGTTGGTCTCTGTTACGAAATATGTAATGATACGTGACTCAGGAATCAAGGTTGCATGCTGCGCTCAGTAGGTTGCATGCTGACGATATGATGTGAACCCGATGATAAAAACGATTCAAGTTACCAGTTTCCTAACAATCCCACACTCAAAGGGTTAAGCGGAAAGTTTTGCGATGTCAAAATCTGGATAATAATCGCTTTATCGTGGTGAAATTCGGTTTTCTTTATCTTCTAAAAATTGGAAAAATTTGAATATCATGAAAGTTTATCTATTATGAACAACGAAACACTTGCTACTTTGATAATCGGGTGAAACGCATTCCTGAGCTATTCATGAGAACACTGATGTGCTCACATGATGAAGAATTCCCTTCCTTCATAACAGAGTTGGATTTCGGTCATGAGCTATGAGTTTGTTTTTACTGTTAATCGACCTTTTGCGTCGTGATGAGTGTTTGCGGACATTATCCACTTTCAAATTCAGTTGGATAGAAACAGACATGTCAAAATAATAAATATATTTACAGTCATGATTTACAAGCGCTATTGCTTTTAGTATTCTCTTCCGATGCGACAATGAAGTCAGAGTATCCGATTAGGACTGTGCTACAAAGATTTGATAGCATAGAAGACAGTTAGTGTGTACTTGAAGCACGCAAAATATACCGAAATATCAAAATCCAAGCTGTAAACCAAAAACGTCATATTTTCAATTGACTCACTTGTTCTCTTGGATGAAATACAACAAGTGATGTGATATGATAATACAACTGCTTCTAGCAGTTAATGCAGTTCTATGACGTAATTAGACAGGCGGTGCAAACTTTGCAATCTCAGTGATGAAATCGATATGAATGCGTGTGCGAACATTTTAAAGTGCATATATAATGCATAATAAAAGATAAAATATGAACTGAACATTGACAAAATGTAAGAGTTATGTATTTTACATGAGTAAAATGTAAGATATTCTTAAATGAAGTATGACGTTTTTGGTTTACAAATTTATATGGCTAATTGCGCCTTCGGAGAAATAACCATAGAGGTCGAATATCAAAAGCTATACAAACCGAGAGAGGACAATAGATAACTAGGATGGCACCAGTCTGGTTGAGGCCGTGTAATCCAACATTTTCACACAGAGCAAAATCCACTTGAGAGATGTCACTTGTATAATTATTAATGAATATGAACGCTAGCAATGTCAACAAACCGCATTAGACAAGACTACAAAAGTTGATCTTGTGACCCCTGATTTACGATTTTCGTTCACATGTTCTGCATGTTTGATTTTTATAACTCATTGCAAGCGATCCCTGGCAGCATGCCTCTAAAAGATTCCACATGCAATTTTCGGATTCTATCTTAAATGGCCCATCATGCAGCTGCTCTTCAAAAATTGATAATTCTTTTGAATAAGTTTTCTTTCTTGAGCATATGCCTTGTGCTGCTATAAAACACATATTCATCAGTGTTAATTGAAGCAGCATCATCAAATAACACCAGTGCAGTGCTGCATAGTTATCCAATCAATCACTGGGATATTTGACCGATAGACAGTGCAGTACATACTCCTCTGTTTACTTGATATTGCCGCAAATACCGGTATTACTCTTCTTACGTTCCCCTGCGGAAATGTAATATAGCTTAGAATTTCCGTGAGAAGGGCAGTTGCAATTTTTGGAAGTTGTCTCTTAGTCTCCGTGCTATTCACTTTCCCCCTCCCCTTTGAACTGAAGTTGCAATACTGATATATCAAGGCCTGTGGTTTACAGGAGACTCTACTGAGTTTGCACGCACGCGTCTCTTTTTCTGAAGGGGAAATTAAGAAATAACGGTTTTCTGACATACTTTTACCGGACAGCAATTTATAGTGGGGGAAAAGAACATCATAACACCGGTAGCTTTTTTCATCCGTGCCCCTTACGTCCTTTACGCGCTTTGAATGAGATTCCAACAAAACAGTTGCATAATATGGGATTTACTGTGTTTTACCTCGGCTCTGACACTTAGCAGTGTTGTCTAAAACATAGATATCTTCACGGAGATGTCAATTATTCTCGCTGTACTAGACATTCACTAATATAAATTCTGTGAAATTCATTTTTTGACCTGGACAGTCTGTTTGTTTATCTTTTGTCATGAAGTTTTGGTCATCTTCAACAACAAATCGGTCAAGCTACCGGTTACGAGGAATGTCGTATTTCTGCCCACTGATGGAGAATTTTGCCCTAAAAGTGCTATCATAAAAATGGTAAATTTCGTTTTGATTTTTAGATGAATGTTCCATCATTACGTTATTGAGTGTATCAAACTCGGAAGTACATGGATCTGCGTAAACAAAGGGAACTTTGTGATGTTTGACGCTCTGTAACTCGCAAGACGACGGGAAAACCACAACTTAAGAATTGTCGTTCTACTGATGTTGGGTGACAGTCTGCAGATGAAAAATGATGAGAAGCTCGTGCGCGAATTTAGGAAGAAAATGTCGGTAGATCTCGGACTATATGTCTTAAGCATAGAAAGTGACTGAATCATGAAGTCCTATAAACAGCTTCTACCATAGAAATCCGATTTTCCTCTTCGATCAAGCTGGTAGGACAATAAGAAAAGAAACATTGTTATACTCGGAAGCCATATACATTAGGTGAACGCCTTTGTTGAGGCCGAGTTTTCATACCCCCACTCTCATTCCTTTGTGCTGAGCATTTAGAATTGCAAAGTCTTCGGTTTGAAACCAAGGGCCGCAATAATACACATAGCAACTACTCAAGTACTAAGATAGCATTACCCTTTTGACATAGCGAGAGTTTAGAAACCAGTTTTTTCAGTATTAATAATGATAATACCCATAGTGCTCGCTACCATAGTCACGAAGTCATTTTCTGTAGCAATGTCTAGAAAAATCACTAGCAGGCACATTACCGTGCTGGATCAAATGCTAGTTTTCAATTTTGAAAATAATGCTACATGAAATTTACATAGCTATTTCTTTGATGATTATCTTCGATGTATAAACTTTCTAATAGCATCAGCTTTTTTCACAAGAAAAAAATTGAATACGGTGATTAAACATTTCAACACTTAATTATTATTTTAATATTGCGCTTGCAAAAAGCAGCATTATTTTGCAATTACTACTTGTCCGCCACCTTGGACAAAATGTCAGCAGTGTGTTATATATTATTTAGCGAATCACTTGCAGAAGCAAACCTTAGCTGCTAATTGTGCATCTCATGAATTGGTGCGTCAACAGAACTGAGGTTGAGAGTTTGAGTCCCAACTGAGCGCATTTTACTTTCACTTAGTTCTCTCATACTCTGTGCAAACTATTGTTTGCAGTCTATGCGTTGAGAGAGAAATGCCCATGCACCATCATCCTCTCATCACACAGCCTACTACTCTGCAATTCCCTTTAAAGATTTTCATTCGATCATTTCAATATTTTGAGAAGCAATTGTGATCAATATCATGCTTCCTTCTCTTCATAAGTATCGTTGTATAGAAAATTTACAATCTTATCATTAATATGCTTTCAATGTCGTACACAGATTAAATTTCCGATATTTCAGACTGAAAGTATTGGATTACAAAAAAGTGTATATATTTGCTCAGTGATGAACATCGCAGAAGATTGAATATCATGCATGCATTTAGCTAAGTTTTAATTTCTCATGGTACCCTCAGTGCATGAAGTCAACTCCCGCGTCAATGAAAATTTCGATCACTTGAGCCTTGCATCAATTTCTGATGAAAAAATCACATTCGAGTTGAGGGACGCTGACGTAAACCATCACGTTACTATGAAGAGTATAAGTGCGCGCGTGATGGGTACTTTGCTGAGGCAGTTTTCGCACGAATTGGGGAAAATCTGAGAGTGAAGTGACGCGAATAAGACTGACAATACATATTCTATAGTGAGCTGCTCTCAGAGTAGGTGACAAAACAAGTTGAAGGTTTGCAAATATGTCGCGGTGGGAAATCTGCAAGAAAGAAGATAATTTTCCAATTGTCTTTTCCAACAAGTTGTCGGCAAACGTTGATGGGCATTGTATTTGACAGACAGTGGCTGTTACGTGCTGCGTGTTTGGAGGAATGAAAGTTCTTGTTGACTGCTTCTCCCGAATGATTTGAAAGGTTTAATGCAATCTCTAGCTGAGAGTTTTGGTGAATACATCCCAAACTCGTGTTGATGTTCGCTGCATATTTGTACAAGAAATCCTATTACTCGCTGCCAATTAAAAAGTGAAGGAATGACATCCAACGATTCATTTAAAAACTCTTGAATGTAATTGCTGCATTTCATATCCATTTTTACCTAAAATATTTCATTCACTGATAGAATCTCTTTCCGATGCCACTATTTGTAACCATGCAAGTTGTTCAAAATAAAATATCTATTCTTACAACAATTTATTTGTGGAAGCCTACCACCGTTTCTTAATAAACATTATTCACAGACGAAATCGTGGAAGACCCTGGAATAATCAGAAATGTCCTGATATGACGGCTGTCTTTATATGCGGGATTTTTATGTGTTCTTTATTTTAGTCCTACTTCATTTTTTTGAAATTTGACAACATCAATAGGCTGATTCGAAAGTCCGAATTTTGCTCCTTTTGCAAGCACTTTCAACAAAATGAATTAATTTTCAATTTGAGGTCAGTATTAGGCCATTACATAGTTATGACTCCGTAAATCATATCATGACAATCTATCATACTATAAGCCTATGCATGAATAGAGTATTGTAAATTTTTTGTTTAAAAAAAATTAAAAAATTTAATGTTTTGCAAATACTACTTGTCAAAATTTTTAGGACTGGCACATGCAAATAGTCAATTTTATGTCTTCTCCTGATCATTGCAATTCTTTGGGTAGGCCTATCTGTAAACCCATCTTAATTTCGCATTTGAAGTTACTTAGAATTGTAAAATACCACTTCAAATTGCATTGGAATGGTTACCCTTGAAGGAAAATCCACCACATTTCAAATACATGTACTTCTACTTGAGTTGCATTCTTTTCACAAACTGATCTAATCAATCTATTTGTGCTCATAAGTTACTGTTCAACGCATTCAATCAGTTTGGCACGTAAATAGCAGTCACTAAGAAAATTTACAGCCAAAAATAAATTTCGTCAAAATTTCAAAAATGTCAAGAATCTGTCAAAAATGAAGATTATAATTTTGAATTGCTATAGTAAGAGAATGAGCGATTTAAAGCAAATGAATGCCACCACTACAGAGTGCACATCTTAATTATTTCGGAAAATGAAATGCATGACGATGAGAGAAATACTTTAGAAGCTGAAAAGTGGACCGAACTTCCCCCGGTCCATTTTAGATAAGATCTCTAATACTTATTTTACAGACAAAATACAACATGCATCGCGTATTTGTAAGGTTTCATGATCATTGCCTTATGCATGATTACAAACTGATATCATATTGAAATTTCGTGCACTTATTCGTGCATATTGTTAAAGTATGTCTTGCTATGTCTTGCTGATTGTATTCATCGAGTAGAAGAACACTTTCGTAAAACTTTTGAGGAAGCTGAGCTGACATGTTTTTTTTAATCGACGAAAATGGACTTTTCAAGGCTTCAGCACAGCGAGTCCTCCTTGTAAGCTACTGGCCTCCGGCAAGTGTGTCTACAATTCGTAACAGTACGCTGGGGAATGTGAATATAAACTACTATACGCTGAGCAATTTTCAGCAGTGAAGAAATCTATTGACGATTCACAGGAAGAATCAAAAGCTGCTCTGTATCATGGGTTGAGGAAAAGGAAAAATAATGCACTCCTTGTGATGTATCCGTTAGAACTTTCATTGTTCAAAGATGTGTGCAGAGAGACAGACGATTTGCGACAGAGTCGCAGGCTCAGAGTCAAATCGAGCAAAACGTGGCACATTCTGTTTGATTTTTATCAGACAGAGGCTGCGACTGTGTCGCGCATCGTCTGTCTCTGCACATATCTTTGAACAATATAAACTTTTACGGATAAAACACAGAGAGTTCATTATTTTCTTCCTTCATTCAACCTGCTATGAGCCACCTCCGTCAAAAACCGTCAGTGATACAGCTACTATAATGTAAGGCAAACAGAAAATCATTTATGAAAAAATATTTGACAAATCACTTGTTCGTCAAAATTAACTACCAAATTGATTGTCTGTGACTTAAAACACTGATCCACCATTTTTATGTGTGTCGGGTTGCGGAAGACCACCATTATCAACATTTCATGCATTAAAGAATTTGAATGTGATATACACTTGATCATATTACCATAACTCCAAACTTTCTATTTATGTCGACATAAAGATAAAACATGTTAATGAAAGGAACTGCCAGATCCTTATTGGCATAATTAATCATTTATATACAAATATAGAGCGTGTTTTTCTAAAATCGATGGGCAAATACTGTCAGCAAGGTTGAACCTTGGGTTTTGGGTCGACCTTGGGTAAGTGACACAAAACTTGGGTTTTCTATTAATGCTGAATATATGCAGATCAAGCTACAAAAATTAATATTTTGATTTGAATCATAGGAGAGCTGCAGGATAAATGCATTAAATACTGATATTTTATCAAATTTCCACTCAATTCACAGAATATTTCAAAAATGAAATACCTGTGATTATTAGCTTTTTCATTCTGGGCTTGATAATACCGCGCATTGAAAGTTCATACATATTGTACATACTGTAAGCTTACATGTATTTTGTTGCATTTGTGCATATTGAATTTTTATATATTCCTATAGATTTTGGCCTATAGAAGAATCTTTATGTCAGCACAAAATACAAAGGATGCACTTCGTTTGCTTAATTTCATTCATTTATTTAAACTTGGGCTTGGGTTTTGGGTTTTGACCCCAAGTTTTTGCCCAACCTTGCTCTCAGACTAACTTATGAGAGATAATAGAATTTATGAATTATGTGATTAAGCTCACTTTTTTCTTAGAAATTGTAAGAGCAAGAACAATTAGACAGACTTCGATCTTCCGGTTGCCGTATTATCTCTGCTAATACTTGAAGTGTGTCAGCTCAGCTGCCTTTCGTTTGATAACCGTAAATCCAACTCAACTATTCTGAAACATGAGTATTTTGTAAGGGGAATTCACATGTTGTATCTCACTTGCATATGATAATGAGCCTGATAATTATGGGCGAACTAACCATCCCCCCTAGGAAGAGAACGCTGATGATGCCAGTCTGGGCTAAAATTACAATGAAGCTATTGCTCATTATAGGGTCACTCTATTTTTTATTTTTTATGGGTGGCAATGTATGTGCTTGTGCAATGTCGCATTGCTCGACTGGTGAATGCAGGATAAGCAGCATACTGAAGTGCTGTCAATCAAAGTGACGCGGCGAGCCAAGCAACTACACCCATTTGTTCGTATAGTGAAGTTTTAATTTGTCAGAAACATCGAAACCATAGGGTAAGTATATTAGGTAGAGTGGCAACTCCGCATTTATTAAATCCCCAATGTGTATACACTATCGATTTTATTTAATGAACTCGAGGGGATATAGTTGGTAATTGTTTCCAAATGTGAGATAAGCACATTGATGCAGTTTTGAAGAAATTACCACGGAATTGAATGATCATGATAGCAATGCAGAATGAATGATGGTATTTTACAGATCGTCCGTGTCATGACAGCCTTAGAGAGGTAATGTTTGATAAATTGGCAACTCGATGACCTGCTATTGCTTTCATGCTGAACCTCAAGAGAATCTTCTTAAGCGTGATCATATCATACGCAACCTGCCACTGGTAGAGCAAAATAACAGAATCAGAGACAATGATTTCAATTAACTTTGAAAAATGTAAATGGGTCCACATTACCATTCAGATTCATGAAGTGAAACATGAATTTAGTGAATCATAAATGCATGACGATGAAAATATAATTAAAAAAACAATTAATTTCGGCCATGAAAGCACAATAAAATCTCGACGTTTTCATGAAGACTTCCATTATAAGACGGATCATGAAATATCCTTGACAATCGGCTTCATTTCCGCTTAGTTAGAATTCTTATTAGCAAATATTTATTCCTTTTGATATCCAACTTGTTTCTGTGTTTCATACTACTTATAAAGGGGTTTCTGTGTCGGTAGTATGCAAATTGGCAAAAGTTTAGCTTTTTCAAAACTGCTCAGATAATTTTTTGGACCGCAGGAACGTCATCTCGGCAAAAAACTGAATCTTTCCATATAAAAATTTTCACTGTATACAGATACTTTTTTGAGTCGACACTCTACCTACATATACTACTCTACGATCGAAACATCTTTGATTCGATAATAAGCTTTTAACAAATTAAAGACACTTTGGTATTTCCGACATAATACTCGCTCAGGTGGTTATTCACTCGCGTTTAAGTAATATTTCAGATTTCAGAGGGCATGTCAGAAAAAGCACCCTTTTTCGATAAATAGAAAAACATGAAACACCATCATCTTAGATTAAAATGTCATTTCAAACAGCGTCATTTTATATATACCCCACACGACCTAGATTAAAAAGACCCTGACCATAGAGGCACAGTGTCGACTCAAAAAAGTGTCTGTGTACAGTGAACATTTCTTATGAAAATATTCATTTTTTTACGGAGATTACGTTTCTGTGGTCCAAAAAGTTATTTGAGCAGTTTTTAAAAGCTTAATTTTTTCAAATTTAGATACTACCGACATGAAGCCATTTTATTAGTAGTATGAAACAAGTTGGATATCAAAGGAAATGAATATCATTGTCGCGTTTGACGGAGGTTGTGCGCTCTCAGAGTCGTGGCTGTGATTTTCAGTCTTTGTGTGATTCTTGCAAGTATTTCATCGTTTTTCGGCGAGTTTGTTTTGGAGATCATCATATTTCTGCATATTCTTCGCTGTTTGAATCTTTGGGGACTTTTTGGTGCATATTTTTGGAGATATCCCATCATTTGTGCCCTGTTGGATTTCAAGGTCGTTCAGTGTTCCTTTTCGTCGTCTGATTCGACGTCACTGCCCACGTGATCTTCTCGTCCGGTGCTGGCCTGATATTTTGATTGTTGCTTGCTGTGGACAACTGGTTTTGTCAGTTGGAACCACAGAATTAGATTGTTTAATCGTATCACTTTGCTAGAAGTGCAAACTGATTCAAACGGATGGCACATGGAAGAACTTAATAAGTGGGCAAAAAGAAATTTTTAATACCTTACAGAGATAGGAAAAATAGTCGTGCGTCGCTTGCGGATTGCTCTGAATTCCTTCAAAATGCTCCGATCCCCACAGTTCTTTCAGATTCGAAGAATTCAGATCATTGCGCAGAAGTTTTCTCGATAATGTTGGGCCCTTCGATCATTTTAAAAAAAGTTAGCAGGCGCATGAAAAAACGTTCACAAACTTCTCTGTAGAACTTGACATCGTCTGTGTCTCTTGGCTGTGTGATCTGGTTGATAACAGTCACTGAAACTTTGCACAATTTGGCGTGTTTAATGTTGAACTGGCTGCTCATTGTTCGATTGCTATGGTATTTAGTCAGCAGATTGTGCCATTTCATTAACGTTACATGTTCCAATGCTTCCCTTCTAGTCAAACAGAAGAAGAGACGACCGGTCTAATTCTGTGGTTGGAACGATCTGCAAGTTCAGATCAGCTGTTATTTCTGGCAGTTTGGAACCAAGTCCTACACGAATATTTTGCAATTATCGATCGAGTATCGATTCTTCGTCGTGTGGTAGTTGTGTGGATGACTGATTTTCCTTTGATTGTTCGCGATCTCTCGTTAGCTGTCGTGGTGTAGTGGTTTAAGCAGCGGGCTTTGTGTCTCAAAGGTACCGTGTTCTGGGCTACAGTGGGTTCATTAGTTTGTCCAAATGAGTTCAGATAACCAGAATACCAAATCTACAAGAACTACGCGTTCTAGCTCTGTTGTTAATGACGCTACGCTTGAAGTAATCAAAACACTTCTAGATGAGCACAAAACAGAAATTGCAAGTAAAGTGGATGAACTGAACACTAAGGTTTCAACACTTATGTCTCGCATCGATAAACTTGAAAACAGTTTCTCTTCGATGTTAAATGTACAGACTCAGCACAGAAAGGAGATTGATGAGATAAAGGAGGGTCTGTCTTCAGGTCAATGGCGAGAACATCTCATGAATGAATTGGAAGAGAGGCAAAACCGTGCTTACAATGTTGTTGTTTTCGGTTTGGAGGAGAAAAGTGAGGGATCGATAGAGGAAAGAAGAGAATATGATGAAAAAGAGTTGAAGGAAATTTTTAATTCCATCTCTGTAGATGATGTTAAATGGTCAAAATGTATTCGAATGGGAAGAATTCAAACTGGTAGATCTCGCCTTCTAAAAGTGAAAATCACTGATATGGAGACGAAGCGTCGAATATTACAGAATTCGAAAAAATTGAAGAACACTCCCCGACGTGGAGTTTATATCAAGAAAGACCTTACTCCACATCAACAGCAAGTGGAGAAACATTTAAGGGCTGAATTGAATGAACGCCGAAGTAAAGGTGAAGATGTCGTAATTTTCAAAGGTAGAATCCAACGCTCTGATGACATTAAGCATTTTCGCCTGTGATTTTATCGAGTAGCGAGCAGAAAATCCCATTGTCCGCATCCACTAATGTCAACCATGCGATATCAAAGATGGATTTCATTCGATCGTTTATCTCTTCAAAAGCATTGCAGATTTTTGCTGCAACCGAGTCCTGGTTCAGTGACGTCATTCCTGATATCCTAGTGAACGTGAATAACAATTTTGCATTTAGAGATGATCGTGATGATGGTCGAGTTGGTGGAGGAGTCGCAGTGTGGACGAACTTTTCACTTAATCCGGTGCGTTTCTATCCTGATGGTCCTTCATACGGTACAAATAGAGTGTGGTTAACTCTTCCCCGCCTCAACATGATATTCGTTTGTATTTATATCCCACCCTCATCATCCATAAAATATCCATCGGAAGTGGTTTCTTTCATTTCTAATAACTTGGACAGTTTCCTTACCTCTCATCCAGACTCCGACATTATTTTGACCGGTGACTTTAACCGTTTGGATGTGTCTTATGTATTGCATGCATTTGACTTAATAGACTTAATTAAGTCTCCCACCAGGGGTGATGCAATCCTTGACCATGTTTTTGTGTCTTCACCTTTGGAGAACCTTTGTAATGTTGATGTTGGTCCCCCGATTTCTTCATCCGACCACAAAACTATTTTGTGTACTCCTAACAAGCATTCGTCAACTCAAAGCAAGACCATGCGAACTGTGTGTGATTTACGTGAGTCAAACATACAAGCCTTTATTAGTACACTCGAGTATATTGACTTTACTCTACTATATGACAGTAATTTGACAATTGATGAAAAGTGCTTTATTTTCAATGATGCTGTGAAGTTCTGTTTCGATCAAACAATACCTATGACTACAGTGGCCATGTCTCCAAATGATAAACCTTATGTGAGTCCGCTTATCAAAGTGCTGATCAACGAGCGATGGCGTGCATATCGTTGTGGTAATTATTCAGTCTACAAACACCTGAGCCTAAAAGTTAAGCGGCTATTATTCGTCGGAAAACTCAGATGGGCAAACAGGGCTAGTCAATGTCCGAAAGATATGTGGAATATTGTGAATGAAATCAGAGGTACAAAATATTCCAAAAGCTCATGCATCGACTCACTGATTTCTCAATTCCCTAACCCAGTCCAAGCAGCTGAAGACATTAACTCCCTCTTCATATCTTCTCAAAGCATTCGCCCAAATTGTGACTCTATATGCCTACAAGATAAGTACGATTGGTCCCCATCCGTATGTACTGATGATGTTTACAAGTCTCTACACTCGCTTAAATCGAATAAGGCCCCCGGTTTGGATGGTGTACCTACTGTGCTATATAAGGAAGCAGCTCATATATTGGCTGAGCCTCTCACTAACATTATTAAGACATCTATAATGTCGAGGAAATTTCCACAGTCATGGAAACACAGTCGTGTAGTGCCTGTCCCAAAATCTAGCCCGCCATCGATTGAAGAATTACGCCCTATTTCCCTTCTCCCTGTTCCCGCAAAGGTTTGCGAAAGGTTGATTCTCAACTCTGGTGTTTTACCGCTCTTCCGGAATAGTTTTGGGCCTTATCAGTTTGGAGGTATGAAGTCCTCATCGACCACATCTGCACTTATATGTATGCACGATATCATAACAGCAACCTTGGACAAGAAAGAGACGATGGGTGTTGTCGCACTGGCCTACGATTTCAGTAAGGCATTCGATACTCTTGGTCACGATATTATCCTCAAAACGCTGATCTCTAATGGTTTCCCTTCTGGTTTCTGTCTTTGGGTCCGTGACTATCTGACATGTCGTTTTCAATCAGTCAAGCTCAATCAGTGTGTAAGTTCAGAACAACCTGTTATTTCTGGTATACCTCAGGGTTCAGTCTTCGGGCCTTATCTGTTTAATGCTGTTGTCGGAAGTTTGCTCCCAAAGTTCGCGAACAGCGTTATAATCAAGTACGTCGACGATTGCACGGTGATTATCCCTATTCATGCCGAATCAATCTCATCTTACAAAGAAGAGCATACTCACTTGATGAATTGGTCCATGTCAGCTGGGTTGAAAATCAACATGCGGAAAAGCAAACTTTTATGGTTTCCAAAGATGACTACATGCCCCCGTCCTGTAATTCCTGATATCTCATCAGTTGATAGCCTTAAAATCCTGGGAGTTGTCTTATCCTCTGATTTGAAGTGGCACAACCATGTTGATTTTGTAATCAGAACCGCGTCACGTCGATTGTACGCTCTCCGTGTTCTCCGTCCATTTCTGAACTCTTCACACCTGGCTTCTGTTTATAAAGGACTAATACTATCTGTGATAGAATATTGCTCTCCCCTATTGATCGGGATGTCAACTGGTGACAAGAATGCTCTTGATCGACTCCAACGTAGAGCTCATCGTATTGTATGTGGTTCCGATTGTGAATGTGACATTTTTGATGACCTGGAAGGAAGGCGTATACAAGCATCTTTGAAGCTTCTACATAAGATAGTCTCCAACAACGATCATCCCTTGCACTCTATGTGTCCTGAGAGAATCCCCCGATCTGGTAGATTTGTGCAACCTTTTTGTCGAACTACTCGAAGGAGGAACTCCTTTTTTCCTGCTGTTTCCATCATTGAAAGCAATACATTTATAGATTGAAGATCAGCTACATGTATATCTGATAATTTTTTTTTTGTAACTTATGTAGTCCTGTCTTTGCATTTGTGTGGAACTGTGAAACTATGTGACTTCATCAATCATGACTTAAATGCTCTTACGGCGTACTCTGTGCAACGTCATAACTTTCATTCATTCTGTTTTAGTAACGTGTAAAAATTTGATTGACGTGTATTTACTTATGTCTTTGTATGATTTTCATTTTTTTGAATATAAACATTACTCTCTCTCTCTCTCTCTCTCTATTTGATAACTAGCATCTTACTTAAGCGAAAATCAAGTTAATGGTCTGGGCTATTTCATGGACTGCATTATATAGCAAGTCCCTACAAGTCTTCAAGGAAAAGTTGAGATCAAATGAGAGCCTCTTGACTGAGATGTCATGTTTTTAATTCAATTTTCAGTGGTATAATTTCATGATTCACGATGCGTCATTTCCTGAATCTGAATAATAATGTGGACCCATTTACATCTATTAAAGATAACTATGATGATTGTGTTTGATTATGATTTTTTGCTCTTTCAGTTGCAGGTAATTTTTTGACATGTTCATGCTTACGAAAATACTCTTATTAATGAGGCTGAGCATTAAAGTAATAGAAGCTATCGAATTGTTAATTTAGCAAACTATATTGCCTCTCCAAGTTGTCATTACCTGGAGGATTTGTGGAATACTATCCTTTATTCTGTCTTGCTATCATGATCAGCCAAATTCGTGTACATTTCTCCAAATGTGTGAATATTTGCATATCTCACAGCTAGCACTGGGTCTCGACTCACGTTCATTTAATGAAATCGAAACTGTATACACATCACGGATTTAATGAATGTTGAGTTGCTACTCTGCCTAATATACCTACTCTATGATCCTGACCTTGACCTCGATGAAATTATAGATTCAAAATTCAACTCCTTAAAAAACTTCATCTACTGAAAGTTCCAAAGCTGATTCTTCTCATAAATGGTAATGTCTCTATTTGAAGAATTATCCATCAACAAACTACCTACTTTCCATAAGTGAAACTATAAGCTTGAGTAGCACATTAGTCACCTGGATGTTTACACATATCCATTATTGATGAGATGTTAGACTCGGGTTTTTCAACGGATTGCAGGATTCAGGTGAGGTCGAGATCCATAAAACAGTACATAAATTCTTGTTTGATCATATTATTAGTTTCGTCGTCTCTTAAAACTTTACGAAAACATATGACAATGTGAGGAATTCACTTCATCTCAGGGAAAAGGAAGATTGATAAGAGGATTTCTACTCTTCTTTGACCTTATAAGACATTTACAACGACTGTCTCATGAATGAACTTTTCAAGTTGAAATTACAAGAATTTCACGCATGAAATCCTTAAGGGAAACTTGCAGAAAAAGGCCCGGAATCCTAACTCCTCAAACTACTTTCCTGTATGTCTCCTTCTCACTCTTCCTTCCCTCGGTCCTTCTAGAACTCTCAGAAATAAGAATCTCAGAGAAAATAGAAAGAATTTGATACGCCTGAGAAAAAGTTGAAACTGCGTTTTCTTTGCCCGGACGACGGATGATGCGTCGGTAAATTCAGGTTGTGCTTATCAGCTGCATTGACAATGAAAGGATGATGTATCCAGTTGATCTGAAAGATAGCAAGTAATGTCATCGAATAGTCCAGGATGGATTAAAGGAAGCTAAAAGTAAATCGAATGCGAAAGTACTCAAGATTCGCTAGTGAGCAGCAGATTCGTTAGTAAATGAAAGTTCAATTTTAACTCATGAGGTAATGCAGCAAAGATACGAGAACGTGTATCTAAATACATTGTCATGTTGGGAATTGTGAAGAGAAGAATTTAAAAAAACACCCCGTGTTATTACATTGTTCTAGTAACAATGCATCACACTACACAGTTGCTACTCAGAGCCTGATGACGCATCTTGCGATGAAGCAAAAATTTTTAACTGTTGTAAATTTAACTTGAAGGGACTGTGGAGCACTAATCACGAGGATGTCCATCTACATAACAATATTTTTTTAATATAAAAGTTCATTCTCCTTTTTAATATTATACATTTAAAAGTTATTTATTGACCATGGCCACTTCGCTTCTCTGTTCTGGTAAGTGTGGGAATCAATTGAAACAATAAAATCAAAATGAAAAATATCAATAAGCATCGTCGTTTTTGCTTCAAGAAATATATGTCCGCTGCAATCCAAGTAGATATTCAATAATAAATAATGCGGGCCATGGCTAAGGATATGATATGGAAAATTTTCTGGAAATTTTTCCGGTAATTTTTCCGGAAAAATTGCCGGGAAAATATAATATTTTTCCACTTGTAATTTTTCCGTTCAATTTCTGTATTTTGATGAATCACTTCATTAGTAATTTGAAAAAGATAAAATAACAACATTGCGGTTTGTATCATACGACTGCATATGACAGCCATAGCTTCAAAGGAAGAGAAGTATTTGCTATCATAACACTGATTCACAAATGCAGAAGAAAAAAATTTTATTCGCATGAAACCAACTTTTTCTGGGTATTTCGAGCATCCTAAGAACAATGGTGCTATTCATTTTGCTCCAACAGATCAAGTTCCCTGGTAAATAATGCATCAATATTTATGCAAAATCATGTATTTCTTCAAAACCTTTGTGAATTTTGATACACAGATCAGTAGGCCCCCCAATTTTTGTTGAAGTCCTTAATTGAATCCATAAAAATTAGCATTGAATTAGATTCTAAGCAATTCAGCGCAACTATATTTTAGTCCTGCTGTTCAGGGCATTCGTGCCGTGTACACATGCATGCATGGGCCTAGTCGACATTACACGAAGCCATTTTCATAGCTACGTACTATATTCATTAATTCAATCTCAACTCATGGCGCATACCCAGTGAATCAGCCAATCACAGTTCAATCGTATTGCTATTGGCTGACATTTGAATCTCACGTAGCCGAAGCACTGGACAGACTGTTCCGCTTAATCATTGCAGGTTAGAAAATGAGTCGGAACGATAGTGTAAATCAGACCAAGTTCTTTTGTTGTATATGCGGGGAGTATAAAAATGAAGCTGATCTTAGGCCAATTTCGACTAACCCAAGATTACAACAGTTATATGCAGCTTATTTTCATCCATGCAAAATTGGAGACCAGGAAAGTTACAAAACTTGGGCACCTAAAATTTTTTGCAAAGTTTGCTATGGCAGTTTATCAATGTGGCATCGCGGCAAGTTGAAGAAAATGCCATTTGGAATTCCTATGATGTGGCGTGAGCAAAAGGATCACCGTTGGCGTTCTGACTGTTATTTCCGCAGTGTCGAGAAACCGAGGAATAGAAACAAAAATTCCTTGAAGAAAGTGACTTATCCTGTTGACACTTCATCTAATCGTCCCGTACCGCATTCTGATGATGTACGTACCTGTTCCCATACCCCAATGCATCTGCCAGACATAGAAGATCCAATGACTAGTACCGGTGATATAGAAAGCGACCAAGATTACCTTCCCGATCAAGAATTCTACTCCCTGCGCAAATGGAATCAGGCCCAATTGAATGATTACGTACGAGACATGGAGTTATCAAAGGAGAAAGCAGAAATTTCGGCCTAACGCTTCAAGGAGATGGGATGACTGGAGGATGGTGTTACCATTTCACACTTTCGGAAGCAGACGGATGATTTGAAACATCTCTTTACGATGGAAGGTAGGTATAACAAAACAAAAACCACGAATGCTATATACAGTATATTCCAACAATATTTTCATTGTTTACAGGCGATCTCTGCTATTGCAACGACATCAACGGACGTTTCTCTAAATTCAAGACGAGACACCAGCCATGCAGCCATGTGAGTGGAGACTCTTCATCGATGGTTCAAAATATCGCATAAAGGCAGCATTGATCTATATTGACAATCAGCTTCCATCCATTCCTGTTGCCTACTCTACTCAGATCAAGGAGACGTATGAAAACCTTGCTCGAATTTTGCAAGTTTTGAAATACGTTGATCATCAATGGAAGATTTGATTTAAAGGTCCTCGCTATTGTTACTGGAATGCAAACAGGTTGGCCTAAGTTTCAGTGCTTCATTTGCGAATGGGACAGTCGTGACAAGGCCAACCACTGTCAAGAAGGATTGGAAACCGCGTGAGAGCTTCGTACTTGGCGAAAAGAATATTGTCAATGAGCCTTTAGTCCACTGAGACAAGATCATCTTACCTCCCTTACACATCAAGCTGGGATTAATGAGTCAGTTCGTCAAAGCTCTGAAAAAGAACAGCAGCCAAACAATCACTACTTTCAAGGAGAAATTTCCTAAACTTTCATCAGCGAAGATTGATGCTGGCGTCTTTGTAGGACCACAGATTCGCCAGTGCCTGAATGATTCTTCGTTCACCAGTTCTGAAACAGAACTGGCTGCCTGGGAATCATTCCGGTCTGTTGTTGACGGCTTTCTTGGCAGGAATCGCAATCCTCATTTCAAAGAGATAATTGAGAAGCTGGTGCTTGATTTTCAAAGACTGGGTGCCACCATGTCCCTGAAGCTTCATTTTCTTCACTCACATTTGGACGTTTTCCCTGATAACAATTGTGATGTGAGTGATGAACATGGTGAACAATTTGACCAGGCTATTGCAAGTATGGAGAGGAGGTACAGTTCTCAGTGGACTCCAGTGATGTTAGCCGATTACTGCTGGACACTAATGCGGGAAGATCACCAAACTGAACATAGACGAAAGCACAGAAGAAGCATCTCTGACTCCAAATACTTTTCTGTATAGTCATGTTTTCTACCTGTATATAGCCTAGTCGAGATACATACTTGTACTTTGTTGATATAAAAAATTTAACATCTACCAAATTATTTCTTTTGACAATGGGAAATGTGGTGATATTCAGGGGATTTGCCTAAACTAGAAAAACTGTCTATGGCTTACTAGAATAAATTTGAAAACATATTTGCAACTTAAGAAATATATCATACAGAAAACCCAGCAACCGTAATAAAAAGTAAATAAATTTTTCTCAAAATCCTGATCTGTGACGTTAAAATGAAGCTCACCATCGTGTTCAGCACACCCGAATTAACCAGAAATGATACAATTTATTCCAATAAAAATTTGGTTGCTGTTCAGTGTAATAGAGAGCATAATAATGTGTTTATCTGCGAAGTTTAACTAAACGTTTTTGCTTTAATTTCTTTAATAGTAGCCCTAAATTTTGTAAAATTTTGTAATGGTAAATTAAATATTTCAATTTTCATTATCATGAATCATTCTTATTAATTATAAGATTTATAACCGTATAGAAGCGTGAGCCGTCACGCCGTGTAGCCTACTATTTCATTAATGTTGTAGCCTACTATGAATCCTCAATGTTGTACTTCTCGAGAATGTCATCTGAAAATATAAGCTCTCAGAACAAGGCCTAAACCTAAATATTGAATGAGAGCGTGCTGCATTATCAGGGTCGAATGAAATAGGCCTAAATACATGTTTAATAATAATTGCTTACTATATTTATCTTTTTTTGCAATGATAGCTGTTTCATGTATTTGAAACATATAGCTCTAACAGCTCTTTCGAAAATTGAATAACTAAAATAATAACTCTTTCGAACTATTGAAGCGATTGACTTCGTCTATGAAAAACGGATGAATCAGAGAATTAGGATCATTTCGTCTATTCATTTAACTAAAAATTCTCAATACGAGATGATGAAGCGCAATCTTAGGTTGCAAAATCAATTGCGCATTGCCATTTCTGATCCACGATGTTGCCGTGAAGTACGGAGCCACCAGCATCTAAAGGACATGTGCTTCGATACCGATTATCTCCGGCCTCTCGTCGAATTTTCTGCAAAACTTCTTGAGCCAATACGGAATGCGATAAAGGAAGTTGAAGGAAACTTAGTACGAGTTTCTGTTCTCCCCCGACTTTGGCGCTACATCGAACACTGTGTAGAAAATAGCTTGCGGGAGGCAAACTGCCCATTGACCAAAGACGAAGCAGATCTACTCAGAGCGGCTATTCGAGAAAGAAGAGAATTCTCAGTGCGATCAACTCAGATGGCAGCCAATCTTCTGGACCCAAGATTCTGCGGGGATGACTTGGACGAAGTTGAACATGCGCAGGCTATCAAGGAAATCGTTAAAATTGCTGAGATGCTCGGTGTAACTAACGATTTAGTCATGAAGGATTTTATTGCTTTCAAATCTCGAGATGGGCCAGTTTATAGTAATGAACTTTACTGGTCTATGATTGAAGATGAAACGGATCCACCACAATGGTGGAATACTTTTTGTGGCCACAGAGTGTTAGCGCCAGTCGCTAGACAACTTCTCAGTCTTCCAGCATCTGTGGCTTGTTTAGAGAGATCCAACAAAGAATATGGCATGCAAAAGACGAAAAAAAGAAATCGCCTTACAAATGATCGCTCTGCAAAACTTACAAAAGTGAGTTATAATATCAAGGTGAGGCATTTTGCTAATAAACGTAAAGCTGATCAGAAGCAACACCAGGCCCTGACAGTTCCCGATCTTATTGAAGTCGGCACTGAACCAGCAATTGTGGATGCTGACGATACAACAAATAAGGAAGATGATGAAGAGCAAGTTGTTGAATTTGACCAAGATGTCGGAAGCTGCAGTGAAGAGGATGACAATGACAATGTGGAAATGGTGGAAGAAACAATTGAAGTTGGTAATTGGGTCTGTGTAGAGTACATGATGCAAAATCAACGCAGTCGCCGAGGAGTATTGTAGGCGACCGAATCACCGAATTTATTGAAGGTGACCAAATCACTGTTAAATTTCTAAAAAAAAGGTAAGAGACATATACATATAAATATATATCGGTATGATAGCCTAGATTTAACACACAGTACCTTAGCTTTATCTCGTACAATCTGGACAAACTGGCATTATGAATATCCTACTGACCATATAAAATTGAATTATTATCGCAATTGATTTGCCTTTGAATGATTATAATAATTTGAAGGCAAATCAATTCATTTACTATAATTTAATTTAAATTGGCTTACTTTGAATAGCTGTCTTTCATGAATGAACGTAGTAAACTCAGCTCATATTGTATCCGCATGTAGAATTAGGTACGTACAGACTTAGGAAAAATAACAGTGAATAAAATAGAAGATATTTTCAACAAACAATTCTTTAGGTCTACGAGATTGTTTATTCACTAAATAATATGATCTAATAATATAATAGATAATATGATAAATAATATATAATATGATTTTAATGAAATGCTCACAAAAAAGTATGTAATTATTATTCGTATAAATCCCAGAACATTTGTTAAATGTTCATATTATATCGTGTTCTTTGATATTTGTTTCACTTTCAGATTCTCGTGAGTAGCTATCAATTTCCAGAAGTGGAGGAAATCGACATAGTAAACCGTGCTGTCTGCACACGCGTCAAGGAGCCGGAGCTGGCCTCTGGCTCTACAAGGAGGAGAACTATCTGTGTATTCTGCGAGTTAGAGCGTGAATCCTTTTTGAAAAAGGTAGCAAAAAAGACATAACCTCAAGCACAGTGAAAGACTTCATATGGTATTGTATTTCTTTATTGAAGATTTGTAAGAGTATATAATTTTGTTATCCAACTTTGTTAGCCTCCAATTGTTAGACTACTGATTTTTTTTGTTTTAATCAAGAAATAGAGATTTTTGTAATTAGGTGATGTTTTCAAGTATCGGTAGATTATTTAGGCTTATTCATGTCCAAATCAAGGTCAAAATCATAGAATGCCTTGACATCCTTCTCCCTCATATAGGCCCAATATATTCATCTCTATTTCTTGTCGAGTAAATTTCACGATATATCCGTGTTTGTTTAATACTCCTAGTTGTGTCTTCCCGTATTTGATTAATTTAAATTAAGCCTAATTTACCAGTCTCTCAAATAAAAATTGCACATATGTTGCTGTACCATAATACTTGTTTCATTCAAAGTGAGATACCGTATAATTTACCTAATCAACACTATATTGCAAATTTACTTAGATGGAATATTTTTCGTTGACAGGAAATTTTTTTATTTTTCCATATTTTTCCAATTTTTCCGGAAAAATTACCGGAAAATGTAATTTATATTTTTCCGGTAATTTTTATATCTATAGCCATGGCAGGCCCTAACGTGTCTTGAATAAGATGTCTTCTATGATATTAAGTAGTGAAAATTGACACCATATGTTGAGTTTTATGATATTATGCTATGGGCCTATAAACTCAGAGCTAATTATTGCATGTAATTGCACTGGCATTGTGTTTTTCGCTTCGATATATCTGATAGTAATGACTATACTGAGTAAAATACGCTTGATAATCATTATTATTATTATTTCATGTTATATTTGTCAAATTGGCCAAAATTTTATCAGAATGAGAATGATGCAATTTTGACTCAATAGATTCGTCTTAAGGCTTTATAGTTTATTTCAGACCAATAGTAAGGCCATTGCATTTAAAGACAATGGAACATCCATCGTGTAGCGCTAGATCGTGTAAACGACTCTCACAGCAAAAGTCAACGAAGTCATCCGTGGAACATAGACGATGTATTGATATCAAATTCTGATGAAGCAAAAATCTGAGTGGTCTTAGGCTGCATCTGGTACTGTGCTTCAACGAATATATTTCCCCATGATGAATCAATGTTGTAATTAAATGGGCAATTCCACGCGAAATGTGACATGGAGTGGAAAAATCAAACAAATAATTAATTCATTTCTTTTAGTGTTTTCTGCATCAAAATTATCTGAATTTTTCATTTATGGGGTCAATTATTGCGCATTTTGATCAGAAAACATTCTATTTTTAGATTTTATGATGATCCTTGAAAATGTCAGAAAAATCGTAAAATTTCCATAAAAAATTTATAATCGAAATGCATTAGGCATTCAACGTTTATTAAGTCATTGCCATAATAGAAGTTCAGATAAATTGTTGGCATTTGCTTTCGATCCAAGGTCACATGAAAAGTAATCTCCAAAATGTGACGTACAAACACAAAACCTGTCATTTATTCGAATTATGAATAGATCAATTGACAGTTTTTCTTTAAAATTATGCATATCTTAGTTTATCCCCATAGCAACAAATACAACCAAATTCTAGGTCATTCGTGCATCTTTCGTTGCAAAACTTGATTGCGCAACGCACGAACTATTAGGCCTATTCAGAAGCACCTTGCACCAACAGTGTGTTTTAAACATGTTTTTTAGGAAGTGATTATTTATGTAACTTTTTCAATGCTATAATCAGTGGTTCTCTACCTTTTTGCTCAGATGCCTCCCTAAACGTTGAAAGTATGCTTAATCAAATTAACAGCACATATTTTCAAATACAGACTTTTCAGGTAACTAATCAGGAAGTGTGCATATGTACGTGCATTTAGAAAGTGCTATCAAGAAAGATTGCAGCCTACATGTAATGACCAAAGACGATGACTGCAGTCGCAATTTTTTGTTTAGGAGGAAATCAAAAGATCTTGTTCATTCAAAACTCATTCCTCCCACATCCTTCTTCGAACTGTATTCCTGAACCCCTGGCATGTTGAATTCCTCCCCAAGAGAATACAACCGAAACATCATACAACTTTATGCCAGTTCTCTACCATCGACCGCGAGGTGCTGGACACACCTCTCGGTCTTGTAAACTGAATTTTTTAATGAAAATAATTTTTAACTAAAAGCTTTGGAGAGTTCTTTATCTCTACATTAGACTACATCAAAATGGATCACCTATCGAGTGCAATCATTTGAAAGATCATGGACATGATATGTTGAATGTTTTGAATGCTGTTTTAATTTTCTTAGATATTTCAAAAGGACGATGGAACTATGGGAGAAGTGGTAGATAAGTGAAATATTCTGCATGAAAAACGACGCTTATAAGCATATGTGATCGAAAAATGCGTTTTCTTTGCAAACAACTGAACTACAAAATTTGCTGTACCGGTATAACAATGAGGATGGATTTATAATTAAGAAGATATATTATTAAGATTTATTGCATCACGAACATGCCCTAAATTATTTCAGCATCACGCACTTTGTTATTACTTAATAAAATGCAAAGAGTCATTTAATTTACTTCATGATCAGCATTTCCATTATTTCTTAAATGCATCACTATCGTAGGATGTGGGCAGTAGGCCTACATCCTATATTATCTAAACGTGTATAGTTTCTTAAATCTTTCGATAAAGTAAATTCAATGTCAGTTCTTGTCTACTGTTTAGTAAAGTAACACTATTTATTTAGGCCACTAACGGACCATAATACATACGATATCACTATTCTCAAATTTCATTTAAAAATTGAATAAAATTTCTTTCTCGAAAAACATTTAATCGAATTTTGATAAATAATGACTTATTTTTGATTGTAAATGCTGAATCTATTTATTAGGGGATATAATTGATAAGCGTAGACCTACATTGTTTTAATCGAATGCAAGGGCATTAACCCGCATTTGTTCAAGCGGACAAAAATGTCCTTCGATACCCTTACTGGAGAGATGATAAAATCATAAGACGAAACTTCATGACTTTACTTGTCTGATAGTCAACAAATTAACCATAGATTTTTTTGGAATATAGCTCATAGATATCGAATAAAAGGCAAATAGCTCATTGCGTTTCAGCGGGGACAAAAGTGTCCTTCTTAAATGCTATGTTTTGTAGTGATTGAATTACTACACATGAACTATCGTTGAGGAAACCAATCAACCAATTACAATTAAGGAAGTCTAAACGTCATTGCGGTTGACCTAATTGCACTGCAATATACTTTTGCAGACGCTAAAAATGTAAACAATGGATTGATTTTTCCATTTACGATGTCGCGCCTAGCAAAACAGGGTGCACTGAGGCACCTAGCTGCTGCAAATGAGAATGAAAGTGACAGTGATAACGAAAGCGATGCTTCAATCACCGATGACATCCATGATGATATTTCGATTTTGAACCACTCATTACACGAGGACGGAATTTTGGAATCCGAAAGTGATGACAATGACATTCCTGACGAGGACAATTACGATCCAGAAGACAGTGCAACTATGCGTCAATTGACAGGCAGGGATGGTACTATTTGGCAAGTGATTGATGAAACTACACCTACACCCGGTCGTGAATCAGTGGCAAATATTTTGCAGCCGGCTCCTGGTTTGACGGCTTATGCGCATCAAAGAATCAGGGATGCTCCAATATTTGACAGTTTCCTTATATTTTTATCGGTTGGTAAGTGAAAATTCATACTTGCATATATTGGACGATATGGCCCATATATTTATTGACAGCGAAGCTGTGAGCGATTTCTATTATGTACACATGAAATTATTGTAGCTATACATGAAGATACTTACCACCGAATTATGTTGGTCTATAGATGTAGCCTATTTATCATATGAGCATACATTGCAATGACTGCTTTCTTCTTTCATACAGCAGACAGTCACAAAATTCTCGTAAGCCTAATGATAAGATTAGTGTTGTGTAATTTTCCTAAAAGCTACAGCAGAATATCTGCAGCAAATAAATGTATATATACATGCATAGCATACTGCATGTAGCCTATAATGTTGATACTGCAGGCCTAAAGTTATGACATGTTTTCAGACATGATGGAGACAATCGTGGTGGAGACCAACCGTCAAGGTCGAAGAACATTTGGCGAAGACTACAATCCTCTAGATTTGATTGAGATGCGGGCTTTTATCGGATTGCTTCTTCTACGAGCAGTCTATCGATCAGCCGGAGAGGCCACTGATGAGCTTTGGTCTCCTTCTCATGGCCGTCCTATCTTCCCGAAAACGATGAGCCTAAATCGATTCAAGCACATCAGGGGAATTCTTCGTTTTGACAATGTCGAAACCCGATCTTCTAGACTTACGAGAGATAAGCTGGCGGCTGTGAGATTGCTAATCGACGGTTTTGTTCAACACAGTCAAAGCGCTTATGTACCAGGCGCCTCTATAACTGTGGATGAGCAGTTATATCCTTACCGCGGCCGATGCCGTTATAGACAGTATATGCCATCCAAGCCGGCTAAGTATGGTCTAAAATTTTGGCTTGTGTGTGACTCTGACAATTACTACTGCTGCAATTTACAGTTTTATTGTGGACGGGATGAAACTCGTGAAGTCCCTTTCGGTGAGCACGTTGTTCTCTCTCTTACTGATTTTCTCAGACAAACTGGAAGAAATGTCACTTGCAATAATTTCTTTACTTCAATCAGTCTTGCGCGACAACTCTTCGAAAGAGGTATGACTCTCGTTGGAACAGTCAGAGCAAACCGTCGTGAGCTTCCCAGTCTTATGGCTTCTCATCACCAAAGAACTTTATATTCAAACATCCAGGCCATCAACAGTGTCGATAACTGCAAAGTTCTTCTTGTTTCGTACGTCGCAAAGAGGAACAAGGTCGTCAATCTCTTTTCAACCACTCACAGGAAGAGCGTTCCAGATCTATCGACGGAGAAGCAGAAGCCTGATGTGGTCATGTACTACAATCAGACGAAAGGCGGTGTAGATGCGGCTGACGATCGACTGATGACCTACACCGTCAAGTTCAAATCGCGAAGGTGGCATGTGATCGTCTTTTGTAATTTACTGGATTTGTCAGCCTTCAGTGCTTTCGTGATTCACTCTTTATTCGATCCTCAATGGAATAGCCGAAAGTTGCATCGTCGCCGATTGTATCTTTTGGAGTTGGGAAAAGCTCTCATTAGTCCTCACATACATCGCAGAGAATCCGTTGTTTTGCTGCGAAGCCCAGTCAGCTCAACACAAGCGTAGAAAAGAGGTTTGTGTGTGAGATGCACTGCAGATCGCAAGAAATGTTCTACGAAATGCGCTGACTGCGATGGCTTTGTTTGCAAAGAACACACATTACAACTTTCCGTAGCTTGTGTCTCTCGCTAATAGGTTTATTACACTTTGGGTTTATTGATTGCCCCCGGTAGTTCAGACATTTTGTGCAAGATGTTCCACATATTTTTAGTAGATTCTTTGTTTATGCACAGCGTTTTATTTTATAATCAGAAAATGCAGGTTCTGTAGGCCTATATAATCCTATCAATTGGCATTCATAGATTATTAGGGGAATAAACGGGTGAATTAATATTGCAACACAAGGTTGATATTGGTCTTATCATATATTGGGAGTTAATTCTTAAAAGTATCTGGTCTGGCATAAGGATTTAATGAGCAATGGCTGCGGCTTGTTGGCTAAATGACGGTTGGACAAAAGTGTCCCCATTGAAACGCAACGTATGTAATTTTTGCCGATCAAATGCGGGTTAAACGCATTTTTACAAAAAACATGTTCAAAACATTTTGTAAAAAATATGTTTAACATTTTCTCTACGGCAGGAAAATAGCGATCATTGCAGTTCAAAACCGAGGGCATACCATGCATGCCCAATGACTGATTTTCAATAGAATACGGACGGCATACCGTATATGCCCGAAACTATGTGACTGTATAATAAGACAATGGCATACCGTGTGCCATGAATGCTAATATACCAAATGTAAGTAATACATTTGAAGACTCTACGATGACATAAAGGCGTACCTCAATTAATAAAAACGTGTTTCTTTTCAGCACACATAATTGAAGTACTATGCTTCATATTATTTGTTATCGTAACTTTTAGAAAAAACTTCACCTAGAAATTGTTACTTCCAGTATCATGTAATACTGCTGTAAAATGTTCAGACAACACTGTGTGTCTGACTATGTTGTTAGATATTGATGGCATATTATGCATTCAGCGAAGACCAAAATTTGGAAGATGTGAGCAGACTGCAAAATCGAGTGAAATTTGGAATCCTGAAAACCGATCAGCAGATTAGCTATCTGTGGTAATGTATGAAAATTGTCCGATTTCTTTATTCAGCTCAATGAAGCTGCTTCCAAAAGTCTATTAAGTAGAGATAGTTTACAGTTTTTGAATGATTTATAGTCTTATAGGCGAAGACTATGAATTTCATGCACAATCAGCAAGGAATAGCAATCAAAATCAATACTATAATTCCATTCAAATTTTTAAGTATGCCTCTACTTCATAAGCACATATAGTAATAAAAAGATAAAATTTATTTCAAGATGAGTCGACGCGCTGCGAAATCAATAGCCTATTCAACGTGAGCCCAATTAATCAACTCCGACGAAAGTGAATGCAAGAATTTTAGTACTGACGATCGTCATCATACAGCGATGATGATAACAGCGGCACATTAACGGACACGAAGTCTGCATGAAACAAAGAAAAACTCGTAAGATGTCGAAATACGAGTGCTATATAAGTGCCCTGACAACCCAGGTCTGTGTACAACCGGAAATTGTTTTGCTTCCTTTCACAGCTCATGAAGTAGATCCTACGCGTACGATGCTGTTTGTTATTGAAAACTGTTGATGTTGAAATGTATAACATTTTTATAGAGTATATTGCACGGCCCGTGTAGTATAACACAAGCTTAGTTGTTATGATTTTTTGAAACAAGTTTACCAGGAAATGTTGCCCACGTGCGTAAAGTTTTTGATGAGTAAATTGTAAATACATTATGACATGAATTCATGCGAGACACATGTGCATGTAAATTAGGCAGTCTGCAGATTAGCGTCAAGTCTTAGTTATGCTTATACCCAATCGATCGATATTTAGTATGATAATGGATTTAATGCATTTTATGTGCCATGAACAGAGCATGTAGGTTTGGTTCACCCGCATATTGATATCTAGATCTCCTTAATATGTAGCAACACGCACCGACTCAATGGCCGCGCTTTCACCATGCCCATCGAATTGAATGGTATTTATGAATGATTGAGTTTATCCGAGTGTGGGAAATGACTCCGAATGAAGCGAAACAATCATGTCATGAAAGAAGGTCACATAAAAAGGAATTATACTGTAGAAGCTTGAATAGTAGGCCATAGCCTAAGTTAATGGACCATGTCTAAGCATGCTTAACCAACAGTAAAGAAGTTAAACGAAAAAATCGATTCTATGAAGTCAGTGCAAATCCAAATGCTGTCAAATGGAAGCTAAACATCGGGTACAACAATGCCAACGTCACGGAAAAAGCAAAAGCTACTGTCTGCCTTGTTGAATTACATGGAACATTTCCACCCTAAATTTTGAACTTATATATATATATATAGGCTATATATAAATATGTATAAAACATCTATTCATAAGTTGACAAGGAAGAGGTAAGATAACTTGACTGTCATGATGATACAAGCATGTCCTTGTAGCATGGACTAACAGACGCTGTTATGTGACAGTCCTGCAAACTCAAAACTCAGGCACAAGCGGAGGATGCTTGTGGGCAAGTTTCCTCAAAATTGATTTAGTTCGAAGATGGATTTTCGAAACTCTTGTGAATTTCGGCTGCAGTATGTTCAGAGATTTTCAGAGAATCCATGGAATGCTTCTGGGGTACTGCCCATGTATGAGAACTATGATGTTCGTAATGATGAGAAATAGGCCTACTTAATTAGAGTTCATTAAGTTACTGCTGATGCATACTAGCCTATTTATAAGTTTAACATGTTAAATATACTAGAATAATGCATTTGTTTTCACATATATGTTTTGGAATGCGACCAAAGCTGTGATGCATTTAATTAATTTATGGATGGTAGGCCTAATCAATTACCTTCACTTTGTACCGTACAACGAACGTCTTAAATGCATCGTGTTAGGTGCCTGATCATAATAACTATGCACTCAGTAGTGAAGCATTATCAATTACAATTCGGGGCAATATTAGCTTCCTAGCAATTGCAGGAGAGCAGAAAATTTTTTGAGTGTTTTTCGCGTCTTCTGAGTGAAACGCACGAACGGTGACTGAACATTTTCCCTCCATGATAAATATATGTGAGTGAATCAAGACTGTATGTATTACCTAAATTGTTTTTTCAGGTACATGGTAAAAGCTGCTGATAAATATCTTTCTTCTATCAAAATATACACAGAAATGTGTTGCAAAATGTAACGTATACGAACAAATGGAATTGCCAAATAAGCTAACAACTAGGGCCTACCGGTGTATTTATTGGATTATAACATGAAAGTCAAAAGAGATGAAATTACAAACCCTTTTAAAAGTAGATTAAGAAATCACAGCTTGAAGCACCATTTGGAATGAGGTTTGTATGGAATTCTTGATTGTTTATTAAATTGTAGGCAGTTTTTGCCTTATGTTTCTATTTTTCTCACAATCTTTTCACTTTAATCACTGTTACGTCTAAAACATCCTATCGGCTTCATATTCGAGAAAGGCTGATGCTTTGAATGGGCCAATTGAGAGCAGATAGTTCTGATAGGCAGATACCAAATCTCAGCAGCAAAGTTGGCACGGGAGCATTATGTAGATGCAAAAAACGCTGACAATTTTAAAGTGACAAACCAATTTTCTGGCGTTGACCTGCATCTTATTTTCTATTGCGATTACATCACAGTCATTTCTAGATGTGTTCAATAAGACAGAATCAATTACCCTTTTAAATGGATCCGATAGCGATCTAGTAATAAAGAACTACAATTACTTCTCAATAATTGTTTACTTCGTGAACACAAAAGAATAAATCTCTATACAAAGACGATATAAATTCACACGTGCTAGGAGATCGCATCCAAAATCGGGTGTTGAATCTCCTATGGACGGTAATTGGAGAATAAATGAGCGATAAACATCAGATATCGGTCTGGCATGGTTCCACCATTCTTTCAATCAACATTTCTACATTTACGTCCGACGTCTTGAGGACGCCGACCGCTTGATTGTGATCAATGACAGTGAAATCAATGCCGTTTACAGTCAATATTTTGTCTCCTGGTCGTAGACAGTGTTCAGCAGGCCCAGGACATGTGACCTTAGTGACAAAGATGCCCTGCAAAGACAAATTAAATACATCACATACACGAGAATGTTATCATTAGGCAGGTTGTTATAGGTGAAACTTCATTAAATGATTTCATTGAAGGACAGCAAAAATATAAGATTAACTAATTAACATCGTTTATGCTCGGAATTGGAGGTCTGCGTTCGTGACACTAAACACGACCGGCTTCGTGTCGTGTTGAGCCTTGTCATTCGTGCTCGCGTTTTGATGATTTAAGTCGTGTTTGTTTTCGTGTTGACAGGGACTTATTGTAAAATTTAAATCGAGATGATTTAATGACTTGAACTGTCCTAGCTAGACAATCTATCTAGAATGCATGATAATTCACGGCGATATAGGATGAATAAGTAGCAATGGCCGAACCGCATGCATTAACCGCTCCCTGAACGGACCCTGGTCTGGTGATGGACCGAGCGCACTGCCCAGCAGAGCAGAGCACGTCCGGTGCAGGCCAATTCCACTACAATCTCAACAGCGGGGTTTGTCATGAACAATAAGCGATGTAGTCCTGCTTCGAATCCAGCGCATATTGATGAACACCTCCATATTGATGGCCTAATCACCTCCAGTCAACTACTGTTTTGTGATGAGAAATACATTTGAGGTGGATTCGTATTACTTTCATGTTAGTCGCAGCGGCTTCGTTTTCGTGTCGTGTCGTGGTAAGGTAGTGCAGTCATGTTTTGTGTCGTGTTCGTTTTTAGCCAAAAATATCTGGTTGAGGGCAAAAGCCTTGAAGCAACAGTGCAGTCACATACGAAAACTGCATGATCGTCTTCCATGATGGACCATTGCGGTACATATTATATTCCCCAATAATGCTTTTTTCACTTCATCTGTTTATAGTCTCTATACATCTGCGTTCGACAGTATTCACGGTTAAAGACGTCATGCTTCGATCCCCGACTGCTGAGCTGCCTTTATCACAAAAAATAAATAAATAAATAAACCTTGTTTTAGCACTATGTGTATTAGGCAAGAGCCTTTCCTCCGCGTGACCAAATTTTATTTATCCCACTCTCAAATGCTTTTGAAATGTCATGAAAGAATGCAGAGTGGACGTATTTTGGGAGTTTTAGGTTTGATCCGATCAAAGTTTGAATCCAGGTCTTCCGAACGCAAAGCGAACAATACAAAAGACCTCCGCGAAAGTGTAATGTCTCAATAATACACCAATTGAAGAGGACATTTCTCAAATAAGAAGGAATAATAAGAATAAAATAGAGGAAGAATCTGGTTTTATTGGCGAGTGGTGCTCAATATTGACAAGTCAAAGATTATAATTATTATTATCATTTTATTGCACACATAAGTGCATAAAACACCAAGGCAAAGCAAGTTTACAACATGCAGGTATACAAAGTAAAGTCGACAAATTCATTGATGATCATATATACAGGTAGGCCTACTGGGAAAGAAACACAGTTCGTTTTTCAAAATAGAAAATTAATACAAGTTCTTCTTGAAGGTCGGTAGCGATGTAAAGCTCACAATGTCAGGAGGCAGGGAATTCCAGTCGTCAATGACATGCTGGGAAAAAATATTCACGGGGGATTTTGAAGTCATGGCCACGAGTCCTTGGAGTCACAGGATTGAAGAACTTCGATTAATCACATGGGGTAAGTGAATGAAAAATTCTGAACACAGCTATTAAGTCAAAAGCACGGCGGCGAAGTTGTAGCGTTGGAATGCCCAGTATCCGAAGGCGGTCTACGTATGGTTGCTCCGATGAGTGCATCAAACACCGAGTAAAAGGCCGTTGGACCCTTTCGATTAAGGCTATCTCTTGTGCAGCAAGGGGATTCCACACACATACGTTGCGAACTCCAGGTGGGGACAAGTATACGATGCTTTTTACACCGTCTGATATACATGTAACCTTTTCGGGGTCCCCTCCTTGGCCTCAGTTTGATTCGTCGATAAAGACTAAAGTTGGGGCCGTCATATCGATTCAATCTGCTCTAAAGCTAATCAGCGTTTCCATGTGATAAGGAAAATGACGCGACTCACTTCGGAAAAGGAACTTCATCAGATTTACACGTCTCTTATAAGCTCAATCATGGAGTATGTGAGTCCGGTCATGGTTGGTCTAAGCAATCGTCAAGCTAAAAGGCTTCAAAAAAATTGATAATAGAGCCCAAAAAATGATTTTTAACTTGCACTACATGGGTTTCAACATAAAGAAATGTTATTGTTGCTGAAATAGAAAGCCGACGACGACGACGACATCATTGCAAGAAACTGTTCCATCAAATTCAATTCCGACGCAATATCGATCTCAGTTTTGTGTTCAATACTGCAGAACTTTGAAGCGAAAGAGAACTTATTTTCCTTTTGCAACCAGACTCATCAACGATGATTTAAGAGAGGAAAACTTTTAGTAACTTTTGCATGCCTCATCACAACGATACTTGTCCAATTATGTATCTCGTCTACTTTGTCACCTTATTTTCTTGCAACTTTTGATTCTCATTTTCATCCAATAAACACTTATTATTATGAATTTTCCATTAATCATGTTGAAAGCATTCCTAAATATGAAGCATCAGAGATGGGTTCAACGCGTTCACAATCCGTCCGTAGACATCAAAAGAGTGACAAAAAAACAAACCTGATTTGTTTCAGTAGTTTCAGTGTAAAGGACCTATTTGCGAGTCGCAAACCATATTAACACATCTGGAATTGGTTAATGTAATTAATTTCGACACTCAAATAACGACGTGAAAATAGTCGCTATCAAGAATCAATTTTGAGGCAATATAACTTAATGGAAGGTTATGCCAATTAGACGGTGATCAGAGTTGTCACTCAACGAAGTGTTTAAAATAGCGCACTACAGGCAGAGAAAGAGACAGTGGGAGTATGATACATTTTCTATTTAGTGGAAGCAGTAACTGTTTTCTGAGAAATCACTATCTTTATGCATTTCATTTTGTTTCGTTTTAGAAAAGAAGCCATTTAGAAATTGAGGATAAAATCAGGTAATCAATTTGCATAAAATGCATTCAATTTGAGCATTTGAAGGAACTGAAAATTACAACACATGTACATCACCATTCATTCACCTACAGCTAAGAAAATATTTGAATTGTAGCATTTCAGGACAATCTTCAAGCAAGGAAATTAACTCACTCCCAAATTGACTGAAACATGAACAGTGAGGATGTCAAGTAGAAGGCCAGACAATGACCAAGGCAGCATATATCGAACTGATATTTAATAAGTTATTACGGAGTTTGACTTCTAGAATGAAGGTTCATGTTGGAAATCCCTCCATCTTTGCCACAAAATTCTCGGTCTAAGGTTCACGACTTCTATACAAAAGTTGTCAGGATTATCCGTCACACACCTTTAAAAAGTCAAGAAATAACATACACATAGGCATATACATCCATCACTTACAATACAGTACATGTATATCCAGACAGAGAGAAGCAAGGTGGAAAAGAGAAAATTCATTCATGTAAAGTCAATTAATATGCTAATTAGGTGTTTTCTGTAATGAATGACAATTGTATTGAAGTATTTCATTTACATACAGTCAGCATTTCATATATACTCATTCTAAATGTCATTTTTCAAACAACTCTGCTGAAGGGATAGTAATCGACATCTTTATAGCTGAGTGGTGACTAGAGAATGGTGAATACCGTTTTACCATAATCTAGAAGGGAATATGACAGCTTGACACCATGCTATAAGGATTTATGACTAACGACGGAAGAAACCTCTACCTCCTCTCTTTTTACAGTTTTGAACAAATCTCAAGATTCAATATAATTCATTCAAAAATTCACGAATTCCGGATTTTCGAGAAAAATCTCGCGGGTGCCTCCCTCTATATCTTGCGATATAGATTTGTTTGAAAAATCACTGATTCGCCATGATAAATTACTCATGGGAGGACTGAGGGCAAGTGGGCAACCCGATGTAAGGCAAATTCATGCTTCTGATCAGCAACGATGCATTTCGCCAACTGCCAGCAGGCATGATTACGGAGTAAATTCTTTTACGATAAGATTAAAGACTTTGCAAGAATTTTCAGATCTTCCTTTTTATTGAGAAGTTTCCTACAACTCCTCTGTGAATTATTCACCAATCCTGTTGGCAAATTCTGTAGTACGTCAATATTTTTTTTTCTTTCCGAATTATAAAGACATAGAAATCCGACACACTATGATATATAAGGACTAAAACGGACATGCACATTGAAAGCAATGCTAGATCGTGGACATGCGTCGTCATGACAACAGCAACTACGCAATGGCGGATTCAGTGGTTGTCAATTGTTAGGGTTCCGTGCTTCATCAAGATTCACAGTTATTGCTAGGGCCCTGTGAGGCGGGTTTTTGTCAACCTTGAGTCGAGTCGAGTCGGGCAAAATTTTCATCGATATTAAAAGGTAGATATGTGTCTAGGCCTACTTAGGTCAATAAAGCAATGAAGAGAATAGGAAAATAAGGTGTATGGCGACGCAAATCGTTGATCGAGTGAGTGGGATATCCTTTGTTAAGTACATTGTATGTTATTGCAGACATTAAACATACATTAGGCAAATTTAAAAAAAATTCTATGCTTGAAATCATTTATTTGAATTATTTTTGCGCTAATTTTTAAAACCCTTTGTTTAAGCATTGCATTTATTTTACCTTGTAGGTATATTATACAATAATTGTTAAGCAAACGTGCCACTATTCTGATTACCGTGCAGGGTGAGAGAGAACATCGCTCAGTTAATATTAGGAAATTGACAAAATATCAATTTCATCTTTAACGAGTTAACTTAAACCTGTCTTTTTCGCAGTCATGAAGTGCTATGTCTACTAGTCGCTGTTAAATGTGAGAGCAGGTCCCATTATTTTGATATTTATAGAAATTAACGGAGTTTGCAGTTTTTATTCAAGTTGTACACTGTTGCAATGTGCATTTATCCATTTTTGTGTATTTATCTAATAGTAATATATTCAGTCTATTGCAATCAAACAGCTTGTTCAGTTATTTTATCACTTTAGAGTACAGCACGTCATCAGACAATGTATCAATTGCAGCTAATTAATGTGATTTTGTCCGAGTTAATCTGCTGACCATTATATCATCCTGCACTTGCCTTTATGAGAAACCTGTTTGTCTAAGTTGACGAGTGTCATTTTTTGTGAGTAGTGTATTGAATCAAAATAGAAAATAACGTTTTAAAAAAATCTGCATACTTGCAAAACATTTTTCGTTTTTTAACAAAATATGATAACAGTGTACATGCGTATTTTTGCTAAAATACAAAATAAATTACTATTTCTGAACAGCTGCCGGAGTGAGTATTTGCGTGCGTGAAATAATAAACTAAAAATAGCAAAAATAACTGTCTGATTAGCTAAAATAGCAGGTCCGAATTGCGCTTTGCAAAGATAAGTTTTTGAGATGGAAATAATTAGTCTTCTCCCTTTGGCTGATGTGATTGGCCGTCGTTAAATGTGACTGAATTTAGGGAAAATTTCTTTGCAGCTTCAACAATATTGCTGTGACCATGCTGTGACCAAAACATGATGCTGAATAAAAACGCTAAAGTAGTAAGTCATCAAAGAAATTCGATGTAATCGAAATAAGAAAGTTATGCAAACACGAGATATTTTTACACATGTTCGCCAACTCGATTCAAATACTCATCGTCGTTCGAGGACTCGAACGATATAACAAAATGTCGAGTCGACATTTTCGAGTACTCGCAGGGCCCTAGTTATTGCTGTCTCTTTAACTACCGACTTTTGATAACTATTAACTTCTGATAAAATAACCCCTTTAATTTTTAGCAATTTCAATATATCTTGACAAGGAAGATTTTGATATCATTTCTTGAAATCAATGAAATAATATTGTTTTTCAGTCTTTCTACCCACAAAAATTGATTAAGTAATTGTATCAATCAATTTTTGTGAGTTGAAAGACTGAAAGACTAAAAAACAATATTCTTTGATTAATTTCAAAAGACCCCTTCAATATTTCGCCCCAAGGTAAGAATCTGCAACTATTGCAAGTTTCAGACATTTGATTCTCTTTGTAATCCAGCAAGATTGGCATAGATAAGTCCCTAAAAGAGTAAGTGCAATTACCATCAACAAACAGCTGCAGCTGTCCATTCTAATCTAACTAGCTTCAAGGAAAAGTCAGATTTATATGCATAAAGTTATTACGGAAGTGCTTGTAAATAGACTGCAACTGTTGGTAGACAACTTTCCTAGAAACACCAATCTGCAAGGGCTCAAATGATACGTATCCAACACCAGTGTGTGACGAAACCACCAAAGTTGATGAACTTACATTCGAAGGCTCTTTAATATGAGTGAACTGCATAAAAACATGAAAAAACTGTATATTTGAAATGCAGAAGTTGATGCTCGTGTAGGCTGAATGTAGGAATGATCACAATGAAAGGATGAGAGGAAAAAATCAAAATCCATTTGTGACTATGTGCATTTGTCAGTTTATTGATCTTTCATTATTGATGGGAGACGTACATAGAGATTGTGGGCTACATCAGGTCCAGGTAATAACCAAAGTTTCGGCCTCTATCAAATCTCTGTCGCGTTCAAGGATCAATAGCGGTTCATGTTGATTAAAATGCCGTATTTCAAGTAGGGGAATAGACCTCGTTCACATTGAAGTTAAGGTCATGGTCGAGGCCAGGTGAAGGCATTGAGGTCCTGGTTTAAATTTTGATGGGTGAAAATGTGTTGCTGGTGATACAAATAAATAGCAAGGTAGAAAAAAGAGCATCCATTTCGACTAAAAATTTAAAGTTGGAAATTGAAGCAAAGATGTTATAACAACACCATTGCTTCAATTTCCTACTTCAAATTACAAATAAATAAAATAAATAATTAATATACCCAAAGATCTATTTTGATAACAATCTAAATAAGAGACTTTCTGCAATTTTCTTCACCGATAATTTCTGTGAATTTCAGAAACAATTTTTGAAATAGCATCACTCTGACCTCGATCAAAATGAAGTCAAGGTGAAGATTAGGGTTGAAGTCAGGTGAAGGCATTAAGATCGTCGAGGCCCAAACTCTGGTAATGATTTCTCTTACTAGCGATATTCCTCCTCTGCGTCTCTCGTGTCGTGTCTATGCTAACATTCGCTATGCTAATGAGGAAGAATAGAAGATTTCAGATACTTGTATAGTCATTATTGATGGGAGCCGCAAATTGCGAAATACCCCAAAACCAGCTGAAAATGAATAAACGTGTGTACCTCGAAGAATTTAAACCAACGACGTCTCTCGACCTGCTTCTTTTAAATTTTTTATGGTTACTACTTTTTTTAACGTTACTACTCCCCTATACTGGGACTTGGACGGTTCTGACATAGTCAGACTTTTATCTGGAGCGTCGCTATCTTTTAGTCCGGATGCCCTTCCTAACGACTTCCTGTTACAATCTCGGGGCTCGCCCTCTGGAACGGAAAATCGCTAGGCCAAGCACTTAACCACTGAGCCACGAAGACCACAGGTCTGTCTCTCAACCTGTTGCTCGAATCAACGAGTAGCAACCTTTCTTGCTGACAATATTCATCCATTAGGATATCCTCAACTACACGACTTTGAATTTCACAGTTATAGAGGATGGAACCAGCACACGCGACAGATCGCTGGACCGTGTCATTAGGAATCGCATCTTCAAACAGCGATAAGAATTCTCAAGTCTTCATCTCGATTGCCTATAAAATTAGTATCGAGAAATTATAGAAAGGAAATCAATGACCTAACACATTGTACGCAAATGATCTCACTAGCAAGCCTTCAAACCTCCATCAAAGCGAGCAATCAGTGCAAGACTGCACTTCCGTTGACAATTATCTGTCCTTACTCTTGTCAAAGTGTAAATGATTAGAGTCTTTCATCAAATTCACTTCTCGTCATTCATGGACACGACAGTGCAAGCAACTGATACTTCGTCTCAAAATTGAAATCAGTCAGTGAATAGTCGATCTGCAAGATGTAGAGTTCTACCTTTTCCCCTGATATCAGTTAGGAAGATGATATTTGAAGTCTGTGTGAGGTGAAGGTGTTACTTCAGGTCTTCTTCTCAATTTCAAGCGACGGGACTGGATGCTCGCGGACAAATCGAAAAGACGCCTCGTGCTTAAGATTGCTTCATCATAGCATTCCAGATTGTTAGATTTGAATAGGCCTCACCCTACGGGCTCGGGCATTTAAGATATCTAACTCGTGGAATGCTATAAAGAAGCACTAGTTGCGTAGATATAGGAATTATGGCTATCCGTCGATGGAATAAATTGGAGGGCAAATTTATGCCCGACGATAGATAGCTATATTTTCTATTAATGCATGAACTATCATGGATTAAAAGCCACTTGTGAAAAGTGGTCCATAAATGTCATAGAAATTAACAATACCATAGAAAGTCCTAGAATGGAAATTGCATGAAAATTATGGCACACTCCGGGGGAACTTAGTTGGGGCAAAAAGCAAATCTTGCGAGCTGGCTTTCTTGTTTTCGGGTTGGCATTTTCAATTATCAAGTCAATTTGCGATCTGGATTGTTGCCCCTTGTCCAAAGATCATGTACACAAAAGCAACAGTGAAATTACAAAATACTGCGGCGACAGGATGAAAAAGAAGGAAATCCTTTAAAACGTTCTGTTTGGTCATCATTTTGAAATATCGCTCCTATAATCAATTAAGAGCATGATCAGACATATAAGCAACTTGTTATGTCCATTTACAGATCATGCATTGCTCCAGCTTGAAATCAGAGGCCAAGAAATCTTACAGTATTCATTTTACTTTGAAGGATTCCCCTGTTCATTATATTTGAACAATTTTCAAAACCTTTGCATGCTTTCGAATATGAGCTTCCAAAATATCATCACACTATGTCATATTAATCATTTAGTGATTAATTGAAAAGTTCCAACGACATTTCATTTATCTGATAAATGACTCGCTGAAGAAGCTTTCGATGTGTTTATTCCAAAAGAGCGCTAGGTTTCTTGACCACTAGAAGGAGAAATTATCCAATAATTCGAATTTTTATCTTTGAATTCTTGAAATGTTCTTACAACCAGTACACGGACTACTTTCGATTATGACTCTGTGAACCAAATTTCAATTCGTATTCCAGTGTTGAAAAATAGTTGTCAATGACTGGTAGAAATAGACACAGTATATTTATCCATGGAAGAGTAGGCTATTTCACATAAAACAATGCCACCATCTCACTTAAAATTCTCTTCATGAAAATCTTGCAATTTGCTGTCAACAACTTCAACAACCAACTTGGCAAATAGTTTGACTATGACATAATGTTTTAGATCGAATCTGATCTAAAAACCATAGATTTTTCCATGTGCCATCATTGTAGATAGGCAAGATATCAAACTTCCATTCTAGTGTATTATTATCTACTTCTGTGATAGATGTCGATGAACGAGTAATAAAATTGAAATGATCATGTTTAAGATAGATATGTATAAGATATTCCATGATATTTCTGGGTGATATGTAAATAAATCCCGAGAGCCGAAGGCTCGAGGGATTTATTTTTTATCACTCAGAAATATCATGGAATATCTCATATATACCATGATATTTTTTATGGGAGTTATTTAGATAACTCCCTTTGATTTGAATTGTAAATTTGTTTGTGATCAACGCATCATAGAATTCTTATTACGCGTACATGTAGATCTACTTCGGTTGCATTGACAATTTTAGTGTAAACATTTGCCAGACATGGATGGTAAATTGGGCATTGTCAAACCTCTGGTAGACCTCACTAATGGATTCATCGGCAATCACGATCCGAATATAATATCATATGATGAATTTGAAACTATTGAAGATCTGTTCCCACTACTAAGTGATTTGCAAAACCACAACACGAATTACAGCAGATTTGCCAACTACTCACAACAAGAGCTAAATGAATTGAATAAATCAGTGACAAACAAGAACACCAAAAAGCGCAATAAATGGGCAAATAAAATATTTGAATCTTGGAGAAAATAACGACTGGATTATGTAAATTCAAACATATGTGACTTATCCGATGATGCATTATGCCAACTTATGACTAAGTTCATTCACGAAGTAAGGAAATCAAATGGAGAAAGATACCCAGGCAGATATCTCGTGTCGATTGTTGCAGGAATACAATCACATATTTCGCTTACACGAAAAGTCGACTTCTTTCGAGATGAAAAGTTTTCAGCGGTGACAGTGAGTCTTGATTCATCGATGAGAATATCCACTGAAAGCGGTGCCAGTTTGAAATCGAAGTCGGCTGATGTGATAAGTGAAAATGAGGAAAAATTATTATGGAGCCATGCAATGGGGGCCTCCGATGGACAGTCATTGTTATATGCTCTGTTTTACCTGAATGGATTGAATTTTGCTCTTCGAGGCTGTGAGGAACACGTACATCTTCTTATTGAGCAATTTTCTTTTGAAGTTCGTGACGGCAAACGATGTCTAGTCTACCGTGAAAAACATTCGAAAACAAATTCAGGAGGTTTGAATAACTTGAGGCACAAAACCAAGGAATTAGTACATTTTGAGAATGTATCGAACAGATCAAGATGCCATGTAACTTTGATGGAGCTTTTCCTCAGTAAACGACCTCAAAGCTCAAATCGCTTCTATCTGTAACCTTTAAAAAAACCAAACAATTTATGTTGGTACACATCTAAGCCAATAGGCAAGAACAAGCTCAACAAATTTATGAAATCAACATGTGATCAAGCTGGAATAGGTTCAAGCAGCAAAAGTAACCATTCCCTTCGTGCGACATGCGCAACAAGACTTCATCAGAACAACATTGACGAACAACTCATCATGGAACGTGCGGGTCACAGAAGTCTGGCAGGGGTCAGATGTTACAAAAGAACCGCAGATACTCACCTGGAAAATTGTTCTGCCATTCTCGATGGAACAACTCTATCCAAGGTTTCAAAACCGTGTGGAAGTGGAACAGACTCTCTCATATTCAATTTCAACAATTGCAATGTCGTGATCAATAATGGTACGAGTACCGTTAAAACAATTAGACAGTGCTGTGTGACAAGTTCTCATGTTCATGTATACACGTACATTGTTGGCATATTTAGAAGTGGGTATCCACATAGATATCCATATGGATATTTTAGCTGTATTCCCTGTTTGATAATAGAAAATACCATACACATAGATATTTTTGATGGAATTCAATTGAAAATAACTACCGGAAAATAGTTAATATCATGGTATATATGAAAATGGAGCGCATGAATGGGAGCCCGCAGCTCCATTGAAAATACATTGAAATTGGCGAGCATAAATTGGAAATTTCCCCAATTTATGCCCTCGACAGATACAATAGCTATAATTTCTATATCATTGCACTCAAATACTGCCTACACGTCACGTCACACTCCAAGCACGCCTCAAGTCAAATACTGCCTACAATTCACGTCACACTACAAGCACGCCTCAAGTCAAATGCTGCCTACACGCTGCGACAAACTACAGCTCCAACGTAACACAATTCATTCATCTACACCCATTGATGAACAATGTCATCAATAACTACACCTCATACTATGCTCTAACTGCACCTCACATCATACTACGAGTTACACATGTGCCGCACATAAATTGAAAGACACTTACCGGGTCTGCACTTCGAAAAGGATTCCCAGGACTACCAACGCCACCTGCAATGCTAAATCCGAGGCCGGGACTCTTTCGAACCGTCACGGGTAGATGCACCATTCTGGGATCATTTAAGGGAGCACTGCGAATACCACGATAGCCAGAATCGGAGCTTCGGCCGCCTGGAGTGTGGTCGCCGCTCGGCATGACCGCCAGTGCATTAGTCACCGCTGCTGAATCGTTGGTGAGTGTAGGGCTGATAGAAAGCAAGCCTGCTGGAAGTGGAGAACCGCGCCCAGTGACCACTGTGGCCGATATTGGAGGAGGAGGTGGAGAACGCAGTGGCGGAGGTGGAGGAGGGCCCATAAAGGTATCACTGACGTTATCCTGATTGGCAGCAGCAGCTGTGGGTAAGAATCGGACATGCATTTTAACGTGCTGTTGAAACTAAATCGACATCTATTGTCGTCATTACTCCCCGACAGAGACTTCGAATACATGTTGCTCGGTAGAACTTGGATTCAGAAAAGGGAACTGAAAGCGTATTGGAGTATTGTTGGTTGGTCCAAACAGACAACTTCAACGACCTGCTTATAGCAGTGGATAGTTTCCATCTACATTGAATAACAACTTTGTGATGAATGCACAAAACGACATGGTCACATCATGTTCATTGTGATTTCCCTGTCGAATGCATTGCTCTGTGTCATCAATAAGCACAGCTAAGTGCAACAATATTACATTACGACGGGTAACCTTTCTTGCTACGTCAAACACCCACGGCGTCCGCTCGATACTGTTAAAATAGGAAACTATGGAAAGTAAAAATGAAAATCTTGATTTAAAAAAGTGATCCACGTGGAGAGAACATGAGACATGGGTCAGCTCAAGATTTCGTTTTTAAAATTACTACACAATCCCAATAAAAATTGGATTATAAAAATAAATAATATATTATATTATTATGCATGTATATAATTATTATATAGATTTATTACAAATATGACAAAAATCCCTACTAAACAATTACTATCTCCGATGTATATAAAAGTATCGATAATATGTAAAGTTGCGCCATAACATAAACTTTCAAAATCTAAATTTTGCCTTGCTGTTTCCGACAAATGGATTCTATGCACATTACATTGTTTTGCCATCTGTCGGTTACAAACAATGAAAATGGAAATTACTCAATTTTAAAATTATTGTACTACAGATTGTGTGAGGATAGCTAGAATCCAGTTCTAGCTTCATCTGTATTGCATAGACCTTCACTGTAGTTCAATGATTGCCTGTGATGATCACGAAAGTAAAAGGACTGCGAAGACATTCACCAATGTCCAAAATTATCTATACTGTACATGAAAACTAGAAAGGAAAATTCTGTTTGATTCAGCATGCTTACATGGAGATTTCCAGTAGTCCAATAGTTCTAATAAGATCTTAATGAGGTGTACCATCGAAACAAGTACATTTCGGCACTTACTCATGAATGAGGAACAAAAAGTACTGAGATTTATTGTTTAGCAGTCAGGAAAATCAACAAATCGGGGAACTATGTGTGATAACTGTAAAGCAAGCTGGTTACCTGTCAAACAACAAATAAAACTTCTTAATAACAATTCGACATCAATATCATCACTAAATTCAGATTGATAGACATACAACGTACTTGATATGATTCAAATGCTAGTTTACTCTGTCAATATTAAGCGAACATCAACGAAAATCAAATACACTGAATAAATGAATTATGTCAATGTGCATGGATGTTGCTAATTCAATCTTCCTCATATAAACATTAATTATAGTGCGTTCATATTTCAGCTTTAAAATAGAGTTAAATAATGTGAGTGTTAAATTGTTATTATCTTCATCATTTGAAAATGTCAAGATTGCTCAGATCACCGGAGACAAACATTTTATTTCGACTGTATTCCTGCCAAAATACACAAATGTAGAGCCACTTGAATTCTTATGTGATGAATCCTCCTTCTCTAGAAGAGGAAGCTACGACTGTGTATAGAGGACTACCCTACAATCAACAGGTTTTCCATGGACACCTAACCGCAAAGGAGCGGACCTATCCATTGATTGTTGATGGATTTCACTATTAGTACATCACCATGCGTTGAAGGATACAATACATGTTCCTCGTACGAAAACCTGAAGTTCCATTGTCATTACGATGAAATTACATGTTAATTCCACACCACTGCTCAACAATCACCGCGGCTCGGTTTGAAACCGACTTCCTCGATTGAAAGAACCGAAAAGTTAGCAAAACGTCAAAGAAGAGGAAAGCAAATACAAATTTTTATTTTGCAAGATTTGCAATAATACCCCAGTAGACAGTAAAGATAAGCGATCCGACCCGAAACCCGATAATATCATTCATGCATGTAGTGCAATTGTTTTGGCAATTGATTTGATCAATAAATTTGCCTTTTTGTATTGTTCTGATGAAATAAGAAAGGGAATTATTACTTTTTGTTTGCATATTCACTTTTAGATTTGTTATCATGTCGTTATTTTTCAAAGCTGTTTCATAAATATGATAAAACAACTTTCATACGACTTCGTAAGGTACACCATAATTTGATTTCAAATATATCAAAATGTTATTACGAGTATATCAATTTGAGTTCTCGACAACTGAGAGCCTTCTGAGGTAGGTAATGACAGCAGCATCAAGAGACGTTTGGGACGAATATGAAAGATGGCGGACGGCAAAATCTTAAGAAGTGCTTGGATGGTTGCTTGTTTCAATAATCCATGTCTTTTAACGTTCCGGTACTTATTAATTGGATGCACGAAGAACTCACTCACAGGAGCAAGAAGAAGTAGGCTAATCCTTCTATCTCAAGTTCTCCATGCTGCTGTTAGGTGTCAACCATTAAATGCAGTCTTCTGTCGATACGTCAATGTATGGTATATGCCGATCAATACCAGGGTTGTAGAAAATATGATTTTGTATTTGTTTACTTTCTGATGCAAATATCTAATCTCATGAAATGGATCATGCCAACATACATGTAATTCAATATCGAAATGAAATTCAAGTGATATCTCACTGTTATAATAAAGCTGTGAACATATCTCTACAGTTTATGTACTTTACAATAGAAATTGATAAATTATCTGATAACTACAATATATGAATAGTATCCACTTTTAGAGGGCATAAATGCATAGATTCCGAGAGCGCGTTAGCGCACGAGGAATTATGCATTTATGCCCGATAAAAGTGGATATTATTGGTATTCTAACCCAATGAAGATGAAATCCATGTCGCTGCCTATAATCAATGATTCTGTGATATGTTTATAAATGAAAATCTATGTTAGATAAAGGATATCTTGAAATCTCTAATGAATCGAGAGAAGTAGGGCCTAGATATTACTGCTAATGTGCATGCATGAATCTTCCAAAAATAGTGATATTTGCATCATTTCTATGTATAATTGGCATAGAATTTACGTGCCGGGCAATAATGCAGTTTTTTATCCCATGTAATTTCAATGGAAATTCAGCGGGCAATAATGCCAACTACTGCATTATTGCCCGCTGAATGATAGAGAAATCCATAGCAATTTCATCTTCATCGGGTTAGAATCCTAAATATGGTGTCCGCGTCAATTTCAAAGAAATCTATAATTATTTCATTGAATATTTCTGAAATTTTTATTCTATTGTATTGGTGGGTGTAGCGCTTGCCCTTAGAGGAGTGCACAACTAGATCTGGCTGATGGCCAGATCTAATCTAGTCTTTTCGATATACCATCGCGTCAAGCGGTGGTCGAATGCTTTTGTCTCTCTTGTGGTTGTATTTTTGTGGATTCCATCGCTATTTTAGCTCCTTTTGGTTCGAATTTGGTGTCGTCGCCGTCCTTGAGATCTTTGCTGATGATGGTGAGTGGATTTTGGTAGATGAGTGGATTTTACACTGCCAAAATGATGGCAGTGTTTCATTGAATGGTTGCGTCGTTTTTGGAGTATTTTCAATTTTTGGCACCCTTCAGTGTTTGTGCTGATCTACGTTCACTTGCGCAGAATTGCTTAGTCTTCGTGTTTTTGATTCACTCAGTGTCCATCGGCTGCAGGGTCGATTCTACTTTTGGAATACCTTTTTTTTCTATGCCCGACTGCTGATGCGAGTGTCTGTTTATAGGCAGGGTATGTGAATCAAATCAGCTGCTATTTCGGTCGCTGCAAAAGACCCTCCTTGTTACGGCTCTTTCGATTTATCAATTTATCCGCACGTGAATTTGACGTCATACCAGCATATTTTCTTCGGTAAAGCAATCGTCGTGATTGTACAATTTTCAACAGCTGCCATGTCAAGTTACTGGTCACGTGTTATGATGCCTGGAAACAGAAGAAACACTCGATCTGCACAACAGTCTGTAACGTCAAATCCAGATGATCATGCTCTTCAGCAAATGTTTTTTGCTCTATGTATAGATTTGATGTCATAGAATCAAAAATCAAAAAATGTCATTGATAGATTCTCGGTTAGATGGTCTTCAAGCTGATCATGCTGGATTGTCTATTGAAGTTAATGCTCTTCAAGATGTTGTCAGTCAGCAGTTACAACTAGAAAAGTATGAAGCAGAAAAATGACGGTTGAATGTCATAGTCTCAGATGTGTCTGAATCTGTCGTTACTATAGATGACGAGCAATTTCAAGATAACTTACTACTTAGACAAGGTTCGGCATTTATTCAGTGAAACCTCAGATACATTCGTTGATCAAGACGTACTCAGTTGTACCAGGCTAGGAAAACCAAAAGTCAAGGAGAACCGTATATTGCATGTTGTTTTCAATTATGCAGATGAGCGGATGAATGTTCTGCGGTCTCAGAAATGTTTAAGTGAAGATACCAACACAATTAATTCTTTTGGCAGTGTTTATAAACGCAGATACAACAGTGCTTTCAAGGAAAGAAAACCAACGCCCAGGGATAAAATGAAAGAGATGCGGAATACCTGTCGGACAGGAGACAACGTTTACCTTCGACACGGAAATTCAGTATCGTTATCATTCGAATCTTATCTGGTCGGGTTTTGAGATTTTCTAATCGGTTTCGGGTAAAATGTCTGGACCCAGCCCGATCTCGGGTTCGGGTCGTGTTCGGGTTGGCTTTTAGTCCGAGTGAGGTTTCAAAATTCATGAGACCCGACCCGACGCTCATCTTTCCAAAACTGCATCCTCCAGCCCGCATCCAACACTGATATTCTGACATCGATCTGATCATCGGAGTTAGTCATGACTTTCAAACGAATTCACAACTCCGTCTATGCTTCAATCCTCAACTGCTGCGACGTTGAGACTTGTCACATCTGCTTTCTAGTGCAAAGAGTAACAACCCAGCGGTCCAAATCACTCTGTTAATTAGCCAGCTCAAATGACTGACTAGTGTCGGGGTCATTAGCTTGTTATATTCCGATGATCTGACAACAACAGCCTCGATAGACCTCACCTAGACATGATTGATTGATTTATAAATATGACAGTCGAATATTTTCAACCTTGACAATCACGTTCAGTTCGGCCTGTCCCGCTAACACTGCTCAGCTTGAGGTGAGTTCGCTTCCTCTCCCTCTCTTTCCAGGCAGTTGGGGAGATCTCAGCCGCTATCTCTTGCCCTTCCACGATAGCTGAGCGCAGAATCAACGCGGATTGACAAAAGCTGGTCGTTACACGTGAAAAACACCGACGATCCTCTATTGTGTACCATCAATAATGAGAAGTTCGCTCCGACGCCAACACGATCTACATATTCGACTGCCGACAATTGAAAGGAATGAAGAGAAGGGAAGAGAATAGAGAAGAGGTGAAAAATGAGATTCTTGTGGGAAACAACGATAAAGAAAGTGATATCTCATGTGGGAGAGAGAGAGAAGAGAAGAGGAAGATGTTCCCCCTTTGCTTCGCGCAATGTGGCCCCGATCAAAAAGACACAAGTCGAGGAAGTGATAGAGTAAGAGAGAGAGAGAGAGCTTGAGAGAGAGGGAGACCGTAGAATCCCTGAGCACTCACTCTGACTTTCTTACAATCCGTGGTAAAAATGCTTGAGTACAAACGTGTGCTGGAGGGAGGGAGAAAGTGGGAGAGAGAGAGAGAATGTGAGTGAGTGAGAGTGTAGGAAGAGGAAGCTTGTTCCCCAGTGCTTCGCGTACTGTGGCCCCGATCAAGAAGACAATTCGAGGAAGAGTGTGTGTGTCTGTGGGAGAGAGAGAGAGAGACCGCAGGTAGAATCCCTGAGCCACTCACTCTGACTTTCCTACAACCCGTGGCAAAAATACTTGAGCTGGAGGGAGAATCAAGGACAAACAATTCGAGGAGACTCCAGAGTTTTCCGGAGAGTGGGAGAGAGGGAGAGCGTGGGGAAGAACTGTGAGTTTAACATTGTAACTCCAGACTCCAGGATTTACACAACAAAAGCATATTACAAACAAAAGGATATCTAGCACAAGTCATGAGTATATAGGACAAGTGCTGGATATAAAGGGTAGTAGAAAAATACGAAAATAATTCCACTTGCAGTGGCTAGAATTTAAAATGGTAGCACTTGATTCACGAATGATCGCTAAAAAGATTGTGTTTGTCCTTTGGTTTAATTTCAGAAAGCCCATGTCTTGTGACACGCTGTTTGTTATGTTGATTGAGTACATGGAGGATGTCCGAAGATCACGCAAAATTATAGACACCAAGCGTCTGTCTTCATTTTCAAGAATATCGAAAGCGTCATTTTTTTACTTAGCTTTGCGACAACATTGGTCGATAACTCGCATGTCGCTGCCATAAGTGGATGTCATTACGCATTTTAGACATTGTTAACGACTGGAACACTAGATCAATTTCGCTCTGAGTCTCGTAATTTAGCAACAGATCTCGCATTATGTTAAGTGTTGAGCGGAGCTGTGCAATCAATCTCTTACGATGAATAGCAAACGAACAGTCGTTTTGAAAACAAATGAAAGAGAGAGTGAGGGGAGAGAGATTACCGCTCTGAATTTACAGAGACAAGATAAATGAAGCTTCAACGCTACTTCATATTACTGCCACTGTGCATTTGCCGTGTAGACCTTGCTGATAGGGCCAGAGTCTGCAGAAATGTTATGATACTTTCAGCTCCAAAGCGCTTTTCTAAGACATTCTTCTAGATGTGTATTCTAAGACGGAGATGCTTTCTAAGACAATCTTTGGGGGGAACACGACTACACGTTCAAAACCAAAATCCCTAGTCACTATGTCAATTGATTGCTCTGGCTATATAACGCATGTAGCGTTGTCTAGATACTGAAAATTCTTATTTCGGTTCACGTTGAAATCTTTATCTCGAGATCTCCTGTCCGTCATTAACCATGGGAATTTGAATATCTTAGAACATGAAATTCTACGGCAATCATTCAACACTTCGAAAATTCAGGTATTCCTGAGGGCATTAACAATCTTAATTGTGTAACTATCATCAGAATTAATAAAAAGTGAGCAATGAATAATGACGATAGAAATCTCCTTTCAATTGACACACACCCGACCCTGCAACGACTCCAGAGTAATAGTTCATTTTTTAGAAATAGGAAACTGTAGAATAGTCTACAACTGTGGGAACGATGCAAGCAACAGTTAAAAAAGTGCAGCCTACAGACGTCTCATCACTAGAGTGATTCAGAACAGGTTTTTACGAGGGAATGGAGCAGAAAATTGTTCAATGTGAATTTTCAGATTTAAAATTGGTTTAATGTTGGCTTCTATAAACGGAAATTAATCTGATAACTATCACAGTTACCATTTGCACTTGTACACGAGGGATTCATTTTGCAATCAATTAAGAATTGAAATATTTTGATCAATTTCATCATAATATGTTTCTTTGAACTGGATCATACACAGGGTTAGAGTGTTTCAGCGCGTCTGTTCACTAGCCATGCAATGATAACACATGCAGGGACTTGATAAGTGGACAGAAGGAGCAATTCATTGGTTGAATGGCGAAAATATCTCATTTCCTGAGGATTGTTGTGAATTCCTTCAAAATCTTCCAATCGCCACGAATTCTTCGGACTCGAAGAATTCAGATCATTTCAACAAACAAGTTCTGTTGATAAAGTCCAGTCCGATAACTATAATCATTAAGATAGCAGACGCACAAAAAACGTTCACGTGCACACGTCAGGATAACCTGACGTCGTCTTATGCCTCTTTGCTATGTGATAATGCTATTTTCATTTTCACTGAAGCTTCGCACAGGTTGTTGTGTCTTTCAACTGACTACCTGCTGTTCGAGAGCTATGATATTTCGTCAGCTGCAGATTGTGCCATTTCATTAGCACTACAAGATACGAAGCTTACCTTCTCTAGACAGCGGGACTAACTATGCGGCATGCGAAAGGCCGTCAGACCGCCACGTATCGGAAAGTGAAAGTCTTGCCTGACAGACGTCTCGCGAAATCTAATGACGGTTGGTGGGTCTAATGATGACGTGAAAAATGTGTTGTCCAGTTTAATCCCACAAAAATAACATAACAAAGCGAGCTAATAAGTTGCAAATAATAATGATAACAGTAAGTCTCCGGAGGAATGAAAATCACAATATCACAATGGTTATCACATATCCACCAAAAAGTATCTCTATATTAACGAAGATATACGTACATGTAATGGTAGTGACGATTCAGATAAGACAAAATATTCAGGCTAGAACAACACAGATTGCCACAGACCTTAATCCTGATAACATGTGAAGTACATTAAGCACCCAGTACACAAGAATGAGATGCTTGATTCAGAGCGATATACATGTATGTGCAGTTGCATGTATTGAACATGTGTTGAAAGGGTGACATCAGACTCAGATATTCTCTTCAAAAGTGCCTACTACTCCATTCTAGGGGCTTAGACGGTGCTGACAAAGTCTGGAGCGTGGTTTAATCTGGAGCGTTATGATGTTTTAGTCCACTTCCAATGACAGTTTAGGGACTCGACCTCTGGACCAAAAGATCACTAGCCCAAGCACTTAGCCACTGTACCAAGGAGACCCCACCTCATAATCGTTGAATCAATTTAATTGATCTCTGAGGATGCCCTTTTGAGTTATTCACCGGTGTTCTTCGACTGTTATTTTGTTACTTATGCCAAAATAGGCACACTGCTGTGACTATTCGAATGACCAAGTTGTCTGACAAGTGTGGGAGTTTCCGCAAACATACCTACTATCTAAAATAAATAATTTTCAATCTTTTTCGGGATATGTCAATAAATTCAGACTTAAAACGTTAAAGGAATCGGATTCTACTAATCGCATAAAGCAATTTTCATACCCAATTTTGCGAGCGCTCGTGACTGACTTCTAACGACATGACCAACAAGTGATGATTTATCAATGCAGATGCATGTAGGTTTGAAAGTCAATATGAGCACAATTATCCAAGTAATTCTACTTATTTACCAAGGGACATATTGTGAACCTAATAAATGAAGCATACTTCCAACTTGCAGTTTTCAAAAGTCTCTTACAAAAATGAGTAATTCCACGAAAAGTGAAACATGAGTCGGAAAAAGAGAATCTCGTTCAAGCTGCCGCTTGCTTTTACTTTTTAAAGTTAATGTTTGAAACTTCTACAATTATGTATCATCGCTTCATCTGATGACTATCATAGCAACTTGTAAAATAGCTCTTGATATTCAGTTTAGCAGAATGTCAATGATTCACCACACATTCAAAGGGCAGCTCTTAAGAAACGACCGTTACCAAGCATATTGAGATCTGCAAACAATTTGAGAAAATGAAATAACTAAATAGCTTATGACATTGCTACTAGAGTTCATGACAGGTATAAGGTGGAGATATCGTTAATTTATGTGCAACCGCTCCTCAGAAAATCTTTGTGCATTGAGTAACTGAAAGTGTGTCCTTTCTTGGAACGACCGCTACCAGGTACAGTGCTATAAATGGCTGCTTTTCGTCACATATTTCTGTTCACAATATTGGTATTTGAGATTATATTGGGAGAGTTCGATTTTGAGAAGAACTATTTATTGAGTATATAGCCTCTCCTGAAAATTGCTTAACTACCCAGAATGAAACCATCGCTACCATAGAATGACCAAAATATATATCTTATGATTTAAGAATGGAAGATTCGGCAAAGCTTCAACTTGGCAATTTTTGGGTAATTGTATAGGTACATAAATACCAATACAGGCGATAAAGATTGATGGTTATGGTGAATTTACGTCAGCTGCAGCAGTTTCACATCAGTGGAGGCACTACTTGCGAGCGGGATGATTTGCTCCATGGCAAGACTGCGATGTTGGAAAGTGGGGGTAGTTACAAAACCGTGAATTGACAGCATGCCGGCATGCTGCCGGTCGCTCTCAACTGGTCAGAAACGAATACATTTAATTTCAAAAACAATAATGGAGGAACTAGCCATGAGATCGAGATAAATAAGAATTATTGAATGGAAAATGATATAAGGTGTAGAAATAGATATTTTCCCGTTTATAGATTGCGCTCATATTTTGCGAAGAGGAACTCGAAAATGAATCATCAACCTTTCACTCAACTTTTCCATCTTCCGTGAGCTTGATAGACGTGCTCAATGCGTTCATTTCCGGATGACCTATTTCTAAGGAATCCTACAGTCGAGCAAGGCAGATCGAAATATCAAGTTGGCGAGAGATTGCCGAGCTACGAATGTCAGTGATTGACAGTTGATAATTCGATAAGCAGCTCTCTCCTCTTACACATCATGGGTGGCAGACACAACAATCAGGCCAGTCTGAGAAGCAATCAGAGCTACAAATTCCAATATTTCATCCCAAACTGTCTTCATACTGATTCCTTCTCCCCATTCTCTCTGTATATCAACTTCCTTCCCACATATTTCATTGTCTTTCCGCTCTTCTCTTTGACAAAGGATCCAAGTTTTCAAATGTATTTTCATTAGTCTCCTTCCAACCTCTCCATTTCCTCTCTCTCTCTCCCTCTATCATTCAATGAGATTCAACCTTAAGCTCTATTAGAGCTCAGTTAAGGCTGGGTTTCAATAAGATTTGATAAATCGACGGAACGTCCACTGTCCACTCTGTCTGATGTTTGTAATCACCTCCGTCCAATGTCCTCACCTCACAGTACATAGCGTGTACTTCACCTCGTGATGAAATCAAGGAAATCCTGATCTGGCCAAATCCGAAATTTTCAATTTACTTGACTCTTACTGACTCTCCAGAACCTCGCTCCTCCACGCGCGCTGCCACAATCCGCTACTGTCTACCGGACGTGAGGGACGTGTCTCATAGATGGCGTGGGAAGAGGAGACGATGTCAGGTGTTTGGCGTCAGTCAACATGAGATCAGAGTTTTACATGAGACATAATTGTCGCCACCTGGAGACCTTACCGGGTGTGTCTCTGCTGCCGGAATGCTGTTAGCTTCCCACAACTTTTTCAGTAACCAAAACTGCACCTCTGTCCCACTGAAGCGTACGACAGAGGTGCGCAACCTTCTACCATACTGAGCCACACACACCTTCCTGTGACCACTGTCTTCATGAAGTTCAAGTTCAGTGTCATATCAAATTTCATGAGAAATATCTATGTTTAAAGGAAATGAGTCACGGGTAGCTTCGAAATAATTTAAGAAAAATCACAAAAGATAATTAAAACTACGAGATCTTTCGTCTGGTCTTTTCAAGGTAACCCAGATACTGAAGTAAATGATCGACGAACTTGAAAACTGATGAAAAGTGAGTAGTACATTTCACATTCATCACGGCAGTGATGGCTGCAACACGAATTCTTTCAGCAAACAAGAAATCGACTTTTGTCTCTTGATGAACAATGCCTCGATCGAGTGAGGACAAAATGCTTTTCGATCGTGCACGTGACAAAATGACAAGCATATTTCTATGATCTACTACGTCATATTGAACCAATGAGCAATCTACTAAATGACGAGTGACAGACGTCAAAGCCTTCCCCGTTCGACCACGTGCTACCCAAATTGGCACGTGTTCCTTGATTAGCGTCGCCAAATACCTACGAGCTCTGCCAATGTAACTGTCTCCACAGTTACAAGTGTACTAATAGATTACTTTAGAACTCGCGACATCGCAAAGCATCTTTAACAGAGGTCGCAAGAATACGCCTGGTCATCAGTCTCCCATCCTTGTAGATCATTCACTACGGTATCTGGATCCACCTTGTACAGGCCAAATGAAAGATCTCGGTGTAATTTCAATATTATCTGCTTTTCTGAAATATGATTTCGAGGTAGCTCGATTTTTCCAATACACAAAACTACGTCAAGATACAAATGAATATCAATAATGTCGCTACTTTGTGGAGTACACCTGCCTTCCCCAAAAGGGCAAGTTATAAATTACTGCCCAGCGACATTTTGCATATCATGGCAGTAAATCTTGATAGATTTCGAAGATAACAACACTCCGTCGTGGTCACACATTGCTATGGCACTATACATTAAAAAAGGCGGATTCCAGTGACTTGCGTGCTTTTCATACATGTCTTTCCGCCTTGGTTAAGCTTCAAAGCAAGCAGCCAGTACCGTATCAATGCACTTAATAAAGATTCGCAATTATTCTAACTCTTTAAGAACACCAATATTTCGATAAAGAAATTTCTACACTCTTGAGGTTGGCTACTCTCATTATTTTGAGTACGCCTGAGTCCCAGAGCCTCTGAACATGCAATGGCTAGTCATCGAAATAAGTGCGAAACTCAACGGTAACGTTCTTCTAGGTATGCACAATTATTACTCTGATGCATGCTCTGATATCCGCATGGTCTGTATCTGTAGAAGATAAGGACTATTCTGGTGTTCTATCCATTTCATTTGCATGAGCAAGGTGCTGCTTAACCCCATTTCATCTGCCAAGGCGGCTGGTACAGCTGCGACTAATCATGCCATGATTATGCACTTCTGGCCTACAGCATTAATTGGTCAAAATTAGCTGCTTACCTGGTCTAGTTGGGACCGGATGGGCCATGTTGTTGGCAGCTGGAGCATAGCCGCTGTCAGAGGAGGTTGAATTGCGTTGTTCAATGGGCACTGCCGGTGCAGGGGCGGGCGGGAGCGGACGAGTGGTAGTAACAGGTCGAATGTTTGGCTGAACAACCTGCTGTGGCTGATCTGCAATGCAAGGATTAGAAAATTAGAAAAAATCTACAAAACAGATGATGCTGAGAATAAGGGAGGTGATCAAGCATTTTTAGAGTGACGAATAACCAGGAAAAGTAAATCAATAAACGATAATAATGACCAATACGACTGAAGCAAGAGTCTCTTAACAGCTGATCGTATGTTGGCGGACGAACCTTCCAAATTCCTGGTGTCTGAACGAACCACTCATATGAGCATATTGGTTTAGAAATATAGAATTACCCATGAGTACGAACCCTTGTTACCCTCCGGGAGGTCAGGGGTAAAAGTGTTCTGCGTAAAATGCGGAAGTGATCTAAAATGTAATCAAGAGTAAGTCCCAGTAGATTTTGCCATCGTTTATGGTCACGTTTGTCTATCAGATAAAAAGTTTTGTGGTATTTGTTTAATAATTTGATGGATAGTCTCATCCAGTCATAACTTCCTGCGGTAATGATGATCTTCGCATCGATATAATTCCTAGACTTCCGCGAAGTTTTAAGCTTTTAGTCAAGAATCAAAATAGTACAGTAATCGTCTTGGATTTTTAAAAAGTCATCAGGGTGGCGAGCGACCACCGAGGTTAAATCATATAGACATCTAGAGGCATCGAAAAATGTAAGGAAATAATTGAGTTGGTTGGTTGATTGATAGATTGGTAGATGGTTGATCACATACATGTAGGACCATGCTTGTAATTTCGCTTGTAGAACGTTGATAATTAAATTCCTCTCGAAAATACTTTTGCCAAGCATTCAAGAAACATTTGATCAGACATGATTTGTTGCATCTCAAAAATACCTGAGACATTAGGCCTACTTACAATGATTTTACAAGTAATAAGGTATAAATGTTACCCTCGAAAAGAAAGTCATGACAGATCTATTGAATCAATAAGAACGTGCAAGTTTGGCTATGAAGGATGAAAAAACAACTAACTTTATAGTAAGCATGGTTATGCATGTTGAAAAAAATTTCTTCAATCACACATTAAGTTAGCAAATTAAAATGAATGGTGGACAAAGTCAAAGAAGACAGTAAATTGTGTACTCCACGTGGATAGAACTGCTGCGGGCAAAGTGGAAAGACTGAGAAGCCCTAGACTCCAGGTTCTGCATTATTAATTTCACAAGCTAACTGCATCGTCAAAATTCTTCATTTTTCCAAATGGTTTTACAGCAAAACGCGCTTAGCACGATTGTGAGACTCCATTTAAACCCTTTTAACCGGCTTCAAACTTTTTTTAACAAGGGGTTGGGATGATGTTGACGAGGTAAGATTTGACTAAATGTTCTGACACACACGCCTTGCTTGACGACAACAGAGCAGAAGGATCAGATGGCCAGTCCTTACCCACTGACCTCCGGAGATCACAACGCTTCTCAAATTATTGTAAGGCGCTACAACTATAAGTGTTGATATTGTAGCAATAATGTAGTGCATGTAAGAAACAGAGACAATGTGGATGCAATTGGCTCTTGTGGATCATTGCTGTATATATGATGAGATTCAACATACCAAGTTTCCAATATCCGCAACTGACGTAGGAACCACGCCAGCCTGAAAATATACAGTCAACGGTATAAGAAGAAATTCAAAAAAATTAATAAATTTTTAGAAATTCGACTTAATCGGTTGCCCAAGACGAGTCACTGAAAGTGCATGGTTAGAGACCAAAGGCAGACTATTAACTGATTGCAGATTGCCAGTTCGCCTGGACATAGATTAGAAAAATGTCTATACGTGAAGCGTGAAATTCCTCGGCAGGCGTAGATCGCTGTACAAGGATTCGTCTGTACATATTGCAAAACCAATCTTTCAATTTAAAAGAAAGCGTGATAACAGGATGGTGTTGATGACTAAGAATGACTCTTGTGAGTTTGTGAGATACAGAGATACTGGCAGATAATATTGTCGTGAATAAATGATAAGCAATAATACAAGAAGTTTTCATCACGGTCAAACATACCAATATTCCAATTTTCAGAATTGGCATAAGAACCACGCCAGCCTGAAAATATACAATCAATGATAAGTTGTCCAAACATCTATTTGTAACAGAAGCTCTCAGGTGTCTTTACACCAGGTCACTACCAGTCTTCCAAATCCTCCTGTGAGTAACTCAACGTTGTCTGGAACAGTGCTTCTCAACCTCCAATAGGCGGAACAGCTTGAGTTCTAGCTCAGTCAGGTCTTTGCTTGTGGGAGTGTCTTCCGTCTTCTGATGTTCTGTGTTTCACAAGGGATCGGAATTTTAGTCTAGTTTAACAGTTACAACAAAATCGTATGCAATCGCATCCTGAGAGCAATCAACGTACTGACATGTGTGCTTCGAGACAAGCACTGAGGAACTTGTGATACATCGACAATTTTAAGGTTAATCTTGTGACAGAATTAAACAAAGTTCACTTTTATTGCATTAGTCAATTAAGCTACTATCAAAAGAGTGTCTCTCCTTTCGCAGTAACACATGTGAAAGCGCGGATAGAGACCGTTTACAGTAGAAATCGGATTTTTACCTTTGCTTAAGTTAGTGAGACTAGAATGGACTGTTGCTGGTCATTTCAGCCGATCATCTAGGTACGAGTACCTATCTACATCAATGTTGCTAGATCTTGAGAAGAATCGAATTACTGACACATGCAACAGTTGGAAATACTTGACGCAAGGCGATTTGTTGCAAGTTATGTTATCAAAATACTTTTATGAGAAGTGATAATAACCGTGAATATTTACAAAGCACACTGATAAGCTGTCAGCACCTTTTATTGTCAACCACTGAAAGCCGTCATCGTTCAGTACCGTTGTCATGACGACGCATGCCGATGACGCACCATTGCTTTCAATGTCCCTGGCCTTTCTAGTACTCTACCATTACATAATATCGGATTTCTATGGTTTGCACGTTTATGAATGATTCCTGTTGAAGTTTCTACACTTTTCCTCAAGACATCAACGAAAGCTTGATGCGGGATTTGCATTACGCACGTGTATACATAAAAAACAGTTTTGATACTCTGTAAGTCCACCAAAATAAGATTGAGAATCGCTGCTGTTGAGAAACGGATATCAATAGTGATACTAAATTGTGGCCAAAGTCTACAGATAGATCACTCACTTAGTGCATGAAGAGATGAAGGACGATAAAAAGCAGACGGACGCTCTCCACCAATAACCGGTGCTGGTCTAGGTCTTGCCCATGTGTTCCCAGAGACGGTATCGCTAGCATAGCCGCTCTCACGACTTCTCCTTGGATGACTAACGGCCTGTGAAGGACCAAAGTTAGTCACGTGACCATTGTGAGGCGCTCTGAAGGCGCCGTCACTAACGTAACCATCGTTATGGCGTCCTACGGTGCGGTAGTGCGGCTGCGGTTCGTATTTCTGTCGATTTTCGGTCATAGGTTGAACCGCAGAGCGAGGGTGGATCTCAGAATCGGTGCAATAACCGCTGGTACGTGCATATTGATGTACCGGACGAACTGGTGCTGGGTAGACTGGCTGATCGGGAGCAAGGACTCCACGTCGGCCACCAGCAGGCAAAGTGGCCGCCACTCGAGGGCCTCGCATTGTTGCCGTGTCTGACTCATATCCTCCAGCACCGCGTGTGCGAAATCGTGGCACCTAAAATCATTGTTAAGAATCATGTCATGCAACAAAATTTGAGAAAGCATAAAACTTTTCATTTCTATCCAATTCTCGGAGAAATTTTACAGCTACTTCCAATAACTCATTAAATTAGTGTACATTCAATAATTCCTAATTTAAGTGCTAAGCAATCCGCAGTACTTCCCACATGTTACTTACATGAATGATCTAATATGCTGTTTCAGAATTTATTTTTTTATTTATTTTCGGAACTCAATACATAAAGGCGTTTTATCGCAAGCGATTTCAAGGCCGATTCACAAAAGATAAAATTCATTCGAAAGATATACATTTAAGTCTTTTAAAACTTCTAAAACAGTCAGCCAGCTTCACTTCTGCAGGCAGATCATTCCAAAGCCTCGGGGCGGCCACTCGAAATGTTCTTCCGCCAAATGTTACCCGTCGACACTTCTGCACCTCCAACGTCGATGTCTCAGCGGACCGTAATCTCCGTCGATTGGGATTTATCGTGACATCTTGCAGAAGGTCAGACAAGTAAGATGGTGCAATGCCTTGCAGGCACTGATAAGTCAAAGTGCACAAACGTCGTTGAATTCGGCCTTCTATAGGAAGCCACTTCAGCTGACCAAGGAGTGGACTTATATGGCATCGGCGGTCCAAGTTGTAGACAAGACGAGCACTTGTGTTGATGACTATTTGCAGACGACTCAAACTTGATGCAGGAAGGCCATAGTAGCACGACACACAATAGTCCAGTCGAGTAAGTACCAAGGCGCTTACTAAGCTCTTCGATGAGTTGAATGACAAGCAATTTCTTATTGATTTTATCCGTCTGAGAGCCAAGAAGCAAGTAGAAACCGTTCTTGAGATGTTGCGTTGCATAGGCAGATTACTATCAATACTAACTCCCAAACACCGAACTTCTGCTGAAGGAGATATCATCGTGCCACAAAGGTTCACCGAAGGAGAATGCCAATTATTCCGTTTCTTGGGTGAGACACACCACATGACCTTGGATTTCGATGCATTAAGTAAGATCCGGTTTGATGATAGCCAGTAGGAAACTTCACTCACGCATCTGGATAATCTGTCCTGTAGCTCCGAGGTATGAGATGGGCTGCACGATCCATAAATTAAGACATCGTCCGCATAAAGATGCACATTGAGGCCAAAACCATCTACAATTGGAGCAATGTCACTTGTGTAGATCAAGAACAATAGTGGGCCTAACACGGAAGGTCCGAACTTATGAAACGGCGCATTTTATCATGTACTTCGGTTCAAAATTTTAGCATTGTCGCACAGTAATGGTGTAAGAGGTCACAGCCCAGCGCGTTATAATTCACTTGCAAGACTGACAAGTATGACAAGTGCGACTTCTTTACGAGTGTTATGCAACACATTGAACCGATTTCTGGTTAATTCCTGAAACCTACCTTAGCTATTCAACAATTACACCCAAAAATGAAGGAGTTTCAAACACAGGTTCTTTAACTTGTTCCCTGATACATAACGGCAGGATAAGCACTTCAAATATTTGAAGATCCGTCTGAACTGCTGATATCTAAGCAAAAACGTTCTTGGATTGCGATGTCTAATGAGAAAACAATTAAAAACGTGTTCTAGTTGATCATTTACGTCATAGAAGTCCATTCTCTCCATCACAGCGATAGTAAATAGCTGAAAGTTAATCGTGAAGTTAGCTACAATAAAGAAAAGAAAACACAGCAGAGAGATAGATAACATTCGAGTAAGTTCACAAAGAGTTCTTCCTACCGAAGTCATAAATTTCTGTCTAAATGAAACAATCTTGGGTAGAAATTGAGCGTTATTAGTCTATGATAAGCCAACAAAGCAAATAAGACAATGAAATTCTGCCTGTCGATAGTTTAGAAACGCTTTCATAAATCATTGGTCACGTGGTCCGATATCTATGATTCATGCAACTCATACATCGAGGAAACAATGTCAGTTTGGCAGAAAACTGTGGCAGCAATTCGGTTACACGGTACACCACTCTCGATTAGCCAGCATTTCGCGCTCGCGTAACCGCTTGTGGTGTAACCTTTAAATGTTAACACTGTAAAAATTTGACCATCGACCGTCAAGAAGGCGCTGGACGCCGAAAGCCCGTCACGCTGTGCGACGTGTAAATTTATAACCTTTTACTTTCGACCAATAAATTATATCGAGTCAGAAACTCTCTTTACTTGCCTGTGAAACTGTCAAGATTTCATAGTCTAATCAATCCCTTGGAAACACTAATAATGGAAATCATTCCTTTCAATAACAGCTTAATAATGAATGTGTTGATAACTTTTTTTTAGATGCCAAATGGTCATATAATCCATTTTTAGACTATTTGACCTCGGATTTACACGCAAGTTTCACATTCTGCTCAGAATGTAGTTCTTGATGACATGTAGCGCAGTCCTACGTCATATACGTGTATAATGAAGAAACGAAAGCATCTAGAGCCTCAAAACTTCCCAAAAAATTGATTTGACACATCTTCGAATATCTACCGATTACAAGCAAAGAATAAAGTCGAACTGTCGGTGGTAATATTTTATTGGTTTTTGTTTTACAGTGCATGAGTGAGGATAGAGTAAATGGAGTTCATTTGCCTAACAAATGAGGACGTGCTTTAGTTGTTGTTTTCATTCCACCTGCTTTGTATTAGTACGTACAGTTGAATGATTGTAGGTAGTTATGTTTTTATATGTTTTCCTAATTTTTCTACAAAAATCATCTTTATTGCTTAACAGACAAAGTAGGCATTATCCGATGTCCCTGCGTGAATTCTAAGATACATTGAAAATTAATTGCTTTTGATTAGGTATGCCCGCAAAAACGTTTTCGATGATTTACTGTGGGATAAAAATCCGGTTGTTGTTGCAATCATCTGATTTATAAATATAATCACCAGACTTCACTTTGAATGCTATAAATGACAAGACATTCATACCACAGAGGTAGTTGAGCATCCTTTGTCTCAGAAAGGGTACACACCTTCATATTGCTGAAATGGACTTCAGAACCAATCTAGAATGACCAATGACCAATGGAAGTAACAATTCAGCAATTTTCAATGGAAAAATCGAAAATTGCGAGCAAATTGAATCGCACTTTAAAACCATTTGCAAGGGGAGAAAGCAGAGAAAAATCAAGGATAACGTTTTCAGCAACCATGTGCAATATATGAAATTTAACCAAAACGCTACAATAATAAGATCATGACATTTCGAGTACCGATAATATAACCACAGTTAGAATACCAATAGCACCCATAAAACTAATTGTCTTCCACTTAGCGATCTGATCAGCTGGTCAAGTCTCTTATCATGACCAGTTAGCTAAACCAAGTTCTTTACTAGCAATGTCGAAAACATGGCCGGATACTCTCTAGCTTGGAGGTTGTCCAAGTTGTCATATTCCTATCTGATTCCCGTGAGCATCCCTCAAACATTATTAGCAATATAAAGTACGTAATTGTTTGGCCATTCCTGGATATTATACACTATGTCAAAAATAGCCTCTGGCTCTCTCAGGAATAAAAAAAAAATTTCTAATATACCAAGCTTTCGTATTCCTTCAACAGGGTATTCAATAGAATACACAGATGTTTTACAGCCGTAAATCAATATTCAAAATTATTACTTAGATATTTCGAACAGCTCATCAACTACAGACAAAGATAAGAGAAACATGCATGAACTATGAAATGAAGATACAAAGCTTGGTATATTAGAAATTTTTTTTTATTCCTGAGAAAGCCAGAGGCTATTTTTGACATAGTATATTATTAGCAAGTCTAGGAAATTCATCTCGTCGGTATCTCGACTGTAATTACCTGTTGTTGCTCCATTCTGTCCGGGGTACGATGAGAGGGCTGATACTGGCCGGATAGTGGCCGGGGTTTTGCTGCACTGTAATCACTGTTGTCGAGCGTTCGTCGGCCCTGCACTGTTGGTGTTTGCTGGCCCACTTGACCAGCCGCATTTTGATATGGCGTGCTCGCGGCATACGGCCCTGGATCCGGCCCCGTGTAATGATACACAGCGTGTGGAGGGATCTGCATATCATCATGACGCCTTTGTGCAAGCTGTTGTTGCTGTTGTTGCTGCTGCTGACGGGCTTTGTCACGCATCAATTTTGCCTGTGGGGAGGGAAAGCATGTGAATGCGAGTAAAGTACAGAGAAAGAAAGGTAATCCATAGAGACTCCAACAATGACACTATAATGGTGCGAGTACAAAGTAGAATTTGTTTATGTGTTTATTCTTCTATTGACTATGTAAATCATATGACAAAAAATACCTGTGTCCTTTACTGGATATAAACCACCAACCATTGGCTCATTAGGCCATTGATTTACCAACTGAGCAATCAGGACAGCTATTGAAAAAATCTCTTATCGAGCAGACGGCTTCATCTCTGGAAACCGCAAAAACATTCACCTCATAGAGGTCAGTCATCAATGCTAACATAAATTCAACCTCTATAATCCGTCAAAACTGCAAAATATCTCAAATGAAGTAAATATAGCCTTTCAAATGACAGATACGCGTATTGCAAAGTAATTTTCAGTTATGCTTCAGGCAATAATAGCTAACGCAACACTTTAATGTGTCTACATGCACGAGAAATGATATTTACAGGAGTTGTGAGGAGTCAAAATTCTTCATGAATGTGAGAGATAGTCGAAGAAGTCCTAATGGGAAACAGTGAACGGACCAATGCAAAGGAAAAACGGACTTACATGCTTATGAACGAGATAAAAAGTGAGCACAACAAGGACAGACGGTGAATGCAGGAAAGTGGAAACATTCGGTAAAAATATTAATGAGACAAGAACTGGTCAATAAACACGAGCAGTGTATTAACTGCTGTCGAAAAGTCGTAAAGAGACAGACGATCACACAAAACAAAGGGTTCAAATATTAGTGAACTGTATTCGTGCACAGAATCAGTCACATGACATTCATTGTCGAAAAAACTACATATGGAGATCTGACTTCATTTTCTTGAGGAATATTTATAAGGAATAGTCCTTTCCATTTCTATTAGCATTCTATTCATATTAACTAAGCGTTGTTCTGTCGCGTTCTATTTGCATCTCATATCATCACGTTTACATGGGAAGACGGCTCACACTTGATATTCTGTGCACTCCTGACTTTACGTTAGACATTTTCTTCAAAATGATACTTCAGTATTTCTATTGACAGCTGCAAGTCAGTTAATTTTATACATGGCCAACATTCCGACTGACCGAGTCTTTGTTAAGGGATTTCAAACCCATGATTAAAACTCCTGCGAATGAAAAGTGACGGGTATATTGTGCAACTATTATCTCACTATTATTTCAAGTAAATTACTAAGATAAAATCAGGAAAGTAAAAATACGAAGCTCAAAACTTCCCCTCATATAACTTCAAATTCGGCATACACGCCATGATTATAAGTACTAAAGGTAGGTCTACGTATAGTTGATAGTATGCATCACCAATTCAGTTTTAGTCCGGCAGCCAGAACGAGTTTCTGCGGGAAACGAGGCCAAAAATGAGACTTTCACAGAATGATGTGCACTCTATGGTTGCCACGAATCTGCGTCTCTGCCAAGTTCTACCTCGTTCTCTTCTTGTCACACAAGATCACAGAAAAACACATGCAAATCCATTGGGAAGGAGACTGACGTTTTCAGTAAAATTTAGGATTTTCTCTGATTAAGTGAATACTACTGAGTCTGGAGCCATAATCATGGCATGGAATGCCCTCCGATCATTTTCTACCATGTGCATGTGTTATTATCATGCTAGTAACAACTTGTGGTCATTGTTGTACACGAGAATGTGTCACCAAAATGTAATCATGCCGATAATAAGATACTTCTAAATCTATATATTCTTGGCCTCAGTAACTGAGATACATGAACACATGATGAAAATTATGTCATTATGTTACGGCTCTAGACTTAGTACTTCTCACCTAATCAAAGACAAACGTAGAAAATCTCATGTTTGCCGCATCTTCAACCTGCGTCCCATTGAATTTTCCTTGATCCAAGAAGAGTAATTAACTTGAACTCGGCAGACGCGCAGATTATGAGTAGGCATAGAGTGCACATCATTCTGTGAAAGTCTCATTTTTGACCTCGTTTCCCGCAGAAACTCGTTCTGACTACCGGACATTAAGGAAAGCAAACAACATTGAATCTATAAAAGATCATCCAGTCTCTCGTCTCGAGGGTGCATGAATTTGAGGAGCTCCAATATTGATTATCACTACAACTAGTGAGCATTCTACAATCCTTCTAAGCTACCTACACAACCGACAGGCTCCTAAGCAATTTACATGGATTTATCTTTGAACGTTCGCAGCTAAATAGGTATCTAAGTGGGCTGTCCGTAATTAAACGGATGCAAATGCTTGTTGGGATAGTAAACCTTCAGAGTGGATGAATATTTGTCATCAGCTAGTTTACCAAGCAGATCAGGAATTTATTACAACTACTCGTGAAATGATATAAGTAGTATGAAGCATTTGTTGCAATGCAGATATAAGGAAAAGTTGCAGTCTGTTGTTCCAAGACTTAATTGCGATTTCCGATTAATCAGCTTCGAGGAATTGCAGACAGACATATCTATATTTCCATATTCATCGTGATAGATGTAATGAACATTATGTTATATTTGATAGAAGCTCTCACTAGCTGATGTCAAACTTCACACGGATGCTGCTCATTCGATTGAGACATCATAAGTTAATCATACACTTAAAAATCGACGATAGACGAACGAAGAAAAATATCCGCATCAATTTTCATCAAACAAAAATCTTAATCTACTAATAAGAAGTCGATCTAAGACGTCACTAATGGGAATTTTGAATGTTCATTGACTCGATTCTCGTCCCGCAACCTCTTACTGAGCGTGATATTCTGTGAAAGCGAATTGAAGGTAACCGCACAGCACGGCACTCTCTCAAAACAGCAAAATGAGGATGTACCTGATAGGATCGCAACAAGGAATTGTATGCTGCAGGAGAAGGATCGAAGTGATTTCGAAACATCTCCTCACTGGCCTGCAAGCGACGGGAATAAAATGCCTAATCACTTCATTACCCACAACAATGATGAAACACATCAAAATCCGTGACATTGGACTAGAAACTTTCATTCCCTTCCAACATTTAATGGAAAGTAACATGCTATATATGACAAATACAATGCAAACAGTCACACGAATCGCTACAATTAAGAATTATGCTGTAAACCAGAAGATATGAAATCAGATTTACAATTTGTAACAGTGGAAAGGAACCAATGTTATCTGAAGCAAACTTTCAAACATGTAAAAACAGTCTAGATCTCATAGAAAGAATACAAATGACAGAGAAGCTACGACGGAAGAAGCCAGGATGTAAAACTAGCACAAAGATTCACATTACAAAGTGACGATATTCGAGGATTTCTAAATACAATAAGTTAACTAATGTCGGGACACGCGCTAACTAGTACACTAAATGCGATTTCTGTACTTCACTTTGTGCTCTTTCACTTGTCTTTATTCAAATTATATGAAGGTCAGAAATTGCTAATTGATGTCCTGATGTAATCACTGAACAGTAGGACAATTCTGAACATCAAGCAACTTCATGGCAATCTTTGGAGGCGGTATGAGATTAAAGAATCTAAGAGCCGAATCTTTCGCGGACGAAGTGAAGAGAATCGGTCAGTCTTCTTACCAACAAGGGAATTCTATTGAAGTGTAGAGCCCATGTGTATGAGATCGGTCCTCATCTAAGGCGCGGGAACGTGGCCACTCAGTCTGAAGCCGGTCTGGCTTCTGAGAAGTGATGACAGAAGAATGACGAGGTACATGGCAAAGGTCAGGTTGAAAAAGAAAGTTTTAAGCAAAGAAGTAACGAGAAGTTGTGGCTTGCTCGAACTTCCGGTTCTCCTGCGGCAAAGACGTCTACTAATTGGTCATGTGAAGAGGGTCACGGATGACATCATCAGTGAAGTGTGCCACTTGCCGGCCGATGGTCGCCGACCAGCAGGAAGACCTATGAAGACTGGGCAAGGATATGTCGAAGAAAACCTGGAGTCTCTGGAGGTATCCGAAGACGTTTCTCTAGATAGTTTGAAGTGGAAGCTGGTCCTCGCAACTTTGTTCAGCCCATGAACCGGGAAGATGAGACGTAAAACGAGGAAGTAAAGAAGTAAGTAGAAGCCACGGAATTCGATTGGTTTTAAACCTCAGCATGGAAAAGCATCTTGAATCATTGGCCATGAGGTACCAGGAACATCACTCTTAAGCTTTCGAAATTGTCAATGATCGTGTAATGTTGATGACGTCTAAATGCTTTATGGCGTGTATGCTGAAAGCATTAGAGAGAGTCCGAATAAGAGAGGCTACATTCATTATATTCCTTAAAGCATCTGTGAACAAACAGTTAAGAAACGTTGGTTCCTTCTACAGTTACAAGTCATCATTTTTTTTTTGTTCTGTCGTTAACAGCACAATGTAGAAAACATCAATTAATCATGGAGAAAATGAAAGTTTCTCAAAAATGATAAAATTGATAAAAGACAACTCTACCGAGTGAGATTCAGGTGAGCAGTAATTATGATTACTGTCCAGCAATGGAGATTTAAGGGAGTCTCCATACGGATCCTCCTCATCAATGAGAAGCTGAGAATCGTCCAGGCACAGAGTCTCCATTGACTCTTCAATTGGCGAATCTTCGGGGTCTCCGTCAACAGGAAAAGAGGTTTCCAGAATTTCGGTCAACATTCCACTTTCCTGTACGTGAATTTAAGTGATAAATTGAAATCATGAACATTAGTTGTTAATTTGCCCAATTCTTCTCTCAATGTGAAATAAATATAATGATACAAAAACATACAATCGGCAGTTGCCATATTATCCAAAATCGTCAGTCATGGGCTGCAGAAGCACTCGGGGATTTCTATTGATTTAAAGATGTCAGTCGACGTTTCGTCGTCAAAGGACTTCATCATGTCCTAACTATGCCAAACATTTATCAATGAGATTCCCATTAATTTATAAAATATTCTTAGTTCCATCAGAAGCAGTCGACAGTGAGGGGTGGGACCTAGAGTGGAATAAATTCAGACTAAAACTAGCAATATCACACTGCACTTGCGTAGGCCATGATATTCATATTCTGGCATGGATGCAGCTGTATAATGAACAAGGAACATAGCCCTGCTATCAGGAGAAGCAATGTTATTTAGTCAAATTCGAGAGAATTCTAACAACAACTAACTAACTAAATCAACAAAAAACAGTGAAACCTCTTTTCCATTTCACTTCCGAATGGAGCCATTTGCCACCATATTACGGTCATCGTAGCATAGGTTCACTTAGACAGATTCAGCTGCTTGTCCGATATATATTCTACAAGTTAGTAGATACTTACTTTTAATAATTAGTCATCATCTCGACAGTCTAATTCTTGCTATAATCCACCTCGAAATAAACATGTTGTCTAAACCTCCGGCTGAGGTCTACATGGATACAAAAAACTACAGCTAACCCCCTTGACATCAAATATTAGCTAAATTGTAGACACTCTGACTTATTTTCATACGTAGTCAAGTTACCACATGTCCGCCAGAGTTTGAAGAACAGAATGCAGAGGCTAAGCAGAATAGCATCTTCTGTTTTGGATAAAAATGAAAATCCATCGAGTATTCCAATATATTTTAGTGTACTTAAGTGTACAAGAGGGCTTGTTGCAGTTCCTCGACCGGGTAATAATTCCAAGATATTCATTCTTCTTTATAATTGTAAGAATCATCATAAGAAGCACCGCATCGGCACGGTCTTCAATAAATCCTCGTGTTTAGAGGACAAAGATCAGCTTGGAACACATGCAAAAACATTACGTTATAACCAGATCATTAGATTGCGCGTTTCATCTATTCTTTTTCTCTTCATCAGTCGTCACTGATAGCACGGTAATAGCAATAGAAACAGTTGTATTTCAGGAAAATAGCTGAAATCATCTTCTGACCCTTATTTCGACCTTATGGATCTCTGATCAAAACAGCGATAGAGCTGTAAAAATCAAGTAGTTCAGATTCGGCTATTTATGTATATATGTCTCAGAGGAAAAGTAACTTCATTTGACGATTATTTGTAAAATTTATTCAGCGGATTTAGAAGGAAATTGAACGAACAGAATTTTTGTAAATCATCGGCGGAAGAATGTCCGTCGACAAAGATGCCAGATAGGCAATATTTTGCACAATCCTGGTCTGCAAAAATGATAAAAATTCTATGCGGTGCAATGGATTGCAAGCAATCGGTTTAGACATTTTACCAAAAAACCAAATGTTCCACGACGTAAATATTTCCATTAAAACAGAACAATACGCTGCCGATATTTCACGACCACCTCGGATCGCGTCTTCAGCACAGAGACAGACATCGATATCTCTAAATGAACTGAACATCAATCATTTGCCAAACAATTTGATAGTCGAAGTCGATAATACACGATAAAAGAAGAATTAAGACAATGAGATTATAACAAATGAAGAGAATAAACAGGGTTCGTACGGCTTCATGGAGGCAAAATTCGTAAACTTTCAAGGGCTTGAACCTTTTTTTCAAAACTCGCAAACTTTCACAAACCGTACGAACCCTGATAAAATCAGAAAGTTATAGGTCATTTTATACAGAAGGGAAAGTTAATTCACAACGATTTGAAGTTTGTCGGCTTTTTGAATGCTACGCTTCAAGGAAAAGTCTTTCGTGGTAGTTTTTCTCGTATTCCAGAATTTTTGCTTCATCCCACATGATGACATGACCACTCTCTACAGCGTGTTCTGCAACTGCAGACTTCTCTGGATACATGAGAGGTAAGGCCGATCGATGCTGACTAACTCTCGTTCCCAGACTGTTGGCAAAGTGTGCAACTAAAAATCCATTATGATAAAATTAATGGGATTCTTGGGAAAACTTAATGGGATCGAACAAGTATTTCTAGTGTATTGCTCTGTTTGAATAGAAATATTTACGTCGTAGACCATTTGGATTTTCGGAAGATTCTGTCGACTGTACAAACATATTTAAAGATATCTTACGTTGAGCAAATGAATCGATAGAAAACATACCTCGCTTTTTTTTGCTTCTATATTGATGTAAAATGTAGTTGGTGAATAAATACTAATTTTGAATTATTTAAATAGTCAGATATTCCGTATGAACATGAAATGTCCTGCTGCATGATTCCCAATTAACTTTGTCTGAAGTGGCATTGAAATCAATAGGAATTTTTGCATTGATTAAAGGTTCACGTGAAGTTTCTCAGTCTCGCCAATTTCTAGACCACGATGAATACCACTCCAATGAGCCATGTCAAAAGAATAAATGTTGGAATGTGTTACCACAGATGATGAGACGTGTTCTTTCAAGCCCGACCCTTGTTGTGTCTCTCCGACGTACTCCCGTGAAGAAGATCTGTATTTAACATTATTGACACAAAATCTTTTTGCACAAATGTGCAGTGCATCACATTCCACTACTCAGTCACTCGACAAGTTTCATTGGAGTATTTCACTGTGACCTGAGGAATTGGCAGCTCAAGCGAGATATCGATGAGACTGAGATCCGCTCCAGCAAAACTTTCATTAATGTTCAACAATCCTCTATTGAAATTCTGCACCAGGCCAGGTAAGTTTTTAATTGTGACTTTCATTTATCTAACCATGTTCAGGCGACATCTCTTTCCAAGGATGTGTTTAGAAAGTATCTTTACAAACACTTCTATTTACTTTTATTTCGTGAAGATTTCATGAAATTGACATCTTATTTGCATTCTGCGTTCATAGAATCAACACAAAAGGTCAATAGACCAGTTGCATAATAGACATGTCACACAATGAACGCTAGTACCCTATCTTCCCCACCTCAACTTGTCTGACCAGGATTCGAACACTAGTCAGCTAGAAAGCTAAACAAGTGACTGGCTTTACAAAAGAATCATTGATGAAAGTATACGTCATACTGCACAGCTGATAATAGAAATCTATAATGGAGGAGACTGAGAACTACCGCCGAGCCAGTCTCATATTATTAATTAATAGTGCAGTGTAACTGGCGCTGTGGCCTTGTCGTAGAGTACTCGCTCTGCGTCCGGGAGACCTGGGTTCAAACCGTGGTTGGGTCAAACCTGGGATGAGCGTGGGAGACTGAGCTACATGGAAGAAAGGCGCTTGCCGAATGTGCTTACAAGCATAAACAATGTAGCAAGTTATATTTATTTAATTCGTGGATTAGTTTACTATAGCAAAAGGTTGCTGCTGATTTTTTAATGATCAACAAAGATGACACAAATAATAGCATCTCATCTTCCCCACTGCTACTCGTCGGACCTGGATTCGAACACAATGCTGCTAGAAAGTTAAACAAGCTCTCTATCCATACAAAATTTCTATTATCTGCTGAGCAGAACGATGGCATGACGCACACTTGGCGAGAAGATGTGGTGCGCTAGCGTTTGTGTCACATCTGCTATGTCATCTTGGTTTTTAATATTATCACCTCGTTATTTCCATTTCACTACTGTGGCTGTTAGTACCACATCTTCAAATCAATTTTCTACCACTATTTACAGTGTTTCTGCTATTAACCTACTTACTGCTATGCTGTATATAACCTTCTACTAAGCTGTCACATAATTTCTTTATCATTCCCATTTATCTTCAGTTTTCCGCTTCTTTGTCTTTGATCCTCTGCTAAGGGACACTTTTGGTGCCAGGCTCGTCCTTTTCTGAGTTTATTGTCACAAACCCAGCGCCAACAGCTTTCTGATAGACAAGTTGACCAATATGTGTTACTTCAAATAAATTTACATGCGTATATGATAATTATTTCATAAGCACGAACACATATAGAACACCAGTAATTACACACAGTATAATTTGAAGCGACTTCGTACATGCTAATCGTAGAATTCGCTGAAATGAGCGAGAACCGGTTTTCTCGACAGCCCAAATTCAGCCTGAGTGTCCTAAAAATAGTAATTTGTCTTAACTTCGTATAGCAGTAATAAATCCTGAACAGCAAACACTACAAAGTGAAAATCAAATCAAAGTGAGGCGCATCGAATAAAATGACACAAATGGCATGCCGTATCGAGTAGGTTGGAGAGATGCTCACAATTCACGTTAGTTGCCACTTACTTTGCAGTTCCGACACTGATAGCTGCGATATGAGCCGATTTGGTATAACTGCGGGATGACGCACACAATAACTGAAATCACGCCCTTAAAACTTGCACTTCTAAATCACAAAATCTTACATGAATTACTGAAATAATTCAGAACTTATCAAAACAAGTTTCTCACTAAGTCTGCCGCCTATGTCTCAATGTGAATAACTGCACACGGGAGCTACTGGATGAGATTATACAAACTAGGCCGCATTCACCCTGAAATACGTTCGGATTCACTTGTGGAGAGGCCATGCAACTCTGCAAATCCATGGGAGGGTTAAGAGCCGTTACAAAATTATATAACTTGGTCATTGTTTTTAGTCTTTTGACAGTCCGCAGCTCACGATCATGTTTGCGATCGAATTCATATTGAATATGCATTGCTTGCACAAATTTTTGGAAATTTCCGGCCTTCTTTAATCTACCAAAGAAACGCCATCAAGCGCAAGCCTCTTCATATTGCTTGGTAGGACTTGACTGTCGGCCCAACACAACAGACTCCATACTCATTCCATTTTGCGATTCAATTCATTCCATTTTTGTTTGCAGCAAAAGGTCAACCTGGGCTTGTCATTACTAGTAGTAAGCTCTCTTTATCAAATTTTCGCATTTTATGATTTTACTTTCTACTTGTATTCAGTAGCACACTTATTTAGGATTTTTTTATCTTCGGATCTTTGGCTTTTCACAACAGCAGAGTCGATTGTAGGGGTAAAGCCACATGACGAGCTTTTGAGCTGCGCTGCAGCCGCGCTGTGAAAATGTTCATATGTGTTTCAATCGGAGCGGCCACACTAGTAGCTCCAGCTGCGCTGTGGCAGCTTGTCACAGCTAGCTTCAAGATGCGATAATTTCTATCTCAATTATTACAGCTCAAAGCTCGAGCTATGGGATGATCTGTTTTTTAGAACGAACGGAGTAAACCAGCAACTCTGACGAGTGGCGAGCGGTAATCAAGCTGTACGGCTCATTATGTGGCCGCGTAACTCTCACAGCTCAAACCTTGACAAAGCTATGCGTCGCTGCTAGCTTTAAATCGCGGCTCGTCATGTGGCCTTACCCTAAAGGGCAGTTTATACTTCTACGCGCGTACATACGCGCCGCGCTAAGAGTCAGCAATCACGTGATCTGATGCTGCCAAAACATTGGTAATGTTTATGGATACGCGCGGGCGAGCGTTTATACTTTACGTGTCGTCTACAGTTGTCCGCGTTGCCGCTTGAAAGGGACTACGATTTGAAATGGAAGAAGAAACCGCCGACATTTTGAATTTATATCTGCTACATAAAAAGTTCAAGAAGAGAAGAAGAAGAAGAGCTCACTACATCAGGCCTCTGAATGTTACAAGGGAGCTGACCGGAGAATTCAATGCGCTGGTGCATACTGGTCCCTCAAATACTTCCATTTATCTTTACAATCTTTGACACTCCTTCCCACTGATTCGGCAATAGCTATCCAAGATTGGGCTGTCATCTCTTGATCCTTGTGATCTCTGCTCCCTGTGTTGTATAAATGCTCATATTTCTTCACTACCTCTATCAATTTATCCTCAAAATCGGCATCTCTCTCAACTTCCTGCATGTCTGCTGGTCCTTGCGTAGCGCGTAAAAGTAAGATGCGAGTCAACTGCCGAAATCTACGCGCGTAGATTCTCTTCATGTCTAAATGACCGGGTGAATCACTCTCCATGTGATGACGTCAGAGTACTTTCCTCTCTCTTGGCGCGGGGAAGCCGGCGCGTATGCTACGCGCGTAGAAGTATAAACCGCCCTTAATGCGAACTGTAGCTGGTTCTACCGCCAGTTCCTCTGATGATGGCCGGCACTGCCGGTCGAAAGATCTCAGCTCACGATAACAAACGGAGGATTTGTTTTTTTGGGCTTTTATCAGCCTTTCTGGGTTTCCACCATCTAATACTAGCACTGTCTGCTTGTATAAACCTTCAAAACATTGGATCAATTGACTTTCGTAAAGCAATCGGTTTATTTGCTGTCCTTCGGGTCTGCCGCTGCTACCTGCAATAACTGACTGCGGAGAAAACCAATCAAGCAATCACATTTTTTTTAAAGAAAGAGCAATTCTGACATATTTGAGTGAAGGGGACCAGCAAATCTAGTGGGAGCTGCCTAATGTTAACGTTGGCTGGAGAAGGTAGCGAAATAACGGGCTTTGAATGAAAGCTTCTCTTCATTCGCATCTTTTTATGATTTTCACTTCATTCCATGGTCGAATTTTGACATCTTTATGCTCGCTTGGCTACAGTAACTTTGGTATTCTACGGGATTTTCAATACTCTCTACCTATTCTCATACTTATTATTCTACAGAGTTGATCATAAAAAAGCGGACAACGTCGAACTTCAACCGATTCTCCTGCCCTTTACAATAACAGGCCATAGGCCATTCGAGAACTTATGTTCTCAGCTTTTTAAGGCTGTGACGTGGATGAATGACCGAACTGAACTCCATATCCAAAGGTATATCATGAATTCCAATGGATATGTGAATGTTTTGCAAAGTCACATTTTCGATTGTCCTCGAGGGAACAATAGTGTTATGTAAGCCAATTTTGAAGAATTTGCTGTTCTTCATCTCTCTATCTGCATTTGGTTTTTGACATCGGATAATATATGATGCACTGCACTACCAAAAATATACTTACAAAAACAAAGTTTGCATAATTGATAAAAATACACAAAAGATATTCTTGTGTTGTGCATTTTCCAACCACCATTTTCAATTATGCACAGTCAGACACAACCACCACCATTTTACACTTTCAATTTACCAATTATCATTCACAATATGAACGTGGGGTATTATTATACAGCAAATTCTAATAACTGTGGAATTTTGATTACAAATATCTTCGCAACAAGCTCCACATCATTCATTTCAATTCACCGGGATATTCCTAAATGTGCTAATTTGCACATACAATCCCAACAGATGCTACACACATGTCTTGACCATCATCCACGACTTGTGCGAACATTTTATCAATTCCATACCGAAAACTTATTCAGCGTTTAATCACTAAGTCGCACAAGGCATCAGGCAAGTAAAACTGAAATAAAAACTTGCACTCAATACCAAGGCAAGGTACTGCTATATTCATCGATTATACAGCGGAAAATACTGATTGTGAAAAAAATGAAAAAAATGAAAAAATTACCACACACTGGTACGTCGAAAGCACCGCATGTGAACTGCTAGGTAAATGAAAGTCAAAACGCATCCGCTTCAGTCTGATGTGATCCGCAAGTGTCATAAGAAATCAAAAATGGAAGGACGAAGCTCAACCTAGGAGTAAAGTCTCCAAGAATATTTCAGTAGAAGCCGCTCCGCATTAAACCGTGCTTGCATTCAAGTCGACAGTCTTGTCTAGAAGCGCTCACATCTGACGCACGTATAAGCATAAAGCACACTGATGTTGAATTAACTTGAAAAGCTTCATCGCTGTAACTGCAAGGCTTTGGAAGTAGCTTCACCAGACCGATTATTGTGATCACTTGAATCTTGATTCTCTGTGTGAACAATTTCATGATAGAACGACAGCTAAAGTAACTGCACAAAACCGCTATCCTATTGTTGATATATTAAACAAATTGATTTTTCATTTGGTAGCTCTCAATGCTGACACTCTTCTCTCATCTAGGACTGATCAAGCAGCAAAAAATCGGTCTATGTATCTTGCAGAATTGCACATGACCGTTCAGAATTCAATCAGAGGTTACATTTGATGAACATGCAATGATCTAATCAAAATCGGTCATTAATTATCATTAATTTCATGAAAGAAATAGCCGCATTTTATAAAACCGATAAATAAAGTCATATTTTTTAACAAAATGAACGAGTTAAGTTCGTAGCACGATAAACAATCCAAATTGCACAAATAAAAAAATTGTACAAATACATTATAAATATTCAGCTATAGATCAACTTCCAACTCACCCTATCCTGTTGCTGTTGTTGATACATCGAAGACTTGAACTGCCTCTGGACTTGTGCTTGATGTCGGCTTCGACGTGGATCGATGATAGCATCCTTGGGAAGACGACGACCGCCTTCTCCACCTTCTGGACCTTCAAACTGTATCCGTCTACGACCACCTCCACTGCTGGGTGCAACTAAAGACAATGCACTGTTATCCTCCTTACCGCTCATCTGTGGTAGCAGATAACAAGTGAGACAGCGATCGCCTGTGTCTGGATCGCGGTCTGACTGTAACTGTACCAGAGGTTGAGTTTGATTGTCGCTTAGCCAGAGGGCATGAAGTTGTCGAAGTTTGGTGAAAGAAAATGGCAGAGAACGAAGACGATTGTCTGATATGTTGATAACGTGTAAACGAGGGATTCTTCCGATTTCTTCCGGAAGACATTTCAACTGATTTCCACGTAGATGAAGAACTGTGATGCCGGAGCAGCTGCCCAACTAGAGAGAGAAATCATAAAAAATTCATGCACATGAAAATTATTAGGTTATAACATACTACTGGTATAAAGTAATAAGTAGTGAATTCTTGTTCAATAAAATAGCCAAGTAACAAAATAACTCATCAATTACAACGCAGCGTTCCAGTGAGACCTGCTATCCATTGCAATATGGGCCAGGCCACCCACACAATCTTCAAATCTGTGTGATTCGTACACAAGTACAAGCAAGGATTATCAAAGTAGGGGGTGGAGATTTGACCACAAGCACTACTGTTATGTATTTAGAATTGCGCAGAATGCACCATTCCTGGCATTCTTTATGGCAAACTAGGCAAGTGATATAGACGATCGAATCATCATTGCTTGAGATTAAAAATGTCTCTAAATGATCGGATATCGGACCGATGTTCATATCAATTCTGATGCTAATCTGCCAGAATATGAGTGCCAAAACAAAACTAAGGCACAAAAATGAAAAGAAATAAGAAGAAATTATCTGCACAAACATGCTCCAAAATTAAATGCAAAATTTGAACAGCCTGAGAGGAGCTGCTAATGCTTCAACAAAAATGCGATTAAATTGAAGTGAAAATTCAGTTATTTGGAATTTCATGGCAAATTTATCTCCCAAATCATGGGATGGATAATCCACGGCCAACTCATCCACGCACTGGAATCGTTATACACCGGAGCAGTAAAATCTTCAAATTATTTTGATTGGACGAGATGCATTAAATACAAGGATTGTATCAATGTTTGGTAGGAGATGATGAAATAGTGTTGCAGTGTAAAATGAAAATATTCGCAGGGGCGACTGCCCACAGAAGGCTCCGAAACAATGGGTTAGAGGATATATTGAAAACCATTTTGGTCTTCTTGATATGCTGTTTGCTTTACAGAATACAATTCTGTCGATCCAATGGAAATTTGCATCCGAATGAAAAGAACAGTCATATCCATCAGTATGCACGCACGGTATAGCCTAATTAGAATATTTTCACTCATTGCAACAGATAAGTATTTTTGAGTGATTAAAGAAGTTTTACTTTTAATGCAACAGGATGCTGCTATTAACCCTAGAACGCACAATGAGGTCATTTTGACTCATTTGGGAATTCAAATGTCTACAGAACAACAAATCCTTATTTTTTTCATATGAAACTCACTGACATTTCATGATATGCTCTCAATTATAAATGATAAAATTTTAAGCTCCCAATATCATCTGTGAAAGGAATTCCAGAAAGTTTACTTACTTTGGACAATGAGGTCATTTTGACTCAAGCTGACATTTTCTAATTTTACATTCAAAATTTCATCGAAAATCAGCTGATGCCCATCCAAGACTGAAAAAATAAGATATCTATGCATTATTCTATGTCCCTAAGCACTGATTGGATGACTGGCGCTGATTGGATGACAGTCAACCTTGGAGGCACGATCCACCTGCAAGTTTTCGAATATCTGTAGATTAGATGCGTGCGTTCTTCGGAAATTTAGCCTCAACAAGACACGAACACTAACAAGAACTTCATCGTCAGCTTCTAACACGAAAAGCACGAACTTTTTACATTATTATAGGTAAGAATGATACAAGAACAAACTTTCTATTACAAGTTACAAGTAAATTTCTAGATTTGCATACTGGTATAGCTATATTGTCTTGTGTGATGGGTATAAACAAACTGACGCTCAGAAGTGTGTTTTGTCAGCAAGGAAGAAGTATGTATTTACAGGTTAGTGGCATGGTCATTGTCTACGTATTACTGACGTTTGTGTCGTTTCAACGCTTCAACGGATTTCAACGCTTCAAGACAATTTTGCGAGTTTTACGCTTCGATGATAAATCTACCCGGAACCCAAGCTACAGAAATGACAAGTTCGCCTCTGTGAGGGAAGTGTTGCCATAGCGCGCCTTTATTGGCCTCATGAATGCATAACGGTTGACGAACAACTCTTCCCATCAAGAAACAGATGCCCATTCTTGCAATATATGCCGCAGAAACCTTCAAAATTTGGAATAAAATTCTGGATTGCTGCCGATTCCTCCACACATTTCGTACTTTCTGTGAATCCATATCTCGGAAAAGAGAATGAGGTGAGGGAAGGCTCTCTTGGTGAGTCGGTGGTTCTCAAACTAACCGAAGATTACAGAAATAGGGGATGCACGGTGGTTACAGACAACTTTTTTACATCTCTCAAACTGGCTCGCACTTTGCGTGCTAGAGGTATGACGCTTTTGGGGATTATCAGATCGCATCGAACGGAAATACCAAAAGAACTAACTCAAGGTGATCGTCCTCTCTATTCGTCCTTGTTTGCTTTACATGAAAACAAGGATGCCGTGTTGATGAGTTACGTTGCTAGAAGGAAGAAAGTGATTGTTCTCTTGTCTTCGAACAATTTTCGTGATACAGTCGACCAATCACCGAAAAGAAAGCCTCACATCATCTTGGACTATAATAAATTCAAAGGAGGCGTGGACACGGTAGGTCAAATGTTGCGTCACTTCACGATCAAAATGGCGTCGAGACGGTGGCCTCTTGGAGTGTTTTGCAATATCTTGGACATTGCCGCTTTAAATGCTTTCATTTTATGGCGTGATATCAGCCATAACGCGAATAATAAAACTAAAATAATATAATATAAATAACGCCATAACTCTGAACCCAAAAACGCGAGTCCAATTCATTTACGAATTGTGCAAAAAGTTGATCTCAAGGCACCAACAAGAACGCGCTGAAGCTTCCTCTTTACACCCTGCAGTTCGCCATGCGTTGTGTGCGGCAGATCGTGACAACTTTCAACGGCGAGATTCGTGCAAAAGAGCAAACTGCGAAAAATGTGTGACTCCTCAAATCGAAACAGAACATCGAACAAGTGTGACATTTGCCAAAAATGGGTTTGTGGAAAGCACGTCTCTCGCGCGATTCATCTCTGCCCAAATTGTGTTTCTGATTGACAAGTTTTCGTAAATACTACATGAAGAAAATATGTATGATCCCGTATTCTAAAACCAGAGTATAATGAAATATTTTTATAATTATAATAACATTCTTGGAACAATCGATTTTTTATTTTGCAAAAGGGAAATTTATTCCATCATTATTTTAGATGTACTGATATTCTATACCAAATGTACATGTACAATGTGCATGCAGGCCTTTTTTCAAGTGATGAATCTTCAAACTACATGCACATAAAGTAATTGAGAATTTCTTAAATATAGCATGATTCAGAAAAATTCCTGGTCTAATTAAATTAAAATAATCGAATTTTAATGCTGGAAAAAAATAATGAGTCAAAATGACCTCATTGTACAAAGTCGGCTTAAAAACATTTTGTACGTCCTAGGGTTAAGAGTGCGGGCATTATGAGCAAGATTCCAAACTAATGTCTGAGTTGACATAAAAGGTGATTACTGAAAGTTCCTTAACTGATATAATTTTAATGTCCTATCACTTTTTGATAGGTCCTATTGAATTATACCTGAAAACAAGGTTATAATAATAAAGGGATTTGAAATGATGAAATTCAACATCTATAGAATTTTTAAGATATAAACGTAAAGCAAACAAATGTAGAGACTACTCAAAAGTCTTTGAATTAGAAAAACAGTCTTGAAACATGTCTGACATTAGATATTATTCATAAAAATACAGATTGACAGTGCATACTGTAAACTGCGAAAAATTCGGGAAGGCTTAATTTCGCGTAAATAAACTTGTCGCGATATTTCTTTTTTAATTTCTGTTTCACCACTGTAAAGGGGACTCTGCTTTTAAACCAAATAATTATGTATAATGTACTCCCAGGCAGTAACTCTGCTGTCATAGAGAGTATGAAATCACTTGCAATCACTAAAATATTGCAAAACAAATCACAAGCATTTAAGATCGCAGACTGCAGATCATGCATGATTTCCAAGAAGTTTGGTTGATTTCAGGTTGTGCTTTCAGATTGCACAAAGCTTGTAAATTCCAATTGGCCTGTTTTGAACGATCATCAGTGCCCATTTATTGCAATGTTTAAGTGAGTTTTTTATAATTAATATTCTAGCGGCTGAGCGGATTCGCAAAAATATAAAATAGCAAAATCCGTTTTTAACGATTCGCAAAAATTTCCAGGTTTGCAGTATTTCAAAAAAGTCGAATACGCATAAAGCCAACCGGCTGAACTACGTGGCATTTTGAGTCTTTATTTGCACTGTAAATGTATTTAATTTCTTCTTTATTTTTTAATCTCAATTTTTACTTATCAAATAATTAATCAGTCTGATAGAAAACATTTTCCTTCAAAAATATTCAACCATTCAGAAGTTCATTATGTCCCGAAAATATCAACAATAAATATCAACGGGGATGCAAAATGATTCATTGTAGAAATTCGGAAATTGTTCCTGACAGATAATGAAAGTTGAACGTTGATATACTTGTATATTTGATGATAGATGCCTGTACAATTCTGTTCTTGATGCATGAATCAACTAGCTTTTGTGAAGCAGTGTGATTAAGAAGTCGAGGAAAATATGAAAAAGTGATCACAAATAATGTAAAACTACAGAAAATGTTGCAGAAAAAGGCTCATTCATAATTGATGTAGCTTGCAACACACATTAATCAGATTATCGAAACTGTCAAGCCGTTCCACACTTCTGACATTCCCTTCATTAAACAAGGTACCAATTGGATTCTCTCTATACATTTTTGAAGCGATTTCTTCGATAAATTTCGCATTCATCAAGTGTAAAGCTAAATAGAATTATGTGATTACATGATGAGAACCAAATTATCCAAACCCTGATCAAGCAGAGAGAATTAGGATTTATGATTCCACTATACCGTACAGCAATGACTAATCCGTGTTATCAAAATAAAATAATTCTTATAAACACGAGATGAACCGTGTTGCAAAGTCGATCTCCTGAACTTAGATTAACATAAATACGATGAAGGAAAGAAAATATAAGAGGTCAAATCTGCACACGAACACATTTCTGCAAACTTTCATCAGTTTGTAATGTGCTCTAACATCCTATAGAAAATCGAAGTTTCAAACAAATTGTAACGCGGCATCAAAGCCGCAAAGGAATCCACAAGTCAGAGACATCAAACAAATTACTTTAAGATTCCGATTTCATATTGCATTTAGAATGCAAGTCACGTTCTATACATGTATGGTGAATAAATGAAAACACTGGAGGCCAAGTAAATGTCATACTCACAAGTCAAACAGGTGACGCTGAGGAATTTCTGCATGAATTTAAAAGAAAACTAAAGACGAACGGAAGGGAGTCAGGATAAGAGTAAAAAATTCACTGGTGTAATCAAGGGATCTGATAACTGACTTCCAATTAAAATATACATCTACATTACTGTACTGTGCAGTTAGAGGTAAAATTCATGTTGAAAAGTTGGAACATTTGGTGTGGAGGTTAGAACGATTTTCAGACACAAAATTATGTGAAGCAAATTTTACAGAAAAATTGTATAAACAATGGAAAATGACATTTCATCTAAAATTGAGGATTCAATACGAATATTTGACTTAAACCAACAAAATAACTGCAGTGAGTGTCATTGATGTAGGGATTCCCTTTTCAAGTATGTGTACGGACATGTACACAACATTTACTTAAACAACCTGGAACTATATACTTACTATTATTGGAGCGATCACATATTTCCCTGAAATTTGGTTGATAGGAAATTGAGGTTGGTTCCGTGACCACTAATATATCAAGCAAAATTAAAATGGATGCTCTATGCTCCTGAACCATTAAATGGATCTTAAAGTACTTGTAGCAATATAAAATAATGAATTTCACAGTCAAATCATTAAAGCCCCGTATATTACAAATATATATATATATATATATATATATATGCACTATAATGTTGTCCGCCTATGAACCTATTTGAATGATGTAGCTCTTTAATTAAGACACTTTGCTGTCCAAATAGCCCATCTAGTTATAAGAACAGAACACAGAAGTGTCATAACACTGCAACCAAGTGTAAACACGTTCACTGAATTATTAAGAACCAAGATATATGAAATTTATATCGTTGACGGTATTTCTGTGTAAAGCGCTGATCTCAACAGTTCTAAGCATCAATTGTCATGTAACATAATAGATAAAAATGATTTTCAGACCGAGTTTACTTGATCAAAACATTAGGGTTGCAACAGCACAGGAAAATGTGTCTCAGGTGAGATGAATTATAGTAATTTTTGCGAGAAGCAAAAATTCTTCAACCACAGAATTAGAGTCATCTGCGCGCGTCTTCGGTTTACTAGAATGGAAGAATCGTATCTAATTTAATTATCGAAAATGGCACATCACAGAATCAGATAACTTGCTCCTTCTCGAATGGATAATTCGTGTATGGCTTACTATTGGAAATGGCTAACAATAAGCAGAGGACATCAGAGTCAGTGAGTGAGTGGCTTGCGTGCTGTGATATCACTTCGCACACACCAAAACACACATATCGCCAAAAATTCGGCCTGGTCCCGATTTGTTATACGTTTTGGTCAGTAATTCTTGCCCTTCTATCTCAGCTTCAACGAGAACTTCTCAACTGCTCTTCATGGATCACCAGAACGCGATAATTGTGTTCAAAACTAGACTTAGGATTGAAGACCATGTGGATGATACTTGGTAGGTTTACACATTGGTCATGACATCCATGAGCAACAAAGCGTCCATTACGTAGGCGAGTGTTCAGTGAGATTCCATAGATTGTCTTTCTCTGTTTTTCAATAGTTGCATAAAACTTTCTTCTGCTTCTGCTGCCACAAAATGCTGCACCACTACAAAATATTCCCCTCATTTCGTTTTAGAGCTTACATTAATTCCTACTAGACGGAGACTGATACATGACTTGACACATTGACACCTCGCTGTTCTATTGTGATACATGAACGTCTTTCACATGACTCAGAGGTGACCTTTCTCATCTTAAATTCCATGATTCTTAATATTTACTGATAAATATTGGAGACAATCATCCAGGCTACGAAAGACAGCACTGCTGACTATCGACAGTTGTTGAAGTGCTGTCGCAAGCACTTATTAGCAAAGTTCAATAGCAAAAGCATCCATTTAAATCACAGTGCTAATACATATTTCAGAAGATTACTAGCCCGATCTGCGCTAGAACACGGGTCAATCGGACGCAAGGTGAGTATCAACAGAAAACTGAGTTCGAAAATGTGCTATTGAAGGTGATGCATCTGACGAGATTCCATAAGCAATCTTGAAAATCAATATTTTACATCTTTGTAAATATCAAAATTATCATTGTCTTGTCATGCGTTCCTGCAGAGCTGATTCGTCACAGATATGTCGGTGGTAATTACCATCTGGTAATACCTTGGTTGACCGCATTCATATTCATCAATCAATTCTTTCAAAAATATTTACCTAGATCTTCTTTAATTGAATCTCGTCTTAATTGAGTCTGCGGACACTCAAATATTGGTGCATGTACCTGCCCTAGTTACCCATTTCTGATCTCCTCCACATGTCTAGTTTGCTTTCTCATGTTAGCAGCAGTCAGTTGAGACATCACTTACATAAGTGGTAATTTTTATGGTGATAAGGCCACTTTATTGCCATTGTCACAACTCTGGTGTACACATGATGATCGAGTAGATTACATGCATTAAAAATGGGCTGAAATTCTCACCTCAGGAGGAAGGGTCAGAAGGCGATTATCATTGACGTACAGCACACGTAAATGTCGAAGCAGACCAACACTTGGTGGCAGACCCTCCAGCTGGTTGTCACTGAGATTGAGTTCAGATAGAGAGACGAGACCGCCAATAGTAAAAGGAAGACTGGTCAATCGGTTCTTGTCCAGTTTCAGGGTCGTCAGACTGGTTAGGCGACCGATACTTTCCGGCAGCTGCTGTAACTGATTATTGGAGAGATGAAGATCACTGAGCGAAGCACAGCCTTCAATCTCATTCGGCAACCATTTCAGGACATTGTTACTGAGATCCAGAGACATGAGCTGTTTGAGATTTCCGAAGGACTGTTGAAAAGTAAAGGCAATTATTAGAAAGGCAAATTTGACATCGCCTCTCTTACACAACAAGTGGCTTAGTAGTTTACGGTAAAACATAGCATCCTGGATTTTGGTAATGATGTTACGTGTTATCAGGAATACCCGGATAATAGAAATAGATAAAATACCGAATGAGGGCAATACACGAGCTTACAAATACCGCGCAACGCTGGATAGTAACCGAATTACACGAAATCATCGGTTGCTTGCTTTTATGACCCAACACAGCTAAATTTCATTCAACGCATATTAATGGAGATTCTTGCACTTAACTCATTTTACCGGTGTGGTATGATGTGCGGCCCTGAGCTTTGTCAGTAGTTGGTAGCAAACGAGAATTGGAGGAGGAAAGAACTTAAATGAATACTTAAGTGAGAAAAGTATTATATTATGCAGTGATCCTCTGCAATGGTGCAAACACGAGCGGGAAGTTCATCGATTAGCCTGTGACCCGAGCTGCTAAGAGAATTTTCGGTATTCTAGCAACCAGTACACCATGTGAAATAACATTGATCTATCGCCGAAATAATGAAACTATGATGATGATTCTCATTTTATTGTAGAATTTCAGTAAATAACTTTTCTTAGTTTCTGCAGCTATAAATGACGTCAGATTTTAATTCGCTCATGTTATTTCCAATGTATTTCAATGTATTCTTTTCACAATTTTTGGATAATCTATCAATATTTATCCGAACTATCTCTGTTCAGCCGGGGCTTCCGGCTTATCCGAATAGTTTCAAACAGATTTGGATTTGAATTTCGAAACCTGATAATGTCACTAGATTTTATTTATAATAATGATGTAAATGCACGTAACTCGATATGCACCAATGAGTTTGGTGACTGGTTCATGCTGTATTTCACACACTTCTACCGCCAGAAGTATGTATATATGTGGCGCGTAGATGGGATGTAAAAATTTCTGCTCAAAGCTCACTAAGTCTTGGCACTCAGAATTTCTTTACTAATTTAGAGTAAGTTATCATGATTTGGGCTTACATTCAACAACGTCAGAATCTGTCATTATCAAGAAAATATCAAAACCACAATCCAATGTGACACACAACCTAGCTGTAGAAGTTATCAAGTCAAACTTCGTCATTGATCAAATGAAAAGACACATCACAGCCAACACCTTGTAGCTAACAAAACCACACTATTCCTCCGTTAACATATTCGAATATACCAGTATCAGTTCCTTACAAGCACTTGTTCATTGGCAGAGTCAAATGCTGCAGTATAAGTAGTCGCAGATGAATCTATCAAGTGAAAAGTCAGTGACATTTTGAACCTATTTCTGGCGAGATTCTTTCTGAAAATACATCAAACAGGAATTTACTATGTCAAATCATACAGCAGCTAAATTTTTGTGAATTAAAAGACTTTCAATGTTATAGGTTAAAAGTGTGTAAGTGGCAGTTATTTTTCACACTATTCAGAAATACTATTTTCATCGATATTTGATATTGCAATTTTTCGCTTGAAATACTAGCATTCTTTTCTCTAATTTCACTGATTGATCTGGTCATGTCATCCCTTTCAATTTTAGTCTATAAGTCATATTTCATCCCTAATTTACAAAGTAAGGAAACCTTGACATGTCAGTTGCCCACGCAAATGTGCTTATAAAATGAAAACTGTATTAAATTCATATATTACCTATCATGTATTTACATCACTCAGCAATATTGCTTTTATTCACAAGTAACGTTTCATAATTATGATGATTGAACCGAGTTGTCGCGAATATTCTGTGGAAATAATCAATATCTATTTCAATATCTTTGGAAGTGTATGATATTAGTAGCAAAGTGTGCATGGTAATACAGGCAGTTCGAGCATGTCTATGTACTTCGACCTCCATTAATTTCAAATATTTGAATAAACTAGATATCATGCATGGTATACTTTCCGAATTTAGGGGCATGAAAAGTAACCTACCCATCACCTACTAATTTATAAAGGATCAATTAAAAAATTACAAAAAACTCGGAAGTACGTTGTGCGAGCTGCTTGTCTTCCCTATGGCTGAGTTCCATTTATCCCACTCAACTCTATTTCAAAGTCTTAATCCTGAACGCAGGATGAATGCTCCACCAAAAGACAACTGGAATGATCTGTAGGTCTGCATGTAGAACAGGCCTGGGATGCTGACTGATCAGCCTGACAAGTCGGGGGCTAGGGTTTCTAAAACGTGATGTCCTCCACCTCGCCACCTTATTGTCCGGCAGTAAGCACGAGTTTCTGCAGGGAACGAGACTGAAATGATGACTTTCATAGAATGATGCATACTCTATGCTTCTTACAAATCTGCACGTCTACCAAGCTCTACTCGGTTCCACTTCTTGTCAGACAGGATCAAGGAAAAACAATTTGTAAATCCAATTGGAAGAAGTCTGAAGTATTCGGCAGAAATGAAATTTTCTATGTTTTCTCTAAACCAGTCTCATCATGTTTGTCTATGAAGCGAAACGCAATTACATTTAGCAAGCATCCGAATACTGGCGCACATTATTTTGGAAAATCTGACCATATTCTCGCATACATCACCATTCAGAAGCATGGTAATAACACACACACATGATAGGAAATGATCTGAAGACATTCCATGGCAGAAATCATGTCTCCTCTGCTCACTTAATCAGAGATAAAAAGAAAATTTCATTTTTACCAAAAACTGCAATCTGCTTCCCATTGGATTAACTGTGCTTTTTTATCCTGTTTGACAAGAAGAGGAACCGGGTAGGACTCAGCAGACGCGCAAGTTCATAGTAGGCATGGGGAGTGCATCACTCTGTGAAATTTTAGGCCTCAATCCCTTCAGATTCTCGTTCTGGCTGCCAGACTATTGCAATCCTAACACAGGAAAAGTACATAACACCATAAACAACCAAATATTCCACTCCAAATGATGAGGAGGGTCGACGTGCACAAAAATCAATACCCAAAGAGTTGAAAATCACATAAAAAGACAATTTCAGTGTCAATTGTTACATCATTCTACAGCAACAGCTCTAATGGCTCCATCTGGCGGAATAATTGTTGTGGCAGTGCATTATCTCAGCTAACACCGACTTCCAATTATCTTCGATTACAGTCAGTCAGTCACAGGTCAATTGAATACCACACAATCAACTAAGTCGTTCTACTACCGAGACAGTGGACCGACTTCGGCTGATGATGGAATGACAATAATCTTCAGGCCTACAGGACATTCAACCTCGACATTTCCCAGAGGATTCATCAAGATCTTTAACAAGATCAGACAAGATTGAACATTTTCTTTGGGGGCATTTGCACCCGGACAGAGAGTTCAAGTTCCTAACATCGTTTTGGCAAGATGGTGAATTCAATGTTCATAAGTTTGAGATTCATCATGGATAACACATCTCCTCTCTATCTGTCATTGAAGGCAGCGACGGCCATGTTCCATCACATGCAACGATTTTGCGAATAGACGCCGCGGGGCTTCTCCATTATACAAGTACTGCACCACTTATGGGCTGATCATAAACATCAAGCAAAGTCGAACAACAAAAATTTAGAAAATAGATATAACTTAAGCATTTGTAGGAAATTCTACCAAGCTTGAAGCTTCCAAGAAGTCCTTACAAATGATCCAATAAATACTTCAAATTAATTCTCGTGATCCAAACGGACGCTGATCATTGACAAAAACTATTGGAGCACTTAGTAGCATTGATAAATTTTCTGATCAATTGTAAACAAATTAATTGATCTGTCATCATGTAGCCTCTCGCCCGACTCTTTTCAACTAAAACTTCGGGAAGAAATAAAGTTAGTGTAAAAAGATCTCATATACAAAATGAATGAGAAAGTGAAATTAAAGTCAAATCCATGGCCGTGTGAGAGTCAATACTGATTGTTTTTGGATGCACAATACTGGACGGAGATCGCGGATGAGCATAACTTCCGAATAGGGTAGAAACAGTTGGTGGCGTGACGTCACGAAGTGGCTGAAGAATGACAGTTTTGGTCTGTCAGCTGCGAATGAACATGCTATCACGTGACGTGTTACTGCAATGTTTGGCTCCGCTAGTGATCTCGGTCTTGTGTATCCTCACATGGCCCACGTAACTGTACACTAAATTTATTTCTTCCCGAAGTTTTAGTTGAAAAGAGTCGGGAGAAAGACGTCGTGAAATATGATGACAAATCAGTTAATTTGTTTACAATTCATCACGAAAAATATTCGGTCATCTGGATGCGCATCTTGGACGCCATGGATAAGCTTGTTTTTAGTTTATTTCTTTTTTTCATTGAAATTGCTCTTCAAAATATTCGTTTGAAATTGATTGTATTCATGGGAAAGAAATACAAGCGAAGTGGGCCCTAATCCTATAATGTGGTAGGCCTCATCTTGTAGTCAGATACTTTGTCAAGTAGGTTTAGTCGAATTTGCCTTTAAATTATCGGAATTATGGCAGCGCTTCAGCTTTGTATCAGTTTGCCATCAGTTTTGTATTCTGACTTTGTTTGTTGTTTATCACCAGCCACACTGATGCATTTTCAAAAATCATGATCAGTACATATGTTGCCTCGGACTCCATCATCGTTAGCAACTGTTGGAGTGCGAGTAAGTAAAACATCATCTAATCAAGACATGAGTGAAGACACAACGTGTTCATTTCGAAATAATTGGGTCTTCAATGTATGTGGCACTTAAAGAAGAGGATTAGAAATTATTAGACAGGTATCAGGTACTAAATGCAATAGGCAGCTATTATGTAAATGAAGGTGGGACGATTATTGCCACTTACAACTGTATTTTTCTGGACATTATGTCACTCTATTCTCCATATGTAGGAGCACAAAAACGTAGTTCAGATTTGATTAGTACAGCTTTACTAAGCCAATTATTTTGATTTTTGATATTGTACATTTTTTAATAGCATTTTTGAACATTCTGTATTAGTTTTTAATAACACTGATTTAGAGGACATTTAAGCAATTCGTACAGTACGTTAATATCCTAAATTGAGTAGAGAGTGAATCATTGAAAAAATCGGACACCGCCCTCGGATAAGTCAGTGGAAAACATGCTTTTCGAATACCCATTCATTTTCACATATAAAAATTCATGAACCCAATTTTGTGGAACACATGTGTAGTTCATGAAATAGTCAGTCTCAGATAATCAGCTGTCGTTTGACTGGCCAATGTGAAAGATGCAGCGCTATGAATTTTGATCAGATTTCGCACATGACCGGATTTCTCGGTCAAACCCTAAAATTATGATATCGGACGATTCGAGAAGTAACTAAGATGGTGAATATTCGAAGATAATGTATGCCAAAAATGTTGGCTATCAGTTCTGTTTTGATGAACCATGTGCGAAAATATGTGTCTTTGATGATGATGTCATAAATGTTATAAAATGAAACGCGCTTGCGTTTATATCATCGCAAGGAATAAAGGGTAACTACACACATTTACATCACTGATGAGTTGTTCGACAGACTTCTATTTCTTTACATTGGCATATTCTGAAGCAAACAGCATCAGAAATCCTGAAATCTTTGTCTCCTTTGTAGTGCAGCAGTTCCGTCATTTTAAAGCGAAGCTGTTAGACTAATTTGGCGAAAAGCCCCTGACAGAGTTGTCTCTCTCTAACCTTCTCTTCTAGATCCTTGTCGATCGATCTTTCGGTTTCCTGAGTATTTGACAGTATCCCACAAATTTTTGTGTTTTTCGATGGTTATCAATATCTCCATTTTATCTTATGTCAATCGCATTTCTCCTCATCTGCTTTCAATTTTGCATTCGCATGAGTTAATGCAACGATCTGAAGAAGTTGAGGAGTTATCGGGAGATTAGTTGGTGTCAAACTTTCGACGTGATTACATGATCACGCAGTACGCTGATAGTGCCGGCAAGGAAGCTTTGGTTTATCGTTCAATATGAGATGGATGCGATGCCATTATTGATATTTTAAGGTAAAGGAAATTTATCAGCAAATCATTTACATTGAATATCAAGAATAAAACTTCAGATACCGCATTTCCTCTAGTAAACACCACACCGGTTATACCAAGTAAACTAGAAAAAATATGACTTATAGCTGTGGTACATGCAACACCTATTGAGCTAAAAAAACAAAGACTTAGTTATCAAACGACAATGGAATGCATAATGACATTGCTTGGTGGTGCAGTCTACATTATGACAGTAAAAGTCACATAAAGCATCACATTCAACCCTCTATAAAAATAGCCTCGCCTACAATTTGTTGCCTAATGGTGACTGTCAGGGTCAGGAGAGGGACTCCTGTCTCTGACTGTTGATATACCGCACCGTCGAGCACCGAGTAGTGTCATAAATCATCACGCTCAAGTTTTATGTGAGTATGATTCCTGCCTTCAAGTGACCATAAGAGGGAAACCGCAAATATCGATATCAGTAATTCCAAGAAATTTGTCCTATGCTGTGTTCAATCAGCGTCGACACCACCACGCCTTGTCGGCAATCAATAAAACTGTAATGCAGCATGAAACCTGCTAGGTGAATTTTCAGCTCTTATTGATAATTTTTCGTAAAATAGATAATGCCTGTAATCGTTAATGTTATTCAATTTGATAAAATGTCATAAGGAAAATCGCACATTTTAATGAACGCCGCACTTAAAACCAGACGATTGTAAATAAACGCAGCGGCGTTTATTAGAGAAAATACGGTAATACGTCGCGCGCGTGGATACTTTTCATAATATCGCGACAAAATGTAAACTATTATTTAACTCTTCGAACTAGTAGTTTGATCATATTGATACATCGAGTAGACTAAATTTTCATTAATTCGCTGGTAGATTTTCAGCCATGGAGCAAAAGGCATTTCGTGCAAGATATCTAAATATCGAGCAATTTCTTTCACTTTGTGATACAGCTTGCATATTTTGTCTACAAAAGAAGCTTGAATAAACGATCTCATATCAAATAATCTTGACATTTCTGAACTGTTTCTACATACCAGTAATCGACTGAAGAAAGACTAGATTATGTGGAACTGATCAGATTCATGCGACAAAATTACCATCTGAAGCAGGGATGTGGAAGCGTTCTAATTCCAACCGCTTAAATTAGGGATAAGTAACAGACGAAAGTCAAATACACATGGCTCAAGCTAAAATGCTACACTCTTAACGGAAAGCAGGATGGAAGAGTGCAAGCAACCGTCAGATCAATGAATTGCATTTTTATCACGTGCAGTGACAAACAATCATCAAAATACAAGCGCATGATTTCAAATAGCAACATTTTCATCTGAAGATGTCTTGGTAAGATCACCAATGACGTCATCAGGAACTTTTGCATCGCTTTTACGCTTTGACGATTCAGTTTGAGCGACTTTGAGTTGACTGATTCAAGCAGCTAGGGTTAGACCTTAAATTATAAATAATAAAATGGAAAGCGAAAAACTTCCGGAGTACACCTGTAATGGGACGTTCAAGCTTCCAATGATATTTACTATTTGCATGCTTGGTGCACCATGCCCTAAAAGTATTGCCGATGTTAATCAAGATTTCAATGAAACAATGTGACATAAAGAGAAAACTCTCACAATCAATGTACGGCATGTTGTGGGATGAGCCAAGTATATTCATATTTTGATTAAAACTGAAATCTTTTTCTTTTTGTTAAATATTTTGATCTACCCCGGTACATCAACGATGGTCCATGAGTATAGATCGAAATACATCGAAAAAGAAATCAATCAGAACATCAAGACACTTGGTTCTTCCCACAACATTCCTAAAATGCCAAGCTAAGGCTTCTTTACCCTAAACCATGCCATCAAATAAATGTACTGAATGTCACTTAATTGCTTGTGGCTATTTTTTCAAAATAGTAGGCGGAAGGTCGGAAACAAAGCAAATGGATATGCACTCATTGTTGATTTATTATTTTGATCATCACATTGACGGCGACGAAAAAGGAAACTTAATAAGAAATTCACAGATGGCTAAGAACTTAAATGCCCTTGATTATTCATTATTTTATTGCTATGCGAAGTTATTATATATTGACTATTGGAAACGGGCAACCTCTACCACATCCGTACTCCTGTTCTGAATAATCCTATGCGCAAAGCCACTGAACAGGATAACAAATGCTCGCATCATTCCGATTTCTCAAAGCATCACTCGGACATAGATCGATTTAAACACGCCCACGATAGGCATTGAACAATGTCATCGGCTCACACGATCGTCACAGATCAAAGTTATATTAATTCCTTCCACAACCTGAACCTACAATGGACCTGCGAAGACTTTGATTAACAACATTCTCGTGTCAATTTCTTTCATTACTTAATGAAACAGTTTCATCCTTTCATCGTCACAATGGCAGTGAGAGAGGAAGTGTTTATTACCACTGCAATTACTTGAATTACCTCAACCTCAACCTACACAGGTGCAATGAAATCACTGAGACCTCAACTATAGTTTCAGAGATCAATTGTTCACACTTGCGCTGCGTGAATTTGAGATCTGATCATTGTATCGACATGTACTTAATGTTGATGACTCACTTTACCTTTCCGATGGCATACCATAAGAGAATTTCTAGCAATACTTTCTTGATGATGTCATCGCTTCACGTGATCTTCATCTTTTGACATCGTGTTGGTGTCATTCACAATGAAGGCCTGAGAGGAGTATCTGATTTCACCTGCACATCTAAATTGATGTTCTTGTGAAGAATGAGATCAAAAATCAAATACCATTGCTATGCTAAGCGATTCATATACACGGAAAACAAGACGATCGTAAATGATCACATAAATTATACCACATAATCAAAGACCTGAATTCCCGTTGCTTATTAGCAGTTGATTACATAGGAAAATGTCGGTTAATGGCTACCTGCTGTGAACTTGTTGAAATCAAAGTCGTGTTGTGTTGCTAGTCTCATTTGTAGCCTATTTCTCTAAGAACAATGCATTCCTAAGAATTGTTCACCAGCAGTGAATACCGGATGGATGTGAATGTAGAGTCGATCCTGGTTAGATCACTCGCTCTAAACAGGAGGTATCGGGCAGCTTCAGATTAACGTTAAAAGCCATAAAGTTGCCGCAAAAATCTACTGACATTGCTTTTACAGGTTTTGAATTTCAATAAAAACAGTCAGGGAATCATGTAAGAACTTAGCAATTCCTCAAAGACATAGCGCAGAAGTTATCAACGAAGTGAAATCATGACAGCCAAAGAGACTTTCAATCATGACATTGTTATGTCTTGGACAAAATGTAGATAGAATTATTAAATATTGAGCTGCATCTTCATTTGAAAAATGGAAACAGACCTGTATAACTGCTATTTAATCCAATATCAGGAATCATCAGCAGGCCTAGTTTACATCTTTCAACATCAACACAACTCCCTACTTAAAGTCGCAGCCATGCCCGGGTTAATTTGAGATTTGCAATCAGCAAGTTAGTGAAATTTCGACGGGCATTCATTAAGATATTGGATGAAATAGCAGCTATTCAGGTCTGTTTCCATTTTTCAACTGAGGATACAGCTCAATATTTAATAATTCCTTTAACATTGTGTTTACAAAGAGCAGCAATTATTAATTATTTCAGGCAAACTAACTTAGGCGATTTGTCAGTAGTGTGTTTAAATGAATGCCTGTCGAAATTTCACTAACTTGCTAATTGCAAGTCTTGGACAAATGTTATACATTTAAGAGTGACGCTAGGATTTCATGTGAGCCCTGGAAAGATACTGTATCCCTATTTTGCCATACTAGTACTCTATTGGCCATAGAGTACCTATTGGCTCTTTAAAACAAACATCACGACTGCCTTACTCATCACAGGACTTTCTTACTATTAGAAGCTGATTATGTTTCATGAACAGAATTGATATTTTTGGGCATGGTCATATCGCATGACACCTACAAATGTCAGTTTGTTCAAAGTGACAGTGATTGATTGAGGTTAATGTTAATCACGCCAAGAAGTCGACTCTATGAAATAGACATTGTTGTTCAATCTCGGCTGATGCAACGAGCGTCATGATGATGAAAAAGATGATGGATAAGATGATGCAGACTGTGGGGAGCATGCCGAGTACACGCTTCTTCAAATCAGTACTGAATTGACAGCTGCCACACCGCACACATTTTGTATCGAAAAAGCTAATTTTGAATTAATAAAAATGTCTTCGTGCTAAAAATAATTAGTATAGGATTTGAATTCGTTCAACTTCAGCCTTGGACTAAGATTGAAGTATCAATTATTTGATTAAAGCTGAAGTAAATATATCATTTCCTTATAAGATGAAATTAGTGAAGCAATACTACTTTTCAGTCTTTCTATGCACAAAAAATAAAGATAACTAATTCCTAACTAGGCAAAGTTGATCTTAATTTATTTTGTGTGCAATCTTTATACAGCAATATAGCAGGAGCATCATTATCAATTTTAGTCCTATTTATTCGTTGGAGTAAGTTAATTGAATTCGTTAGCGCTATGAAGCTTTTCAAATCCTATTGTCTCCATCGATTTCGTCAGTTCCCTTTTAAATTCCGTTTTTCTTTATTTGAAGTCACCATGTTACTAATAAAATCCAATGTCATTATTGACGTCACCATTTCATTAACCAAAGCTTGAATGTCACTCTTGAAGTCCAAAACCTGTATTCCTAGCTGTATTCTAATTCCGTACAAAATAGAAAGAAAACAGGGTATCGCTCACAATCTTCACAACATAATCAGATGAACTTCTTCATGCTAGCTCGTATGAAATTACGATCTTTCGCACGTACTTTGCTAAAAGAATTCTCTCTATTGAGGCCGCCGGCGCTTGCTCATGTAGCTTATGCAGTCGCTAGGTAATGTGAAATCTCAAGTTGCAAGGATCATACATTGAGCAAGTCGAAGGAGAATTTATTATGAAACCTATGTATGATGGTTAAAGAAGTGCCTTCAATTTTCGGGCTGACCTCACAAATACACTTATCATTTTTGCTGGATTACCAGGCGATGTCTTGCGAGACATTCATTGCTAAAAATATCTTGCAATCTCGATACAAGAGACCATCCCTTCTCAGTTGACAATTATTCGAGCGATGTAACAAGGGTTGTGTGGGTCAACAGAGTTGGGAAAAGGTTCTTGTTGTTCGCTTTTGGTGGTAGCGGCTGCGAAATAAGTTAGTCAATCAGATCTCAATGTGCTATTCGTAGAGTGATCTATATGAAACTGCTTGTATTGCCATGTTGCTGATATTGTGCACTCATTGTTTTTATGATTTAGCTCTATGCATCGGGTAGTCGGGAAATCTCTCAGCGAAGGTCAATTCACCACAAGGCTTTATAATACCAGTTTTTAATCGTTTTACAATTCTTGCATAATTTCATTTTTTCTTAATTGCTTCTAAACACAGAAAAATGTTTACAACCATTGGAATTCATGAAGTAAAGACTACAAAATACTTTATACATAATTCGCATCCCTCTCTGCATTTCATCTCGGCATCATTATCACAGTACATCATCTTATTCAAGTATCTTGCACAGAATCACCTAGAAGTCGAACAGGACTGACATTTCATTGCTTGACAATATAATTAAGTCGGAATTCTGTTCTTCTATGTACGTGATCCAACATGCTTTCGATTTCACATTTCATCTGGATGATATACATTTTACAATTTGAGTTCGCTGATAACAATGAATATCACAACATATTTTCCATGTCTCCACGTCTCCCGAGATTATGTAGTAAGGTCAAATCGCAGGGCAATTTTCAAACTTGATGAGCGGTAATCGTCACTTGATAGCGTGAAAGACCCACAACTTGATGCTCTTATCTCCAAATCGACTTGTTTCTTGGAATTGATTGATGATTATGATCATCATGTATAATCATTGATCAAACTCATAGCGAATCGATAATAGAATTAGCCCACTCATTTTGAAGTTCGTGTTTTGGTCTCTACCAGTGTTGCTCCACCCAGGCGCGTGATCGAAGTATTACATTATGATAATTTCCTGGTGTTTAGCTAACAATTCTTTTTATCCTATCAGCTTGAGAGTGGCATTTCCTGGTTGACTTTATCCACCTAGAACGCAATTTGTCCATCAGACAGTCCAACTTTTTACCGGCATCAATACTTAATATCATGAATAAGTTACACTGATGTCTGAAGATGATAGTGGTATATTTTACTTTCACTTGAATACTTAGCTTATTAACTCCTTGGATCTGCGACCTAAACCACCATCACTCAATTTTCGTTGACAGAGCACATAGTGATGACTGGCTGATTTTTTTGAATGGATTTATGGTTTTGTAATGAAAAACATTACAAGGGAGCGTGAGGAAAAGGAGTTTTGAAAACATCAAATTCGCTTGATTAAAATCCTAACGGAATGCTACGACTCCAAGCAAGATTCTCACTTATGATGCAAATTAGATATTCAAATATATTTTTGATGTGCAGAAATGAGGGATAGATTAGTTCTGTTTAAGCTCAAAAATATATTTCCCAAGCACCTGTCTTCCATATGGCCGAGTTATTTGTCCCTCTGTCATTCCTGAGTGTTTGAGTATTTTCAAAGCATACAGAGTGCACCTATTTTGAAAGTCTTCACGTGATCGAGGCTTGAACCCAAGTCTCCCGGACGCATTGCAAACACTGTACTACAAGGCCACTCAGCTCATGTAAAATTTGATGGACAACATCTTTGTACAGACTATGAAGAAAAGGACAGAGCTAATCATTGACGACTGGAGTTGATCGCACCAATTATACGAAAACTGAAAATGACATCCCAGCTCACCTTAGGCACGTAGGTAAGTTTGTTCTGATCGCACCACATCTCCAGCAGCATGCTCATATTCCCAATTCCTTCAGGCTGCAAGAAGAAGCAACATTTCTCTGTAAATGTCTGCATTACCGACCACTGAAGTCAAAGTTGCTTTCGAACACTAATATGTATTTATCGTATATGAGTATTTACGTATTCATTGATTGACCTGTGTAGAATTCCATTACATGATTGATCTCAGATAATGATGTTTGTTTATTGGAAATACATTTATCATTTGCGGCCGAACGGAGAAGCCGCATAAATTATGAATGATACAAATACATGTGTTGGAGGATATAAACGATGTACAGAACGGAGGCGTGACCGATCAACAGCAACTGAAAGAAGGCAAGTCCGAGCCTGTCAGGTTCTTCGGTGTAAATAAAGTGCATTTATTGTATTCAAATACACAAAAACAGTTATCCAGCAGTAGGATAGAACCCGCGCGTTACTTAACAATTCCAAAGCGGGTTCTAGTTGCCAGAAGGGTTTGCTTCGAGGGCGTGTTTTGTGAGATAATCTGAGTCATTCTTAATCGTGGTATGAATGTGAGAGTGTGAGAATGATTCCCATTATGTAATTGGTAGAGTAGCCAATAGCATTTCCAACGTGTTGTTTTTCCTGCGATCTAAAACGACTAAGATGATCATTTCAGCTGTAGCAAAAGTCATTTGAATCATACGCAGAAAAACATACATGTATGTTTGTTGATAGTTTGCTCTTACAAGCATCGATACTATAAAATTTGGTATCACAATTTTGACACAATACTTCCTCACAAGCAAACAGATTGCCATGATAAATTCAAGAATTCGTGTATCGCTGAAGAATTAAGACCTGAATGGGAACCGATGCATAATCAATGCATACAGTCATCATCAGTGTAAACATTTTTCTAATTGATATTATACATCGGTTGCCATTCAGGCTTTAATTCATGACCGATATATTAATTCTTGAATTTATCACAACACTCCAATTGTATCGAAGCATCATATGAGAGCATAGAAATATACTGTTTATCTGAAGTTGAGTAGAAAGGAAATTGACTCGAGGTCGCGGCACATCCAGGGGAACTAAATTGTGGTATGAATGACCAATTAAAAGCTAAGATTTACAAATGTGACTGATTCTAACACAATGATAAAGACGTTGGCAAGTGCATCTGAGCGAAAATGAGAGCGATTTTTGTGCCACTATTATGTATCGCATGAAGCTCTACTTCCATTCTAGAGGTTTTATTGTTGTCAATTTCTGTGTATGAAAGTGATTACATTTAGTTATTAGTAGCGTAATGGAGTTTGACGCCCAAGGATACATTGCTGCAGTGGTTACATATCTCAAATAGATAATCATTGCTGGTGCAGGTTCTGCTTCATTGTTGTATTCGACAAAAATCGGTTCCACCACATCAGACACACATTCGCAGATAATGTCCAGAAATAAACATCGACGCAAATAACCGTTGAGTTTTTTAGGAAGCCGTTGCCATTATTTTCGAAGCAGGAATTTTCCTTACCAAACATGTTTATCCATCTCTGATCAAATGGATTAATGATACCCTGCGTCATTTAGGACGACGACTCTTGCGTCTCTTGCGAAGATACTACATTGTGCATTAACCTGAGATACCATTATAATCATATTGCAGCAATGATGATGTTTTGGTATAATTCAGAATATGTTCCGAAACAATCCATTTCCGGGGTTTGATTGACACTGATTCACCACTGATGTTTATAACTTCATTTCATGATTTATTATATACATACAGAGCACTTGCTGTGAAGATTCGTAGTCAGACCCACTCACCACTCTCTAACTTTCCGACGAAGGGTATTAGAATGACAAACCTGATCGACTATGTTCAAAAAGAGCATCCCTGAAATTCAAGGTGAAAACTAAACATTAAATGCTGTTGTCTAATGATAGTTCTACAGAAATCAATCGCCATCAAAAAGATGAATCAGACTTCTTGAGGCTATTTCAACATTTGCTATAAAAGGAAAGTTCAGCACTTCAGTTTCATCGAAGCCGAGCCGATTGCTTTAAAGGCCGAAAGTCAATTAATGAGCACTCTTGTCGTCCGGAAAATGACTTGATCCTCATTTATCTTCATTCCCAAAGCTCTGAATCAACGTTTGAGGAAGCGACATAAAGAAAGGGAAGTCAGCTCCATCAACGATGTATCCGATCAGAGTTCGTGACTCCTAAAGTTTCCGATGAAGAAGATCCGATCAGAAAAGAAGCAGCAATTTCACAAAGATCAACTAAACAAGACTGGTGGTAATGATGTTTAAGGCACTACAGCACGCTTTCATCCTTGAAAATACCCACAAAACGTCAAGATTCATCACATGATGAAAGAAAACCTTATTCAACTCTAAACTGGATAGAAGAAGATTCTTCGAAAAATGTAAACAATACTTTTGCATAGTAGCGAAGTCTGTGTACAGTGTGTAGTGTACACTGTGTTTCTCGAATAGAACCTGCAGGTTGTATGATAATTTTACCACTTTAGTGTTGGTTCTTATCGGGGGCAGGCTATATGATCAAAATTGCATCTCAGGGCATTTCTACATTATTTTGCAATGATTTGACATACAATAACAAAAGATCGATTAGCGACAATAGCACGAACGATTATTCTTAGTGGCAGGCATCGAATAGAATAGTTGTTGCCATTTGAGACGACCAGAGCAAGTTCATGACAACAGAAAATAAGATCCTACTCTGACATTGCAATTTACATGCACAGAAATGTACGAGTAACTTGATGAATTACGATGTTGAAATTCGTGCAATTTCTTTTTGAAGTAATAGCATCTCACAAAGTTTCAAGAATTCGAAAGCCATTAACAAATCCAGGTCTAATGGTCAGATAGAAATATAAGTAAATGTTTATCAATTGTTTGAAATATTGTCCAACAGCGAATAATAGCCTACCCGATTATTAACGAAGTTTTGAAATGACATTCATCTTGTCCAGTGGATACGGAAGTCAGATAATAATTAACCATCGTAGCTCTATCTCGAGAAATTACAGCAGATATTTTGTGATATTAAGCACTAAATTTTCATTAGTGTTAGCTAAACCATACCATTTGATCACCCCTCACCAAATCATTGGCTTCTTAGAAACAGCACCCGGATATCTTCGGAGTTTTTTAATTACAATTAGATAAATTTCTTGAAGATCAGCTATTACTTAATACACATTCAAACCCCGACTCAAATAAATCAAATTCAACATAATTGCATCGTAGAATTGAAAAATGCGCATCTCTCTCCCGACTGTTATTGACACAGATGAATGCTATATCCACTTAGTGGCATAGCAAGAAACCTGCCTATGTGAACACTGTCAGATGTACGTAATAATCGTGGATCAATATTCGCTCATAAACTCACAAGTTCGGATAGTTCATTATTACCAATATCCAATCGCTCCAATTTGGTCAGCCTAGCCACTGAGTTAGGAATTGCACTAAGATGATTCTCTCGGACTTCCATTACTTTGAGATTGGCCAATCGTCCGATATTGCCAGGCAGATAATTGAGGTAACAATCATTGAGAAGAACACATGTCAAATTCAAGAGTTGTGTAAAGCTGTCTGGTAATCTGAAATTAGTACAATCAATTAAAGGATGTCAAGATGAAAATGTTTATATCAAAGACGCTAAGCATTATCCTTTTGAGATACTTTTTAATGCGATTCAGTTTTTAATGTGTTTTGCTTTCTTGGTTTGCAGACTCAACAGAGGCATCTACATACTCTATGTCTACATATTCACTTCTAAATTTCTTTAATTTTCATCTTTTAAGTATCTCTGTTTCCAGCTTCCTTACCTTAGTACCCGATTATTTTCTTTCAATTACATAGATATTCTATTTTCTAACCACTATAGATCATATTTTTTCTAATCCTTGCCTACCTTAAGTGTTTTGTCATATTAGCAAGCTAGAGGTGGGGTAACCTTCACACGATTGCAACCCGGGTTGGCATCCTCCAATGAGATTGGCGTGCATCTAGATGTGGACAGACTCGAACCCTGGATATTCTGCACGTCCGTGACGAGGCAAGGCCCTTTACCAACTGAGGAATCGTAATGCTTTCTTCTTTCTACCTGTTATCCTCTGCTGAGAGTCGGAGTGAAGACTCGCACTCTAACTCGTCCCTCAAGCTCTGATTGATTGATATATCACATTAGAATTACTCTAAATTAAAAAGTCTACAACAACATTAACAATTCCATCATCAATCCGGTTTATTACATTTATTATCACCTCCTCGTCCTCCTCTCGACACCTCTCGTCCGCACCACCTCAGTCTCTTCTGTCACAGATGTTCATCCAGGTCATTCACTTTCAGTCTGCTTGCTATCTCCTGGATGTATACTCTATCCTTCAGGATCACACAGCACATCAATCTCAACATCCGTCTTTCTGTGACTTTTAATCTCTGGAGAGATTCGGTCTTCAATGTCCATGTCTCTGCTCCGCATGTCAGGACATTACGAATGCACACATGTACACTGGGCCCTTCAATCTCAGAGTGATACCTCTAGTGTACAATGCACCACTCCAGCTCCTGAACTTCAACCAAACTGCTCTTATTCGCGCGATTACAGCGCTTTCGGCACCACCAGCATTGTTCAAATGATCCCCCAAGTACGGAAACTCGCTCACACATTCCAGCTCGCCATCCTCCAAAGGAAACCGTTCTAGTTCTTCCCTTCCTCCATCTCCTCATGCATTGCACCTGAAGTCATGTACTGTTCTTGTCAACACACCTCCGCTCTTTTCCCTGAACAATGTCCATGTACCCAGTAATGACAAGAAGTATATCGGATTGAGTTCACACCGATTCTCTTCCCGCAAACTTCACACGGATCCTTGTCCGTCTCCTTCGCTGTTGCTTTTCGAGTGCACTTCATCAACTTCGTTTTCTGTAATATCCTCCTTCAGGTCACTACTCTCAAGCATATTTCTTGGCAAATTCCGATCGATTCTTATATCTTTCAACATAGACAATTGATTTTCGACCTCTGGTCTACATGCACCTTAGCACAAAGGACACATTCATGTTCCTGCCACAACCATAGCTCTTGGTCACACTCGAATCATGTATAATAATCCTGGCTAATTTGTGAGCAATTCCGTATTTCTAACTGTGAAGTGATCAGACACGAACATTGCTTGCAAATCGATGATGATGGCATTATTTGAAAATTTCAAACAAAACAACTACTGATGCAAAAGTCGGATATCTGTCACTACTGCCGTCGAATCTGGCAACTATTTTGGTAGAGGAAATTTTCTACATTTGAAAGAGCAAAATCTAGTCATGAAGATCAATTGTTCTGATATCGAGCAACTATCTGATCTATGACAAACATGATATCTATGACAACTTGGATCTAACAACAAATATGATTGCCGGTACAAGGTGCAAGCAACCCATAGAGGTATCCAGGCGTCATACAAAATTTATGTCAGTAAGATAAAAATTGATAACTATCTTTTATAAATCATATACTCCACTTCCAGCTGTTCTTCAAATAGTTTGAATAGTCCATACTGTACAGACAGTGCAGACAATATGACAATCCATACAAAAAGTGCAATTTCAAATCATGCTGAGTCAAAAATATGAAGCATTGATTATGATAAAATCTTCGATTAACTTGCGGGTGTGTATTTTATCCGACTTTGGATCAATAGGTCTAATGATAAAATTTCAGTGAAAAAATGCTGTATTCCAAATTCACTGAGGAAAACTATTCATACAGTGCAAGTAGTGTCTACGATTTCTTAGTTTATTTAATTCATTTGATTAGTCTTACTTCGGCTGCAGATAATTCAAAATTTGAAATTTGGCAAAATGGCTAGCCTGAAACCAAAATGTGTCCAATTCTACCTCCTGCTTTGTGTCCACCAGGCGTCAGTCGATTAAAATCCTTCTATTTACGGATATTTCTTTATCGTGAAATAATTTTCCCTTTAATATCGTTGCCTGCTATTTTTCAGGTAAATACTACCCATTCTTTCGTGAGTTAGGAAATTGAGAGGATTGAAAAACTTCAACTTTTTCATTTTGTTGGATGACTGAATGATAAAACATTGACCACTCACTTTCCCAGTGGATTGACGCTTGCATCGAACATTCCTAAGCATTTGCACTGTTTGATCGTCTCTGGAATGTGCTCGATATCTGCAAACAAAAAGATAGATGAAATCGATATAAAGCTTATGCATCAGCTAACAAAATTTACTAAGTCTGTCATGATCGCAAGTGACTTGATTTCTTTTAGATTTAAGATTACAAAGATGACAAGCTAACAAGTGAAATTTGGAAATCTATTCCGAAAATATGCAATTGTGATTCTCATCGAAATGAACCAATACTAATGAGACGCATAGAACCTGTAGCTTATGAATCAGTGACTCTTAGGACGTCTTACATGGCTAAAACGATCGTGTGAAGAATCAATATTGTCCGTGTGACAATAATGCCCGAAATGTTCATCCGAAAATGGAATTTCATGCCAAAAACTTTGTTCATTAGGAAAAATGTGAGTAGCATCAATCGGAGATTGGAATAATCCGCATCTAATATCAGTAGTGTTTCATTGCTTCCTGTGATTACAGTTGAATATTGACGCAATTCATCCGATGCAACTGTACAGACCCGGTCGAAGAAGGCAGATATATGTCGCTTTCCATATTTTCGAAAGTTTGTTATGTTTTCATGTGACATGCGAAGGGCATCGAATGACTTTCATTAGCTTGTGAGAATTTGATAATGGACATCAATGACAACTACATTTGATTCTCTTTGAATAAGAACCGCCCTTAAATGAAAGACACGTATCAAAGCTCGCTGCCTAATTACAAAGAAGTAGGCTAGGAAAGTTATATCTTGCAATACAATTACATAAATGCAAATGTTCACATGCCAAAGAGCTAGTTTACTTTTGATTCACAAATTACTAGAATTGTGATTGAGCAACACGAACATCTTGCTAAGAAAGTATAATTGCCAACAGCTACGTTCTACCCATGCATGAAAATAGTCAACCAAACCAAGAAATATGAGACGAATAAAAAAGAATGGGACACTACCTCGGATGAAAGACGCAACAACATCAGCTGCGAAATCAACGAGAGACGCGTCTCTTATTGACAAAATCGGTAATTCAGATCTCTAATAATTTGCCAGAACTAAACATTCATAAATTGCTGTTCAGATACTTGTTCTCCATACCGGTACCGTGTTTGTGAGTTGCCATTATTTGTGTGCACCTGATTACTGGATGGTCAATCTACTCGTTAACCGTTTTCACACTGGGCTCTCTGAATGGCATGGAGATGCCGAAATGGGGGCAACTAGAATCCCACATTCATTTGCATGTATTGACTTGAGAAGTCATCCTTCAAATTCATTATTGAAATTGAGGAATTGGTCATATTTATTACTTAACAGGACATCCCCGGGGGCTCGATATTGACGAGTGAAAAGAAATGCAGCAGCTCAACCTGAACACCTTCGGCGCGCTCCGAAACTGCTTCTTAAAGGGGCTTTCACAATAGTCGTGCGACCTTGCGACCGTGCGCTCAGAAGCGATCCAATGTCAGTCTCACAAATAGTCGCAGTGAAAAATCTAGTCGCACAACAGTCGTATGCTCGAAGGAGACTGTTGTACGATCAGTCGTGCGACCTCTCGCATGGTCGTGCGATAGTTGCACGACCTAGCAATTGCATTGTTCGATGGCTGAGTCAATCGTACAACCGATCGCAAGACTATGTGACTGTTGCACGAGCAGTCGCCACCTTGACATCGTCAATCGGTAGCCTAGACTCTTGACTGCTACGGTGTTGTACGCTATCATGTTTAAAAAAATTATCATGTTTAATTTTTCTATATATCAGACTTTGTTTTTTCTAACAGGGTGGACAGAAAACTAGCTGTTTTAAAACCACACCTCCTATTAAGTAAATTATTACTACTACTACTCATATTACTACGGGTACTTTTTCATGATGCAGGCCTAATATGATGCATGCCTGATTACTGCACACGCTCAACCTAACACGAGTCCTGGAGGAATGCCAGCAAACGCTAGACTAGTGTTGAAGACGTTAAAGTCATCCCTATATGTAGAAATTAAAAGTCACGCGGCGGCAATGCCGTAGCTTGTAATGAAAATTTTCCACAAGCCATAATTACGCTATCCGTGACAATTGTCACGGGGTGCCCAGTAAAAGGGTTAATGATTTCAAGAGTTTAGCCTACCGTAGTCTAACTTAGTAGACTACTTCAGCTTCCTCTAATGAATGAAATAAACTTCCCTGACTTTTTTCGTATAGCCTATGGCCCTCTTTAGCCTGTTAGTGACATAAAAGCAAAATAAATAATCCGATAGAACTTATTTTAAAAGACAACAAGACACAATCAGCTACAGAAGATAGCATCATATAATACTTGCAAACACGAGGAGCTTATATCATCCTGTCCTGCCACGGTAGCTTTCCCACATCACTGTTGTAGTAGTCCTTCAAGTACAGTCGGAGTCTCTTGCCCTCTCGATTGGCTTGGTTAGCGCCACCAACATGTGCAATGTCGTGTAATTGTGTCTCTCGCCAAGCACCAGGGATGAAGCTGCCGTCACCAACAGGTTGGTCCAGGTCACCGGTCTGCAAAGAACGATGTTGCAGTCACATCAAGTTGTGTAGGCACATGGCTGCCATGACTATGACCTTGACTCTGATCGGATCTTGCTGCATGGTGGTCAGCAAGCATCTCCAGCGATGTGCAGGTATACCAAAGCTGTTCTCCACCACACGGCGGCCACGGGATAGGCGATAGTTGAATATCCGCTGTTGGTCCGTCATCTGGCGCTGGGAGAAGGGTTTCATCATCCACGAACGCAAGGGAAAGGCGTCATCTCCGACCACGAAGTATGGTGTTGGCCTGTCATCATGTGGTAGAGGCTCGGGATCTGGCAAGCGCAAAGTTCCCTCTTCCAGCTTTCTTCTCAGTTGTCCGTTGTTGAAGATTTGCGCATCTGAAGAAGAAGCTTGGCATCCCACGTCTGCCCAGATGAACTTGTAGTCAGCATCCACCAAACCTAGAAGGATAATACTGAAGAAGCCCTTGTAATTGTGATAGAGAGTACCAGACTTCCTGGGACATCTTATGGCCACGTGCTTGCCATCCAGAGCTCCGCAGGTATGGTGAAAATTCCATTTCTCACTGAACTTCCTTGCAATGTCTCTTCAGTCATCAGGGTTCCTAGGGAAGGCAAACACCTGAACCTCGTACTCGTCAACTATGGCCTGACAGACCTCCGAAATGAACAGTGCTATACTGTTGTGGGCAACACGGAACGAATACTGGAGTGTCTTGTAGCTTGCACCAGTAGCCATGTATCTAAGAGTGATAGCTAACTTCAGACCTTCTCGATTCTTGAGGATATGCGCGTCAGTATCTCGTAGAACATCTCCGGAGGCATTCTCAAGTAGTTGACGAAGTCCTCTGGGGATTGCAGCTCTAATTCTGCCATCAGAGTGTGGTACTGGCCAAACCCCTCACGCTTCGCAATCCAAGGCTTGACCCACCAACGTCTTCTGCGTCTTCTATTACGTCGTCGAAGTCGAATAAGAAGCACCAACGCAGCAATGTCTCTATCAGGTGAGTGCAGCACGTCACGGGGGCGAACAGAGGACATGATACAATGATATGAAGCTGGTAGCACATGTGCGGCATATATATTGGCGTGAAGTCGTGAGACCAGTCTCACGTGTACAAGAGACTGTTGCACAATGGTCTCATAGTCGTACGATGGTCGCATCAAAGCATACTTTTGGAAGGAAAGCAAACAAGTAGTCGCAAGATGGTCGTGCGACTTCTGATACTGTTGCACGACTATACGCGACCGTTGCACGAGCGATCGCGCGAGCTAGAATCCCGAAAGTGGTCGCGCCTGAATTTTGTGCATGCACAAAATTCAGATGCGACTACAGGAGACCATGAGAAGTCGTGCGACAGCAAGAGACTGGTCGTGCGATAGATGCGATCGATCTTACGGCCATGATCGTAAGAAGTCGTAAAGAGGTCGCACGACTATTGTGAAAGCCCCTTAAGAGGAAACTCAGATCCTCGGAAGGCAATGTGCGGAAGAAATGCATTTGTTTTCATCTGTCAACATCGGGTCCTTATTTGCTCTTAAGCAATGAAACACTTTCATTCAATTCAACCGCGTTGTTCAAAATCACGTGTAAATCAATGCTCAACTCATTTGGAGTGTGCATTTACCAATGATGGCATTTGTTTGTTCCATCTCGCTCAGTTTCGCACAAAAGGTGAAAATTCGAAATACAAAATTCCCAACTTACAATAATTTTTAAAGCTTTGAAATCCGATTTCAATTAATTCAAGTTTATCTAGAGAAAAATTCCGGACAACCTTGATTTTTATACACCCCATAGAAACGCTGTGCACTGCTGAAAGCTAATAGAAGCATTTTTCTGGGGTTTTAAAGTGAACGGTGATGGATAACTGATACCGACACTAATTCAAATATTAGATTGCAATGTCTGCTACTACAATGCACGGGATTAAAAGATCTTAAGCTGCGAGGGACACATTCTCCTTCTTTCTCCATATATAGTGAGTGACGTATGAGGCAAATTCAATTATCGGAGAGAAATGAATATGAGGAAGAAGTTGTGAAAAACGTGTGAGCAAATAGATCAACAGGAATCGGCGAACGCTCATATTACATCATCGCTTTCATTGTTCCAATCACAAATTTCGTGGCGAGTCGTGGCTTCAACGACACGCGATTTTATTTACCTTCACATCGTGAACCAGCAGCTGACTTCTTTCTGCAAGTCTTTCTTCCTTACTTTGCACTGACTGAGTCATACTAACAATCTCCTCTGATCATGATATACAATATTAACAACATTAACTAACTGAATTCCTTTCTTCACTGGAAATATGATCAGAAATGTCAGCATCACGATGTTCCACAGAATTAATCGGAGCACATGACTGAGACTGACAATAACACCACCAAATCTGCTACTGAAGTATATAAATCCTCATTCCACAAAAATACGTCTTGTCATTATCATTTAGGCATGGAATTAATTCAAGATGAAAGAATTTAATCCTTAAGTCAATTACAAAAGAATTTCCTGAAGAATATAATTTCTAAGGGAACCCTATGGCTTAATTTATGCGCCATCAATCATCTTTGAATCTAAGAAAGTAACTGAGAGAAGTCGGGCCTTTCAAACAGCTTCATTAGAGGCAGAAAACAAAAGTAACTAATAAGACGCTGGTTCATAAGTACTGAGAACTCATCTGCATCTCAGCATATTGATTACCACTACAATGTTATCGTGAGCATGCTTGAATTCGGACAGCAATGACCGTCAGCCTCGTCTTTAGTCATTGCTATCCTCTGAAACATGCTCGCAGTTAGACACTGTACTCAAATGACACGTAGGAAGTGTATTATGAGTGAGAACTTCATAAAAAGACCACTGGACACTACAGTATATTGCAATAATTCATTTATGTCATCAATTGCGCAATCTAAAATACAAAAAGCACGCTTGACGTCTCGAGCACTCTTTATTGCTTCGACGATTGGAAACCGCCGCAAGAAGTCCCGTCGAGCAAATATTGAGGGTCGAAATTACAGTCATGTGACTGCCAATGACAATGAAAACTTCGCTAAGAATCTTCTCGGGACATCACAGACTCCAGCAATCGACAACTGGAAGCCTATCACTGATTCTGTATGAGACAGTTCTTGAGGCGACAGCGCCACAAAGTTAGCACTTCAATTAACCGCAGTTGATACCGTCACATTTCACCCTCTGCTGTGATAGAAGTATATTTCAACTTGGAAATTGTTTTCTCAAACTATGTTAAGATATGAAAAGGGGAATGGGAGAAAGATTGAGAGAAAAAATTGATATTCATTTGAATGATAGTGCATAGAAGCTTTGGTTAATTTGGTACACCCAGGCCCGGTCCAGGCTCGCTTCATCGGAAATGTTCAGGCCCAACCCGCTCATCTAGAGCTACTCAGCCCGTAATTAATGCTTTTGTCATATGTAATACATAGGCCTTTATAATAATGCATTTGCTAGACCGTCATGATTAATCTCATAAATATATGACTTTTGATCCATAAATATGCGACTTTAAGCTAGATTTTTGTCTGAGCTTTACAAAAATGATGCGCAATTTAGAGTTGGATTACTCATTCGCTGGTTTTCAGGAAAGTCGAACAATAACAAGCCTGAAGATTGACAAGGAGATATTTGTTTCCATTTGTCTCATGCAACTGGTCAAGGTCGAGGAAGGGGAATCCAGTAGAATTTAGAGAACATGCGTGAACTTCAACTGTCTACTTTATTACATAGCATCAAAAACATTCTTCAAATCGAAACATTCTCAACATTGGTCTCATAAACTGGTTTTATTCCGAGAATTTTCGATTTCTCAATTCGCTCCTCAATATACTTTCACGATTTTAATTTTAATAACCGTGCATGCTTGAAGTGATGTAGATGTCCTGATTCGTCAGAATTCAGACTTGAATTTACACTACTCAATAGAAATGCTTTTCTGACCCCTCGCGACTAGTTCTGACTATGACCATCATGAGAAAAGCAACCATCATTTAATAGCTCGCTACAAGTTGACTAAATGGAAGTGATGATTTTTCATGCCCGACCCCGTGTTAGCTACAAAATATCAGGTCAACTTACAAGTCTGGGTGCACCATCTACGTGCTTCTATTCCACATACATATTGCAACCTGAATTCATCATACTGATTCAAATGATCAAATTAAAACGTGCGGCGATATATTACATGATATAAACCCAAAAAATCCTTAATTTATAAAAGAGGAGAAACACCCTTTGACTAGCGACTATATACAGCTTCTGCTTTTAAAATATCTTCATTATGAGAATGTGAAGATTACCAGAGATTAAATCGGAGGCCTTGAGAATGTCAAGATTCCCAAAGATAAAATCGAAAGCTTAATAAATCATGTGATGTCATTTTTTAACCAATGTTATCACCTAATCAGACTGAACTTCCAAATAATCATGATGGATATGCAACGTCGGTATTTTCTCCGTAAGACATATGTTAACATTAACTACCCGTGACAGTATCATTAGTAAACTGACACGTGATAGACGATCTAATTTAACTTTACAATTGTTTTGTTGCCGTTACAAGTGTAAGGGGCTACCCAACAGCGAGCGCACTTTAAAACACAATGAGATCACTATTTGATGTTCAATAATTACAAAACAGTTACTGATATCATTTAACGATGACTTGAAATGCGATACTTTTGAAATGTCGGTCTGACTTGGTGAAGAACGCTTCCATCATTGCTTCCATAGAGGTGCGATTCCTTGATTAGACCAGTGCACTTCACATGCTAAAAATGCTTCTTTGAAAGATTTTTATCTCATTGCATATATCAGCTAGATCATCACATGTCTTTCTTGAGTACAAGCTCACAACCAAATTTCGTAAACTGAGGGAAGACTCGCTCAGTATTTGCGGAGCAGAACTCTTCACAACATAGCTTGATGAATTTTGATCTGGGCCATTCTCAATCATTATGATATCTTCATTCCGCAGGCACATTCGAATCTCGAAAATTAGGCTAAGTCATATTTAAAAACATCTGAGCTAACAGAAAGTTGAGTAACGGAAAACACACAGGTATCTAACAAACGAAGATCAACAAACATGGATGTGTTCGATCTAACCAAATTAAGAGCATGGAAGGACAAATTCCATAATTCTCCAATTTGTAGGCGAAATCTCCATTATCCGTGTAGTAAAGTTGAATATCGGGATATTGTAATGCTTTATGTTACAGGGTATCTTGTATTCGATTGAATTCTGAGCAGATGACTGAAACAGTAGTGTTTTATCAGAGGACAAAAATTCTTCTCCGCTTTCTTTAGACAACTAGAAAATGTACAGTGACTGCAAAAAACTGCATGTAAAGGCACGGAAATTCGTGGAAATTGAGTACAAAATGCGGCCTAACTTTATCCATATCATTTCGGTAGGAACAGCTCTGCAATAAATGAGGATACACACAACCGAAGGTCTACATAGAAGCCACTGAGGACCAATGCACCCTCTCGGTTTCAAGTGAGCCCGTCCTCTAAGTGGCATAAATTTACTTGCTCTCAATGTACAACTTTGGCATCGACTTCTTCAGCTGTTTTTCCTTAACCAATAGGATAGCAGCACTTTCAGGAAATGGGTGAACACTTTTGTGGTAGAGACTTATGATGACAAAAGATCAGTTATCTGTTTTAACCTGATCATTTTCTACTAAGTGCCTCAGCCTTTTTTTGACTATTTACACAAAACTATTTGATCTGCAGACTCCATTTCCAACTTTTCTATTAAGTTTTAATCAATACTTAAGTATGAAAGTAATGTAATCATGTGACGGAGTGAAAGCATAGATTACAATTAATCAAATCTATACATTTGCTGTAATGGGCAATTCCATAAATAACGCACTGCCGTTCTGACACAGTCGTCATTTCTCATCATGAAGCAATGGGACCTTGTCCATGAAATTTGCACCATACCATGCCAGATTAATCAGAAATATTAGTCACATTTCAAATATTAAACAGTACTTCCTGTAGCGTCGAAAGAGAAACTACTATTAAATATTTGAAAAGTGACTAATATTTCAGACTTATCTGGCATGGCACGATGCAATTTTCATGGAAATCGTCGCACTTCTTCATGGTGAGAAATGACGACTGTGTCAGAACGTCCGTGCGTTGTTTATGGAATTTCCCTGATCATTGTTGAATAATAATTAGACGCGAATTAATTCGCACCATACGACAGCAAATTATCCGGATTCTTTCCTGATTACATTTATGAAAAATGCTTTAGGATAACAGCAATTGAAACAAAGTTATCATTTATCAATCAATATTCACATCTCACTTACAACAAGAAAAACGCTGGTTAATAATTTGATTTACTTATCTCGCGATGCTACAACCTTTGCCTCACACCTTCTCATTGAAGCGGTGAGACAATATGAGGCCGCGGTCTGTGTACACTAAGTTCATCGCAGTATCTACCGGTCTATTGTTTCTCAGTTTCTCAACTCCGCTTCAACAGCAATGTGAAAGCGATAACTTCTAGTTTCACGTGCCGCTGTCCTGGCAGATTTAATGAAGTTCTGCGTGGCCTAGAAATCTCCCTTCATCTTACGTTTAATTCCACTTTGCATTAAGAAAATGGAGACGGAAGATATGAAGTAGAGGTGAAGAGCTGATGGAAACATTGAGAGAAAGATTTAGGGAGAACAGATAAACACGACATAAATGAGGTATGATAATGAGGGAATGGGATACCAGAATACAAGAACTGCAACATTCGCGTCGTGAATAGCAACATTCTACGACGCGAAAGTTCTATACATGTCAAGATGTCAGCTGCTAACAATGAATATGAAATGAGATATGAGATTGATCAAACTGCTATGCAAAAGATGTGCAACTGACAGGGTTCGACCATACGACACCAGGTTATCTAGACCTGCCGTTCTACGAGCTGAGCCACGACAGCTTACATGCGACCGATGTCAATGGCAGGATCAGTCGGCATAGCAATTAAATTCACTGAATAGACATGAATGAATAGGTATATATTTCATCAATGATAATCAAAAATACATCAGAATCAGCATACTCGTACATCACAAGTGAAATAAGAATAGAAGTCATAAAGTTACAAAACGGTTTGAAATGCGTACGGCCATATTAGGAAAGCAGTTTTGCCGTCTTACCGTTTTACATAACGGGATTGAGAGTCGACTATTTCTAAAATGCATCAGTGCATTTAGGGGATGTTCAGGATTGTGTACTTCATTTATCAATTTCCTATTTAAGCAGTTTTACGTTTTTGAAAAAAACAGGTTCCTAACTTCACAATTGCATTCGGATTTACATATAATTCGCCTTGAACGCTTGAAAACACTTTACAATTGACGTGATCTGTACATTGAGACTACTGAAAAGGTCTATACAAAATAGCAAGATATTTTCAATCATGCCATCCACAGATCGTCGTGACACAAGGAACTTTTCAAAACTTTTAAAGGATACATGCGCTGAGAACATTTTCTTTCGATAGCCTCAAAAAGAGGAGTCCATGACAGTTTATTGTTACAAACAGGAGCTATAGTCGTTGTTTAGGATGTTAATGACATCTACGGAAGTCTAAATGGAAGTCTATCAAGCATACCATCGACAGTCTTGAACCTCTTGGTAAAAGTCACTATTTTACTCTTCTTCTCATTTATGCGCAATAAATTTGAAGAAGACCATCGCTGTATGGTTTCGACCTCATTCTTCACAATCAGTAAAGATTCTTGAAATTGATCCTCCGAAAAAGGTATAGTTTCACAAATATCATCACCGCACTGAACAAATTTCGTGGACAAAAATTTCGGCTTCAAATCAAAGCAATAAAGAAGAAACAAAAATGGGCCCGAAAGTGAACCTTGTGGCGCCCCACTTCTTACACCAGTTTCCTCACTAAGAGCATATTTTACACGAACGGTTTGATAGCGATCAGTTAAATATGATGTTTACCATACAATAAAACCAGTAGAAAAGTTGAGCATTTTCAGCTTGTCAATATGTTGTGAGATATTCTATCGAACGCCTTCGAAAAATCAAAATTGACTACCAATAATTGCCTCATCAAACAGCGTCAGAGGGAAAATATATAGGACATGAATAAATATCTTGAAGTTCTTTGCCTCATTATGGCGTAGACAAGTCGAAAAGTAGTGCATATCGTCCTACATCTTAGCTTACCAAAGAATTTTAGAAACATGTGATTGGCATATTAATGAAACATTCTTAGAGAAAATATTGCGAGCACATTGCAATTACAGCATCTAATCATATACGAGTATGCACGATATGTTATTATCTTGAAACACAGAAAAATACACTTTTGAAATATAATGAGTAAATTTTGACTCATTCGGCCGTTCTCGGGGAAGATTTGGATTTATATGAGACCAAATTCGAGATCAAAACTTTTGCAACAAAATATCGATGAAAAACTTATTTTAGTAGAAGTTCTAATAACACTAGGTTAATAGTTTTCATATTCACTGAATTTAATAACCTTGAAATCAGGAATGAGTCAAAATTGACTTATCAGCACTTCTAGTGTTGTAAGTAGTATTGCACTCACTATTTCTACTGATATCAAGATCCGTCAAATTGACAAAATTTCCAATTGCCGCTGGAATTTCCTTCAAATCGTTGTCGCTAATGGTGAACTTTCTCAATTCATGACAGCAGAATAATTCCTTGTGAAGGTTCGCGATGTTGTTGTTGTCCAGATACAGTTCCTCCAGCGTGTAGACTTGAGCAAAGACTTCCGCAGGAACTTCTGGCAAGCCCCGATGTCGATAGTCCAGGTGACGTAATTCTATTGTTTTCTGATGAAAGCAGGTACATCCAAACAGTTTTCCGGCCATCACCCTGAAAATCGAGAACGATGACTGTCAGTCTGTTGTGTCTCCCACTCTCCTGAAATTTCATGTCACTTCATTTTATGATAAACCTGCCAGTGACAGACAATTAGCTGAAAAACAATCAGTCCGCATTCCATTCACAACAAGCAGGACAATGACAAGCAGATTTTAAGTACTGACGCGTGTTTTCTGATAACATTAGTCTGACGCTGTTCCTTTGGCTGTTATTCTGCTGTATCAACATACAGCTCTAGTAGAGATCAGTTATTCAGTTTACGACCATTGGTCTGTGCAGCTGGTTGACCGGACAAGTGAAAGCAACACTTGAACTAATGAATTATCTCCATCAATGAGTTCAGAGCTGATTTATGTTGTCAAATTTCATTCTCAGCATCAGATTTCGTTTACATTATCTGTAACACTTTCCATTTTACGCACCGAAGATTTGAGCAAAAAGAAAAATGACATCGCAAAGGCATCACACTTCAGACCGACATGGTTTGCTTTGAGGGATGCAAACTTTCATGAAAATACAAGTGTGGAATACCACTGCTGATATCGAAGTTTCCTTAATCTTCATGTTTCGCGAATGATGAGCGTATTCGGTCTTGTGAATCGTCGTTGCACATTTTATGGCAGCCTGGCACGAAGCCCGACCGTTTTAATACATAGGTAAATTTTAAAGCAGGATGGTCAGACCAGGACAGATTAACAGCAAAGATGAAAATAGCATAATTTCATTGTCTACTTGCAGGTATTGCAAGTTCTGTTCGCACTAGTAATCTGTCTTGGTCTGGCCAATTTCGTAAACGAAAATATAAAAAGAAAAAGGAGAGTGAAATTCTTGATACATCTATCCGATTGCTTTTTACATACTACGTGTATTTTACCAGAAATTAGCTCTATCAACTGATGCAACCCTAATTAAGACATCGATCAAAAACCATGACTATACTTGAGAATATATTGTAAGCAAGTAGGTATTTATGATAAGGAAATGCCACTATTCTCATGCATAGTGCAGAAACTGATTATTTGAGTATACTTCGAGTATACAATTTACATCTCAGGATATTTTTCAATGTTTGGTTCCTGAGAATTTGATGATTCACGTTCATACAGCAAATTCAGCACCAGAGGCATTGCAACACAGAAAGTACATTGTAAATACAAATCGAGTATGATACTGTATGAAGGATTGTTGTAACCTGTTCACTATTAACACGATACGTGAAGCTATATTATAGCAAGGATGGTTGCACCATCATTTGTCAGACTTGGTTAAACGGTCATGATTATTCATGAATTTGTTGCTCTACATGCTGTTTGTAATGTCTAGTAGAAGATATTAAGACCAGTCTTATTTTTCTAGAGAACAGGCTTTAATCGAATGATGAGCTTTGCTGCCATTTACAAGTGCAAACAAGGCACCCGAGTGCAGTTCCCAAAAGATAATCATATTTCGACTTCATCGTACAACTCCTGTAACTAAAAGGTGTCACTGCATCACTTGAAGTATCAGTTTTGCTTTTTTTAAGATTTTACGTCACTACTCCTCATACTTGGGGCTTGGACGGTGCTGACATAGTCAGACTTATGGAGCGTTGTAGTACTTTTAGTCCGGATGCCCTTCCTGCCGACTTCCAATGACACATTTGGGGCTCGACCTCTGGACCAGAAGATCGTTAGGCCAAGCACTTAACCACTGTGCCACGGAAACCACTATCAGCGATCGATAAAAAGGATCAGGTCGAGTTATGTGGAAAACTAGGATGAGGTTGAAGTTTATGCATGACCTCACACAAAGACACATTGGATCGATACATTGTCAGATTATTATACTGTTTCAAATCAGCTCAGACTTAACTTAAACATGTACGATGCAGTTGTAGCAAAATAAACTAAACGTCGTAGTCTAAATAAACTTGCATGTATTGAGTCATGGTCCAAGTAACCTGACCAAAAACTCCAGATCTTAGACATTACACATACAGAAAATCACGAGAAAATGTGAAGTGAAACAAAATAGAAAAGGTGAAGTTTTCAAAGCGATAGAAGCCAACAATTGCCAAGCAGCCGAAGCAACGGTACACCGGTGGTAGTTGGTTTTAATCAGACGAAAATGAAATGAAACTTTCACGTCACTACTCTTCAACACTGAGAGCTTGGACGGTGTTAGCACAGTAAGCTGGAGCGGTGTAAATCCTTGCTGACTCTCGGAGCTCGACGATGCGACCATATCATAATGCCAAGCACTTAATCACTCGCCAGAGACTGTACTTGTATTTCCAATGTGCTCTATTGCTCTTTGTAACATTCAAGAGCATTCGAAGTATTCTTGTCAGTATAATGAACTTCATGAGTCATGCTACAGTAACTAAACATCTAGAGGAAGAAATTTCATAATAAATTTCCACAATAAACGCTAAAATAAAATAATATTCAAATGAATACAGTGACGAATGTGAGATTGATCCAGACGCAATATTCGATTGTGATCATATAGCAACATAAGTAGACATTTGATCACCATTACTCAATTTATTAGTTCCATATGAGCCTCAAGTCAACTGAACCCAATCTCATTTCTTTCTCTACATGCTCTTTTCCATGCTGATACCAATGAATAGTTCTGATTGATACGAAAATAAAATCTGTACTTGACGAATTGCCTCGTCAGCTTAGCCATATAACTTACTAGTTATCAATTATTTTCGTTTTCCGAGGAAACTGATTCAACAAGTTAAGTGATCAGAAATATCAAAATACATATCTTTTGTAATATACCTATGTAGAGAAACATTCAGCATGGTGAACCCCTTGTGCACATCTTAATCGTCAACAGCGAATGTGGCAATCCACCGATCAAGAGAGCCAGGAAGTCAACAAAAGCGAAGTCATCAGAGACAACGCTATCTGTGTCAAGCCTACGGCAACCAGATGCAATCACTTCCTGAATTCTTGCAAAATATCGGACATGTGATACGCATGTTCTGATCAGCCTGATCTTTTTTTCAAACTGTGCTACTGTGTTGTCTCGATGTACATTTATATATCAAACCGAGGCTTTAGAGTTTTGAAAAAATGCATGTTTCTGTTCATGAAAATTTCAATAAAGGGAAAATATATTTAAACATCTTATAATACTTTACATCGGTTCAAAGTCGATTTCTAAGAATATTTCTTGTAAATGAAGTAAATGCATTTTAAGTATTTTAGGCCATTGAGAACCAGCATGCTCTACTGAGATAGCTTTATTAATCATGGGGATTTTGTCAAAAGGGACTTTTAACGAGAGTGCTTATGTCCTGAATCCGATAAAAAAAAGACCAAGACATCACCGGGAAATATGGGTTGTTGACAGCCCTATCACATGTACACTTGATGGTCACCGATGTGAAATTCATGCAAAACAACGTGCATGGAGCAAGCTGATGCAACCGATTAGCATTCATTTCAAAGTATTTTCACTCCTATTATACAGACATCTGTCGATCAAACGCCTCTTGCGTATCAGTTGGAAAACTTTCACAAGAACGTGAAGAATTATAACTGAAATAATAAGTATGACAATTTTATCCGTCACTCATGACCGCAATCTCAACATTTACGAGGAAATGATAGAGTGGTTGATGAAGGGCGAAGCGCTACGATAGGAGTAAAATAATATCATCATGACACTGTCCATACAACATCACATTGCCAGAAATGTCCGGCATGCAGAAAAACGTGAGAATCTGGACATTCACTTAGCTTCACACATAAACAAAACAACATATTCAGTCAATTCTTAAGACAAGATTTGTTTTCTGTGTCATCACGTTACATATCTTTCGTGTTATCAGTCATGCAGGTAACTTTTATTGACACTTTGATCGTAGCCTGGATTCACAAATCAAGTTAATTATCCTATATTCAGTTCTACCTCAAATGTGATTTTCGTGATTAGCTTATTTTGCACATATTACGAAATCGGTATGCACATGTATATCGAATTAAATATTGAAATCCAAAATACGCGGTACTTAATGGCTTTCTACCCATGTTTTCAAATTTATCTGTGAGCTGTACAGTCTGATCAATCTCTAGACAACTTCAATATTAGTAAATAATTGTAGCGCATCTTCTCAAATAAGCCCCATGGAGCTCATTTTGTGCTCAAACGTTTACTATAGAAAATGAGGTATATTCTAATTGAAAGCAAAATTACATGTACATTTGTAGATTAGAGACGCTTGGGTGAAGTAGAAACGACCTGTTGAGTCACAGTAATGCCGATTTTAAAATTTCTATTATGACAATAAAATAATCTAGTAAAATCTCAAAAAGTACTCTTGTGCTGAAAAAGTGTAGGATCTTAATGAATAGCGGTATCATTTCAAATAACAGCTGATGATTTGACAGACAAGGCAAAATGCACGCTGAGCGGATTGAAAAAATATATTCGTGCTTCTGATCTATGGACATCATTTGCGCCTCGCACTTAACGCCTCTAAATCACAAAACACAAACTAAATTTGTACGAAATTTTACATTTGGACAGAAAATGTCTTTTTCTACAATTATCTGGAGATTTGTGGTAACTGCCCAATTATGTAAAGAACAGTGAAAACTATAATGATAGCCAATATATTTGACCTGTCTCGCAAGAAAGTGAAATTTTTCATCTGAGGATGAAACTCATCATTAATTATTCCGTCTACATTGTGTTTGCAAAAATAGCAGCATTTATTAATTAATACAAGTGCACTAACTTGTCAGCGGTGTGTTTAAGCTGCCAGTGCAAGATTAAGCTTTTTGACAACCATCAATTCGTTTCAAGAATGTTCAATACACATTTATTCGATGAAAAATAGGAAAGTATTTGCCTTATGATGATGATATATGCATATATTTAGAATGAAAATCAATCATTACAAAGAAATTTCAAGTAATAAAAAAACGAGAAGTGAAAGCGATCACAAATTTATATAAATGTAAAGTACGCAGGTCGTAAATTTTGAGGTCAGGCGTAGAGGCGATTGTATAGACCTATACATGATGGAACGAAAGAGGAATGTCGACGGGTAGACCTGATATTATGAGTGCCTCTAGAAGAATGTACATTGCAGATGCCGAAATTATACAAATCCCCCAGATTGAAAAATTCAAATGCTAGTGATTATTGGCTAGTTGGAGAATGGAAGAATACAGCGACGTGTTAATTTGAAGTTTCGATTCTATTGCTTTCTGGTCAGATCTCACATTATTAGCACTGTGTGAGTTCGTCGCTTCTGGTCATCACCTGTGAAGACTCAAAAATCAGGCATAGATAGTCGGTTATTTTACTGATGCGTCCTTAGTTATCTTCACGCATGTTAACGTTTTTCAAGTGCATTTACTTATTACTTTTTTGCTATGATCCTTTTGTACTTCTATCTAAGTGAACTCAACAAGCAGTCACTTTCAAGCCTAATGACTTAAGCATTTTAACTTTAAACATGATCTAAATTTTTCTGAACAGGTAATTTCAAATAAATCAATTTTCTTTACATTTTCACTCTAAAAAATATGATACCTACTTATTGATTTGAGGCGTGAATCTGGTATCATTGAATTATATTTTTTCAATCAACGTGCGTATGCGTGTTCGTGTGTGTCAAGCTCACATCTTGTGATCACTTAGAGTGTACTTAAATATCAACATTGTGTGGAAATGCCAAAAGGATATTAGGTCAAACGTACCAAGCTTCTTAACGCTGGAATTATGATCTGAATTCATATGAAGAAGAGTCGGGTTTGACCAGTGCAGAGTCATCAGAACTTAAGAGGGCTAAGAGGTGGAAATACTTGAAGACATTGACGCGTCAATGAATAGAGAGTAAGGGCGGATTAATCTCCGGCGATTTATCAGCTCTCGGGTGGTAGCTTTGCTGGATGAAATTGTCAGTTGTGCGGTGGGCAACCAGAAGGAATTTCAAGGGTTAAGGTTGCGGTGAACTGAAATGATGGATGTTGTCACAGCGTTGGCGACTTATAGTGAAAGAGTAGCCACTAATTATAACAGCAAAATGATTGTGACATAAATAACTTCTTCAAACCCGAATCAGTCCAAATACAGTGCTAATTTGTGAAATGCACTTGACTTCATCCTCTTACCAGTTGTCACATCTTTGAAGTTCTTTGAAGCGTTATTTGCTTTTTTACAATTCAGATCTCAGCGGAACGGAAAGGAGTGAAACCTGTCAGCGATGATGAGCGCGGTTAAAATGCAATTCGCCGATTAAGCAAAGTAGAGCAAGTCTTGAGTCCCGACATGATCTGAGTAACATGGTTTCAGATTCCCTCATCTCACATATAAATCTTATCACACGCACGCACCCATGCAGGTCCAAAGAATCACAAAAAAGTTATACATGCAGGTTTTTTTTCAAAGAATTCATGTTAGTAAACTATTTCGTATTTCATTTGGGTTCATCCAATAATAAAAAATGAATGATTGCGATCGTTTTCCTACAGATTCAAACTTTTGATGTTTAGGATCATTATTTCCTTCCAGCAGACAGGCTCACCTATGCTTGCCTCCCCAAGTCACGCAATTGTCTGTTGCAAATTGAAGTTCCGATCATGTTGACCATCTTGCAACCTGTGCTTATTCATCTTCTCCTTTATGATCATCTCCTGATTACATTATAATGTTTCGATCAATTATCTATTACTTAAATTAATTTTTCAATATTTTTTCTTTCGCGATTGCATTGTAATAGAAGAAAGTTTCCATAATTTCACAAATTGTAACGGCACCGGCATGACTGACATCATACTGAGTCTACTACATGAAACCATCTTCAGAAAACAGTCATGTGATCAATGATTCAAGCTATACAAATACAAATGCATGTTGATCAGAAAATAAAGCATTGAAATATTCATGCTAGTGAAGATATTTTGATTTCCAAATGAAGAGTCTTATTAATAAGTAATTTGTCATCAATATATGAGGTACATTCACTTGATTAATGAGACTTAATTAATTACGCTGTTGAAAGATAACGGTTGCATTAGTTCTATGAGATAAAACATGACAACCACAAAGCATTCGTTTTCACTGAATGTTTCTACACTCGAAATGACAGTGAGAATTTAAGCTCAAATCATATCACAAGTTAGATTTAAAAATGGATTTTTCATTCATTAGTGAAACAAAGTGAAAATAATTTTTATGCATATATACATGATATGAAGCTTGGCAGTACTGGTTAATTTCTATAACATTCAGCATCACTGTTATCAATAAGGACATAAGTAGACTCCACTGAACACGATGTTTCACTAGTCTGCCGATCAAACCATAGAGACATGGTGTGAATTCAAGTACAGGTACAAGGGCAAGCACTTTCATACATAAACTAACCATGAACTGTTGTCAGAATAAAGTTTACATCAACAGCCAAAATCTTTTTTCAATACTAGGAAATCTCAAGGTATGCATGCCACGTATTTATGGAAATATGCTATAAAACACATGTATATCCATAGACTCAATCAAATAATTGAAGATTGTTTGAAATGTTTCAGAGCTAGACTATACATAATTTTTCTTCAGTCTGAACGAGATGCAGCCTCCATCTTCAAAGTATAGGATCAAACATAGTGCCTACATGACTATTATATTTCAAAACGCACGCGCACGCTAATGCAAACAGAGACATGGATCATCCATGTCTAACTCTTGCGGCTGAAATGGCAAAGTTAGAATGTAATCGGTCTGCAAAAATGAAAACAAAAAATCCTATTCAGTACTTGAAATTTTTAAGATGCTTTAAGTAGTTGATTCTGCAGGTAGAAATTGAAGGACAAAATATCGGAATGTTTAAAGACAAAACCTAGTACATGTTAATTACGTTGACCAACCTCTTATGATGTACACAACATGAGCGTGACTGATTCAATGCGACTGGTTCAATACATTTACATATAAGAAAAGAATAAGTAAATTTTGCATGATAAGAAAAATCAATGTCATAACAGGACAGCCTAATTAGAATTAACATTTCAACACTAAATATTTTCCTTGACTTAACCCTCTCCATACAGAAGTGAATCGTCCCCTGTCGCAATTTTGCTTTGATCTTTATGAGATTAAGCTGGTTGACGCTTTCATGACTTAGCTTTAGCGAACTACCAAACTTTTCACAAAATATCGTAGGATTTGATCCACTGGCAAATCAAATTTCCTGCTTTGAGAAAGACCTGTTTTGAAATGATTTTTTAACACTATTTTCAACAGCTTGAGTTGCACAGTACTGCTTAACTTACTCGTATCTCAGTGAAATCAAACATGCTCTCAACATTGCAACATTGTCTCAAGACGTTTTCATGCGATAGCTGATCATATATCAAAGCCATCTACCATTTATTACGATCAGAAACAAAAAAATCATTTCCTTCGAAAAAAATGTGAAACTCAAAATAGCAACAAGATGATTGAGCTGATGAAAACAGACATCACCACTGGAACGACCATACGCCAATTGTTCAATACGGCAATTCTGGAATGACAGAATCACAGGAACACCAACATCAGATAGCGACTTCAGGGCCCCTCTCCCTCCCCCGACTTTCGGAGGCCCGGGTAGAATAGGTTTAATAGGTCAAAATAATTTTAAGCTGTCGAAATTCGTGGATCCACTTCGAGAAGAAGAGCAAAGCCAATTGCATTGTACAG